>CM065354.1:36416817-37094317 GCA_033032245.1 Poecilia picta | reverse complement strand
AAACTAAAACGATTTGCTAACAAAGTACTTCATTGGCTTAAGTGATTCGTCTGCAGTTCAAAACATGCATGTAGCATTAAATAGTAGAATCCAACTTGTCCTGTTGTGTATGTAAACAGCTGTTTATCTTAAAGCTCTCCTTGAGGAACTGGAAAACTGTATATGGTAACATGAAGAAAATAGTTAATAATTCAAAGATTAACTAAGACATTTATTAATTAATTAGTGCTGCAATATTGGTAGTGTATTTTCTCCAGAAACATAGTTGCTAAAAGAAAGGCTTATAATCATATACCATCTCTGCAACATGAACAGTGAAGCAGAAAGTCACTTTACATCAGGTTAAAAAGTCAATGTGTATGCATGCTTGTATTATTATTGTTGCATGTTAGCATTCAGTTATTAGTCCTTGATTAGCATATTAGGTTAGTTGCAGAAATAAAATCCTGTTTTCAGAAACATTCTTTTGTTTTTTAAGCTAAGCTGCATGGTAGATTAATTGTTGCCTTGCAGGAAGAAGGTCCAGGATTCAAACTCTGGCCTGGCAAATTGTTCCATAAAACATTTCAAAACTTTTATCAAGCAAAAGGTTTTCCCTGACATCAAACAGCAAAGGTGTTTTGCCACTTCAGCACCATATAGCTGACGTCACCAAGCCTTTCCTCAACACCCAGGGCAAGAATGAAAAAGCAAAAGCTTGAAAATGACCCTCACTTCTCTATTCTAAATCTTACTATGATGTTAAATTTTTAACTTTGACCACTTGACTTTTTAAAGGCTCAAAGTAAGGGATCAAAGGCAATTGCTGTGGCTGAGTGACAGAGAGACAAACTGGGTCGATTATTAAGTCGTTAATCTTTGGGCTTCATTAGATCAAGAGTGACAGACACCTGCAGTCAATCAATCTTTATGTAATCTTCTCAAACAAACCTTGTGAGGCATCACTCCTTACAGTCTGCTTTGTGTGCCTCCTCCCACACTCCCACAAACCAGTCAGATCCCACTGTGTTCCTCATTCAGACCCAGTTAAATGTGATTATTCAGTTTGTGAATGTTAACCTTGAGTCCCTCTTTGTAAACTATAGTTGTTGGGGTTTTTTTTTTTTTTTTGCTTTTTTTTGGGGGGGGGGGAGGGTTTACATAAAAAAAGGTAATCAAGTCATGTACAAAAAAAAAAAGTCAGTTAGCACCAAGGTTTGGGTTCTAAACTCTGTCATCCATGTTCTAACTTATTAAAACATGAGCCACCTGTTCTTTCAGGTACTATGACTTTTTGCAGCTTTGCAAATCCCCCCCACCCCCTCCTGAGCTCTTTTTCACCCACCCTGTGACCCAGACCTGCCTTGGTAGATCAATGGAGCAGCATGGGCTCAGCTTTTTAATTGAGCTGTCCTGAAGGGCAGGGGGTGTTTTAATGAGCCCGGTCCTGTTTTCATCCTGACCTTTGAGGTTCTTCTCTACAGGTGTCCATCCTCTAACTTAAAAAGAATGTATGGGCTTGTAGGGTTACCCCAGAGGTTTTTACCTCACCACAGTCCTCTGCAAAAGGATGACATTTTCAACTTGAATTTAATATGTACCAAAGGCTTTTATTTTATTTTATTGTACTAGACACATTTTGATGTATGTTTCATCAGTGAAAAGGAATAGAATCTTAGTCAAATATATTAACAGGCCAGGACAGAAACTGTTTAACTGCATTCTTCTTATTGAAAGCATTAAAGTACTTGAAATATAAAGCAAGGCTTTTTGACATGATTAAATAAAGTGGGTTCTTGTTTGAAATAAATATCCAAAGTTGGAAATATACTGACTCCTGAAAAGTTTAACAAATAAAGATAATTAAACAGCTTTATAGAATAAAATACTTATTTCTTAGTATAAATCTAAGATATTAAATTGATGTTTTCATCTATGACCTTTGTGTTTTACGTTTTGGTCACAGTTTGCTGATTGGTTGGCTGAGTGGTGTGGCTGCACATTCTGGATTGGCTGTTAAACAAAACCTCCTTCAAGCTTGAAGTTTGCCCTCCAATCAGTGACCATGCATGTGTCTTCAAAATTCTGGTTGTTTTGAAATTGGCAACCTCTTCTACCTCAAACCTCAACGAAACTGTCAAGATCTTCAACTCGCACTACAACACACTAAATTCTGTTCAGAAAAATACAACACCATAAGCTATAAATTGTCATAAACTAATACTATATATAACACCTGATCAAATCCTCTCCTCTTGCAACACAGAGGGCAAGATGGAAATAAATACTGATTAGTAATTTAGGCATAAAATCAATATCTCGTGTATCCCTAATTGTTACAGGTTTAAATATTTGCGACTTTTGAGAAGGATTCCACACTGCTGCCTGGAATATGATGCATTTCTCCCTACAAACAGAAGTTTTAAAAGCATATTTTAGAAATTAACATTAAGGGAAAAAACTGACCTCTACAGTCAAATTCAGTGATAGTCTAATTTGGCTGCTTTTGAAACTATTTGCGTTTTGCTGCAGTGTGATGACACTGCACACATCTACTCACACATCTAAAAATAATGTTGAAATTAACAGAAGTATAAATAAACAAAGATTTAACCCTCATGCATTCCAACAATTTCTACATTCAGAGGAAAAATATTTAAAAAATGTCACTTTAAAAAGATACTGCAAAGAGAATATTAATACAGTTGGTAACATGTCAAGTATAACATCATCTTTATGCAAATACAAGAGCCTTGTCATTCTGTAGGCCTTGGCTTGGAGGTGACATTTCTCTCTGTGTGAGTGGGTCACTTCATGCCGCAGGACAATGTGGTTACACTAGAGCAGTGATTACAAAGCAAATTTCACATCATCCTCAGGAATCTGATCTGACAAGTAAGAAAAGGAATGACTGGAAGGTTTCTCTGAGCTGAACGCAATTAAACAAATCTTTACTTTTCTACCCGTTATCTCCATTAAGGCGGGTCTCCACATCAGGAAACCGGTGAGAGTTTCCCTCCTCCTGCACGTCCAATGCATTAACTGGGTCAAAATTAAATGACCAGGGTAGAACTTTACCATTTAAAAATTGTGATTTGGTGAGGTTGTGGACCTGCGCAACACCTGCAAACATCACATTTGATTCATAGCAACAAGATAAGGACACATTCAGCCAGGGTAGCAGTAATATTTTATGACAGATATCTCAAAGTTACAAATGTTTCACTGTTACCCACAAAACTTTTTTTTTACCAAAAGCGCCTTCTCATTCTATGAATTTTGCCTGAGATGAGAATTCAGACCAAGCCTGTTGAATTGTAGAATATTCTTTGACTCGACATTATCTGAACAGGCAGGATAATGAAAGCAGCAGTCACTTGCTCAGTGTTTCAGTGTCCAAGCCCCGCACTGTGAAGTGCTCAGATATCTTTCACCAGTTCTCACGCAATCAATGCGATTATGCCCATTCAACAAAACTGACTGGAGGCATGAGATAGATGCCGGTGTGTGTAGACAGCTGCATCGATTAAAGCAAATGTTGCATCCCTTCTGTCCGGTAAATGAAAGAACAATGGCGAAAACATTTCTGGTAAAGATGAACTGTTTAATTTTGAACTGAAGCAAACGATAGTGGTAAAAGAAAGAGAGAGCAGCTGGCAGACTGAAATTTGTTGTCTTTTTTTTGACTTTTGAAAATACTACAAATAGAAATGCTACAAATATGACTGGTGGGGAAAAAAAATACTGGCAAACCAAACATTTTCTGAAGTTTATGGAGCAGCATCCTGTTTCCTCTTTAGTTGTCCACTGACAGTGTAAGACAGCAAAAGCATCAGTCAATCAATGTAACTTAAAGTATCTAAAGTTCCTCAGAAGAACATATCCTGGAAGAGGTTTTGTCCCATCTCAATGTACGCCTCCTTTTCCTGCATAGACATCTGCTCCACCAGCTCCGGCCTCTGGCTCACCTCTCTGTATGAGAACTGCCGACCCCCCACCATCACCATCGGCTCGTCCCCCACCTCCTCAAAGTCGTCGTCGTCGTCCTCGTCTTCGACCTCTTCAACGGCGCGATGCTGAGAGGCTGTGGCAGTGGTGGGGCCCGAGGGGAGTTCGTCCTCTGATTCACTGGTGTCGCTGTCTGAGTCACTGGCGTTAGCCGTGGCGGAGGCGAGACCCCTGGCAGCTGCGCTCGCTCCACCCACACCTGCTCCCGCGACGGCTCTCTTCTCGTGGATGAGCAGGGCGCGCATCACTTCCTCGTTTTCGTCCGCCTGGCCTGCCCCGTGACCGGCTGCGCCGTCCTGAGCTCCGGCTGCGATGTCGCCACCTGCGGAAGAAACATTTTTCATTTGGAAAACTATTCCACCCCCAAGAAAAATAAGGCTTAGCTTCAAAATACATGAAAGATGAGTTGTTATTGTGTCAACCTTCCAGACCTCTCAGGTCTTGAGGCTGTAATCTGCTCTGCATCCGCAAAATCTGAACCAAACATGGACCACAAACTGCAAAGCTGCCAACAGACTGAGCTCCTTCAAATCATCCATCGGTTTTAGAGTAGCAAGTGGAGCATTGATCAACGAAAACAGAATGTTTATTGGTGTTTAATAATTGGTTACTTTATTATGTTTTTAGGGTGTAAAGCTCTTTGAACTGCCTTGTAGATGAATTGGTTATGTGAATTAACTCAATTTCGACATTAAGATTTAGGAAAGCATTATGCACAAAAATAAAATACACAGCAAACTGACCAGTCATGCATTTTCTTTCAAATTGAACCAAGTCCCTTGTCCTCCTCTGTCATCAACAAGGGACAGGTTTTTAAACTGAATCAGAACACTCTACCTTACTCACAGGATGTCTGTCATTTGCACAAGAAAGGATCCTCTCGATGACAAATCCTCGCTCAAACTAATCAAGGCTGATTATTTCAATTGAGCAATTATGCCCCAATAGATGTCTGACCAGGTCTGATTGCCACCTGCCCTTGTTTGGAGAAACAAAGTCAGCGTGGGATCGCTCACTGAAGCCCCGCGCTGGAAGAGGACGACAACCTTAGTTAACAATTATCTGTCTTCACTTCCAGTCCACGCCCTTTGGTTTCACTGAAAGTTTAGATTGGTGCTGGCAGCATCATGCTGCAGGGCCACGTTTCTTCAGCATGAGAAGATGAGAATATTACTGGTAGTGAATACAGAGCAATCCTCGAAAACAACCTGTAAGTGACTACAGAAAAATAAAAAAAATTGTGATTGTTGATTAGTTGACTATTGAAGTAATTGTCAATTAATTTGGTAGTGTATTAATCATTAATACACTCAAAATAGGTCATTTGCTTAAAAAACAACATACTCGGAGCAGTAATTAATCCAAAACTGTAAAAGAAAATATATACTTTTTACATTTAAGGTAAAAAAAACAAAAACATTTTGTCACTATTCAAGTGGTATAATTTCAGCTTCACTTACTTCATATTTTGTAAAACTGAATAATGATTGCTACCCAAATCATTAATACACAAAATAGCCGTCTGATGTTGGGTCAAGCAGAAACAGCAGAGCTTTTCACATGTTGATGTTAAATGTATTTTTATTTTTTTTGCTACAAATGATCAAGCATACTCAAAGGAATGCTCTTATTGTATTTTAGGCAACAACATGTTTGTTTTCTTATCTGAAAAAGGAAATGAATTATTTATGTTTTTCTAATGTTTAAAATAAGCTTAAGAGGTTAGATGAAAAATTTGCAGAATGCCAATTCTTCTTAATCTGATTCATTTTCAGAATAATCAATAGAATATTTGATTGCTAAAATAATCATTTACTTGAACCTAAACATACAGCTGGTAATTTAAAATTCAGGTTCACAGAAAAATGGCAACAAATAAACCGTTTATTGCCATTTTATATCTGGATTCTGTGAAGTTAATTCATGAGCAAAAAAAGCCATGAAAGAAGAATTTCAATAAACAATACGTTTAAAATCTGACATATTTGGGGAAAAAGAAGCCTTTTATAGTTCACCAACATAAAACCATGGCAGCACAGTTAAATAAATGAAGTCATTCCAGGGCCCATTAGTTGAATTTCGATTTCTCAGAGACATTATCAGGGGATTAGGACCAAAATGCCTCTGGAAACAACTAATTAGACTTACAACCAGTAAGAGCAACACAACACATGATGTAGATCTGGGCCATTTGGCAGCCGCCCACTTATCTGCTCTGACTTGGAGTAGAGAAACTTCGGCCCCCACTACATCAACAGCAGTGACTGAATGACTTGAGGAAGACTCAGTGGATTTATGTTGGACCAGAAGGACGTCTGAAGTACAATTTGCCAATTTGAATGTTTCACGTAAAGAAGAATTCACTCACGGCTCTTGAGAGCATCCGGCTCGTTGTAAGCCCCCTGCACGGTGCTCTGCGTCAGCCAAACGGGCCGCTCCTTGGGGGGCTTGCCCTCATTGACCTGCCTCTTTTGGTCATCCTGCTCCTCCATGCTGATGACCACATTCTGGATGTACAAATCAGCGTAGGCTGATCCTTTATTAGACCAGGCTTCGCGGTGTGGTCCGCCTGCAGCATTTCCTGCAGCAGCTGCAGCTCGTTCACGGCTAAAGAAAAAGAAGAAAAGAAGAATGCAATTTCAAAAAGCAAAATAAACCCCCCCCCAAAAAAAACAATCAGATTAGGGAAACAATGATACATTTTAGCTAAATTACCTTTAGAATAAAACAAGCACTAGCCATAAAATGTAAACATAAATGCCATTTCCACTTCTGCAGATGAATAAATACAAAGGTGAGCTACAATCCACTTCCTGACTGAGGCGGTAAGTGGTGTGTTGCTGTGAGACTTGTTTCGAACGGACCTCTGCTTGAGAGCGGGGATCTCAGTGGGCTCCGGCTCCAGCAGGTCATGGGACAAGTTAATATCTTCGGTTTCGCGTAGGAGTGCGTAGATGGGCTCGATTTGCTCATTAAAGCGGGCCACAAGTGTCCTGGCATCAGGGCAGACCGATTCATCTTCTTCTACCTCAGTCTGACAAAAGGTGCAGCGAAACGTAGCTGCAGGGAAAGCAAAGAACTCAGAGTGAAGCAGAAAACAGAATTAAAACCAAAAATTGCATCTCATGGAAGCCACTGTAACAGGCTAACTTAGTAAGAAATATGTTCTGACCATCTAACTGATGCATGACAATGTGCTTGGCATTATAGGTGTGTACATAAAGTGCAGATGTTTCATTACTTAAAACATACATGGCGTTTTTCTGGGATCTAACATAGATGAGCATGCTACTTTTATGTAGATATGAAAAAAAAAGAATCTTACATAAAACATACAAAAACTGAAACATCTAAAACAAGAGCAATAATTAGAGATGTCCCCAGTTTCGCAAGTGAATCTTTCTTTTTTATTGTCCAATGGGTTTCTGATTTGCCCATTTATGCAGTGATCATCAGAAATGATATTGATGCTTTTTCCGAGGTTACTTGATTTTTTTGCACTGTGACAACCTAATTTATTGTAAGCATTACCATCACTGTGTAGTTCTCAGGTCAACCTACCTCAACTCTGACAATGGCAAAAAACCCAAAATGTTTCCAAATCCAGCGCATTCAACCACAGGCAAAGATTAAAAGTCCAAAAGAAGTTTTGCTGTAAAACACTCAGACTTTCTGTAGACTCCAGGGCAATTAGCTTCTATGCCATTTAATTTTGACAAAGAGTCCCAAAGGAAAGTGTGATTAATCGTCCTGCTCCTTTTCTGAACAGAAAAACTGCAAAATGGAATAGGACTGAAATGACCACACCTGCTAAAATCTAAATTTCTGTTCAGCTACCAGAATGAACATCTAGCATCACTCCATAACAAAAAAAGGTTTTATTCTTAAAGGTTATTCAGGGTTCATTGGTGCATCTTTAGCAAAAATGTAGAGGGTAATCTTGGCACTGGTTCAGTATCTGACCAAATATAGGGAATAGCAAAACAAATCCCTCAAGTGTTTTAAAAGGGATTCTGAAAATGCTAGGTGACCCATCACTGCAGCACCTATGAAACAGATCTAGGAAGAATGAGCATTGAGAATCTCTGTTCCAAAAGGTCTCAGAGCTCCGTTTGTAGAGTTACAAACTCTATTTTGCCATTTGTTTCTCTGCACAACAAAAACTGAATTTAAATTGCTTTCTGTGTGCACTCTGACTTGGTGGAAATGGCACACTAGCAGGTAAACACTAACTCATCCTCGACTGGGAAGACAATGTGTAGAGAAAATACAGGGCAGGTAACCTAGGTAACCAATTTTTATTTATTTTTTTCCCCAGAGTGGATTTTTCTTTGTTGGTCCGGAGGGGGTAATAATTTTAAAAACATTAAATCATATTTCTGAGGGCTGTCGGAAATTGGATGCAGTGCACCTCACCCCTTGCCTCCAAACAGTAAGAGAAGGATGTGTCTGACCATCTGCTTCTCTTCCTGATCTCAGTTTCAATAATTGGAGGTATTCCAACATTAGCACAGACCTCATGTCTGCTTTTAGGCCTTTGTGTGCGTCAAGGATGGAGCAAAACAAAGAATCCATGCTCATTTTGGGCTTGAGGCAGAGAGAAAAATGACTGCTTAAAGAAATAAGTAGAAAAAAAACTGTTGCTAATGACCAGGTGGATGTCTATAAATGTAATTACTTCCTGTCATGATGCCAAGTCCAAAGAAGCAGCTGCAAAACGGTAAAGATGCTGATATTTCTCTAAGTTGAATAAAAAAGAAATAATCTAAAAGGAGGCAACTGACAAGGAAAAGGGGGGAAAAAAAGATGCGTTTTGCTCAAGCTGCAGGGTTCTGGCTCTTCTCTGAGGGTCAGGCTGAGATTGAACTGAAAGTCCAGCACTGTCATTTCCTATCCCTATGGGATCCCACTGAGTGTTGCTGGCCCTGCAGAGGCTACCAGTCCATCCGACTATTATAAGATCTGGCTACTTGATTTTAAACAGCTTCCTTCGGGTGGTAGAATAACTTCCCTTTACAGCAGTAACTAATTCAGAAAATGCTCAAAAATTGAGAGGATAGTGTAGGATAAAAATCCGTCTCCACATGATGGTTAAGAAGGAAAATTGAATCTTGTGTTCATCCTCTGCAGAAATGCATGATGTTACTTTTAGAAAGATAGTTGATGTGTTCATTATTTTCTCAGTTAAATTGATTTGCTGCCTGAAAAGCCATGGTGAGGTTCAGTTTGAAATGTTTGGAACTCACTACATGTTTCTTTTTGTCTGTATGTTTCCTCCTTATTTGACACAGGAGCTGTAAAATGTGAATGCTAATGTGGTTTAATCTACAGTAATATTTAGTTTTATGCATTCTTGTTTTTCAGTTTTGCTAATATTTTGTTAACTTTGTTCGGGAGTATCTGGTATAAGGTGATTTGCCATCTATCACATTTCACCGTGAAATAATTTGACTGCTACTCTTTCTGAAAATAATCTGGCATCAAGGCAGAGGGGTGGACGTATGGCCAACACCAGGAAATTAGATTTGTCTAATAATAAGCAGCTGATAATTGTATTTGCTTTGAATTTAATACAGTGTGTCAATAATGCAAATTGACAGCATATCTGGAAGGCGTACTGGGTTCTTTGCAGAAGCTTTTATGGGCAACGAGCAGATCTAATGAATAACTACATTTATAAACCTTTTCTTGGATGTGTTCAATCATAGGTACTTCAGAGAAGAATCGTCTCTGGGATGAATTCAAGAAATGTACCTTCAAACTGCCTGATATAAAGAAATCTGGGGAAAAAAACTTAACACCACCATATGACTGGAAATCTGAGACTGCTAGAGAAATGAAAAGTGTGAAGTTTTATGGGCAAAACCCAATTCTAACAGAAACAATACAACTTAAAAAAATAATATATGGTCATTTAAAAAAGATAAATAAATAAATACTGTGTAATTGTGCAATAAACTTAACAGTCTGGTATTTTCATAATTTTTGCTTGTGCAGTCTTATACATATTAAATAGAAGAATTTTAAAAACACATGTTTTAACAGGACATTTTTGAAGAAGATTTGTGTGCACATCATGTTCTGGAGATGATTCCATCCCTCAAATCCTCACAGCTGCAACATCCAGTGACCCTCGATTGTTTCCGTCCATATAATTGATCGGAGGAAAGAGGGGTGGGCAGCGTGACTGGACAAACTGTAATTTATTTATTTATTGTTTGAAACAGCCTTGGATGAAGTGAAAAATATTTGACATCAACATATATCCATAACATGGGATCTGTGAAATTGTTTGAAGTGATCTGTGTTGAAGAACTTGGCGATGAGCCACTCAGGAAGCAGGAACTAAGCAACAATGTACAGAAAATATACTGAAGAGAGTAGTATGGTTTTCATGGAACCATCTCTGAAAGAGTTCATAGCCATTTAAATATGATAAACATTTTAATGTAAGAAATGCATTAGTACAATCCATTTTTCAACATGTGCTTTCACTGCCATCTAGAGGCAAACAAAAACTGTGAATTAATCAATTTTGATGGTGTGTCTTTGAGCATAGACCTCCTCTAGTGTCAATTATATCAAAAATATCAATTACTGCCAAAACCCTGCTCAGTAGGAAGGGATACAAAACGGTGCATGAGATTTTGATATCTGTGTTTCCCCAAAACTGTCCCAACTGCTTTTGCCTTTTTAAGTGTAATAAGAAAAAGGCAGGAAGTGCTTCAGGAAAACTGCTTTGAGTCAAGTATTTACCAGTCATGTGATCAAAAAGCTGATTGGCCTCCAGGTCAGTGAAAGTGGAGAAGCAGCAGGGGCACCTGAAGGAGGCGCGGCTGGTGGAGTCCCGTTCGTCTGTCTCAATGCGCCGCCGCATGTGATCCAATTTGTACTTTACAACATTAACCAGCACTCTAAACAACAAGAAAACATGTTTTGTAGTTTATGTGTGATTAAATGCATCTTAGCTATAGTGCAGAGTGAAATCCACGAATAAATAAATATAAACAAACCTGTAGTTAATGAAATAGTAGTTGTGACGTGTCGTCTTCCCATCAGGGGCCGTCTCCACTCTCATACGGCACTTGACGAACTTGTCCGCCTTCAGGGTGTTGAGCACAGAGCGCAGCTGTTTCCGGTCGAACTTCAGCAGCTCCAGCATGTCCTCTTCTCGGACACATGGGTTACGGATCAGCACGTCCAGAGCCAAGGCATGTTCTACTCCATAAAAACCCCTTACAACCTGCTTAGCCAGCCGCTTCAGAGACGCAGGGACTTCGGTTAGGACCTCAGGTTCAATCATTTTTAGCTGTGGAGAAAGAAACACAACTATAAAAAAGTTCAGACCCATCCATCCATTTTCTTAACATCCTTGTCCCTTGGTGGGGTCGGGAGGGTTGCTGGTGCCTCTCCAGCTGACGTTCGGGGCGAGAGGCCAGGTTCACCCTGGACAGGTCGCCAGTCTGTCGCAGGGCAACACAGAGACACACAACCATACACACACACATTCACACCTAGGGGTAATTTGGAGAGGCCAATTAACCTGACAGTCATGTTTTTGGACTGTGGGAGGAAACCAGAGTACCTGGAGAAAACCCAGGCATACACAGGAGAACATGCAAACTCCATGCAGAAAGGCCGGGGCCGGGAATCGAACCCAGAACATGGGAAGGCAACAGCTCTACCAACTGTGCCACTGTGCAGCCCAAGTTCAGACCAATCTAATAAAATTAAAAAGGAAGAAAGGAAGCACGATTAACAAAGAAGATTTTTGAAGAATAAATGCTTAAGCACGATTTATTGTCTTTCCATTTTTTATCAGCAACTAGAAAAAGCAAAAATCTGAATTCATACTGTAAATTGTACGGCTTTGGAAGTACACTGGAGAACTGGAACACTGTTTATGAAATGTATTTAATCCATGCTCATATCTTTATAAAGTAAATTTAAGGAATCAATATCTGGTTTGAAATATTGACTTTTTTAAACTTAAAAAAAGAACATACAATTTACACCTCCGCAGGTTTCATTTACTCATGTTACGTTTTGTTTTTGTTCGAGAGGGAAAATGATATGTAATAGTAAAGATGCTTCAATGAAGTTCAGAATCTGAAGGAATAATGAATCCTGGAGACTGAAAAAACACAACAAGCGGGAAAAACTGCCAGCAGAGAGGATTGGATATTTTGACCAACTTATTTACAGATTCAGTTTCTAAACATACACAAAATGATGGCTTATTTTATACAGACAACACCAGCAACAAAGTCGTTACAATTTACCTGAGCGTCATTTAAGCCAAGTAACAAAAGAACAAACATTTGCAGGAATTTGGTCGAGATGTTCGTCTTTAAATGACAAGGCCTTGATAACATAGTCTTTACACACAACAGTTTGCTTATAAATATCTATGCACATTTAAACACGCTATAAGTGTTTAAATGTAGTTACCTCATGGTAACTACATTTCTAAAAGTTCGCTCGCCTCTTACCCGTTACTCTTCCTGTTTCACCAGTAACACAGATCGAAACGCTAATTTAAGCCATTTGAGGTTAAAGTTACTCGATCATATCGTCGGACAAAAACGTTTTAGTCCACCAGCATTCTTCTACACTTCCGAATGTTTCAGTTGCTAAGTTTAGCTAATGTGCTGCAAGAATTATCTTGAGAGAATAACTCCGGAAGTAAAACTATAGACCTGCTCTTACTAAATTCCTATTGGGCAGAAATGGCACTGGGCGTAAAGGTCTTTTAGAATTAACCAATCAGCGTAGACAAAATTATCTTCAAGGCGGGGATAACATGTTGTTCTTCCGGTACTCTTCGTCATCAGAAATGGCTTCTCTTGACAGGGTAAAAGTGTTAGTTTTAGGAGATTCTGGTAAGCTACGCTCTATTTTTATTTTACGAATGACAACAAATATATAAATATACCTACTTTTTATCATTGGTTTTCTTTTAATCCAGACTTAGTTTCGGTGGTGTGAAAACCATATAAGAGCCTATAAACTATAACTGCGAATCTGTTTTGCAGCTATGAAATCCTGACGCATTAACAGAAAAAACAATGACACTTGTGGATGTTGCTAAATGTAGATAAACGTAGTTCTAGCCATATTAGTATTTCCTATCAGTTAGCTTAACTCCACTGGCGCATCAAATGGAAACGTGGCGTAGCTCTGTTTTGAATTGATAGAAAAATAAAGACTTCTGATAAACCTACTGACACAATTATCTGCTAGCTTGATGGGAGTCTTTGTTCCAGGCATACAGACTTTACCTGATTTCCTGTTGTGTGAAAAATTATGCTTTGTATACAAGGCAGTAGGGCTGTAGTGATACAATAATCTCACGATATGATGCACGATATTCTGCCCACGATATGATATATATTGCTATATTCGGCAAACAATACAATTCAATACACTTTTGCGATTTTCTGAAAGATTTTAGAGGGACAGAGTGATTTTGGTAATCTTTTGTGACTGTTATAAAGATGGATTGAATTAATTTAACTGAAAACTGATTAAAAGCACCAACTACACAATACCTGGCTCTGGTTGGACACAGACTTAAAGTCGACAGCTGACAAAATGAAATCAAAGAAGTGGTGAGAAAACATGTTTCTTTTAATTGAAACAGTACAAAGTGTAGCTTACATGTATTTGTAAAGTAAATAAAGTGAACCAAGTACCTGCTTTGAATAGTTTGATGCCTTTTAAACCTTGACACCTGAAGGAATCACTCTAAGCCTGATGACCTGATGCAAAGCAAGCAGCGAGTGAGAAAGGTGACAGTTGGATGTTACGATACTTGGAGATAAATATCGTTTTTTTTCTAGGAAAGAAAATATCGATATATATCGATATTATTATACAGCCCTACAAGGCAGGGAAACGAATCTGTTTGTCTTCTTGAACAAAAAGGGAGGTGCAAATACCAAGCAGCACTAAAACACGAGCTCTCCCAGACTGTTGTGCTCAGGAATTCTTATATAAGCATACATTTCACATACAATCGTTTCAATTAACCTTTCTATATTTTTTTTATCATTTACAGGGGTAGGCAAATCTTCCTTAGTCCATTTAATATGTCAAAATCAGGTTTTTGGAAATCCATCTTGGACTGTTGGCTGCTCTGTGGATGTACGGGTAAGCACTGCAAATATGTCACATCATTAATGAAAGAAAATGATTCAGTTACCTTTGTCAGATGTAATTGGTTTGCCAATTATTTGGAAAATGCTGCACAACTTTAAACAAAAATTAATTTACCATGCAGTCATTATTGTTATTCATCAGGATGCCATGGAATTTAATATTCAAATGTAACTCCATGATACCAAATCAGACTAAGCAATAATTCTGAAAACTATTCCATCTGCTATAATGTGGGCCTTTGTAGTCAGACACACCTCCTAATGACTGATTCATATTTTATTGACTAAAGTACGATCTTAGCACTTCATAACTACTCTCCAATTACAGGTTCAAGATTACAAAGAAGGAACACCTGAGGAGAAAACCTTCTACATTGAACTATGGGACATTGGAGGATCAGTGGGCAGTGCCAGCAGTATCAAAAGCACCAGAGCAGTCTTCTACAATTCAGTAAATGGTAAAATAAAGTAACGAGAACGATTTGAATCTAGGTCGAAGCTCTCAAATCTTATTGAAGTGACTTTATTTATATTTTGTAGGAATAATATTGGTACATGATTTAACAAATAAGAAATCTTCCCAAAATCTCTACCGCTGGTCAATGGAAGCTTTGAATAAGGATTCCTCCCCAACAGGCGTCATTGTCTCAAATGGGTTGGCTTTCATCAGCAAAATATTTTATAAACCTTTATGCATGCAAAAAGCTACAACTCCTGTGACCTGAGCTACTTCTTTTTTGTATGTTCATGTAAATGCAGAGACTATGACAGAGAACAGTTTGTTGAGAACGCAGTGCCTTTGCTGCTGATTGGAACAAAGTTTGACCAGATTCCAGAGAACAAACGCGGTGAAGTTCTCACTAGGACGGCCTTCCTTTCTGAAGATTTTAACGCAGAGGAGATCAATCTCGTAAGTTTCTTTTTTTTTTTTTACCCGAACTTTGAAAAGTGGATGTTAGAAAAATTGCCTGTTTGTTAAACAAAGGTAATATTTCACATGTTTGTTGGTTTATGATTCAGTTTACCGTAGAGTGTTGAGAAATGTTTCTCCACCCCACACATTTCTGTTTTTTTCTCTTTTGTCACATTTAAATGTTTTGAGATCATCAAACAAAACTTAAAATCATCTTTCTGCATGGAGTTTGCATCTTCTCCCTGTGCATGCATGGGCTCGCTCTGAGCTCAATTTCACTAGCCACTCCCAAGCTTGATTACTTGATTTCTACAGGTTTTGATTAGACCTGTACAATCAATAAAGAAAGAATAGCACAAGCCCTGAAGCTGCTGTACTCCAGGTCCAGATCTAAAGTCACACATGGGCTGGAATTTATGAATTCTGCTTTTTAGCAGAAAAATCATAGGAGAGAATTTCCCACCATCAGTTGTTGACCTGAAACTAAAGCTGTATTAAAACAACACAATATTTCATTAAGGAACATAAAACAATAGTATCAAAATTAGCCTAATCTGAATCACTAATTCTAAATCAGTCAATATCATGACCATAAAACAAATGCAAAGGAACTCCAGCAGGGGGCGCTCCACAACTCTCTTTGTCTTACCAAAATCCCCTGCATGCAGAAACAAACTCAGTGGTTTACCACCTGAGAAAAAAGCTGAATATTATCATGTTTTCCCAGGACTGCACAAACCCGAGATACTTTGCTGCAGGCACGTCAAATGCTGTGAAACTTAGCCGTTTCTTTGATAAGGTGAGGAACCTGAATGGTGAAATGTAATGTTTTATTAATTTTAGGATAGTCTGGTGGATCACAAATGTCACAAACGTCTCTGTTTTAAAGCTACTTGCAGTGTCTCTGTTTTGGTGGTCTCCAGACAAAGTGAAAGTGAAACCCAATTAGCCAAATATAAATTTTAACTTTTTTAAAAAGATAATGTTTAAATCATAAATAATAAAGTTTTCTTTATTTGTCATGTTTTGTATTAATCTGAAAAATCTTATGACTTTTGGCAGGTAATAGAGAAGAGATATTTCACCAGAGACTCAAGTCAGGTGAGTTTTATGTTTGCATTTTATGGACGTTAAGAAATAAAATCACCTGACACTAAAACATTTTAAAGAACTGAATGGGTCACCGTTTAAATAGAATATAGGTACAAATGCAGACTAAAGTGTGAAATGAAATGACCATCTCTGAACTTTACTTTCATTTCCTTGCAGATGACAGGCTTTACTGACAGAAAAAGGTTCAACTTCAAAAGTTTGCACTATGACTGAGTTCCATGAATGCAACAGCAGTGGTCTGTGGTTTTTCTCTGTGGGTTGACATGTTGGAGACCAGCCTTAGCGACATAAACAACCTCACCCCCACCTCTTCCTGCAATTTTATATTCTTTTGACCTAAATGTGAACTCAAAAAGAAATTCAACGTAAATTGGGAATAAATATTTTACATATAATATCATAAGATGTATTATTATGGAGTAACTTTTTATTTTAAATGAACTACTTGATTTTTTTTTTCTGTCCTCAGCAAATCATCTTGTCCACAAACAAAACACTTCTATCAGGGTTCGACACGTAGATTTGACTAAACTTTCTGTTAAATGAGGTTAATTCAGCCTTTCATCACATTGTTGATCCACTGCAGAAAGGAACTGACTTTAGTGAAAACATGTGGACTCTTTGGGTCATCACATTCTTTTTCTGCAGTAAAAGCAGCTATTCCTTGAACCCTGGTGTTGCAAATAAGAGGTCCCCCAGAATCTCCCTACAAGAGACATGAAAAAGACTTGATTATATTTTCAAAGGAATCAGCTCTTCTTTTCCAACGAGATCCTTTGTTTTTTATATTTTTTCATTCATGGTATGTATTCCTTGATTACCTGACATATTCCTCCCGTCTTTTTGTTGAACTTGGTGCAGATCATATGTGTGGAATTGAAATACGTTTTCCAGATATTTTTGCACTCAAAGCTGAATTGGATGCTCTCTGTGGTCTCCATCAGAACATCTGAAACGGGTTTGGTTGGCCCAGTTCTTCCCCAGCCAGCCACTTCACAAATTGTGTTGGCAGGAATGTCCTCGTTTTTTGTTGCTAAGTCAATTGTCTTTACTTTGTTGTTGACTTTGGCATTTTTTTCCAACTGTTGAGAGAAGAATATATTGTGGAGAAGAAAAACAGTCTAATTAGAATTGCTGTAAAATAATAAAACAAATGTTCTTTGTCATTTCTAAAAATGTTCCCTTTGGTCTCAAATATGTTTGAGCCTTTTTTTAAGCTGGTTTGTGTTAAAAAAAATTGTGCAGCACAATTATGTGATTACAGCGGATCTCAGAAATGTACACACTGCCAGATTTAAGCATCAAAGGGTCTGATCATTTTTTTTGAACATTTGGAAACATTGTTCACCTTTTATTTGACAGACGCGTCTGTTGGAGGGAAAAAATTACAAAATAAAAATTGCATACTGTTCAACTCACGCTTTGTTGGACCACCTTTTATTTCAATGTTGGCATTCAGTCTTCTTTGATGCAAGTCTTTTTGCATCCTACATCTTGACTTTGCAATATTTTAACATTCTCTCTTGCATAAGTTAAATGGTACATGGCCTGTAATCGTACAGTTCTCTTTGCCTTACATTTCATTCAGTCTTTCACTCATTCACATACTGATGGTGGGAAGCCGCTATGTTGTAACCACGGCTGCTCTGGGGCAGTCGGTCATGACCAAGGCTCCTCCGCACCGGCGCCACCAGGCCCTCTGACCACAAGCAGCAGGCAAAGCGGGTGAGGCGTCTTGCCCAAGGACAAAATGACTGAGACAAATGGAGAAGGGGTTTCAACCAGCAACCCCGGTTACAGGTTAAGACTGTCTCCCTTTAAGATTTTTAGACTGCAAGGGCGATTCTTTTTTCCACAGATATTTTTTTGTTGTTCAGATTTAGTTTTGGACTGTAAGACTTAAATTTTCTGAAGTGAAAGTTTTTTTTCGTGTTGATTTTAACTTGCTTGGAGTGTCACTGATGCGGAGAAAAAATCAATAGTTCAGATTTCTAGCAGACACCTAAAGGTTTTCTGCCAAGATTAAGTGGTATTTAGAACTTTGTAGAAATTGTTAATGTCTAAGACGATTATATCGATAGTAAAATACGGGATAGCTGCATCATGTTGGTGTAGTTCGGCTCTGGATGAACTGGTTCATTTCACAAAATAAATTATGAGGAATAAACACAATGTTAATTGGAATTGTGTGTTTCTGATGCATAGTATTTGGCATAACTTAATTATAAATGAAGTACCTGAAATATTTGACAAGGCAAAATTTTCAACGAGGACAAATTGTATAAATGGGGATTACCTTAAGGAGCATAATGTCATACGCATATTGGTTGGCTTTAAATTGCGGATGTACGTGATACTTCTTCACTTTAATCCTTCGTTGGCTTCCCTCCTTCTTGCTGATGTTATGAGCCCCCAGGACGACCGTGATGTCTTGGTAACAGCTAATAATGAAAAAGACTTTAAACATAAATGCCTTAGAATTCATGTTTAATTTCCTTATTGGTTTATTATTAAAGTAATCCATCATTGTATGTTAATTTGTTGTATTATGCACATTTTTTGACACACAAACTCACTCTTTGCAGTGTGCTGCGGTTAGAACGTAGTCCTTCCGAATAAGCATCCCACCACACACATGCTGTCCTTGAATCTGGAGTGACGCCATGTAGGGTCTGGAATGCTCTTTTGCAACTTTGCCGCCTGTTATACCATATTCAGCTGCCCCTTTAAGAGTGAAATGTAAAAGTTCAGTCAAATAAAACCTCATATCAGGCAAACAATTTTCTTTTTCTGGCTACTTAAACAAAAAATCCAATATGGACATTTGAAAATTTGAAAAAAAAAATCTGTAACTTCTCATTCAAAAAAAAAAAATCTACTCTTACCACAGAAGTTGACGAGTAGAAGGACGTAAATGATGCCAGTTGTGTGTAGCATGGTTGCAGGAAAAGGATGAAGAGCCTGGCTTGCAGAGCCCCCTCAACACCTTCTGTACTCAGCCTCAAAACTCACAAACGGAAACACCGCCGGGTGGGGAGGTGTTAAAAAGGTCCATGCATGAGTGAAACTTGTCACACATACCTTTGCTGTTACTTTGTGCAGCAGTGCTATTTTACAATCATGTAAATGGTCGGGAAATGACTAAACTGAGTTTTTTTCCTGCTGCTTGTATTTTTGACTAATATGTAATTTAATAAAGAAACATTTTTGTTCATTTTTTGGACCAACTCTATGTGTTTTATAGGTTACACTTTCTGCATTAAACAGGTCTGTGAATTATGGCTTTTTTTCTGGTGGTTGGCTTTAACAGAACGATGCTGACTAACATAGAAACTGAAACCACAACTTTAGACCACCAACTTTCTATCCTGTGGGGGCATTTTTCTTGGTCAAAGAGTTTTCTTCTTTTTTTGTAGTAGTAGTAGCTTTTGAGTATAGGGGAAAACATTTAAATGTTTTTTCTTCAGTCAGAGGCAAATAGACCACACACAAATATGAACTTATGCAAATTAGTATATTACGTCTAAATAGTTACAATGTCAAGGCTGCATTTTAAAAACGTTCAGTTATTGAGGATTTGGTGGTTAAACTACCACAGCAGCTGAACATGTCAAAATCACATCGTCTTTTTAATATAAATACAAAAGGAAATGCAACCCAAGCCCAGATCATGTCGTGCTACATTGTTTACAGCGACACAATCTCTTCCTGTGTGAGACGGTTTACTTTCACCAAGTATATAAGGCCTTACAGACATTTAGGGCCTGCCATAGTGCTTTTATCTGAATTTGTTGACTTCCCTCTGGGTTTTTATACAGCTGTCTGCTAATCAGTTAGAATGTGGTTTAGATACTTTAAAATCAAGCTGAGTGATTCTATATGGTCATTGAACAGGGTACGGGTGGCTTTGCAAGTTCTGCTGGATTACATATACCACACCTCCAGCAAACTTCTCAGCAGAGAGAAGAAACTTTGGACTCAATAAAATAAGAGTGTTGCACAGGAGATGACATGGCTCTCCAAATAACCACAGACATATAGCTTTACCTTGGACTAGAAAGAAACTTGTCTTCTATGTCTCTCCACCCTTTTTCCAGTCAAAGTTGATTAAAGTGTCACAAGTCAGTGTCTGTTCGCTATCGTTTGGTTTCAGACTGAAAGTATGCAGACCAGGAAGCAGAAATCTCCCCAATTAAATTTGCATTATTGGTGACAAAAAAATTATGTCTGACTTGGGTTTTTCCTCATTAAAAACTTCCATAAATTTCAAAATCAAGCTACGTTTTAGCAATGTATTTATTACCAAGAAGTTTTTCCTCTCACTATTTTAATTTATTTTGAATAATCAAGGAAAGAAAAATCAAAGTATTTGTATGTACACAGTCCAGTCACATTAATGTGACCACCACGTACTTTCCACTTCAGAGTTAAATAACCAATCACAGAAGGCAGGTGGCAGCACAGTGCAGTTGAGCGTATATAAAGGGTGTGTGTGGGCTTCGGAAAACATTTCAATCGTTGGCGTAATGCAGAAACGAAGCGATTTATCCGACGTCCAAAAGGGCATGATCATTGGCTTTCGGGCCAAGGGTGGAAGCATTTCCGAAACGGCTGAGTTTGTGAACTGTTCGCGTGCCGCCGTGGTAAAAGTGTACCGTGCATGGCAAAATGGGACTGTCCAAAATCAACGACGTGGCAAATGTGGTGCACCACGGGCCATAGATGACAGAGGCGAACGACGGTTGCGGAGATGCGTTCGGGCAGATAGACGGGCTACCGTTGAGCAACTGACCACTAAAATGAACCAAGGGGCTACCACAAGTGTCTCCCAAACCACTATTCAGCGAACATTGCTGCGTCTGGGCCTCCGAAGCGGACGCCTGGTTCGTGCACCTATGCTGACTGGTGTTCATCGACGACGAAGGCTAGAATTTGCACGCCAGTACAGCAGCTGGACGTCCACTGAGTGGCGACAGGTAGCGTTTTCAGATGAATCGCGTTTTATGCTCCATCGGACAGATGGACGTTGGCGTATAAGGCGTGAAACCTCTGAAAGGAACCACCCTGCAACCATTGCAGGAACGGTCCAAGCTGGAGGCGGGAGCATTATGGTCTGGGGAATGTTTTCCTGGCATTCTCTGGGTTCACTGATTATTGTGGAAGGCACGATGGATCAATACAAGTACGCATCTGTCCTTGCGGACCATGTCCACCCCTACATGCGCATTGTTTTTCCTCAGGATGATGGCATCTTCCAGCAGGACAATGCGAGGTGCCATACAGCTGCCAGTGTACGTGCGTGGTTCGAAGAGCACCAGGATGAGTTTACCGTCCTCCCCTGGCCAGCAAACTCACCTGACTTAAACCCAATCGAGCATCTGTGGGACCATCTCGATCGAGTTGTTCGCGCCATGGATCCTCAACCGCGTAATCTAGCGCAGCTGGCCACGGCATTAGAGTCGGCATGGCTCAACATCCCAGAGAAGACCTTCAGGGACCTAAGTGACTCTCTTCCTGCACGTCTCGTAGCAGTTCGCTCTGCGAAAGGTGGTTATTCTGGCTTTTGACAGATGGTCACATTAATGTGACTGGACTGTGTATTTATTCATTTACTTGCTCTTTTAGAACTTATGGGGCCAATTAAGACTTTCTCTAAATACCAATTGTGTGAATGATGATTTATTCCCACTGGCCTGTCATTCTGGCTGCCTGGTAGCATCATTGATGTGTTCTTGAATCTTTAGTTTTGGGTTAAATGGTTTTTCTTAGCGATTCTGTAAATTTGAAAGGCTTCCAGGTGTTTCATCAGGTGTGTTTCTTCATTGAGCAGCGTATTTCATTCCTGCGTCCCACTCGTAAAGAGGTCACTGGTGGTTGCGGCAGCATGTACGTATCAACATTGTTTTGTGTGAAGGAGTTTGTGGTTGGGTCTTAGCATCTGTAGCACTCAGCCATGGTACTGACAGACAACAACCCTGTGGTTACTCTTTTCTATAAGTGGATGAGTAAGAAACAAATGGTGAAACTTTCATTGAAGTGTAGAGCTCTTTCAAAGAATAAAGAAACTTACTTAGGAACGTGGCTTTATTGTAGATTCTAACAATATTGATCGTTTTTTTTTGTGAAACGAGTTTTCAAACAGTGCAATGAAGGGTTGTCACAGCTCTTTGTTTTATGTAAAAGAAAATCAAGTGGGTACAACACTGGTGTTACTCCTGCATTTTCTTTTTGATCCAGGGAAGAAAGAAATCAACTTTAGTAAATACATGTGGAAACTTTGGATTGTCACATTGGTCTACAGCAGTAAAAGCAGTTATTCCCTGGAGCTTGTTTTTGCAGATCAGAGGTCCACCAGAATCACCCTGGAAAAAAAGGCAAGACCTGAATTAAATTCTTCAGAAGTTATAATACATTTATGAAAAAGAAAAACAGATCACCATTTTGCTGTTTAAAATGTTTTTCTGCGGTTTAACAGGCCGGATGTAATGCTTCGGGCCCATTTACCTGACATACTCCTCCCGTGTTCTTTTTGAACTTGGTGCAAATCATTTGCTGGGCAGTGAAATTCTCCTGCCAGGTTTTATCGCACTCAGTCTTGAGTTGTGTCTTTTCTGTCGCTTCTTTCAGAACCGAGGAAATGGGTTCATTTCGTCCAGTTTGGCCCCAGCCAACGACTAGACAATCAAGGTTGGCGTTGATTTTCTTTTCTTTCTTTGGTAACTCAATGGGCTGGACGTTTTTATTCAGCTTGGCATCGTTTTCCAGCTGTGAAAGAAACCACATGATACCTTTAAAACTTTACCTGCAATTTATAAAAGACATAGTGATAATAACAAGAAATTCGTAAAAATATTTTTGTAAAAGTTACATTACTGCAGCTTTAAATGACCAAACCATTTTACAGGTGCATTTTAATAAATAACATTTATTTTAGTACCTCAATTCAGAAAGTCAAGTGTTAGATGTATCAGGTAGAGTGACATATTTCAAACATTTATTTCTGTCAATGTTGATAATTGTGGCTCACATCTTACATCTGGTGTAAATTTTGAAAGTCACATTGTACAAAGTAGAATGCCATATAACACACACATTTTAAAAAGATGTAGTCGTATTATGGCTAATCACAGAGAAGACTAACTGAACGTGGCAGCCAGAAAAACCAACAGGCAACCACAGCTTTAGTGGATTGTTCAGCTAACCCCATTTAACAACGAGAGGACATTTATAAAGTAAGGAGTCAGCGCTTAAAGTCCCAGCAGATAGATATATTCATTCATGGGTTACAACTTATTCCATCCATCCATCCATTTTCTTCCGCTTATCCGGGATCGGGTCGCGGGGGCAGCAGCTTCAGAAGGGAGGCCCAGACTTCCCTCTCCCCAGCCACTTCTTCCAGCCCCTCCGGGGGAACCCCAAGGCGTTCCCAGGCCAGCCGAGAGACATAGTCCCTCCAGCGTGTCCTGGGTCTTCCTCGGGGCCTCCTCCCGGTGGGACGTGCCCGGAACACCTCACCAGGGAGGCGTCCAGGAGGCATCCTGACCAGATGCCCGAGCCTCAACTGGCTCCTCTTGACGTGGAGGAGCAGCGGCTCTACTTTGAGTCCCTCCCGGATGACCGAGCTTCTCACCCTATCTCTAAGGGAGAGCCCGGCCACCCTGCGGAGGAAACCCATTTCGGCCGCTTGTATCCGTGATCTCGTTCTTTCGGTCATGACCCAAAGCTCATGACCATAGATGAGGGTGGGAACGTAGATCGACCGGTAAATCGAGAGCTTCGCCTTTTGACTCAGCTCTCTCTTCACCACGACGGACCGGTACAGCGCCCGCTTCACGGCAGACGCCGCCCCAATCCGCCTGTCGATCTCCCGCTCCCTTCTTCCCTCATTCGTGAACAAGATCCCCAGATACTTAAACTCCTCCACTTGAGGCAGAACGACCCCCCTGACCCGGAGAAGGCACTCTACCCTTTTCCGGCTCAAGACCATGGCCTCGGATTTGGAGGCACTGAGCCTCATCCCGGCCGCTTCACACTCGGCCGCGAACCGTTTCAGCGAGAGCCGCAGATCACGATCTGATGAAGCCATCAGGACCACATCATCCGCAAAAAGCAGAGATGCGATCCTAAGGCCACCAAAACGGATCCCCTCAACACCTCGGCGGCGCCTAGAAATTCTGTCCATGAAAGTAATGAACAGAATCGGTGACAAAGGGCAGCCTTGGCGGAGTCCAACTCTCACCGGAAACGAGCCCGACTTACTGCCGGCAATGCGGACCAGACTCTGACACCGGTCATACAGGGACCTGACAGCCCGTATCAAAGGGCCCGGTACCCCATACTCCCGGAGAACCCCACACAAGGCCCCCCGAGGGACACGGTCGAACGCCTTCTCCAAGTCCACAAAACACATGTAGACTGGTTGGGCGAACTCCCATGCATCCTCCAGGACCCTGCTGAGAGTGTAGAGCTGGTCCAGTGTTCCACAACCAGGACGAAAACCACACTGCTCTTCCTGAATCCGAGGTTCGACTATCTGACGGACCCTCCTCTCCAGGACCCCTGAATAGACCTTTCCAGGGAGGCTTAAGAGTGTGACCCCTCTGTAATTGGAGCACACCCTCCGGTCCCCCTTTTTAAACAGGGGGACCACCACCCCGGTCTGCCAATCCAGAGGAACTGCCCCCGATGTCCATGCGATATTGCAGAGTCGTGTGAGCCAACACAACCCTACAACATCCAGAGCCTTAAGGAACTCCGGGCGGATCTCATCCACCCCCGGGGCCCTGCCACCGAGTAGTTTTTTGACCACCTCGGCGACTTCGTCCCCAGAGATTGGAGAGCCCAACCCAGGGTCCACAGGCTCAGCTTCTTCAACAGAAGGCATGTTGGTGGGATTGAGGAGGTCTTCGAAGTATTCCGCCCACCGACCCACAACATCCCCAGTCGAGGTCAGCAGCACACCATCCCCACTGTAAACAGTGTTGGTGCTGCACTGCTTCCCCCTCCTGAGACGCCGGATGGTGGACCAGAATCGCCTCGAAGCCGTGCGGAAGTCTTTCTCCATGGCCTCGCCAAACTCCTCCCACGCCCGAGTTTTGGCCTCAGCGACCACCCGAGCCGCATGCCGCTTCGCCCGCCGGTACCCATCAGCTGCTTCTGGAGTCCCACAGGCCAAAAAGACCCCATAGGACTCCTTCTTCAGCTTGACAGCATCCCTCACCGAAGGTGTCCACCAACGGGTTCGGGGGTTGCCGCCACGACAGGCACCAATGACCTTGCAGCCACAGCTCCGATAAGCCGCCTCGGCCATGGAGGCACGGAACATGGTCCACTCAGACTCCATGTTCCCCACCTCCCCCGGAACGTGTTCGAAGTTCTGCCGGAGGTGGGAGTTGAAGCTCCGTCTCACAGGGGACTCCGCCAGACGTTCCCAGCAGACCCTCACTACACGTTTGGGCCTGCCAGGTCTGACCGGCTTCCTCCCCCACCACCGGAGCCAACTCACCACCAGGTAGTGGTCAGTGGACAGCTCCGCCCCTCTCTTCACCCGAGTGTCCAAGACATACGGCCGCAGATCCGATGAAACGACGACAAAATCGATCATCGAACTGCGGCCTAGGGTGTCCTGGTGCCAAGTGCACGTATGGACACCCTTATGCTTGAACATGGTGTTCGTGATGGACAGACCGTGACGAGCACAGAAGTCCAACAACAGAACACCACTCGAGTTCAGATCAGGGGGGCCGTTCCTCCCAACCACGCCCCTCCAGGTCTCACTGTCATTGCCCACGTGAGCGTTGAAGTCCTCCAGCAGAACAAGGGAGTCCCCAGGAGGGGCACTCTCCAGTACCCCCTCTAAGGACTCCAAGAAGGGTGGGTAATCTGAACTGTTGTTCGGCCCGTAAGCACAGACAACAGTCAGAACCCGTCCCCCCACCCGTAGGCGGAGGGAGGCTACCCTCTCGTTCACCGGGGTAAACCCCAACGTGCAGGCGCCAAGATGGGGGGCAACAAGTATGCCCACTCCTGCCCGGCGCCTCTCGCCGTGGGCAACTCCAGAGTGGAAGTACGTCCAGCCCCTCTCAAGGAGACTGGTTCCGGAACCAGAGCCATGCGTCGAGGTGAGGCCGACTATTTCTAGACGAAACCTCTCAGCCTCGCACACTAGCTCCGGCTCCTTCCCCACCAGAGAGGTGACGTTCCACGTCCCAAGAGCCAGCTTCTGCAGCCGGGGATCAGACCGCCAGGGTCCCCTCCCTCGGCCGCCGCCCGTAACACACAGCACCCGACCCCTTTGGCCCCTCCGACAGGTGGTGAGCCCATTGGAAGGGGAATCCACGTCTCCTCTTCGGGCTGAGCCCGGCCGGGCTCCGTGGTTAAAAGCCCGGCCACCAGGCGCTCGCCATCGTGCCCCACCTCCAGGCCTGGCTCCAGAGTGGGACCCCGGTGACCCGCGTCCGGGCAAGGGAACGCGAGATTCAAAGTTCGTTTCCATCATAAGGGTCTTCAGGATGCGCTTTGTCTGGTTCCTCACCTAGGACCTGTCTGCCTTGGGTGACCCTACCAGGGGCATAAAGCCCCAGACAGCATAGCTCCCAGGATCATTGGGACACACAAACCCATCCACCACGATAAGGTGGCAGCCCAAGGAGGGGCCAGTTTTAATAATAATGGTGTCAAAATTTGGAGTCTCCATAAGCTGTAAGCATCAAAATGATCTAAAATAGTCGTATCTCTACATGTAATGGAGGTTCTATCATATAAGTTTCGCTTTTGAATCAAATTATTGTTCAAATCTATTTTGATGCATCTCCATCCACTCCATAAGACATTCACTTTAACATTGAACTAGATAAACATAAAAAAACAGTTTGTCCATCTTACCTTAAGCAACATAATGTCATTGTGAAAACCTCCGTTGTATTTTGGATGTTTGTAGGACGTTGCCACTTTGATCCTTTGCTGACTTTTCTCCTTCTTACTGATATCATGGCTCCAAGCACCACTTGGTTAATTTGACTTCTGAAAAAAGAGAAAACAGTTTCATTTTAAACTAAAACTTTCATAAACAAGTGAGTTGTTAAATAGAAGAAAATCCATTAAAACTAGAGTACTTTTTTTATTTCCAAAATTGCATGTACTTATATTATGACAGAAGTTTTTTATATATTGAATAGAACATTGCACAATATTTTTATCACTGTCTAAATTAAACCAGACCAAAATTCTCTTGTAATTTAGTAATTAGTAATATTTATCAACAATATTTCCATTTGCTAAATACCAGAAACTAGAGTAGATGTGAAAATGAGTGTGCCAGTGGGGCAGCCTGCAAACCTGACTGAGTTCTGTGAGGACAAACTATTGTGAGAACATTATGGAAGGAAACTGAGAAGGTTTGACAAAAACCATATAATTTAAAAGACAATTATGCCTGATACTGACTAAATGTAGGTGCATTTCTGAATTCAAAGAAGGTTACAAAAATGTCTTGCTTTTTTGGCATTTAGCTAATAGAAATCATTTTAGTCCTGGGAACAAAAGCAAGAGAAATTTGTTCTAATTTAACTTCAGAGAAAGAAAAATGATTAACATAAACTTTGAACTTAGGGATGCAGTTAAACATACGTACACAGAGCAGTGTGCCGCAGTTAGAACAAAGTCCTTTCGAATAAGAATGCCGCCGCACTTGTGTTCTGTTTCGTACTGAAGTGAAGCCATGTAGGGCCTGGAGTGTGGCTTTGAAATGCGACCTCCGAAGATCCCGCTTTCAGAAGCCTCTGTGTTGAAGATTTGTCAAATGAATATCAAAAAAGACCTTTGAAAAACTTTTAAAAATATCAGTGTATTTAGACTTACCAGTGAGAATGACCAGCATGAAGATGCAGAAGATGCAACCTGTGTGTATCATGTTTGCTTAGATGGAAAGGACAGAGCATCTGCTTTGCTGACTCCCCTCACACCTTTATAGAGTCAGCCCCGAAACTGTTGCATGCTGAAACTTTGTAGGCAGGTGTCAAAAATGTTCATGCAAAGAAAGTGAACAATCTGCAACTGCACAATCTGTGCTGTCGCATGTCAGTCATTTTTTTTCTATTTGTCCTTCAACCTAAACAGTAATTATTTTGTTACTACATTTGAAATTAAAGTTTTATTATATATATAAGCAGCCTATTTAAGATCATGTGGAATCATTAACCCAAGATTTTTTTGAAACAAGAATCATAAACTGATTTTCGGACATTGTTGTTCACTAGAGCAGAATTCCTCGTTCTATCAAGTATGTTAAGTCGTCCAGGTTCTGAAGCATCAGAACAGGCTCAGACCATCATTACCTCCACTATTTAAGTACCATAAGTTATTAATGATGAGCACAGATAACTTCACGTAGTGCTTTAGTGCTTCAACAAACAGAAAATAAAAACACACAAGACAAAGATTAACGGAAAGAGGTATAACTAACAACTATGTTTTTTATTATAAATGTAGAAAATACAGGCAATTGAAACCTATACTTATTATTATCCTTTCTACAATTTATTAACAATGCACCTGTTGGGTTAAAAGAACAAAGTACAGACTTATTCAGCATAATGATTTAGACTGCATCATTTTATTGATCCATGGTAGAAAGTAACTAATATTCGTGAAGACATGAGGATACTGTGGATTGTCACATTGACCGTCAGCAGTGAAAGCAGTTATGCCTTGCAGCTTGTTTTTGCAAATTAGAGGCCCACCAGAATCACCCTAGGAAAATGAGAGGAGGGGAAGAAAGTAGTTTTATAAAAACTGTAAGATGTTCATAAAATGAATCTAGTATACATAAGATTTCACTTGTGTGAGTTTCTGTATTTGTGGCGTTATTTCATTACCTGGCATATTCCTCCATCCTTCTTGTTAAATTTGGTGCAAATCATTTGCTCTGCTCTGAAATATTTTCCCCAACTATTCTTACAGTCAGTGATAGGCAGAGTCTTTTCTGTCCCTTCTTTCAGGACATTTGACTCAGGCTCACTGGATCCAGTTTTTCCCCAGCCAGCAACAAGACAACTGAGTTTGTCAGAGATGCTTTTGGCTTTCTTGGGCAGGTCCAGAGGCTTCACGTACTTATTCTTTGTGGCATTATTTTGTAACTGTAAAAGAGAATGGTGAATATTGTTAACTCAGGTTTTTATATGATGCAATAAAATAAAAAATAAAACAAAAATAGTCAAGGGACAGTCCAATAGGATGTTTAAAACAACCACAGACAACCAAAGTGTTGAACAAGAATTTGTTTTTCTTTGTGCAGGAAATAAGCTTTAAGGTGTATAAACACTATCTGATGTGGGGAGAGTATGGAAGATAAATGTGCAAAAATGAATTTTCAACAGTTTGCTCACCCTAAGCAGCATGATGTCAAAATCAAATTTTCCAGTGAAGCGTGAATGTGGACAGAACTTTGCTACTTTGATCCTTTGCTGACTTTTCTCCTTCTTACTGATATCATGGGCTCCAAGCACCACTTGGTTAATTTGACTTCTGAAAAAAGAGAAAACAGTTTCATTTTAAACTAAAACTTTCATAAACAAGTGAGTTGTTAAATAGAAGAAAATCCATTAAAACTAGAGTACTTTTTTTATTTCCAAAATTGCATGTACTTATATTATGACAGAAGTTTTTTATATATTGAATAGAACATTGCACAATATTTTTATCACTGTCTAAATTAAACCAGACCAAAATTCTCTTGTAATTTAGTAATTAGTAATATTTATCAACAATATTTCCATTTGCTAAATACCAGAAACTAGAGTAGATGTGAAAATGAGTGTGCCAGTGGGGCAGCCTGCAAACCTGACTGAGTTCTGTGAGGACAAACTATTGTGAGAACATTATGGAAGGAAACTGAGAAGGTTTGACAAAAACCATATAATTTAAAAGACAATTATGCCTGATACTGACTAAATGTAGGTGCATTTCTGAATTCAAAGAAGGTTACAAAAATGTCTTGCTTTTTTGGCATTTAGCTAATAGAAATCATTTTAGTCCTGGGAACAAAAGCAAGAGAAATTTGTTCTAATTTAACTTCAAGAGAAAGAAAATGGTTAACATAAACTTTGAACTTAGGGATGCAGTTAAACATACGTACACAGGGCAGTGTGCCGCAGTTAGAACAAAGTCCTTTCGAATAAGAATGCCGCCGCACTTGTGTTCTGTTTCGTACTGAAGTGAAGCCATGTAGGGCCTGGAGTGTGGCTTTGAAATGCGACCTCCGAAGATGCCGCTTTCAGAAGCCTCTGTGTTGAAGATTTGTCAAATGAATATCAAAAAAGACCTTTGAAAAACTTTTAAAAATGTCAGTGTATTTAGACTTACCAGTGAGAATGACCAGCATGAAGATGCAGAAGATGCAACCTGTGTGTATCATGTTTGCTTAGATGGAAAGGACAGAGCATCTGCTTTGCTGACTCCCCTCACACCTTTATAGAGTCAGCCCCGAAACTGTTGCATGCTGAAACTTTGTAGGCAGGTGTCAAAAATGTTCATGCAAAGAAAGTGAACAATCTGCAACTGCACAATCTGTGCTGTCGCATGTCAGTCATTTTTTTTCTATTTGTCCTTCAACCTAAACAGTAATTATTTTGTTACTACATTTGAAATTAAAGTTTTATTATATCTAAGCAGCCTATTTAAGATCATGTGGAATCATTAACCCAAGATTTTTTTGAAACAAGAATCATAAACTGATTTTCGGACATTGTTGTTCACTAGAGCAGAATTCCTCGTTCTATCAAGTATGTTAAGTCGTCCAGGTTCTGAAGCATCAGAACAGGCTCAGACCATCATTACCTCCACTATTTAAGTACCATAAGTTATTAATGATGAGCACAGATAACTTCACGTAGTGCTTTGGTGCTTCAACAAACAGAAAATAAAAACACACAATAAAAAGATTAACGGAAAGAGGTATAACTAACAACTATGTTTTTTATTATAAATGTAGAAAATACAGGCAATTGAAACCTATACTTGTTATTATCCTTTCTACAATTTATTAACAATGCACCTGTTGGGTTAAAAGAACAAAGTACAGACTTATTCAGCATAATGATTTAGACTCCATCATTTTATTGATCCATGGTAGAAAGTAACTAATATTCGTGAAGACATGAGGATACTGTGGATTGTCACATTGACCGTCAGCAGTGAAAGCAGTTATGCCTTGTAGCTTGTTTTTGCAAATTAGAGGCCCACCAGAATCACCCTAGGAAAATGAGAGGAGGGGAAGAAAGTAGTTTTATAAAAACTGTAAGATGTTCATAAAATGAATCTAGTATACATAAGATTTCACTTGTGTGAGTTTCTGTATTTGTGGCGTTATTTCATTACCTGGCATATTCCTCCATCCTTCTTGTTAAATTTGGTGCAAATCATTTGCTCTGCTCTGAAATATTTTCCCCAACTATTCTTACAGTCAGTGATAGGCAGAGTCTTTTCTGTCCCTTCTTTCAGGACATTTGACTCAGGCTCACTGGATCCAGTTTTTCCCCAGCCAGCAACAAGACAACTGAGTTTGTCAGAGATGCTTTTGGCTTTCTTGGGCAGGTCCAGAGGCTTCACGTACTTATTCTTTGTGGCATTATTTTGTAACTGTAAAAGAGAATGGTGAATATTGTTAACTCAGGTTTTTATATGATGCAATAAAATAAAAAATAAAACAAAAATAGTCAAGGGACAGTCCAATAGGATGTTTAAAACAACCACAGACAACCAAAGTGTTGAACAAGAATTTGTTTTTCTTTGTGCAGGAAATAAGCTTTAAGGTGTGTAAACACTATCTGATGTGGGGAGAGTATGGAAGATAAATGTGCAAAAATGAATTTTCAACAGTTTGCTCACCCTAAGCAGCATGATGTCAAAATCAAATTTTCCAGTGAAGTGTGAATGTGGACAGAACTTTGCTACTTTGATCCTTTGCTGACTTTTCTCCTTCTTGCTGAGATCATGTGCTCCAAGAACCACCGTTATGTCACCTTGAAATCTGAAAACATAATTAGATTTATCTGTTTCATTGAAGACCACTTTGAAATGATCTAACCTTTTTCCTAGAAAAAAAAAATACTAAAGAAAAAACAAATATTTTTTTATGTTTTGTTTGGGATTAATTCTTGAAAATTATTAATTGCTAATCTATATAAAAAAACAAATCCCAACCATAAAATTATGTGTTTTATTGGTTGCATAAAAATAACTTTGTATCACAGGAAACATACTCACTGGCAGTGAGCGGCAGTTAGGACAAAATCCTTCCGAATGAGCATCCCACCACATGAATGTTTTCCTTGGATTTGCAGGGACGCCATGTAGGGCCTGGAGTGGGGCTTGGAAACTTTGCCTCCAACTATGCTGCTCCCAGAAGCGCCTGACATATGGAGAAATTCTTAAATCAGGAAAAAAGATTTCCTTACAATAAATTAAGAAAACACAGGAAAAATATGATAAGAAAAAACTGAGTTTACCAGGGAGGGGGGCCAGTAGAAGGATGCAAATAATGGCGCCTGTGTGTATCATGATACTACAGAGAGGGGGAAAATAAAGCATGTGGCTTCAAGACCTCCAGCACCACCTTTTATAGTCAGCCTCTGAACCAGTTCAGACAGAAACCTTGTGGGCAGAAGTCTGATATGTTCACTAACACCTTTGGTGCTGCATGCAAGAAATAACTGTGAAATCAGGTGGAAACTCAATACTACTGGTACACATTTTTTCTATTGTCTGAACTTCGAACTTAATCAGTGATCATTTAAATAGTACACATTCCCACTCCCAGCTTGACTGACACAAATCACACAGCCAAACAATCCAGACCATCGTCTGAACCAGTTCTTCACTCATCTCTCATCTGGCCATAGATACGAAACTCTAGCCTGGAATAAAGGACATTTAAAGTGTTTTTAAAAGTTTTGTCCTCTCACCAAAAGAGATGACATAGATTCTGTTAGATGTAAGAGTTATTTATATCTGCAGGTTTGATTATGTAAATGTATGTAGAAAAAATTTATTTCAACAACAAAAAAAAGTCTGCACAGTCTGTGCATTTCTAATAGACCTCAGCACAATTTAATCCATTGCAGCTAAATGCTCCAATGTCTGTTTCTTCCATTTCAGTATCACACAATACGTTGTGTTGGTCTATAACAAAACTTCCTAGAAGCTTGCAAATGTAACATGACAAAAAAATGAAGAAGTGAAAGGGTTAAAACACTAATTCTGGAATAAAATAGATTTTGACTTCTTAGTAAACATTTTGTCCACTTGGTGGGGCTTGTGAGCAGAGTTGAACTTGCTCAGCCTCAGTATTCATTTCACAAACATTTGCAATGGTTAGTAGAAACAAGGAAGCCAACGAGTTTGAGGTGTCAAACAACCCTGCCTTAGGCAGACGTACGTTTTACACTTTCACTTGGTGTTACTTTTGCAAGGCGTTTTAAACTTATCTCAATGATCTCAGAGGTAGATCACAGTAAGCACTACAAAGCAAGGGAGCAGTCAGTCCTGTTTTCTGCTCACTGCAAAGAAAACAGGACAGGAGTTATTTAGTAGTTAAGTTTCCTACTAAATAACTCAGGCTGTTCCTATTGATGCCAAATTACAAAACTTTGAGCAGTTTCATGTGACAAAGCAATAGGCAGTTGCTTTCATGTAAGCAATTTGTTTGCTTTGGCCACCTGTGTGATTTGCACAATGGAGTGTGTTTGTTTACCCACACAGACATTTTCCTGAGATTCAGGAAGATGCGTATAGTGCTGCAATAACTAGGTTTCCACCTACGTGACCAACAACAAGATGGCAGAGAGGTCAACTTGAATAACAAAGCCTACCATCATGCAAACCACACATCGTAAAAGCTACTGTACTGGTGAGAAATTCTGTTTATTCAAACCTCTGGTTTGAGTTGTGTTACTGTTTTTCTTTTCAACTGTGTTCCAAACCAACTGAAACTGGCAATACATTTTGTAACAAGAAACCTCTGAAAGGAAAAAACTCACTGTGAGCAAAATGTTAGTTTCCAACAGCATTACAAGGAAATACATAAATATACATTTGTTTCTTTTGATATTTTTTTAAATTATTATTATGTTCAGTAAGTCGAGACAAAACAGAGACAAGATAAATGTCACCAAGACTTTCTTGGAAAACAGGGCCCTTCAGTCACAACAGAACATGTTGCAGCTTGTGAGCTAAATCTTCTAAAGTCCATAACTTATCTCTAAAATTTTATAGCTTTAGTTCAAAAGCTTTTAGAATATGTAACTGTAATACTGGTGGCTGAGATATGACAATTCCTTCCTGAGTTCCTCGGCTCTGCCGTAGTGAAAACAGTCTTTGGTTATTATTCTCCAATGAGTTAAAGATCTTTGGTGGACATTTTTGAAAATGCTTTCCAAACACTGCCCATAATATTATACACACTGATGCATTTAGACTTGTTTCACAAGTATTTTTGGTCACTTTTTAAAACTGATAAATATGCTGTTATTCTTCAAATTACAAGAGTCAGTAATATGATGTAGCTACAACTAAGCAAGTTGGCTGGAGGATATATGCTTCAATCAAACAGCTGAGATAATTTTGAGTTAATTAAAATAACATAGAATGATGCAAGCAGGAGCATCTACTACCAATATAACAGTGACTGTTTAAACAGTTGCTCCTGTCAATACCCAACGTTCATTAATCACTGCCAAATGCAAACAAAGTTTGTTGATTACTAGTGTTCAGGATATTATCAGAGATATTGAAGCCAAGGCTTCAATATCATCTCAAGCTACCTCTGTTATTATGAATTAAACAAAATGGTCAAATACAGAAAAAACAACCACATTTGGTAACCCTAAAAATGTGCTAAAACTCCAAGATACATGTTTTATTGTTGTTAGAGATTTTTTGGTATTATCATTTTGGATATTACTTTAGTTCATATTCAGTCTAATATTAATTGATAGTTAATCAACATTCAGTCTAATGTGAATCAGTAAATGACGTGCTGTGCGAATACTTTTTGATTGCAGTGAAGAATATCTGTGTTCCTGTAAACTGATTGTTCCCTTCAGAGTCTGAAAGAACCTGTGAAAGATGACCTGTGTGTTAGATAGAGCCTGCCGCTGACTTCATTGTTTATCATTTCTGACTTTTGTTATTCCAAATAAAAGTCCTGCTCGAGCAGAGATACGGCAGAACGCTCTGTGACCTACTCAGAGGAGTAGCTTGCCAAGTCTTCTCCTTCTGCAGAAGTTTGGTCATGAAATTCATATACGTTGTCTGTGGTTCTTTAAATTAAGGTTCAAGGAAAAATACCTATCAATTGTAATTGTAACTCTTACTCTGAAAATGAATAAAATGTAAATTCAGCCTTTTATAAAAGGTACAGTTATTCAATGGGCTAAAAGGTTTTGTTTTACTAAATCACTCAGGGCCACTTCAAACTTACTGGTACCACACTGTTCCCATTTAAACTGATCAGAGAAGAAAATAACTTTTAATTTGCTTACCAAATTTCATGCGTCTCTGATCCATAAAAAATTGTTTCTTCAAGAAGCCAACTTGTATTTGCTATTCCTTAAAATGGGAAAAACAAGAACATAAGCTAATAAAGGGAGTCAGAGTTGAGTTGGTTTTCAGAAATCAAGAAATGGCTTCTCACCCAAAATCTGTCTGTGTTTAGGCAGTGCAACAATAAAAACATTTTTGAAATATTGTTCTTGACAAATGTGACTGGACAATATTCTAGGTAATTTGTTTCAACCTTCTTTACAAATTTGCAACAGAGGAAGCAATAAATGTAAATTTTGTATGATCTGGATATACTTAAAAAATAACAGCTGTTACAAAACAAAAGTGCTTTGTAATCCATTCCACCAACATTCCTATGAAAAACTACTAAACATCTTAAACTCTCAGGGCAAGTTCAAGAAATTCATCCTACAAGATCTGTATATTCTTTCACAAAGAATAAATAAAATTCAAGTACTAAGTTTTATCAATTTTATTCAGATTAATTACCAAAAAAAGCCATTTTCTGGGAAATCACATATATACACTTTTACAGTACAGTGACAGTGTTCAAACTATTTACTTCATGGCAGACACTACTCAGATTTTTTCTTTGCACCTCTCTTCCCGCAACACTTGCGAGTGCAAAATAAACAGGATTTCAGAGTCACCCACAAAACGGCGACAAAAACAAAAAGTAAAAAGCCGATAACATCCAGGCTGTGGTACTGAAACCAGTTCAAGTCATGTGCAGCCACCCCTAGATGTGAAGCTCCTTTGTGTCTCATTACAAACTCAGACCAGAAAACAGCCAGGTCCAAAGGCTCGACAGGGCGGTCCAGATGGATCTGAGACAGCTCCACCATGCGCTCTTTGTATCTACACAAAAGACATAATAGTTACAACTGGGTCATATAACAGTAAGTTTCAGATTGACCTGTGTGTATTACACTCTTTAGTAGTGCTACATACTGGCTAATTGTAAAAACATGTAGTATGTTGCAGCGTTGTGGTCAAGACCACCTAACCCGAGACCAAGAAAAGAGCAAGAACATAGTGTATCGAGACGGAGATAAGACCAAGACTTTTAGGATCCGAGACGAGTCAAGACCAAGACCAGCGGCCCGTGCTAACTGACATGACAAAATGCGAAATATGAACAAAATTGATTCTCAAATTGATCTAAAAGATCCCCCCAATAAAAAAACCTAGACATTAAATACTTAATAAATCTAACCAATATTAAAAGCAGAACAAACTTTGTTCTATCTCTGTTTGCATCTATCTCTGTGCTACAATCCGCGGCAGTCTCGTGCCATCCCTAAAAACATAACGCCCTGGGCGCCCACATTGCTCATGTCAGAAACCACCACTGTCTGCCACTGAGGCCATGCCATGACTGTAAATAACGCCCAACTATGAACACTGATCAAGGAGCAACAAGCAAGAAGTAACCAACCACAAGGTGCTCACCGTGACTGTTCTCTACCGCTATATCTGCCATGGTGTCAGCCAGGCAGTCTGACACCATGCACAAAATGTTGTCCATAAACCATTACTCATTCGTTTTTAGTAAGTTATAGTTGAAATTTCTTACCCTTTGTCATAAATAACTTTTTTCAGTCCATCCACCAATGTTTCTGTTGTCATATCAAATATATTGAGCTTCACAGCAACACCACGAGACACCATTCGTTGCACGTTGTCTCCCTGATCCGCAAAGAGTGGAAACATCAACATGGGAACACCATTACAGACACATTCATAGACACCATGACTTCCACCATGAGTCATGAAGACTTTAGCTTTGGGGTGAGCTGTAGAGAAAAAGAAACACATTTATTTCTACTTGTCCCCAAAGACAATACCATGAGATGTTTTTTCATGAATCTATGGGTCATTAAACACACCTAGAAGGTCGTTCTGAGGTAACCACTTCATAAGTATAACGTTCTTGGGCACATCTTTGGGTATTTCACCTGTGTACCTCCAAATCACCTGCAATAAGAATCAGACTAGATTATTAGCACATGCAAACTGTTTTGGTTTTGAATGATCAGTTTGGCACGTGGGCAGCAAAGCAGAGAACAAAGTCCATCAGTTCAACTGGATTCAACCTGCAGGATATGTGCTGTGGGTTAAAAAAAGGACAATGTGCTTGTTTTTTTTCTTGTAATCATAAAACTTATAAGAGTTGAGGAAAATTGAATATTCTTAGCGTTTAATACAGTTAATCATACCACATGTGGAAAAGGTAGATTGAGCATGATAATTTAGTGTTCAAGATGTAATCTCAATAGCAAGCGGTAGATATTTTTTGAACTTACATAAACACTACAGGCAAGAGTTAGGCTTGCAAGGGAGACTGTTTGTTATCAGAGGGAAACAAGGCCATAAATTTAACTCTCCTAAATAGGCGTCCCCCAGACAAGCAGTAACACAAGAGACATGATTCAGGGGTGGGAAGCTGGTTAAAGATGATAACACATAATACTTATAATTATGATCTAATTTGTAGGATCTTTTTCTTAGCTGTTAACAGCATGTGTTGATTAGTAATAGTTTAATTTGTAGTTTTATATTAACAACTACTTGTACTGTCTAACCTAGGCTAAACGGTAATATCAAGGAGTTAAATTTATCAGAACTAAAGACTCACTAATTAGAAAATATTTAGAATCAATGTGTTTCTATTAAAAGTGTTCAGGTATACTCTATAAGTGTTCAAATCGGTGCTTTGATCTGATGGAGAAGTCTGAATCACTTGGTCCCAGGCTCTGAATCATACTGCAAATACCTGTGTTGGGATGGGTGCTTGGAGAGGCAATAAATAAGATAGCTTTTTGGGTGAACACTAAATTCTGACATCGGACCCTGATTGCTGTTCTCTGTGTGGTTTCACTTTCGGCCGAGTGGGATCTGGCGGATCCCGGGATGTGAGAGAAGAACAAGACAGAGGTTTTTAAAATATATATATCTTAATTCTCAAAAATAGGAACCAGTATTATTTACCCTCTGAGGAATTTGTCGAAAGGCATCAAAGAACTGCTTGGCTTTAGCTTCAGGCACGTCGGAAACAAAGGTGCCTAGAGTAAAGACAATGAAGCCATCGTCTCCTGAAGCATCCACAAATTCCTTCAGGTCCTGCAAGAAAAGTTGGAAAAGACAAAACAATAACTGCAAGAAAACTAAAGCAAGAGCAAAATCCAGTGTAAATAAATTGCATGTGTAAAAACGACATCTATCTTAATAATATCTTAATATAATTGATATAACATTGTTAGCAACTACTGGCCATAAAGCCATTTAAATCTGCAAGCATAACCGTCTCTGTGCCTATACAAACAATTCTATTGTTTTTGCAAATTACTTGATCCTCGTTGACACAGCAGGGCCCCACATCTCCTTTCCTAGAACATTTTAGACATAACCCTGAAATCTGGATTGCATTGCTCTCAAAGTGTAGTGCATGAGAAGGTAAAGTCATTCTACCACAAACAATTCTTGAAACAATGAACCATATCTGCTGACTTACACCATGTTTCATGTTTTCTGGGACCGTTAATTTTTTATAGTTTCCCAGGAAATGGTGTATTATACAAAACTTTGTGCAGATTCAAACACTTTTTATGACCATCTCCATAGCCCGGGAGTTCGGCAACCTGCGGCTCTAGAGACGCATGCGGCTCTTTAGCGCTGCCCTAGTGGCTCCCTGGAGCTTTTTCAAAAATGTTTGAAAATGGAAAAAGATAGGGGTTGGAAATATCTTTTTATATATATGGTTTCTGTAGAAGGACAAACAAGACACAATCATTCTTAACGTTTTTCATTATTGCATTTCTTTAATTTGATCAATGCAACAAAACATAAAACATTAATAAGTAAACTTAAAGCACCACTGTAAACAGAGTAGTCACGTGGTACGTCATTCCTTCCAGGACGCACAGAAGGGAAAAAACATTTCATCACTTAGTCCTTTTGATTAAACAATAGAATGTTAATATAAACACTTAAAGCTTTTTTTGCCGTCATTATAAGCCTTTTAAAAGGTTATTAATTTTTTGAGGCTCCAGACAGATTTGTTTTGTTGCTTTTTTTTATCCAATATGGTTCTTTCAACATTTTGGGTTGCCGACCACTCCCATAGCTCATAGTTTATAAGGAAAAACGCTGAAATTAACATTTTGGTCTTCAACGTTTCCCAGCTTTGACTTTCTTAAACTCAGAGATTGTGTTGAACAAATCTGCCTTAAGTGAATCCAGATGGGACACATTCATTATTTTTTCTCTACACATAAATCGTAATACTCACAGCTGGAAGAGGAGTTGTCTTTGCACAGTTGATCCCACCTATTAGAACCATGTTTGGCATGAGAGGTTTGGGCCAGTCAAAAACAAAGTCATATCTGAGAAGCCAGATAGCTCCTTCACTTATTAGTTCTTTGTACGACATGCCGTCTTGGATGTGCTTGTTAACCAGCTCGTCATAGCGCTGGTACATGGATGTGCATAGGTACGACTCCAGAAAAGACATCATCGTGTTTTTAACTCTTTCTGTGAAGCTCATACGGTCTGTGTTACCAGAGAAAGACTTAGGAACGTAGGAAACAGGAGAGGGACACTTGTTAGCTTTGATATCCAGCTCACAGGGAATTCCATGCATAATATATACTACAGGAATGGAAAAATTATGAGCTATGATAGAACCACAGGGAAGGAAGGGATCTGTAAGCATCATATTGAATCCCTCTCCCCTGAGTTTATTCATCCAAGCCTCATTGTGCAGTAAAGCATCACAGACCACCGACTGTAGAGACATATACCTCACCAAACGGCCCACATTCACAAATAAATCTGCTAATCCTGAATGCTGGTCAAACAGTCCTTCCTTAAACTTGCTTAAGTGCTCATCCAGTTCAGCTTGAGTATACGACACTTTGTAGACCTCCGTCTTGTAGCTGTCAGAACCTTGGATCAACATGCTGTTTTCAGGCACCAGCACCGTGACCTCATGACCTCTGCGGCCGAGCTCCTTCACCAGAATCTTCATGCTGAGCCAATGGCTGCCATCCACAGACATAACCAGCACCTTCCCTCCCTGAACAGGCCCCAGACGAAGGCAGCATAGCCAAGCCAGCAGCCCCGTTAGAGGAAACCACACCCTGCTTCTCATTGCCTCTTCGCTGTGCTGCAAGCTGAGCTTTGTGTGGGAGCCGGTCCTGCTTGTTGTTGAGGAGTGGCTTCCAGAGTTGGAGTGAGTGTGTGTGTCGAAATTCTGTAGGAAGTGTGGGCTGCATTTAAGTCAGGCTGTTATATAATAACAGGAAGACAGAGCAGATTCCCAACGCTTTGCATGGAAAGCGTCATCACTGTGTGTCATCCGTTAATCATTGATATAACTTTGCTGTTCACTTTGAAACTGTTCTTACATCCTGTTAACTAAGCCCATTAAGATGAGTTTTAAAGGTTTTTTTCTTTCATGACTTTCTGCTGCATGTGTGGTGAAAGTCATAAAATTAATATGCATCATGTACTGACTAGATTTCAGCAAAGTCCTTTCTCTTATTCTACATGTTCCCTCCCTCTTGAAAACAGACTCATTTATACCTCGTAAGCAGGACTGTGCAGAGACCTTTGAAGGGGCAGGTGCTCAAAGTTATAAGGGGCGTGTAGAACAATCTTAAAACAATGTAGAACACTAACACATCAAAAATCTAATATTTAATCAGATCATGCTACGTCATTGTAATTATGTAGGGACAATGCAAAGCAAATGTAGTCTCTGTTTTTCCTAACATGTATAATGTTGCTCTTTCTACTGCTGACAGGGCTGTTGAGCTGAGACTGTAGTTTTTAAACAGACCAGGAGAGAAGGTCACTGGGTTATGAATTATGTTGTGAAATAAGCAAATTTGCTGCCATTTCACTGAATAAACCCTAATATGTAACCTCCATAGCAACTTGGCTGCAGACTGCTTTACAGATCAAAAAAGCTCAGAGGGGGTTAACTTTACGTAATTGTTCAATGTCAACACTTCTGAGAGATCTAGAATTGTAAGACAAAAGTATCAAGGCAAAGAAAACTCAGTAGCTGCTGGTAGGTCCCCACCCCCAGTAATTCAGAGCCCCCTATAAATGGTTGAATTTTTAACACAGATCTAACACTTCAGCATACATTTATTGAGAAAAACAATACTATTAAGTCTTATTTAATGTGCATACCAGATAAAATAAAAAAAATAATACAATTTAAGTTTACTTTGTAAAAGTGCAATAAAACATCTTGAAATTGTGTTGCCATGGCTACAATATGCTGCTTTGTGTTCGAGCTTGTTTTGTTCACAAATACATTCCAGCAAATAACGCTCAACAATTACTGATTTTACGTGCCAGTCCGCCGATGCTTTTGAGACATCTTGATTTACTTAATTGTGGCATCTTTGGCTTTATGCTGCGGTCCAAATCATTGCTGCAATATTTTTGCTTATGTGATATTTTGTAAACTCCAAATGCTATGAGCCGAATCTTTCTTTGCAGTTGAGGTTCTGCAGTAACTTTTATTCACAGCTGCTCACCTGAAGCCCAGATCTTTAAAAGTTGCCTCTTCGGTCATATTTCAGTCCGTTTTCTCATCAATCTGCGATGCGCGTTCTCGGCACGACATCGAGCATTTAAATCAGCACTGGGGCAGCCTGATAAAATTAAAGTCAAAGGTTTCCTCTGTGTTCGAACCACTTCCGGGTGAGGACTATTATGAAAACAATTCCAAAAGTAAATGGTAACGGTTTTCTAACTTGAACATCAACCAGGCACGGAGCTGCTGGGGGGGTGGCAGCCCAGATGGGAGGCAGAATGTGACTTTAGGTATCCAAGCCTTTATCATGGCTGATGAGAGCTGGAGAAGGCGAGCCCCCTCCTGTTGAGTATAATGTATGTAGGATAAAGTAGATCAGTACCCCAGTAGATTATACAGTATGCTGGCCCCAGTCATTGTTGACCCATGGTTGCTAAAAACTTTACAAGACCAACTGAGTTTAGTGGCATAGTGGCTGAAAAATATTGTGCTACATAAATGGCTTTATTTTCACTCTTACATTTAACTTTATGACACAGAAAATTACAAGTGGATCATCCTTATTAACTCCAAGTGTATTCTGGGTAAATCTTGCCACCAGCCTTCCAAAAACATCATCAGTCACTTCGCAACAGACGGGAATCTATCTAGAGCATTTTTACAGATTAAGTTAACATAAGTGGAGCTCCATGGAACAGCAAAGTGAAAAGAATGGAAAACAGAGAGCAAGGAGAAGCTAAAAACTGGAGACATATTTTGTGCCTCGTCTTGGACTTTTTTGATGGCAGCGATTCAGAGCCACAAAAACTGCCAGCCCAGTGAAGGAGCAGGACTAGTTCAGTATAAATTCAATGTACAGTGGATATGTATGGGTAAGTTATCAAACTCAAAAAAAATATAAAATTTGAAAAAATGCACATTCACAGGGAACAATCAAAACAACCATCAACAATAAACACCACATATGTCTCTGACCATAAAAATGGTTTCCTCCAGAAGCCAGCTTGTTTTTGCTGTCTGAGTTTGTGTCTCATTACAAACTCAGACCAGAAAAATGGGAAAAACCAAGAAAATGGGCCAAAAAGGAAGTCGGATTTGTGTTGGTTTTCATAAATCAAGAAATGTTTGTATTTGTATATTCTTTCACAAATAATAAATGAAGTTCAAACAATAGGTTTTATCAATTTCATTCAGATTATTTTTTTTTTAAAAAAGTGTATTCTGGCAAATCACATACATTTTTACAGTACACCAGACAAAACTTCACAGCAGTGTTCAAACTATTTACTTCATGGCAGACACTACTCAGATTTTTTCTTTGCACCTCTCTTCCCGCAACACTTGCGAGTGCAAAACAAACAGGATTTCAGAGTCACCCACAAAACGGCGACAAAAACAAAAAGTAAAAAGCCGATAACATCCAGGCTGTGGTACTGAAACCAGTTCAAGTCATGTGCAGCCACCCTTAGATGTGATGCTCCCTTGTGTCTCATTACAAACTCAGACCAGAAAACAGCCAGGTCCAAAGGCTCGACAGGGCGGTCCAGATGGATCTGAGACAGCTCCACCATGCGCTCTTTGTATCTACAGAAAAGACATAATAGTTACAACTGGGCCATATAACAGTAAGTTTCAGATTGACCTGTGTGTATTACAGACTCTGTTGTAGTGCCACATGCAGCTAATTGTAAAAACATGTAGTATGTAGCATACAAAGACATTAGGAAAAGGACAACACAAAATAAATAAATTAAACTAGTGTGTTAAAATAATCAGCAAGGGAAGTGCTTAATCGAACAAAAATTGTCAGTATTTGTGAAGAAATGTCTGTTATGAAATGTCACTGGAATCCTCAAAGTAGGACAGCTGAGTACTGTAGACATGCCAGCACAGGTCAGGAAGTTTTATCACGCAACAAAGTACAAACATAGACAGGATGACTGATTCAGTACGCAATGTTCGGGTAAAAGTATCATACTTTTCTTGAGTTCTCAGTCCTTCACTTTCTTTTAGGCATGAAATATAAAAGCTAATTCTGATTTTGTTTTGAAGAATGAAAGGAAGGTTGAATGAATGAATGACTGAAATAAATAAACAAATAAATAAATAAAAGACACATTGGAGGTAGGACACACAGAGACTGGAAAGAAGGGGTGATTTAAGAAAGCTAAAGAAAGGAAGGAAATTGAGGCAGGGCACCAGAAAAGATTGAAACAAATAAGAAAAGAAGCAACCAAGTGAAACATGTAAAAGAAAGAGATGCAGGATGAGAGAATGAACAAACACCATGACAGAAATGAAGGAAGAACAAAAAAAGGTAGAAGAAAGGAAAAAAATATGAAAGAGGGATGTGGAACTGCAATGGCTGACAATTACCTGCATTTACAAAACTGTAACTGGAAACCACCCAATAGTTTGTAACATCCAACAGAAGCCAGATCTTTACATCGCCTGAAATTTTGTCCTTGGAAAAATATGTGGATGAATTACTTACTTCTGATGTGATCCTGGTGTAACATATTTGTACTATAAAGTTAAATTCAAACTGTTAAGACATTTTCATTTGTTTGGGGAAGTCCATTCTCTAATAAGCTGGTGTTGATCACCAGCTATCTTAATCTGCTTTTCTGAAAAATGGTCACCCGTCTCCGTTCGCGCACAGCATGTTGGTGGAGAACGTGATGCTATATGACCTGCTGACCATCTGATTATTAGGTAGGTAGGTAGATATATAGACATTGTCTATGGGTAGATAGGTCAGTCAAACTTTATTAACAAACCAGTTTTTTGACAACTTTTTTGACAACTATCCCAGCATGCACTGCACGCTTCTTCTACGGGGAAAATGAAGTCGGCAGCTGCTTACCGTATTTGCTACACCTGTTGTAGCTCAATACTGGTCCATATTAGGAGTACCGGGTTATAAGGCGCACTGTCAGCTTTTGAGGAAATTTAAGGTTTTTAGGTGCGCCTTATAGTGCGGAAAATACGGTACTGACGTCCTTATCCATTACAATTTACTAAATTGTTAATAGAGAGTACAGTCAGACAACTGTAATTTACACTATATCAGCATAATAGTCCATCCATCCATTTTCAGTACACCCTTGACCCTAGTGGGGTCAGGAGAGGTGCATGTGCCTATATTATGTACTGCCCCAGATAGGGGTAGTACAGCCTGGAACAAACAACCATGCCAGCACACACTCACACCTAGGGAGAACTTAGAGAGACCAATTAACCTAACAGTCATGTTTTTGGACTGTGGGAACAAACCGGAGTACCCGGAGAAAACCCATGTATGCACAAAGAGAACATGCATACTCCAAGTAGAGAAACCCCGGGCTGGGAACCAAACCCAGGACCTTCTTGCTCCAAGGCAACAGTGCTACCAACTGTGCCACTGTGCAGCAAATAGTAGTCTAATTTCTTATATATTCAAAGGGAGGGGGCAAAGGAAAGGTGGTTTGCCCAGGGTGCCATACAGGTTAGGACTGCCTCTGCTCCTTAGTGCCATACAGTGTGTTGGAACCTATTAAGAATTAGATTAATTTATTTTTTGCTAAACTATTAATGTTATAGATCCAAGATTATGCAAATTGTAGATCTATTGTTACATATTTATTAATTGGTTTTGCTTACCCTCCTCTTCAGTCAGCCTCCTGCTGTGATTAACAAGCAGAAGCAGCTGCTGTGATTGTTCTGATTGTTTGGTGAAGGAGTGAGTGAAACAGTTTTTCTAGCACAAAATTAACATTTATATTTAATTTTTTTTTATGAAGTCAACTTGGATGATATTTCTGTTATTTTTGTAAGTAAAGAAAATTCTCTTTTTGAAACCAGAAAACTCATTCAAAATCATTACTGATTAAACTTTAGTTATAATAACAAAGCTTTCTAATTTTTAAAGTGCAATCAGTAATACTTTTATAACAAATTTATATCAGTAATGATTTCTTGGTTAATGTCAAGTTGTCATACAAAAGACATTTTGAATAATGTCAACTTTGTATTAAGTGTCACGATTTACCGAATGACACTTTATAACAACAATCAAATACTCATGAAAGCTTATTCATGTTCTTAACAGGTGTTATGTCATGTTTATGACAGTGTCATGGCAGTCTTTATTCACACCCCTTCGAATAAAGTGTTACCAAATATTCAATTAAATACAAATATCTCTGCATAAAATGTTGTCCATAAACCATTATTCATTAGTTTTTAGTAAGTTATAGTTGAAGCTTCTTACCCTTTGTCATAAATAACTTTTTTCAGTCCATCTACCAATGTTTCAGTTGTCATATCAAATATATTGATCTTCACAGCAACACCACGAGACACCATTCGGTGTGCGTTGTCTATCTGATCCCCGAAGAGTGGAAACATCAACATGGGAACACCATTACAGACACCTTCATAGGCACCATGACTTCCACCATGAGTCATGAAGACTTTAACTTTGGGGTGAGCTGTAGAGAAAAAGAAACACATTTAGTTCAACTTGTCACCAAAGACAATACCATGAGATGTTTTTTCATGAATCTATGGGTCATTAAACACACCTAGAAGGTCGTTCTGAGGTAACCACTTCATAAGTTTAACGTTCTTGGGTACATCTTTGGGTATTTCACCTGTGTACCTCCAAATCACCTGCAATAAGAATCAGACCAGATTATTAGCACATGCAAACTGTTTTGGTTTTGAATGATCAGTTTGGCACGTGGGCAGCAAAGCAGAGAACAAAGTCCATCAGTTCAACTGGATTCAACCTGCAGGATATGGGCTGAGGGTTAAAAAAGAAGGACAATGTGCTTGTTTTTCTCTTGTAATCATAAAACTTATCAGTGTCTTTCTCAAGTAGAAAGAAAACTGTCATATAAAACCCATTGATTGGGACTGAACTTTAAAGTGTACATAGATTAAACCAATGAAAATCGATAGGGACCCAGTATTATTTACCCTCTGAGGAATTTGTCGGAAGGCATCAAAGAACTGCTTGGCTTTAGTTTCAGGCATGTCAGACACCCATGAGCCCAGTGTAAAGACAATGAAGCCATCGTCTCCTGAAGCATCCACAAATTCCTTCAGGTCCTGCAAGTTGGAAAAGACAAAAAATAACTGCAAGAAAACTAAAGCAAAATCCAATATAAATACATTACTAAATGATTAAAAACTGTCTTATAAAACATTAATAGAATTTACATCATTAACACCGTATGCAACTAGCCGTTTTTTTTTTTTATCTTTTTGGCTAATAAAAGTCATAAAGCTATGTCCCCACATCTCCTTTCCAAGAACTTTTTGGACATAAACCTGAAATCTGGATTACATTGCTCTCAAAGTGTAATGCATGAGAAGGTAAACTCATTCTACCACAAACAATTCTTGAAACAATGAACCATATCTGCTGACTACGCATTTCATGATTTCTGTGACACTTCCATTTTTGATAATTTCACAAGAAATAGTATATTGTACAAAACTTTGTGCAGATTCAAACATTTGTTATGACTGTCTCCATAGCTCAGGAAAATAGTTAATAAGGAAAAACACTGAAATTAACAATTTGGTAAAAGTTTCACAGCTTTGACTTCCTTAAACTCAGAGATTGTGTTGAACAAATCTGCCTTAAATGAATCCAGATGGGACACTTTTTTTTTCTCTACACATAAATCATCATACTCACAGCTGGAAGAGGAGTCGTCTTTGCACAGTTGATCCCACCTATTAGAACCATGTTTGGCAGGAGAGGTTTGGGCCAGTCAAAAACAAAGTCATATCTGAGGAGCCAGATAGCTCCTTTGCTTATTAGTTCTTTGTACGACATGCCGTCTTGGATGCGCTTGCTAACCAGCTCATCAAAGTGTTGGTACATGACCGTGCACAGGTATGACTCCAAAAAAGACATCATCATGTTTTTAACTCTTTCTGTGAAGCTCATACGGTCTGTGTTACCAGAGAAAAACTTAGGAACATAGGAAACAGGAGAAGGACACTTGTTAGCTTTGATATCCAGGTCACAGGGAAGCAGACGCATAATATACACTGTAGGAATGGAAAAAATATGAGCTAGGATAGAACCACAGGGAAGGAAGGGATCTGTAAGCACGATATCAAATCCCTCTCTCCCAAGTTTAGTCATCAAAGGCTCATTGTCCAGTAAAGCGTCGCAGCTCAACACCTGTGGAGTTGTAAATATCAACAACCGGTTCACATTCGCAAATAAATCTGCTAATCCTGGCTCCTGGTCAAACAGTCCTTCCTTAAACATGTTGAAGTTCTTGTCCATTTCAGCTTGAGTATACGGCACTTTGTAGACCTCCGTCTTGTAGCTGTCAGAACCTTGGATCAACATGCTGTTTTTAGGCACCAGCACCGTGACCTCATGACCTCTGCGGGCGAGCTCGTTCACCACAATCTTCATGCTGAGCCACTGGCTGCCATCCGCAGGGAAAACTAGCACCTTCCCCCCCTGAACGGGCCCCAGACGAAGGCAGCATAGCCAAGCCAGCAGCCCCGTTAGAGGAAACCACACTCTGCTTCTCATTGCCTCTTCGCTGTGCTGCAAGCTGAGCTTTGTGTGGGAGCCGGTCCTGCTTGTTGTTGAGGAGTGGCTTCCAGAGTTGGAGTGAGTGTGTGTGTTGAAATTTTGTAGGAAATGTGGGCTGCATTTAAGTCAGGGCAAAGCTTTGCAGGGAGAGTGTCAGCATTCAGTGTTTTATCAGTTAATCATTGATATAACTTTACTGTACACTTTGAAAGAGTTCATCCCTTTAACTAAGCACATTAAGATGATTTTTAAAGTTTTTTTGACTAACTGCTGCATTTTTGGTGAAAAGTCATGACATTATTGTGCATTATAACTTACAACTCATTGCATGACTGCATGCACTAACTGTAGATTTCACCAAAGTCCTCGCTCTTCATTCTACATGCTCCCTCCCTCTTGAAAACAGACTCACTCGTACCTCGTAAGCAGGACCGTGCAGAGACCTTTGGAGGGGCAGGTGCTCAAAGTTAAAAAGAGGCGTGTAGAACAACACTAACACATCAAAAATCTAATATATGGTAACTTTCTATTCACAGCCGCTCACCTGAAACCCAGATCCCGCCAGCATCTTTAAAAGTTGCCTCTTCTGTCATATTTCAGGCCGTTTTTTTATCAATTTGCGAACGTTTAGGGAGATGCGCGTTCCAGGCATAACACCGAGCATTTAGTTTAGCACTGGGGCAGCCTGATAAAATTAAAGTGAAAGGTTTCCTCTGCAGTCAAACCACTTCTGTGCTCATGGGTGAGGACTATTACGAGGACAATTCCAAAAATAAATATTGTAGTAACGGTTTTCTAACTTCAACCCTATGTTTTTATTCACTTCTTTGTGAATAAAAACATTGGAGAAAAATATATATTCTTGCCCATAATCTTATAGTTAGAAGGCGTGGAGTAGGTTAACACTAAGGAACTGGTGGACTGACAACCAGCTCCTCTTAACCCTTGTGTTTACAAATGGGGTCCAACTGACCCCACACAAGTAAAACTTGTATCATTTGCCACCAGGGGTGGAACTACTGGGGTGGCAGTTCCACCCCATTTCCAAATGAGAGCCTTGCCACCCCTGTTGCAATCCCAGCTGGCGACTATGAATTCAATAAATAGTTATCTAAAATCTGACATTATGCGCATTAATGTCTTTTTTTCCGATAACATTGAATGCAACACAATGTAACCTGACACCCACTGCTAAGTAGAGGGAAGTGCGAGAGAAGGACAGAGCGCGAGGCAGCAGTGTTGATGGATATATTACTGGACTGGACTTTACTTGACTTACTTATTGCATGATGGTGGTCAGGAAAATACCACACTTATGCAAAGAATTTGAAAAAACGACGCACGCAATGTTTAGCAGTTAATTCAACCCTATGACAGCCATAGATAACAATGTTGAATGGTTTCACATTTAACAGGTGAGGAAAAAGTTTTAATTTAGAGAAAATATTGAGAAAGTGAGCAGCGAGTTAAGTTATGCTAGTGGCTAGCCTAACTGTTGCTGGCCTGCTATTGACTTTGATAGCCTTGTGCTCCGCAGTTCGGTGTGTTTTGGTTCTGTTAGCACTAAAAGACAACATGCCCACCAAGTCATCAGTAGAGCAGGTGTTTAAATCAGCTAATCAACCACCCGCGGTAGTCAGGCGAAAACTTAATAATCACAATATTATTAAGTTATTAAGAACATTCAGTCCATAACAGACTGAATGTTCTGTTTTGGTGTTTTTGTGTACTTTGTGTGTGGGAAATGTTTTTTTTTGGTGTTGATTCCCCTGATCGGTCATCTCTGCTCCATCTGCTAGTTGAGCTGTTGTCTGTCGGTTGCCACGGCAACGGGTCTGCGTGTAGGGTAAAGCCGACACAGAGAGCGAGAAAAGGCAAAAATAGAAGTGGGTTTGTCTAGTTTGGTTTTTCACCTGTTTATCAGCTTTACAACAGTCATCAGACTACAGCTCCTACAGCATATTTAAAATATAAAACGATTGACCAGGGAATGCAAGAAGGGATGCAAGAAGGGAAACTATTCCCTTCTTGCATCTCGACAAAATTAACAGAAACCAAACTGTTTATAGATTTGTATCACAGAGAATTTAGCAAACACCAGTTTTATCATCTTTATTTTAAGTCGAATTTAATAGATATATTTGATAATAAATAATGCCGCTACTAATATTTTCATGACAGATGTCTGCTCGTCCTGCATTGGGGTAAAATGGTTGTCTGGACATAACTCAATGCATTACATAGCGACTAATAGGCGCTGTCCAATACAGAAATACATATCAATTACTGTATTGATATGTATTACTAAATTACGTAAAATTATTTTTACGTATGAAAGATGTAAAAATAATTAACTATACTATATTAAGAAATTGTATTTAAGCCTCAGTGCTACATAAAGCTCATTTTGAAACAATGCAAGTTTAAAACAATATTTTGCAACAAGTAAATTAAGTCTAATGTTAGGTCTATGTAAGCTAAAAGTGAAAATGAGACACACACACACACATACACAGTCCAGTCACATTAATGTGACCATCTGTCAAAAGCCAGAATAACCACCTTTCGCAGAGCGAACTGCTACGAGACGTGCAGGAAGAGAGTCACTTAGGTCCCTGAAGGTCTTCTCTGGGATGTTGAGCCATGCCGACTCTAATGCCGTGGCCAGCTGCGCTAGATTACGCGGTTGAGGATCCATGGCGCGAACAACTCGATCGAGATGGTCCCACAGATGCTCGATTGGGTTTAAGTCAGGTGAGTTTGCTGGCCAGGGGAGGACGGTAAACTCATCCTGGTGCTCTTCGAACCACGCACGTACACTGGCAGCTGTATGGCACCTCGCATTGTCCTGCTGGAAGATGCCATCATCCTGAGGAAAAACAATGCGCATGTAGGGGTGGACATGGTCCGCAAGGACAGATGCGTACTTGTATTGATCCATCGTGCCTTCCACAATAATCAGTGAACCCAGAGAATGCCAGGAAAACATTCCCCAGACCATAATGCTCCCGCCTCCAGCTTGGACCGTTCCTGCAATGGTTGCAGGGTGGTTCCTTTCAGAGGTTTCACGCCTTATACGCCAACGTCCATCTGTCCGATGGAGCATAAAACGCGATTCATCTGAAAACGCTACCTGTCGCCACTCAGTGGACGTCCAGCTGCTGTACTGGCGTGCAAATTCTAGCCTTCGTCGTCGATGAACACCAGTCAGCATAGGTGCACGAACCAGGCGTCTGCTTCGGAGGCCCAGACGCAGCAATGTTCGCTGAATAGTGGTTTGGGAGACACTTGTGGTAGCCCTTGGTTCATTTTAGTGGTCAGTTGCTCAACGGTAGCCCGTCTATCTGCCCGAACGCATCTCCGCAACCGTCGTTCGCCTCTGTCATCTATGGCCCGTGGTGCACCACATTTGCCACGTCGTTGATTTTGGACAGTCCCATTTTGCCATGCACGGTACACTTTTACCACGGCGGCACGCGAACAGTTCACAAACTCAGCCGTTTCGGAAATGCTTCCACCCTTGGCCCGAAAGCCAATGATCATGCCCTTTTGGACGTCGGATAAATCGCTTCGTTTCTGCATTACGCCAACGATTGAAATGTTTTCCGAAGCCCACACACACCCTTTATATACGCTCAACTGCACTGTGCTGCCACCTGCCTTCTGTGATTGGTTATTTAACTCTGAAGTGGAAAGTACGTGGTGGTCACATTAATGTGACTGGACTGTGTATATATATACAGTATATATATATATATATATATATATATACGTATATATATATATATATATACATATATATATATATATATATATATACTGTATAGGCATATGCTGCCACCCCTGAAAAATCCCTGCCCCCCTCTTGCCACCTCATAGATATTTTTCTAGATCCGCCCATTTCCCACAGTCCTCCACGTTTACCTCAGTCTTTGCATGCACAAGGGTTAAAGCCTGGATGATGACAGGTGACGATCTGCAGGTGTGTGTGATAATCATCCCTCCAGTGACAGCAGCTCTATGGCTTCATCTTGTGGTGGAACTGAGGAAGTGAAGGAAGACGACAAAAACAACCATACAGCACCCAAAGCCCTGGTTCCCAACATTCTTTCATATTTACAGTTCTGAAGATTGACCTTATGTGTTTCTTGCTTTTTTTAATTTTTGAAATGTTATACTATGTATTGCATGCTCTACCTTCTTGCTTGTTTTTGTTTGACTGCTTTAACTACTTCACAGTTAAGGATCTGATGTAATAAATAAAATATTTTAAATACATGTCTTTCTGTGTATTTGTAAGGTCAGTTATTTTTTACTTATTTATTTTTTTGTTCCTTTTCATAAGGCACTTGTTTTTTTCATTAATACTTAATACGTATTTTATCAAAGCTAAAAGCCAAATATTTATTCAAGAGTAAATCAGTGTAAATTCAATGTACAGTGGATATGTATGGGTAAGTTATCAAAATAAAGGACAATAATATAATAAAATACACATTCACAGGGGACAATCAAAACAACTATCAGCAATAAGCACCACATTTGACTCTGACCAAAAAAATGGTTTCCTCCAGAAGAAAACTTGTATTTGTTACTCTTTAAAATGGGGGAAAGCCAAAAAAGGGCCAATAAAGGGAGTCAGAGTTGTGCTGGTTTTCATAAAACAGGAAATGGCTTCTCACCTAAGCCTGTCTGTGTTTAGTCAGTGCAACAATAAAATTGTTATGAAAAATGGACCTTGACAAATGTGGCTGGACAATATTCTAGGTAATTTGTTTCAAGCTTCTTCACAAATTTGCTACAGGGGAAGCAATAAATGTAAAGGCTTTGTAGGATGTGTACATGTATGTTATACAGCAGAAAATGATAAACCAGATCACTTCTGGTGTAGCATATCTATTCAGTTCAAACTGTGAACAGAAAGCACAGCGCGTATTGTAGCTGCTCCTAATATCTGCTATAAGCCGTTTTCTCAGCAATGGCGGACATCTTCAACCTGCCACAGCGTCAACCGCTAAACACAATAATCGAAGAGCGGCATGACAGTAAAAACACATACTCACTACTGACCTCACCTTACATCTACTCCAACATAACTTTCATTAGCTGAACTCAAACAATACATACATTTAGAAAATATTTTGCGGCGTTATACTTAATTTTTACCGCCAACCAACTGAGGCCGCACGAGCGCGAGCCATTAGCATCATTACTTTAGCATGGCGCTAACTCCCGCTTCACATTCAGCTCTGCAGTTCAGTTCTGTTGAAGCACCTTTTTTTCCTACCAGACGGTACTTATCAGAGGTTACTAACGTTATAATCTACAGTATATATATATTATTTATGACTCAGCTTACCTGTGAACAGAAAGCACAGCGGTTATTGTAGCTGCTGCTGCTATAAGCCGTTTTCTCAGCAATGGCGGACTTCTTCAGCCTGCCAGAGCGTCAACAGCTGTTGCATAAGGCGCTGATGGCAAAATTCATACACTGTTAGATATTATAAATTCTAACGCTAGTTTCTGGCTGAAAGTAATATTTATCATAGAAATAAAATGAGGGACTACTATTTTCATGCCTTGTTCTCTTTCATAGTGCCACACATACACAAAAGATGACAGCTATTAGAAAACAGAAGTTCTTTCTAATCCAGTCCAACATTCCTATGAAACAGAACTAAACATCTTAAACTCTCAGGGCCAGTTCATTCAAGAAATGTATCCTGCAAGATCTGTATATTCTTTCACAAAGAATAAATGAAGTTCAAACAATAAGTTTGATCAATTTTATTACAATTTTATTCAGTTTAATTACAAAAAAAGTGTATTCTGGCAAATCACATATATACACTTTTACAGTACACCAGACAAACCTTCACAGCAGTGTTCAAACTATTTACTTCATGGCAGACACTACTCAGATTTTTTCTTTGCACCTCTCTTCCCGCAACACTTGCGAGTGCAAAACAAACAGGATTTCAGAGTCACCCACAAAACGGCGACAAAAACAAAAAGTAAAAAGCCGATAACATCCAGGCTGTGGTACTGGAACCAGTTCAAGTCATGTGCAGCCACCCTTAGATGTGAAGCTCCCTTGTGTCTCATTACAAACTCAGACCAGAAAACAGCCAGGTCCAAAGGCTCGACAGGGCGGTCCAGATGGATCTGAGACAGCTCCACCATGCGCTCTTTGTATCTACAGAAAAGACATAATAGTTACAACTGGGCCATATAACAGTAAGTTTCAGATTGACCTGTGTGTATTACAGACTCTGTTGTAGTCCCACATGCTGGCTAATTGTAAAAACATGTAGTATGTAGCATACAGAGACATTAGGAAAAGGACAACACAAAATAAATAAATTAAACTAGTGTGTTAAAATAATCAGCAAGGGAAGTGCTTAATCGAACAAAAATTGTCAGTATTTGTGAAGAAATGTCTGTTATGAAATGTCACTGGAATCCTCAAAGCAGGACAGCTGAGTACTGTAGACATGCCAGCACAGGTCAGGAAGTTTTATCACGCAACAAAGTACAAACATAGACAGGATGACTGATTCAGTACGCAATGTTCGGGTAAAAGTATCATACTTTTCTTGAGTTCTCAGTCCTTTACTTTCTTTTAGGCATGAAATATAAAAGCTAATTCTGATTTTGTTTTGAAGAATGAAAGGAAGGTTGAATGAATGAATGACTGAAATAAATAAACAAATAAATAAATAAAAGACACATTGGAGGTAGGACACACAGAGACTGGAAAGAAGGGGTGATTTAAGAAAGCTAAAGAAAGGAAGGAAATTGAGGCAGGGCACCAGAAAAGATTGAAACAAATAAGAAAAGAAGCAACCAAGTGAAACATGTAAAAGAAAGAGATGCAGGATGAGAGAATGAACAAACACCATGACAGAAATGAAGGAAGAACAAAAAAAAGGTGGAAGAAAGGAAAAAAAATATGAAAGAGGGATGTGGAACTGCAATGGCTGACAATTACCTGCCTTACAAAACTGTAACTGGAAACCACCCAATAGTTTGTAACACCCAACAGAAGCCAGATCTTTACATCGCCTGAAATTTTGTCCTTGGAAAATATGTGGATGAATTAATTACTTCTGATGTGATCCTGGTGTAACATATTTGTACTATAAAGTTAAATTCAAACTGTTAAGACATTTTTCATTTGTTTGGGGAAGTCCATTCTCTAATAAGCTGGTGTTGATCACCAGCTATCTTAATCTGCTTTTCTGAAAAAAAGAGCAAGCTTACTGAGGTCTTCTGATGGAGAGATCCAGATTATTTAGGTTCCAGGCAACACTTCTTTAAAAAATATTCAACTATATACAAATATCTCTGCATAAAATGTTGTCCATAAACCATTATTCATTAGTTTTTAGTAAGTTATAGTTGAAATTTCTTACCCTTTGTCATAGATAACTTTTTTCAGTCCATCTACCAATGTTTCTGTTGTCATATCAAATATATTGAGCTTCACAGCAACACCGCGAGACACCATTCGGTGCACGTTGTCTCCCTGATCGCCAAAGAGTGGGAACATCAACATGGGAACACCATTACAGACACCTTCATAGATACCATGACTTCCACCATGAGTCATGAAGACTTTAGCTTTGGGGTGAGCTGTAGAAAAAGAGAAACACATTTAGTTCAACATGTCCCCAAAGACAATACCATGAGATGTTTTTTCATAAATCCATGGGTCATTAAACACACCTAGAAGGTCGTTCTGAGGTAACCACTTCATAAGTTTAACGTTCTTGGGTACATCTTTGGGTATTTCACCTGTGTACCTCCAAATCACCTGCAATAAGAATCAGACCAGATCATTAGCACATGCAAACTGTTTTGGTTTTGAATGATCAGTTTGGCACGTGGGCAGCAAAGCAGAGAACAAAGTCCATCAGTTCAACTGGATTCAATCTGCAGGATATGGGCTGTGGGTTAAAAAAAGAAGGACAATGTGCTTGTTTTTCTCTTGTAATCATAAAACTTATCAGCGCCTTTCTCAAGAAGAAAAAAAACTGCCATATAAAACCCATCGATTGGGACTGAACTTTAAAGTGTACATAGATAAAACCAATGAAAATTGATAGAAACCTAGTATTATTTTACCCTCTGAGGAATTTGTCGGAAGGCATCAAAGAACTGCTTGGCTTTAGCTTCTGGCATGTCGGACACCATTGAGCCCAGCGTAAAGACAATGAAGCCATCGTCTCCTGAACCATCCACAAATTCCTTCAGATCCTGCAAGAAAAGTTGGAAAAGACAAAAAATAACTACAAGAAAACTAAAGCAAAAGCAAAATCCAGTGAAAATAAATTTTAGTGTAAAAACTGCATCTATCTTAATATCTTAATAGAATTTACCTCATTAACTTCGTTTGCAACTACTAGTCATAAAGCCATTTAAATCTGCAAGCATAACCGTCTCTGTGCATAAACAAACAAACCTATTGTTTTTGCAAATTACTTGATCCCTGTTGATAAAGCAGGGCCCCACACCTCCTTTCCAAGAACTTTTTGGACATAACCCTGAAATCTGGATTACATTTCTCTCAAAGTGTAATGCATGAGAAGGTAAACTCATTCTACCACAAACAATTCTTGAAACAATGACTATGCGTTTCATGATTTCTGTGACACTTTCATTTTTGATAATTTCACAGGAAATAGTATATTGTACAAAACTTTGTGCAGATTCAAACATTTTTTATGACTGTTTCCATAGCTCATAGAAATAGTTAAGAAGGAAAAGCACTGAAATAAAGATTTTTGTCTTCAAATTTTTACAGTTTTGACTTCCTTAAATTCAAAGATTGTGTTGAACAAATCTGCCTTAAATGAATCCAGATGGGACACTTTTTTTTTCTCTACACATAAATCGTAATACTCACAGCTGGAAGAGGAGTCGTCTTTGCACAGTTGATCCCACCTATTAGAACCATGTTTGGCATGAGAGGTTTGGGCCAGTCAAAAACAAAGTCATATCTGAGGAGCCAGATAGCTCCTTCACTTATTAGTTCTTTGTACGACATGCCGTCTTGGATGCGCTTGCTAACCAGCTCATCAAAGTGTTGGTACAAGACCGTGCATACATACGACTCCAAAAAAGACATCATCATGTTTTTAACCCTTTCTGGGAAGCTCATACGGTCTGTGTTACCAGAGAAAAACTTAGGAACATAGGAAACAGGAGAGGGACACTTGTTAGCTTTGATATCCAGCTCACAGGGAAGCCCACGCAGAAAGTACACTGCAGGAATTGAAAAAATACGAGCTAGGACAGAACCACAGGGAAGGAAGGGATCTGTAAGCACCATATCAAATCCCTCTCTCCCAAGTTTAGTCATCAGAGGCTCATTGTCCAGTAAAGCGTCGCAGCCCAAAGACTGTAGAGACGTAAACTTCACCAAACGGTCCACATTCACAAATAAATCTGATAATCCTGGCTGCTGGTCAAACAGTCCTTCCCTGAGCTTGTTGAAGTTCTTATCCAGTTCAGCTTGAGTATACGGCACTTTGTAGACCTCCGTCTTGTAGCTGTCAGAACCTTGGATCAACAGGCTGCTTTCAGGCACCAGCACCGTGACCTCATGACCTCTGCGGCCGAGCTCCTTCACCAGAATCTTCATGCTGAGCCAATGGCTGCCATCCACGGGCATAACCAGCACCTTCTCCCCCTGAACAGGCCCCAGACGAAGGCAGCATAGCCAAGCCAGCAGCCCCGTTAGAGGAAACCACACTCTGCTTCTCATTGCCTCTTCACTGTGCTGCAAGCTGAGCTTTGTGTGGGATCCGGTCCTGCTTGTTGTTGAGGAGTGGCTTTCAGAGTCGGAGTGAGTGTGTGTGTTTAAATTCTGTAGGAAGTGAGGGCGTCATTATAAGTCAGGCTATTACATAATAACAAGGCAGAGCAGATTCCCAAAGCTGTGAATGGAGAGCGTCAGGACACAGTGTTTCATCAGTTAATCATTGGGTTACATGACTTTGCTGTTCACTTTGAACGTCCTCCTATATCCCTTTAATTAAGCCCATTAAGGTTTGTTTTAATGTATTTTTATTGCATGACTTTCTGCTGCATGTGTGGTGAAAGGTTATGAAATTAATATGTATAATAACTTTCAAGTCATCGCATGACTGTATGTACTGACTGTAGATCTGAGCAAAGTCCTCTCTGTTTACTTTACATGTTCCCTCCCTGTGGAAAACAGACAAACTCGTGCCTCACAGGCTTGGTAGAAAGAGGTGGCGTGCAAAGCCTGTTGTAATAGGAAACCAACTCCCCTCTGTAAAGAGGAAGTTGATACTATCAAACCAGTAATTCCTGGCATTAGCATAGGTTACAACTTGTTTTATCCCACTGAACTGATTTATGTAAGTAACTGATACATTTTTTTAAAGGTTTCCAACCAAAACTCAATCGAATACTAAAAGACAAAATCTTCTGTTTTTTGTGTTTTCATTTCCCTTAATGTCAAAAGTAAGCAGATCTGTTGTGCAACATATCTTAATATATAATCTAAAGACAAAGCAGGAAATAGTTCTGTGGCAGAAGCTTGAACCCTGTTAGAGTTCATTCTTTTACCTCTGCCACCTGCATGACATTTTTTGGCAGCCGAGTCGATCCTTTTGGAACAGTTTGTACTTTTGAGCGGTACAGACAACTTTTGTTTAAAACTAAGCAAACTCCATGCAAACTACCTTCATCATTAGTTAGTTTTTTCTCCAGTATTCATAAGGTCTCATTATGTGAGGAATCTCCAAAAGATTAATATCATCTTGGTTCAAATATATTTGCTAAGATGTAAAAATACCAATACAATGTCATGACTTCTTTTTTTTAAGTCTTTCATGGAAACAATGCAATTATTGGACATTAACATTAATTTGTTGCTTTCATATTTTACTGTAAAATTTCTGTTTTCTGACAGGCAACACATATCTGTCTATATGATCAGCAAATAGATCACAATTCAAACAAAACAATTGTATTTAACTAACATGTGTGGAATATATTGTTTCTGTTTATTGTACCAATGGAAAATGTTTTTACTTTTTTGTTGTGCTGATATTGTTTACCTTAGTGCTGATTTACTGTGAATTTCATCCACGAGGGACATTTAAAGGATTGATGTAATCTGTTGTTTTGTAATGTACTGTAACTTATTCTGTTGTGTTTATGTTTTGTAACTTTACTCACTTAAGCACCTTATGAGGCTTTTTATGGAATTAGGTTAAAGCTGCATAAAATGATTAGAATAAACAAGAAAGAGGATGATACAATGTGGAGATGGTGAAAATACCTATGTTACAAGTTTTTACTCTTTGGAGATGATGCTGAAATGTTTTAGTCGAAATAGCATGAATTTAATACGTGGAACATCTCAGACAAATTAAGCTTGTTAAAATACAATCATGGTGCAAGATAGTATAGTTGGTATAGTTGTTTTTAATTTTTCTTTTAATCTGATTTCATTCTGATTGTATGGTTAGTTTCATGTGATATCTAACCATGATCATAGGGGAAACCAGTGCAGTTCATAAGCCTACAAGGATGTTTGAACCATCAGTGGTGTGCCACATACCCTCTCCTTTGACATATATTCCTTAGTGATATATAGTGATTAATAAAATCCAATAAATGATTATTTTATCCATCCATTTTCTTTACACCCTTGTCCCTTAGTGGGGTCGGGAGGTGCTGTTGTTGATCTCCAGCTAACGTTGCAGGCGAGAGGCGGGGTCACCCTGGACAGGTCACCAGTCTGTCGCAGGGCAACACAGAGACACACAACCATGCACACACACTCACACCTAGGGACAATTTGGACAGACCAATTAACCTGACAGTCATGTTTTTGGACTGTGGGAGGAAACTGGAGTACCTGGAGAAAACCCCCACATGCACAGGGAGAACATTCAAACTCCATGCAAAAGGACCAAGGCTGGGAATTGAACCCAGAACCTTCTTGCTGCAAGGCAACAGCTCTACCAACTGCACCACTGTGCAGCCCAAAGTTATTTTTAACAATTTTTCTTTCACCTGGAGTAATTACGTAATTGACAGCCAAAAGACTGTTTTGCCATCTCCATCCCATTATATACATTCAGTCTGAAATATTTCTCCCTAATAAGCAGAAAATGACAGGTTGAGCAAACACCTAGCAGTGTAACTGTCCTTTCACTCAACCTTTTCTCTAAAAAGAGAGAGTATAAACACTATGACCCAGCCCTTCTTTTGTTCATTACTAGAATGTCCTGTTCAGTGCAAACAGTCAGTAGTATAAAGTGCAACTGTGTGAACTCAGCCCCACTGTCTTGACCTCTGGAAACACTGATAACTAGTAGGTGTAGACTGGATTTCTGCGATTTACACACAAAACACAATTATGCGGCCACTGGACTGAACTTTGCCTATAGTATTGCAAGAGTTAACCATCGAGTACAAAGTGATTACTTGTATCCTTGATACAAATAATCAAGGATATAATTTAAGTGAATATGTATGGAACCTCTGTAGAAAAGTCTGAGGCTCTTTCTACCCTGTGGTGGTTGATTTGAGAGCCTCTTATTAGATGTATTACATCTGTTACGAAATTTGGAAATCGGTGACAAGAGAAATTCAGGCTCCTTACTGAAATATGCCATGGTGCTGTGGAGTTTGTAGCAAGTTCACATGATGAAATGTGCTGGAAAGTTCCAGTTGCAACTATAAACACTGCAGGGATGAAAAACTGTTGAAAACCTTATGCAATGTTTTAGTTAGAAAATTATGAGGCTATTGCTGTATGATCATCATCATTATTCTGAAGCTAAGTCGGATTAAAGAAGCATTAAGAAAACCACAGAACTGTCAAATGCAGCTGTCAATATACAGATTCTGCCACATGATGGCGCTAAAAAACCAAAACTTCTCAATTTTTTAAATTTTTCCTTTCTTTTTGGTTTGGAACCATTTTTGCTGAGCTTTACAAATGCATATAAAGAATAAGCCAAGAAACTCCATGATGTGAAACCATCTGTTAGGGTCTTTGAGTTTGCACTGCTGGCTCAGGTCCAGCTCATGTGAAAGGTTGAGTCAACCTGACCAGTAAAGTCTGTTCGTATTCATGTGCAGTCATACTTATATCAGCAGTTCTGCAAAGACAGATAATCAAATTTGTTAGCTTAAAGATTGTTGTACTTTAGTAATATTAAAGAGCGATAAGACAATGTGTCAAAAGTAACTTTGTGTACTTTAAACCTTTTTTCCCTCAAATAGGTTATATGTCAGATTAAATGTGAGTGAGTGATAAACTGGCACTTGTATCATGGCATTATCGTATAACCGCAGTTATTGCACTGGCCTTTGATCGTCTTATCACTGTTTCTACAATAGATCTGGGTCAGTTAGTAGTGCAGAGTGACAAAGAAGATTTACTAGATATTTTCAGATCTGAACACTGAAATTGTTTTAATTTTGTAGTTTTATACTATGTATTGCTTGCTCTACCTTCATGCTTGTTTTGTTTGACTGCTTTAACTGCTTGATAGTTAAGGCTCTGATGCAATAAAGAAAAAGTTTAAAATACATCATGTCTTCCTGTTTATTCATAGGGTCAGTTATTTTTATAATTATTATTTTTTGTGTACCTGTCTGGAGGTCATTTGTTTTTGATTAATACTTCTTAGTAAATATTTTTTTTATCAAAGCTAAAAGACAGATAAGACATTATATTTCCTAACAGAACTTTATTGTGCAAAAATATTTTTTTGAGAGTAAATCAGTGTAAATCCAATGCACAGTGGTTATGTATCAAACTCAAGGAAAATAACATAAAATTTGGAAAAAATTTACATTCAGGGGGACAATCTGTTGACAAAAAACTATTAGCAATGAACACCATAAATGTGGCATTTATGAAACAGTGGCAAGAGCTACAATGCTTTGTGCCAAAAAACATTTAACATTAACCTGAAGTCACAAACCCTATGGTAAAAGCAGCAGTGACAGCAGCATGCTGTGGCAATGAGGTAAGGCAAGGAAGTTGATCAGAGTTGCTGGGAAGGTAGACGGAGCTCATACAGGGGAAACCATGAAAGTAAAAATGCCTAAAATCTTTTAAACTGAAGTTCAAAGACACTCTCAAAACAATCACAACCCATACAACCCATCACAACTTATACTTGTAAAGTAAAAAACTTTGTGAAAAGGCTCAAGAGTTATAAATTAGTTTTTAATTACAGAAGTGTTGGTTTCTGCATGCTGTTTAATACAGTAACTTTGAATATGCATTTTGATGTTAGCCAAGGTAAAAAAATAACTTGAAAATAGCAACCTTCACACAAGTATTAAGCATGCTTTTCATTAGGCTCATATTTCTTCATTCAAAATGTTCTTAATGTTTGATGTCCTATTCTAATCTACAGTGTCATGTTTTCAATAACTTCAGTGGAAAATCTTCAGAAATAATGTCTGTGTGAAGTTACTTTATAGAACGTGTTTCACTGTGTGAAAAATAACTTTTCAATAATCCATTTATTTCCTCTGTATAGAGTTCATGTCTGTTGTGTGGTTGTAACCACACGGTGGAGACAGAATCTAAAAAATGTCATCGGTCAGGTCTTTGTCCACCGTGGACAGAGTAAAAAGGCTCTTTGCCTGTTTGCAGTTTGAAACCATTTGCTATCTTTTTTTGTATGATCGGAAGTGTATCTTCAGTTTCTTCCCAAATGATAAACCTTTACTCACCATCTTATAAAAAAATTCCCTTCTCACCCTCCGCGGGTGGTCTCTTTCATCCTCTGAGCTCGGGTCCTCTACCAGAGGCCTGGGAGCTAAGAATATATATATATATATATATATATATATATATATATATATATATATATATATATATATATATATATATATATATATATTATATATATATATATATATATAATATATATATATATATATATATATATATATATATATATATATATATATATATATATATATATATATATATATATATATATATATATATATATATTATATTAGGGAGACATATTTATAAGCTGAAAACAAACAAGAATCGAATAAGTTTCATTCCAAACATGAAGGGCTTCCTTAATATCGCCACAAGCCAGTTTTTTTTTACGTGCTTCTCAAGCGATTTTGGAAATGCGACATTCTCCATTGACGCTTTCCTAAAATGTTGAAGTTAATCGCCTTTATTCACTTAAAGGGTTAAAGAGAGAGGGGGGGCGGGGGGAAAGGGCGATTAATCGTGACATCGAGCCTCTTACTTATGTCTTTAAAAGCGAGAGAGGGAAACTCTCAGAGGTAAACCTTCAGGTACTGAGACTCTGAGCAGATGCGCGCCCGACCTTGGAGTCTCCAGGCGCGCAGCGCAGGATTTTGCGCACTGGAATCAAGTGGTGCAGAAGGAACGGTCTCTTCTTGACTGACCGCAGTCTTGGCACCGGCGGTACGGGACTCATTTGGTAGAATTGCACGGCGCGCAGAGACAACTTCTTGCTCAAACCGCTCCGGGATTAAAAAAGAAAAAAAAACTGTTCGGCGGGATTTGAAACTTAAGACAACTAAGTCGCCGTTTGAAGACGCCTCGTTAGAGGAAATTCCAGCATCCTGAGAGAGACGGGGGACGTTTAAAGAGGATTGTTAGAACTCTTTGCTGGATTGAACAGGAGGGATTCTGTGAATTTGCAGGACAGTAAGGACAAGTTCTTTTTTTTTTCTTCTTTGAACTGTACGAATAAAACCCTCTATTACCGAGTTTTGTTTTTGTTTTTTTTTTTTTTGTGGTAAATCTCTCCCACTTTCGTTGCAGGTGATATCAGCGATGTTTCAGCGGCATGCGCGTCTTCTCCTCTCCAAGTCTGTCAGAGAGGATTTAACCGCCGCTCACCTCGAATAAAACTTGACTAGTCGCTGAAGATGAGAGCCCTGCAAACATTACTGTTGTTTTTTCTCCTGCACCAGGTGAGTTCTGGGGTGACCGAGTACTTTATTTCTATTCCGTCTCTTGAAGTTGCACTTTGAAACTTAAGTCTAGGAAGCCCTCGTCGTGTTTAATTACAATTTATTGAAACTGCATGGAAAAGATTTTGCTAAATAACACTTAACGTCAGACCAACAAACCTGTGAAGTTATACGAATTGTGCTTAATTTTACTGAATTGCTCAAGTCTCAGCATTTTAGAAAGAATGTAAAAGAAACTAGAGAAAAACTACACACTTGAGTGCCATGCTTTATAGATACATACTGTCACTTTATTGTAGTCTTTATCACTTGCTACAAAATATCAAGACATTAAAGTAGTCTCCCTGTACCTCACACTACTGTTTATGTAAAAATAACATAAATGCTCAATATTTATCATTACTTTTGTACTTTTTCCATTTACTTTCATACATTTTTCCATTTATTCTGTGAATTTTTTTAACCCTATATATACTTTATATATAAAAAATTGAGAATATGTCAAGAGAAGTCCTCTTTTTGTGCGTCTCTGCCGAGTTTCCTTATTTTTCATCAAGCTGACTTTCATGTCCTTTTTCCCTGACTTGCGGCCTGACCTAAAACACCTCCTGTATTTCAGTAAGATTCATTTTTGGTGTCAGCTGTGAGTTGGAAACCTTGTGTGGAACTGGTAACATTTGGTAAATACATTTGCTCCAGCACAGAAGAAAATAAGCCAGTTTTTAAAAGGACACATTCAAATAAGAGATTAAAGTAAAAAAAAAAAAAAAAAAAAGGGAATTTCTTGTAAAGCTTTTGCCACTTCTTCTTTGTAACTCACATAAGGCTTACGTCAATGCAAGGAAAATTATTTCGGCTTTACTAGAAATTCATTGTGCTAAGCTTTTTTTGATATAATCTTTTATTTTTATTGCATTAATCTCTATAAAGAAAGATTGTGATCTTTGGGGAAATTCAAAGGGTTTTCTCTACTTTGATGAACATCTGCTGATGTGTCCTTTCTAGAGGTTTCTTTCATACATTGTATTTTTTTTTCTTCTTTTTTTTATCATTGTTGGTTTTATCCTGATTATCCCCTTTCCATGATCGGACTTGAACACGAAATGCCATCGGATTGAAGAAGTTCTTCACATCTGTGCTCAATCCTCAAAGAAGGGCTTCTTTTAAAGATAGCCTTGAACCGTGCAGCTGCAGCAGCAGCAGCAGCAGCAGCAGAGAAGGCTGTCTGTTCTGTTGTAATCAGCACTGAGCCTGTTGGGAGCTGCGCCTCCAGAGAGAAATAGGCAGGCCACCTCCCTGGGGAGGCTTCTCTTTATATGCCTCGGTGGCTTTCCTCCCAGGACACCCACAAACATCTGACTGGGGAAATTTTAGACTTTATCAATATTACTTCAACTTTGTAGGCTAAAACAGCTGAAATTCACTCAAAACATAAAAGAAACTGAACTTTAAAGATGTTTATGTATAAATATGATGGAATAGAGCAAACAAAACGTAGCCAAAGCTGTATGAGGATGCAGCAACGCTCAGTTTAAAATACTTAAAAATTTTACGTTGCATCTGGAAAACTAGGAATTCATCCATTTCTCCCCACTCGCTATACGTACACTTCCAAGTGGTGAAGAAGTAAGCCGGGCCCCAGCGTCTCTGTCAAACCCCAGGGACAAATAAGAGGGTCAAAGCCATCCTGGGAGAATGAGTTCTACCCTGTGACATCTGCTGCACTTATCCCCGGCTCAATGACAACAGGACAATGTAGATGAAGACGAAACTTATTAAAGCCTCTCCGCTGTCTTCCCTCTGCCTGCCCTGTCGTGACTCTACTCCCACAGAGTTTCTCACAGTGGAACGTGTAGCTTTTAAAACTCAGATTGGGATTAGGTATGAAGAGACACTGACAAAGACTTTACCAGCTTGAGACGTTACAGCCAGGATAGCGACTCCGTGGTCATATTATGTTGGAACAAAGGCTCAACGAGGCCCATGCTGGTGGGATCAGTGACAGTGTTAACCTCCTGTGTCACCTAAAGGAGATATATATATATATATATATATATATACATATATATATATATATATATAAACATGTCTGTGTTTAAAAAGCAAATAAATAAGGTTAGATCAGAGTGAGGAAATGAGCCTGGATGCGTTTTGTTTTCGGAACTGTGACATGCCTGCGGTTCTTCCATCGAACTTTGATGTGCAGTGATTTAAGGGATTACAAGTGATTTCTCAAAGCTTTTGGCAGTAGTTGTGAGCTTTTATTTATTTATCTATCTACGTGTGTCGCATGCAGTGGCAGCAGCTCGTGCAGTGATTGGCCCGGGCGAGTCCCTTTCTTCTGCACCCTTTAACCTTTGGGGGTTTTCATGCTTGTCTCAGTCGTCGTTACTTTAATGCAAAAAAAAATTAATTTAATTAAATTAAAACTGCTGGGGGGGTTTTTGTTGTTTTCACAAATCAATGTTTTCCTGAATCTTAAATGAGATTTTTAACCCCTTGCAGATTATTGTTGCGACAGTTACCTCAAACTGCAAGACTGCAGAGTTACATAAGATTCACGTCTTTTCATGTAATTTCAACACACTCATTATCATGCTGCCATGTGAGTTTTACCCAATTATGTAAAAGTTAAACTTATCTAAATATCTAAATCTTTCTATATTATGCACTATTTTCACATTAATCTATTTAATTTAGAATTTGAGTGAAAAATTACATTATTTAGTTTTCTATAAAACTAAATAAATTCAGGAATTAAGAGAAAAGTTTATTAAGCAGTGCAAAATTACGCAAACCGGTATTATAGATTTCAATGACAAAGTGGACATGTTACAGAAATACGTAGTAACTAAAGAATATAAATAAAAATAAAATGGTAACGTGATCATGGTGAATCAAAAGTCCATTTCAGTGTGTTGATGCTGCCCCCTGACAGAGTGGCACCCTGGGTACTGAGCCACGTCAAAAATGCCCCTGGCTGTTTGATGATTTATCTCTTCGCTAGGAGAGGAAGGAGGACAGCATTCGAACCTAATGTAGTATTTGCCACTAGTTTATTTAAATAAAAGCATTTTGTGCTCCTTATTTTCTCTGCAGCGGCAGAGAGAGCGACGCTCCTTTCAAAGTCAGAGTCGGCTCCAGCAAGGACAACACTTTATCCATGTCTTCGTAACAAAACACAAATTCCACACAAATTCCCTCTCTAAGGACCTTTTAACCCTCTTTCCCTTGCCCATGCTCAATTAGGTTTGGTTTTATTATTTATTTACTGTATATTTAAAAGCAACTTAACACTGGGAAGTGTAATAAAATGTACAGTTGGGGGGATTAGGAGCAGCTCTTTAATCTCACGCTCCTGATAATGCTGCACGGGCTGATTGATTAGTTTTTCAGGAAGCTTATGTCAGAAAAACCTAATCCGTCTTTGGATTGTGCCAGCCTTGTAAGGTTTTCCGCGCTGCCACTTTATCATGGTGGCGAATTACAGAGCTGCTGGGCTGTGATAAGGTCCTCGTCTCTTTTACAGACCCCACCGCCCAACCCTTTTGCACACTTGCACTACACACAGCCCCCCTTCCTCACCCTGGACAATAAAAAAAAATGTGTTTATATTCTTCACATCCCTGCTCTGCCTGGTCTTCACATCAACCTCTCCCAGGATTTGCCTTGTAAGAAAGGGAGCGGGGAGAGGGGAAAAATGAGAAGAACTTAAGTCTTCAAAAAGCCACCAGAGGAATTGGGTGGAGAGAGAGAGCGAAAAAAAAATGTGAGCGAAAACGGGCAAGACGAGGCCAGTGAAAATTTCTGTGGAAGTGATTAAAACATGGATTTGACGGAGTTGAAGAGGGCATGTATGCATGCGCAGCCTTCCAGGAATCATTCCGGAGCTTACATGGTGCTGATGTGTATCTGTGCACATATTGGGGTCACAATCTTTCCAGCCAGAAGGCTTGACTTGATAATCCCTCATAAACAATACCCGTCTGTGGCATTTGCCGTCCTCGGCCCGCGTGTTGCTCATCACCTCTGTGAGGGAAAAGGTTTCGGAGGCTTAAATCCCTCAAATGCAGCCCGCAGCCACAACAGGTTGCGCTTTTACTGTATGGATCCCTGCAAGCTGTTCCTTTCTCCATCCTCATTTACAACCAGCGCGGCGATGAATCCTCGCTAAAGGTCTCCGAATGAAGAGACAGAAGCTCTGAATGACTGATCGCTGTGACACAATTGCCCTTTGCGCTGACAAAAACGCTAATCTGGAAACTGGAAGGCCCATTAAAGACTTGAGCCAAACAGTTATTAAGACAATGATTATTTTTGTAGCTGCTGCTCTTTTGATGAGAGCCGTCTGGGAATTATTGTGCCATTTATCGTTATCATTGAAAAATGAAAACCTGTATTCTGATGAATAATTAATCTTCTTGATCTCTAACTAGGGATGTTTGCAAGCGCTGATTGAATGATATGGTTCAGGTGAATATTACTGGTGTATAAATATAACATAACCGATAAGCTTTACTGTTAGAGCAGTGTTTGATTTTACGAGGCTCTGACTAAAAGTCCTGTCATGAATTTTAATTAATTTTATCACCATCACAATAAAAGTCAGAAAATACCCTGGCAAAAATTTTAAGGCGCGTCGTTGACCCCCTATTCGGGATGAACTGAAATGCAGATGATTCTTTGTTTGAGCCATATATGAGCTGGTGTTGCTGGTGCAGGAAACATTATGTTAAATGTGTTGTTGAGGTTTGTGGTCTAGGTCCAAAGCTATGAATTTTTATAGCCGTTGTGCAGCCTCGGGCGAGTTAAACCGGGAGCTTCTGCTACCTTATGGCTCTGTCATTACAGCTCCGCAATATCAAAAACAGGCAGGATGTTCTGATGTGGAACTACTGCTGGTTAACAGACTGTTGACTGAGTTTTTAGTTTTTTATTTCTTCAGCCGGGCTGCAACTAAATAAAATTTTCATTTTATTCATTTACATTGTATACCTTTATCATTTATGTGACCAAAACAAAGTAGTGCATAATTTGAAAGGGGAAGAAAAATAAAATATTGATATCCAGATAAAAATCTAAAATGGTGGCATCAATTAACTGCATTTAGAAGTTAAGCTGAAAATAAAGCATCCCCTTTGCAGTTTGCTATGAACAGTATCTAGTCAAATGACAACTTTCTGCTTGATACATGATACAAGGCATTGTAGAAAATTAACACCATGAATATGCCATCCCTACCATGAAATTATGGTGGTGGCAGCATCATTCTGTGGGGGTGTTTTTCTTCAGCAGACAGTGGAGCTGGTTGGGACAGATGAAACAAAAGCATCTCAATTTTAACAGGACAGCAACATTAAACATATAGCAAAACCTACAACAGAAGGATTTAGATCAAAGCACATGCACATAGTCAAAGCTCAGAGCAAAAACCAAAAGAAAAACATTTGAACAATTTTCACAGATGAGCTCCATCGAGTCTCAACTGGAACAGTTTTGTTAAAAAAGAATTTGTCACAATTTCTGTCAGAAGATTTCCAAATCTGGTGGAAATATGAAGTGAAAGTTGTAAAACAAAATTGCACAATTTCCTTCCACTTCACAATTTTGCAATAGTTTGTTTTAGTCTATCACATAAATTTCAAGAAAACATATAGATGGTTTACAATGATAAAAAAATATTTATCTATAAATAAAAGGTAGATATTTTTTATTTATAGATAAATAGTTAATCTATAAATAAAAAATATCTTATTTTTTTATTCATAGTGTGAGCAAGACTCATACACACTTGCTCACAGTGTGTACCTGTTCAGTGAAGGACAGAAATAAAAACAGAGTACGATGTATTTAGATTTTAAAAATTATTTAAAACAAAACTAAAGTCAAGATAAACAAAAGACTAAGAAAACAACATATTATAAGAGGAAAAGTATTTATCTGTTTGGGCCTCGCAAACCTGCATTGGGTTCACATATTTTCTTTCTTTAAGTGAAATCAGTTAGCTTTTCTTTATTGTTGGTGACAATGTATTTCAGTCTGGGTTCCTTTAAATGAAAATATGTGCTTCCTGATCGTCAGCACGATAGAACAGCCTGCGCTTTGCTATAATTTCTGTGGTGGTTTGCTTTAAAACTATTTTGCTCATCAGAAGAAAGTTGTATGAAACTATGAAAGCTTAGGATATCGATAGTTTTCTGAATTTCATAAAAATTCATAGAAATTTGACTCCAATCTCTTCCAGAACTTATGTGTTTAGAAGGTTTAACTTGGCCCCAAATAGTTACAGAATAGAGGTGTAAAAAAAACAAAAAAAGTGTGGAAAGTTGGAATCTGGACCAGTTTTGTCAAAATGCATTATTTCATTCATAACCGTTCTCTCACTTATTGTGACTCAAACAAGCAAACGGTTTCTCCTTTTTACTGTCTGACGTGTAGAGTTTTTAATTACCACCCGCTTCGGTCCTGTAGCAGGCAATCACACCACATGTCAGAGCTCAGGAAAATGATTGACCTCTTTAATTAAAAAGTGCATGGCTTTCCTGTAAAAAGGCAAGGTGTGACAGCTTCAGAATAAGCACAATAAATCTCCCCCTCTGATTATTCCCACTTTTGCATTTCCTGCTGCCGCTAAGCTTTTGAGGCCTTTCTTTTTGCGGCTTGTCATTTTCAGCCCTAACAAAGCTCTGTCAGCTTCCCAGTGTCTTTGTGTATTTCTTGTGATGTACCTGTCTTCAGAGCGTCTCGGAGAGAAAGGAGGCAGCGTCTTGCCAGCTCCCGTTTCTTCTTCAAAGGGAGCTGTTTTCTGTGAAATCAGACACGGCGCAGTCAGCTTTGAGAATGGAAACATTTGCTCTGTCAAATTTAGCAGATGTACGTTTGAGCAAATCAAGCAAAACGACCCCATATTTTTTTCTTTCATTAAAAACTGTTATCATTTTGCGGCACAGTTTTGAAAAGACCAAAGAACGATAAACGGTAGTTGTCACAGAAACACGAATAAGAAAAGCTCAGACGGCTGAAATCTGAAAACCAGTGAAGTAACAAACAATAAAAACAAACTTCCTCCTCTCGTATTAACTACAAAGATTTACAAGTGCCTTTACTATTGTTGCAAGGTGTTAAAACTGGTCAAGAGATAATTACACTGAGTCCTAAATGCTTTGCGGTATTATCCCCTTCAATCCCTGCTATCAGAAATCCAGGGGTGTGCGGCAGGTGTCAGGAGCCTACACAGAGAGTTTAGTGCTCTGACCATGTAAGGGGATTATGAAAGTGATGATGCACTGAAAGGTAACGGCTGCCTGAAAGTGAAGTGTCGAGGGCTTTGCCGCTGTCGCATGTGACAAGTGCCGAGATAACGGCGAGTATCCAAATTACCTGGAGGCTCTCTTCTCAGACGCGCCGCTCGCCGACTCCTCCTCTCCTGCCAGGATCTTCGTTAACACTTCCCCAACATCCGACAGCGTCGCCACATTTAAATTTCCAACACTGAGCAACGCTGGTTAACATCTCATTTTCACCCCCAGGGCCTTTCGCAGTTAATTCACAAATGGACGTGAAGCAGAATATCTTAAAAGTGTGTTATAATTTAAATTGTAGTCAGTTGTCATTAAGCTGGATTACTTACATCATCAGCATAGGTATGTTTTTATTTTAATAGCATAGTTGTGGATGCATGTAAAAAGTTTTGATTTAAATTTGTTTTGTAGAAATGTATTTACAATCTAGAAGCAATGAGAAATTTGCTGAAATCTTGGCAAATATTGCATTGCAAAATTAATAAATATACATTTATTCAATAAAATTATGACCATTGCACCATTGTGCAGATCAGGAATAAAACTAAAAGTGACTGGGCACTAAAACATCATAGTGCACACATAAACACATGACTTCACTTAACCAGTCATTGAAAACTTCTTATCCACACAGGTCCGACCTGCAGTCTGGAAACCTGAGGAATGCATCAAAAGCTTAATTTACCACAGTGTCATAGTGCTATACTGGTATAAGAGGGACACACTAAAGTCCCTCTTATACCAGTATTGCTATTTTACTAATTTAGAAATTCCGAAAGCCATAAATACACCCTCATTTAATATTGTTTGTGAGTATGTGAGAAACAAATCTTACTCGGAAAGGCAAGGTAGCTTTATTCATGCAGCAAATTTCAGCAGCAGGCAATACAAGATGTTTTACACAATTAAGACATGAACAGCACATTGCATTTTCTCAAATGCTTACATCAAAATCATCAGAAATATTGGAATAAAGACTAGGATTAGTCAGGATCCCAGATATCATTAGACAACTCTAAGCAAATGGGTTATTCAATGTTTTCATTATTTTTTTAAGTTCCCAGAAGTTTATTCTGGAAACCTATAATATTACTTTCATGGAGCATAAAATAAATGCTACTTCTTCACGTTTGGTTCTGATTTTGGAAATTCAGAGCAAACTAAAACCAGAATACCTGCATGATCTGGAAGTTTGATACAACAACAACGGGCCCTTAATATATTTAATCGCTAACCCATTCAGTGCTTTATAAGCTAAAACAAGTATTCTGATATAGATTTTTTCTGAGATCCAGGGAGCCAGTTTTAAGACTTTGGAACTAGTGTGATCATCATCGGCTGTTCTGATAAGCCAATAATACAAATTTCTGCATGGCTATGTTTTGTTTTCCTCCAGTTTGACTGTGAAAAATCCTCTAATTACAAAGGGAGTTTCCTTTGGTTGTATTGAGAACACTATCCAGGATTTTAAACAGCATTTTGTGTGACAACTTCTTTGTTAACCAAACAGGAAGACAAATGTGATTTAAAACCTGCAGAGATTCAGCAGGTTTCGTAATTGCCGTAAGAGCTTGATTTGGACTAAAAAAACGTTTTCCCTAATGTAGCTGTTATTCGATTCTGAAAGTTTGATACGTCCAACTTAGTTCTGAAGATAAAAAACATTAGTTTTCCTGCCTTTGGTTTAAAGTCTAGAATGAAACTTAGAACTAGGTCATAAAATCACTTTCGTTAGGGCAAAGGTGTCCAAAGTCGAGCCTCAAGGGTCAGTGCCTGCATGTTTGACTTCTTTCCCTTGTTCAACACACCTGATTCAAATCATGGTTCATTTGCAGACCTTTGTAGAACTTTGACATGCAGAGAGGTTACGTGGATCATTTGAATCAGATGAGTTGGAGCAGAGAGACGCAAGCCCTCTGGGAATGGAGCTGGATGTGAAAGAGCCGAAAAATACATTTTTTTATTTATTAGATTACCAATTTAATTTCCAGGCTTGAAAATGTTACCCTTTTAATAATTATTGCATAGGTTATTTAACCAGTTAATTAACATTGTTTATCTTTGTTTGGTGGCAGCGAATGTTTCATTTTCTTAAATAGTCATTAATGAGGATTGATTGTTTAATTAAAAATAGATGTAATTTCTGATTCTATTAGTGAGTAGCTCTCATCAATTTTTCAAGTTCAAGTGCTGAATAATCTTTGCATTTGCTCTACATAGACTCTTCTCCTGATACAAACACAGAAGTGAAGTTTCCTAATTCTCCTGTTAGTGTATCATGAAAATCCTTCGAAAGTTAAAGAAGTCATTCTATAATTGATTTTTAAGGATTCAATATCGGTTGGTTTACAGCTAGTTACACAAGTGAATATCATTACAACACCATTATGTTAGCGGAGGTTACTGTCTCTTCCTTCTTGTTTAGGATATTCTAATATTTTGACTACAACTTAACATCTGTACAAAAAAATGACAGAATTTCATTACAGTTTTGAAATTGTGTTTGTATTTGCCAGCAGTTTCAAAACTCATTTTCTGCAACATCAATAAACTCATATCAGCTGTGTTTTCTCACCCTCTGTTTTCCGAGAGCCGGTTGACACACACACACACACACACACCTTCACTGCAGCGCCCCCTCCCTGTCTCTTCTCACTTGCTCACTCATTTGGTGCTGCTTTATTTATGTCACCTGTCTCTTTCACTCCTGCTAAACATCAGTTAGTTACGGTGTGGGGAATATGATGAAAGCACTGACAACAGAAGCAGTTATAGGTCTTAGCACCTGGTGTTAGAAAGTTTCCTTGAACATTTTTTCTATTAATATTATTAGAATTTAGACATTATGTGAATTTACTAGCACAGCTGAACAAATTTGATCTCAAGTCTCGGTATCTTGCAAGTGTGTTTTAGCCCCTTTATTTTCAAATGTACATTTAATCTGACCAAAGCAGTCTCAAAACACATATTTTAATTTACTGAATACAACTGCATTCTTGCTGCAGTATGAGATGCATTGTAAAGATGATGCTTGAGCACTATTTACCGAGTAATGAGTATCTTTGTTTACAGCTGAAGCCCAAGATGCATACAAATTAGTGCGACAGGGTCACAAAGGAGTAAAAAACACCTGCTGTACCGTTAGCTCTTTATTATTGAACAGTGGTAAGAGTTTCCACAAGCCTAGGCCTGCAGCATATTCAGAGAAACTGTGAGCAATTTGTTGAGTTTAGTGCATCACTTCTTGAAGGGAGTGGCTCTCTAATGATACAGAATGCTTCAGTATGAAGTCGACACCCATTGGAGCAGTCAAGTTTGTCAATGTCCAAATGAGATGAGGCTTGGCATCGTTTGAGTCAGACCGCTCCGACACAGAAGAAAAATACTGAATTCTGTGATTAAGCTAGAGCAGAGCTGCACTGACACTGTAAACATGACTAATGACTCACATTTTAAGATTTATGGTAGCCAGAGGAGGGTTAAGTTACATGCTATAATTTATGCTAATCACAGAACAGCCTTGAGTGACAACAGGAGGGCATCAAAAGCCCTCTGCAGAAAATGCTGCTTGAATACACTTTTTGACACCAGAATAACTCAGCCGGAGCGTACACACTTTTTAAATTCAAAACTTAAGAACAAAACAAGCATACAGAAGGCCTCAATAAAGAATGTGAACCTGACAACCTTTTCAGAAGAGAGTGAGATCAATAACTCCGGAAGATACAGAAACAGAATTTTGCTCAGGCCTGCTTGCTCATGTTGATAGTTGACTCGATTTTTAAAGGGCACATATCGTCATTTTTTACAACTTTTCCTTTCAGTTGTGTTCAGACATGCAGCTCTCAACACTTATATTCGAGAAATATGTAAAAGAAAAAAAAAAGTCAGCACACGGCAGGAGGGAACAATGCTGAACGTGTAATGTGGTCGACGACTTTATGAACAGAAAATCAGACTTGGGGACGGATGCATAACAAAAGTCTCCAAAGAAAAACTTACTGGTTTTAAAGTCTTCGTAATCGATGTGTACACTTGAACAAATGATTTGATGGGCATCTTACCCAGAGATTTTATGGTACTTTATGGAAGCAAGAGGGGGAAACAATAACAATAACTATTGGAAAACAATAACTATGGCCTACTGTTGCATTTTTTAGGATATGATAATGTTGAAAAGGTCGTGTGTTTCAATATTAGCAACACATGGCTTCATAGCCCTTTTTGTGGCCTAAAATAACATGAAAACCAATGGAAAGACAATTTTTCAGTTTACTTCTCTTTTATAGTTCTGATATATTTTTTTATTGTGGCTCTAAAATACAATAATGTTTACACTTTTAAACACCATCTGTAAAATAGCTCAAGATAGGTGACATGTCAAAATAATACATTTTTAAAGGACATTGTTAACCCTTACTTTCTGAAAATTAAACTACAATAATAAAGCCTCCAGTCTTTAGCTTTATATTTTATGCATTGTCTTTTCTAGGATGTACTGGGGAAAACCAACATTTAAGCCTCAGTGAAGGAAAAAAAACGAGGAATTTCAATAAAGTTAGCATTAGGTGAAAAATTAATTTAAATGTTGATAAAGGCCGAGAATGAGGTGCAAGAATGGGAAGGTGAGGCATGATCTGCTGTGTTTGAGGTGTTGGGAGAGGTGGCACTCTTTACAAAAACGAGTCTTCAAGAGACTCTCGACGGTGGAGTGAGGCGTAGCTGCTCAGAAAGGAACATGTAGCATCACTGGGAACCACAAATAAAGCCAGTCTGGACTGCCTGGTGTGTACAGTCAATTTTTATTCCTAACACGTTGGTTGGAAAGGAGCATATGGCTGAATACAAAAGGTAGGGTGCTCTAATAATGCACCATTTGAATTACAGGTACCTATTAGCAGTGGATGTTTTGCCTTTTAAGGGCTTTGTACTTTTGGTTTGGGGCTATTGCTCAAACCCCAGATGAGCTGCTAAGTTCTGGATAATGTTCTTATTAGTTTTGCGTGTCTAAATTTACTTGGACAAAAAAATTTCCACAATCAAGCAAAACCATATGCAGTTATTCTTTTAAAGTCAACACACACGTAATTTTTTTTCTAATTTATTTTTAATCACATCACTGTGTTTTGTATTAAATTATACCCCTCTCATCTACATTTACAACACGTTGCATGGTAGTTGTCATAGAGCTGGCTTAATAAGGCCCTAAGGAGAATGTATTATATTTTATATGTATATTTTTATATTGTCCATTCTTTGTCACTTTTGCATGCTGCATTTAACACAACTATTTTTACAGTTACAAATTAATGACTTAAAGTGACAGTATGACAAAATATGTTCCGAGAATAGTAGTGTGAAGAACCCGCACTCAACAGAAGGATTGTAAAGGGCTCTATTGGAAACCCAGTCTGCCTGACTGAAACTGTGAAGTCGTTAAAATCCTGGCAGCATACTGTAAATGATGCTCCTGTTCTGACCAGCATTGATAGTCTGATCTGTGCAAACGTGTCAGGGCAGAAGTTCAAATAAATATCACTGTACTGGTTTATTTTATAGTAGTGTGTCCTACAGTATACATTTATCACACTTATCTCATGCTCAATGTCCAGTTGAAATTAGTATACCCAGTACATATTGATTAACTTTACATCCAAACACGACAGTTTTGGATGTACAGTTAAATGCTTTCTCATTCTCATTATTATGGCTAGACATGCAGGGGGATGTTATGAGATTGATTTATTGATTTAACATGTAATAAAAGCATGTTCCTACTTATGGAAACACCACTTTTGTCTTATACTTCAAATATTTGGGTTATAAAATATAACATTAGCCTTTTCAATACCAAGTCTTAATGTAATTTATAAACTATTAAAGTTTTACTAATATGTACATAACATTTCTAAAACTGTCTTAATTGATTTCGTATTTCTTTTGGGTCAGCAGGGAACCTAAACAGCCATAAAATCTGGCAGTACCCAAGACTAAAACTGATATTTTACACAAGTTAGACACAGACACGATGTAAACAAATCAAGTCTGATTTAACATTACAATATTGATCTCAAATTGATCACATATCAGTATGAATTAGGATTTATAGGTTGAGTGCAGACACTAAGCTGTCTCATTCTCAGAGGTCAGGTGGTAATGGCCTGACGGATCATACTGGAGGGCAGCAGATATGGTGCGTGCTCACGCACTCGCTGACGGTAGCCGTCTGTGATTGGTAAGGCGCCCCCCGGTGTGGACTTGCTGTTGCGATCCACCACAGTGCTGAAGCACCTGCCATGTATTTCCCCGGCCGGCCTCTGATTAAAAGTGATGGCTCTGGAGCGTGAGGCTGTTCCAGCGATCAGAGCGCCAATCTATTCTTCGGCGGGGTGGAGGCTCTTTGCTCAGTGCTCCCAAAGCGCCTCAGGGGCCTCCTCTGCTGGAACCAGCCCTTGGATGTGAATCATTACAAATTATATGCCCCGTAACATCAGGAAGAAGATGGTACGGGAGGGTCTGTGGACAGGTGGGAGATTGTGGTGGTTTTAATGTCAGCCGAGCCGTTTGTCACGTCGGCTGCTTGAAAGCGAGATGCTGCGGTCAATCTGTGGCCTGATGCGAACAGCGCCGTCCTGAGCAGCTGACAGGTGTTGTGTTTGGGTGGGTGCTGGAAAGGTATTACCACAGGCGATGGTGAAGGTGGTGCAGTTTTACCGAAGTGTCCAGATTTTTAAAATGTAGAAACACATCAAGTTAATGAAGCTTTGGACACAGAAAATTAGCAGAGAAATGAATTGCACTACCTAAGTGAGGTCAATTTGCACAGATCAATCCATGAAGAACAGCGCGGTGCATGATTGGGACTACTGTGCTTGCACTGATGAGCAGGTTAATTGCCCATTTTGTTTATTGTGAGAAATTCCTGAAACCAATTTCCCCTAGACACATATCCCCGCCTTATGTGTGTGTGGGAGGAAAAAATCCAGTATGAAAAATTCTAACTGATTATTTTTGTTACAGAGGCAGCATCTTAATTAAACAAAAACAGTTTCTTGCATACCAATCACAGGCCAAACTGATAACTGGGCCACACATCATATGCAGCACCACCGTTTCTCCAGTGGGGCCTACACCCGTCACAGCCAAGCGCAATGTAGCCAGCTTCTTGTTGCAAATACACATTTAATGGCATCTTTTCACATGATGCAGAGGCCAGATGTCACTGGCCTCTTAATAACTTTCTAGAGGCTAGTTCTGGCCGCTGTGGCAATTACCTTTATGTCAGGGCTCTAAAAGATATGTCTACCCACGGGACAAACAGGCAGCCAGCTCCTTAATGCTTATTACAGACAAACGTCAGAGCTGATTCATCCCGACTCGCTGCGCGAATCTTTGGTGCTCAGGCAACTGTGTGAATTTTAGTGCTCAAGTCTCTAAATCAAAACGTGAACAGAACAGCTTTCAAATTTAACAAAACAAATCAAAAGCAAACAGAAAACGGCGGTCGAATTTAACAAAAACACTTTCTGCATTTGCTTTTCTATTCAGTAAGAAATGCCTGACTAACACAGAAAATGCAGCAGAAATGTTTAAAAGTGATATGCACCCTCTAAGCATTCAATATGATACACGTCATAGAATTATGTTAGGATTTATGCAGCGTTATCTATTTTTGTTCAGTGCAAACAGTGAGAGCACTTTAAAACACTCTGTACAAGCATTATCTTGAAGATAATCTAAAAACAAAGCTGCACTAACAAAGTCTTGTTCAGCTGAGGATGCACTTCTGACCAACATGAAATAATTTAAAATAGACCTACGACAATAAGTGCTTGTGAAGATGAAAGCCTGTAGATGCAACTGGAATTGAGCAATAAACATGTATTTTTCTTCATCTAATACAACAAGAGAGTCCCTGGCTTTGAAAGTCATCTCTGAATGTTAAGGAAGATTCTTTCACCTTTCAGATATGCATGTGTACAAATGCTCCACATTTTTTTTCTGTTCTTATTTCCTCTATATGCCACTTTCTCTGAAAGTTAAAGAAATGACATTTTGTAAATTAATAAATCCAAACTGGCCAAACTGGTTAATGTGCATTTTTATCTTTTGGCTAAAGTCCATTAATGAACTTTCTGTTTTTGGTTTACCTGTTTGAAGTCTGAAGTCCTGGTACTTTTCAGCATAGCTCATCAGTGGTTAATTTCTTACTACCTTAAATGCATACTGCAACTAACTTATAAAATGTACCAAGCCTATTTCAAGCATTTTCTTATTAAAATGTCACACTGTTTATAAAATAAAATTTGTAAATACTGAGAAATATATAGTCCTTAATATTGACTGAGATGATAAAATAGCCACTTTTCTTAGTGAGCATTCAGAAGCTGTGAATCAGATACCAGCTTCAGTCTCATTAGCTTATCAAAGCATATGAAAAACTTTTCTAATACTACTTCTATAGTTCAGACCACTGAGGGATGCCCACTTCCCACTGACTGTGCAATTTATCTATAGCGGTTCTCAACGTGGGCTGTACCGCCCCCCACGGGGTGTTCAGAGAACAGCAGGGGGCGCTGGCGGGCATTTTTTTACAAAAGGGGGGCGCTGACATTACTCTGGGGGGCGTTTGGTTGAAGGTGAACTTTACATCTTAAAGGCACAACAATATCAGTTTAGACTTTGAGCAACTTGGTAAAACTGTATTGTAAATCATGCTTGGTTGCAACTGTATCGATGGCAGCTCTTCTTCTATTCAGTGTTTGTAGCTTACTGGCGCAGCTCCTCTCCTGCTAGTAGCTTCACCGGCGCATCAGTTCAGCGTTACAACAGCTGATGGCGTTGCTGAGATTCACTTTGTCTGGTATTTTTGCCAGTTCTGTGATCATGTCAAAGCAGCAACTTATATTAAAGTGTTTTATTTCCGTTTAAAGGCTGCACGCTTCTATGGAATTAGAACAGAAAATCTCTCTTGTAAACATGCAATTACTAAAATCATGATACCCTCACTTTGTATCCCTCTGAAAAATTAACCCATTTAAATAAAGAAATCCCTCCATGGGTGATACCACGATAGAGAGCCTTAACACCGGAGCTGTAAGTGGTTCGGTATGAAACGGTGTGATAGAACAACGACCTTTCAAGCAATAATTAATACAGAGGACTGTATGGTAAGAATAAACAGACACTATTTCCAGGTAAAAGGTAAAATAATATTGTTGAGATGCCATGGGTTTGTTGAGACCATATCTGAGAATAAATATATCTTACAGACCATAACAGTAAAGAACTTCTAATCTAATTATGTTTTTAATTAAATTTTGATATATTTATTTCTTCAATATTATTTTTCATATCAGTGTTGATGTCATGAGGCCGACGACTCCATGACACTTTAAGTTTGACTCATTAGGATTTGATTAAGAACCAGATTTGTTCTTTGTAATTTCTGTCCAGTAAAACTATTAATCTATAAATCAATAGACAGGTCAATATAAAGATATAATCCATGTTTTTGTCTCATATTTGTATGGCATTAAAAGGACCTGAAACTTTTGTTTTTCCACTGAAAGCTCTTGTTTGAACAATAAATGCCATGTGAGTGAAATTTTATGGATGATACTCTGATGTCCCATTATCCTGAAGGCAGCACAGAGCTGCACCACCAGAAACCGACAGAAACACTGAAGAGAAGAAGAGCTACGATTAATGTAGTTACAGTTCTATCCATGTTTTAATGTTGCAGAGCTCAGTTGTTTTGCAAATTGATCAAAGTTTAAACTGGCATGTCGAACATCTTTTATCTGGTCATTTTGTGGAACATTTAACAACTAGAAAATGGCAAAGAATAAGAATATTTTTTCCTCTCTGATTGGCTGCTGTTATTCCTTCCAATTTTAACTTGAATGTTCATTCCATTTTTCGTAGACGCCTGTGGAAATAATTTCTATTCACATGGCTTTTTTGTTCTCTGGGAAATTATTTTTGATGATAAATACAGAAACAAGCATAAAAATCAAAACATCTACAATAGTGATAGTTATATTAATAATAAAATAATAGTGCAAAGTATCCTACAAATTATTTGGTGGGGGGTGAGGGACATGGATAAAGGGTAGGGGGCGTTGGGCCAAAAATGGTTGCGAAACACTGATCTATAGAAATTAAATTTGGTTCGTAACACCAATATAACTTGTTTTTTTACCCTCCCGCCCCCCTTTTAACATTCAGGAAGTTTTTTGTTAAAAGAAACTGAATTCACAATTATTTAAAGACCTAGCAGTGTCTGTAAAAACAAAGTAACTGAGTTTCTTTATTTATTCTTCTTTTTTAAGTTGTTCAGAGTTTCTAGAAATGCTTAATTAACAGACCCTGACCTACTCTCTCCCGGTGGTATAAATATAACGTGACACAGAGGCCCATTTCTCATAGCCACGGGCCATGAGGTTGTACAAGGACTCATGCTTTTGCTGCACACCACCCTCACTCAGTGGGGAGATTAAGATTGAGATGAAACAATTTCCTAAGCTCACAGTTAGGAAACTGCTCCAAACCAAGTCTCCATAGCAACCAGCATGTTTGTATGGGAGGGATACAACAAGGCCTTTTCTGTCCTAATACCATGAACTTGAACATGTTTGCTAAACTAAGCTGAGACTTTAATTGGGACTTTGGTCCAATACAACTTAGACCTGCTGATCAGAAAGAAGTAGGTGAATAGGCATGACAATTTATTACAATTCACACATAGCATTAAAATCCATCCAAATGATTGGATTGCAGTTACTCACTACACATAAAAAGTCACATCAGAAAGTGGGCTGTCAGCTCAGCAATCAGTGGGTCCACTGATGTTTTCGTAGCATCATAAACAGTCAGTCATTATTTTATTTGTTAGACATCAGCATTGCTGACATTTGTCTGAGTCAATAATCTTTTTTAAGTACCTCAAAAACGACAAGTGAACAGCAACAAAGGGTGAAATTAATTTACACACACTTAGTCCTTATGCACAGTAATTACATTTTTTTCTTTCCTTCACTGATTGCAAAATCTAGCAAATGAAATCTCAATTCTCAGTTTTCAGTCTATAATTAGTTTTTTAAGCAAGAGTCTGAGTCAAGTTTGCCATAGTCAGGTCAGATCAGTGGGTGTCAGACTAATGCAAACGCAACTGTGAGGACAATAAAACTGTACTTAATACATCCCTACAACATTCACAACTGTAGTTAGTGCTTCCTGGACACGATAAGATTAGTCAGAATTCATCTTAATCGTAGCATAAGCTGAAGTCCACATGCAGCTGAGCTCCCGCCCCACAATTGTTGTGATGACACTCTGAAAGGGGAGTGTGAAAAAGGGAGGAGGTTCTTAAAGAGACGGACCCTAACTTCCTAGGTGGAGCGAAAGTCTTTAGGAAGTTTGTTCCAGAGTCGGGGTGCTGCCACTAAAAAGGCTCGGTCACCCCAGTGCTTTAGTCTTGACCTTGGAACATCTAATAAAAGTTAATCTTACAGCCTGAGAGATTTCAAAACAACAACTTAAAAATTCAGAGGCATGGCTTTAAAAACAATCAATGAAACTTTAAAACCAAATTTTAAATGGATAGGAAGCCAATGGAAACAGGATCAAACAAATGTTCTCACGTCTGGAGGTGTTGGTTAAAAGACTGGCAGTTGCGTTGTGGACACATTGAAGTCGTACCAGGGAAGACCGAGGGACACCAATACAAAGTCCATCACAGTAATCGAGTCTAGAGCTAATAAATGTGTGAACTGCCAAGTCGATTTAAAAAAGATTTAAGTTTGGTCAGTAGACGCAGATAGAAAAAGCTGGATTTCACCACAGGGTCAATTTGTTTATTAAAGTTACTTGACTTTGCCAGAAAATGGCCTTACGTGACCAGAGAAAATAGGACAATAAAACAGATATAAATATTATCTTAAAGCTCTTGATTTTTCTACATTTTATTTGAAGTTTTTGTACAGTTTTGACAGGGAGGCAGTAGTTGATTGTGTCTGATGAATCTGCCTAGGGGTTTTTTTTAAGCAGAGAATTAATGTGCTGCCACCTGATGCTAAATATTACCTTGAAATGCTTGATAAGGATTCACAATGTGTTTGTGGCTACGGTGTAACATTGAATGCAAAAGAGAAAACCTTTGCTGGTATGCATGTTTCCTTGTGTTTCTGTTAGACGTACAGGGAAAGAAAGAAACCAAACCACAGAGACAGATATCCAGCACCTCTTTGCCTCGTACTGCTGAAATGAAGTCTGCAGTTATTATCATAATAATGTCTTGTTTCAAGTCGCCCTGAAATGCCTCTAGCACGCCTGCACCGATTAAGAAATCTTAATTAAGCTTTTGTAGATTCTCCTTCATCAGACCTTGCCTTGCTTTTTTTTTTTTTTTTTTTTTTTACAAACACTCGTATTCTTTTCGTTAGACACTCTCACCTAAGTGAACAAGGTGTTAGCAGAGAAAGTGAGAGAGGAAGAGAAAGCAAAGCCTGTGTTTTCGGCACACGCTTTCAAGTTTCCCGTGCTTCATCTCTCCCGAGGCATTTAAGTATTAGATATCCCTGCGCTGATCCGCTTGTTGTCACAGCAATTTCCCCAGTTGCTCATCATACTTAAAACTCCTCTCTCATTTCCATTATAATTATCCAAGACAAAGCTCACCTGAGATTCACAACGAAAGACAATTTAGTTTCACCTCTGGAGCAGCGCAGCATGACGCTTACTGCGTAATGGATAAAACAGTTTGAGGTTGTTGGCGAAAACGAGAGTCGCCTCCGTTTTGTTTGCAGGGTGAGGAAACGTTCCTGTTGGGAGTACGCAGATTTCACGTCCGGGGACGAGTGTTATTTTTGTGTCGTTGGAGTCCAATCAAATTAACAACAGAGCTCACTTGAGGTATTACTGAAAGAGGTGCATCCGCTGGGAATATTGCCACTGGTGGCTGGTCGATTAAACGGCTGTGGCTGTCGTGAACTACACAGAGGAACATTATTACAGAGTTGCCTCATTCATCCGTGTTTACAGGGAGCGACTGTCTTAATTAAGCATTGTGCAGGCTGATGGATTGGCCAGTCTCACTGTCTGTAGCAGACATATTGATTTCACATTCCATACCCAAATAGCCAAGTCGTTTTCCTCCCCTTTAGGCGTTAAGGTGCCACCGCAGCATGGGACATTAGGAGCATTTAAAAGAAGCTGTAATTATAAAACATGCGGCCCTATTACGTGTCAGATGGAGAGGTTTGTAATGTGACTGCGACAAAACAAATTGAACCAGACGACCTACTTTGTTAGCTTTGTACACATGTGTTTCAGTTAGGCTTACAGCAAAATTATAATTAGTCTGGGAGTAGTGCACGGCATCTTCAGTGAGGATTCAAACAGCCGCTGCCGTTGCTCTCAACATCTGCTTCTCTCAGTGATCCCTACAACAGGGCCTGGGGAGAGAGAGCACTACTAATTACTAATAAAACTAGCTAAGCCTATTGCTGTGAATTACTGCAGCTTTATCTGAAGTGGACCAGAAATCCCTCCCGAAGCAAGAAAAGGGTTGGAGAGATGCGAGGAGGGATCGCAGTTCATTGCAGTGTCTGGATTAGCACAACGCTTGGTGTATGTTGTGATGCCGTTACAAAGGAGTGTTTTCGTGTCGGACATTAGTGCGAGATTCAAAATTCTGGCCGACTTGAATCATCTTGAAACATCTTGGCTCAAAAGGCTCAGGATGTAAAGCATATTTTTACAGACATACTGTCGGCCTTTTTGGAGAAAATTCAACATATTAGTGAATTCTGGTCCCCTGAAACACATAGGCAAATTATAAAATAAATTAAAATGAATGGTTCCTACTATTATGTGAATATAATTGGACTCCCTACAGTGGCTTTTATACACTCTGTACTTTTTGTACAGAGTGTATAAAAGGCATTGCATTTTGGGGGGAAATGTGATAAAACGCACTTTTTAGTAAGGAACATTTCCCACATCCCATATTTTTTATCACAATTGAAGCATATTCACAAGAACTGCAAACATTTCTCCTCATATGAACTGCTTCATCTCAGACGCACACCTCAAGACGCAACAGGAAATGTCAAAAAATCCTTAAATATCATGAAAGTACATTCCTGTACAAACAAAAAAGATTTTATACCTTCAACGTTTAGGCAAGGTGTGCAAGGAGAAAATCTTTGCTCCCCAAGACAAACACTAAGGCCAGACTAAAGTTTGCCAGAAAGAAAGTAGACAAACACCAAGACCTGTGTGATAATGTTCTTTTTACAAATGAGTTGAAAACTGACCAGAAGAGACCCTCAGGGTACCCGAGTGTCAGGGGGAAAAAAAATAAGCTGAAGTAGAACTGGATCCTTCAACATGAGAATAACCAAAATCATACTGTTAAATCCACAACAGATTGGCTTAAATAAAAAAATGGAAAGCCCTTAAATAGCCAAAGCAAAGCTTAGACCTTGATCTCAATGAAATGTTGAACATTTGACAGCTGAAAGTGACGAGTCTGGCAACCCTTCATCAGACTAAAGTCAGAGACTGACTGGTAAATGGCTATAAATAGTGACATATTACTCAGGTTTAACCTACAGTCATAGTTCTTCTGCTTATACTGATCGGTTTGGGTTAAAGATATAAGCTGTAATCCCCTCAAAGAAAGTCAGGGGTCGCTATGCGGTACTAAGATTTGCATCTAATATAGATAGCAAAAAAAACCAAAACATTTATTTCAGCAAATTAAAACGATAACATGAAAAACTGATTCTGGATTATTTGGGCAGATTGATTATTGCTTCCTCTAAATCTGTAACAAACTCTTGTGAAGTTATGCTTAGAAGTGGTTTTTATCTCACTTAAAACTGTTTTTTCTCTCTACCTCTCCTTTCGTGTTGTGTAAAGGTCGCATGCAGGAAAGTGCATGGAGGCGCCACAGAACTCATCGAGTGGAGGGACAGCGATAACGAACAGAAGATTTCTCCCACGGGGGTGAGACCACGGATTCTCAACCCCCTGCGTTTGTTTGCCAAGGGCTCCCCCGAGCTCAAGAGCAACATGAGGGAGATGACATATTTACAGAACATGGAGGACTTTTGGGATTGGTTATCTAACCAGACAGATGTTCAGGGTGCACAGGCCAGAACTAAACGCAGACCCATCGTGAAGACCGGCAAGTTCAAAAGATGTTTGGGTGGGGGGACTTCCACTCGAACATCAAGACGGTCAAGCTCAACCTACTGATCACAGGAAAGATCGTGGACCACGGGAACGGCACGTTTAGCGTTTACTTCCGCCACAACTCCACCGGAATGGGGAACGTCTCCGTGAGCCTGGTGCCGCCTTCCAAAGTCGTGGAGTTCGAAATCGCCCAGCAGTCGACACTGGAGACCAAAGACACCAAGTCGTTCAACTGTCGCATTGAATACGAGAAGACGGACCGCAACAAGAAGACCGCCCTGTGCGGCTTTGACCCGTCCAAGGTGTGCTATCAGGAGCACACACAGAGCCACGTGTCATGGCTGTGCTCAAAACCCTTCAAAGTCATATGCATCTACATTGCCTTTTATAGTGTGGACTATAAACTGGTGCAGAAGGTATGCCCCGACTACAACTACCACAGCGACACACCTTACTCCTCCACAGGATGACCTAGCTCTTAGCGTGCAGCAGCCTTTGGTTTCATCTCCAACCGATGTAAATGTCAAACTCTAAAGTCTCTGTCCACAAAACAACCCTGAACACCCGAGTCTGCCGAAAGAAAGTCAACTCGATCAGGGCAAACACACTTCAAATATTTGGATAAAACCTCTGTAAATATAGCAGTTGTATCCAGAAAAAAAAAACACAGACAGTTTGGTCTTTTGAGACTTGGTTTTATGGGTCTGACAAAATAAAAGGCAGCGCTTGCTCCCAACCCTGCGTAAATCCGCATCACAACAGCACATGTTCGCTGATGTAATTAGTGTGTTGTCCAGATGTTTTCTTCAAGGCTAGACCATGGGCAAAATGTTGCACCAATTAAAAGTGCAAACCTGGAATCGGGCAGTGCTGGAGCCAAAAACTGTGTCACCTAATTGAGAATAGTCATCATTTAACATATGACAAGATTTTGATCTTTAAAAAAAAATTATCTAAAAAAACAGTTATTTAAAAAGGCATACAATAATGAAATGTTCATGTAAGGATACTGTATTACAAAAACAGAGAATGGATAAAAAGTTTGACTTTGATCTAGAGCGGATATCCATTTGTGCATTTGGAAAATTCAAAAAGGATAGTCTTATTTCAAAATTATTCAATAAGTGTCTCAAAGATTTGAATAATTATTAATATTTAGGAACATCTTTTGCTAAATTTCTTATGTATTAATATGATCAAAATGACTAATTCAACTTATTTCAGTGTACACATGATAAAATACACAGATCAATTTACAGATTTCTAGAGGTTTATAATACATATAATGCCCTGCAAACATTCTCATACTGCTTGACGTTTTCCACATTCAGCAGCCTTGGATCCATTTCTTCTAGAGTCTTCTTTCAGTGCAGTAGCAGCTGCAGGTTTTTTGGAGCGTCTACTAGCTTTGCAAATCTAGAATTCTTTTATTTGTGCTTCGAATGTGCTAATAGCATTTCTGGACCTTGACAGGATTTCTAACATGAATGTGCTGTGATCCACGTCATTTGACTCTAGAGCTGATTATATGTTTATGGCACTTGTCCTTCTAGAAGGTGAACCTCCACCCCAAGCCTCATGTTTTTTTTTCAGCATTGCCCGATATTCATCTCCATCCATCTTCCCGTCGACTGAGCTGCTTCCCCACCTCATGACGTTGCCACCATCTTGTTTAATAGTGTTATTTAGGTTTCAGTCAAGATGACATTTTGCATGTAGAGCAAAGCATATTTTTTGTTGTATAACCCTAAAGAGCTTCTGTCAAACTGCGCATGGAACCTGTTAAGGTTTTATCTCAAAAACGGCTTTCTTCTAATTGCGCCTCCATAAAGGCCAAATTTGTGAAGCTAATAATAATAATAATAATAAATATTTTTCCTTTATGTGGTTAACTTTAAAGAGTCATGAGTGGGCTTGTGGTTGTCAATCCATTATACAAAGACACAGAGATAAATAAGTCAAGCAACTCTGCATGCACAGAGGGCAGTTTAGAGCAAACAAATAACCTTATATGCATAGTTTTAGACTGCAGAAGGAACCCAGAGTATCCATGCAAAACCCACACAGCTGCACCACCGTTCAGCCGAATACTAATACTAATAGTTTTAATGCTTTAACATATTCTCGCTCCTGAGCTGTGGATCTCTGAAACCAGTTGCTATGTTACCACTGGTCTGTCCTACCGTTTATGTAGCATCTGAAGCAAATTAGTTGCGCTGGATTTTTTTTTAGGGGTATTAGAGTAAAGGAGACCAAATACAGATGCAGATAGTACTTTTCAGAATTCTTTCTAAAAACAAAATACAGTTTCTTTCCTACGTTAGTTATGCACTGCTTTTTTAAGATGCTACTTCACTTAAAATCTCTATAAAACACACAAATATTTGTCTTCACAATGTGAGAAAATGTGGAAAACTCCAAGGGGTATAAATACTTTTGCCAGGCACCATTATGTATTTCACTTCTCCTGTGTTGATTGCTGCAATTATCCCAAGGCATGTGTGTGCTAAACCGGTCTGAAATCCAACATCTGTGTTTGCAGGATGCACTTTGAGGCAGCAGCCTGCCGAGCGAGCCATGCAGTGGATTAATGTGTCAGGAGAGGAGGGGAGGGGGACGCAATAATTGCAGGACAGGTGGATTTAGTGAGTCTGGCAGACAATTATCAGCACTTTGTCATGGTCCTGCTACCAGCCCTGACATTACCTGTCTTTAATAGGCTTTAATTAGCCTGGGAATTTCTATTCACCAAGAGGAGAGAGACTGAAAAAGGAAGGAAAATGGGCAGAAGTTGGGGGGGAAACTTGTCTCTGATTTCAAGAAGTGGGAATATATTTGAGAAAAAAAAAAATCTGGCTTTTTCCCAAATGTACAGCAAGCCTAAGCTGGCAGACTTAAAGTGGAAAAGAAGCAGTTTAGCAGTACATGGTGTAATGTGCTTTGACATTGCAATCACCCAGACAGTTTTAAAGGGTTTCGTTGAAAAGCACCGTCCCACGGAAAGCTGTAGATTGCATTGCTTGCACACATCCTGGGTTTTAGGTTAGGGCACGTGCCACAAATGACACAGCAATTATTTCAGTCGATGCTACTTCATGGTCCCATCATCTGTAAATGATCCTGTCACCTTGTTGGTGAGGTGAGGTGTATGATAAACCAGAGTCAATCTACAGTGAAATGATATTTTTAGTTTTACTCCTCGTGTCGATGCTGTGTACTACTTGTAACTACAACCAGACGTGTTTAATTATGGCTTCAAAGTAAATTATGTCAGTTTATTTCAGTTTTTTTTTCCTTAGGGATATATTTCACAATGTGTACCCCTCCTCATTTCTGGTGTTTTATCACCATTACCATGTACATAAATGTTTGAATTATTGGCAACTGTTACATATTGCTTTATTTCCCCATTTCTGTGTTTTACATTGTTCCTGTTTTGATTACCTGCTCAGGTAAACTTGCTTAAAAATCTCTCCTGTAAAATAGGGAGAAAAAAAATGTCAGTGTGTACTGTGATTGCACATGTTCATTTCCACAGGAAGTTCATTTTGTTAATGGTTGAAGATCACTTTAAATCTTTATGGCATTAAACCTTCTAAGAAATTGGCTCCCCAGCATCTTGTCGCACTGAGTCTGCCCCGGTCTGTTGGTGCTCAGAGTTGTCTCGTTTCATTCCTGAAAGGCCTTCTCAACAGGATAAACACACCATTTTTAAGAGGTACATTTCGGTGTAGCTTTTTAATGGCCAATAAATCTGTGTCCACAGGCGTGGATGATACCAGAGGTACACCTCAGGGAGCACATCCATTTTGCTGTGGCCATCAGGGACAGGGGTCTTTTCATTCGCTTCCATTACTCTTATCTGATCAGGATGAGGCACCTACTCCTTCAGCATCAAGTCACACTAGGCTCCCCCCCGCTGCACTCATCCAAATCCCTTAAAACCATGCTGATATGTATTTCCGTTTTCATGCTTCACCTCTCACAGTATTGGCGTTTAGACTGCACACTTATGAGACCACAAAATTAGTTTGCATAATTTATAGCTTCATTTAAATACCAGTAAAACGTGGAGGTGTTGTGACACCAATTGCAAAGTTTGTTCTAAACCACAAAAGGTAACTGAACATTTGGCCAACTTCGCCAAGCCACTGCCAGAGATAAAATATAGATTTTTAGTGTCTAAAGCTATAGTGAGAGGGGAGACATACTGTGGGCCAAAGAATGTGTAAAAAAAAAAAAAAAAAAAAAGAAGTATGGCATTGCACTTTTACACTCTACAAATATTTACAACAGTGTTGGCCCATTTTTACAGGAACTTGAGTTGGCGCAGCGCCAATTAACTCTCCTGTGTAAAACAAAGACTGAGAACGGAATGTATAACGTTTGACTCGATCATAAACAAAAATAAATAAATATAGCGGCAGAAAATGGAAAAATATTGCAGCAATTTAATGTCATTTACACTCTACATATTCACTAAACTTTTTTCACTGTGATGTGTTTCACTCAGGAAGAACATTGGAGATGCACTGCCTCTACCACATATCAAAAACCACAAAAATCAGGAGTAAGTGACAATATGGAGAAGTTACAAACCCAGTTTTGATTTCCTGCTTCGGGCCTTTTGCTGCATGGGTTCCCCCCATAGACATAATATAAGATATATCTTATATTAAGCACTGCAGTTATAAGATATATCTTATGTCTATGGTTCCCCCTTCTTACTCCGCCCTTCTCCCGGTCCAGTTACTAATAAAGGCCGCCAGTGCCCCAAAGCTACATTTGAGTTGTTTTAAAAAGGTACAAGCGCACTTTGGTTCCGGCTATCCTTAAATTAGCCAGCAGTACCTTCATCCGGCAGAACCAACTGATTTGGATTCATACATGTGCATTTCAACAAAAAAAATGGAAATATGACCAGCCAAATATGACAAGCAAAACAACAAATACAGCCAACCTTTCAGTGGAAAGAACGTTAACTTGATGGTTGTCCAGTGGTCAGTATCCAACACTCCCCACAAACAGGGTAAGCCACAAAAGGTCACCGGTAAAGAATGTGCAATGTGTGGTAGAAAAAGATGCATAACCAACTGTAATAATCCAAGCCTGGAAAGGATTGTAAAGCCAAATACATTAGTGGTCAAAAAAACAAAAAAAGAGCTTCAAATGTGAACTTTTTAGAATTAAAAGCCATTTTCTACATTGGCATCATGAAATATAGAACTAACTTTATTTGGGGTTTTCATCAGCAATAAGCAGAAAGCATTAAAACCAACATTACCTTGGATTAAATTACTTAACTAAATTTACTTTTGAGTGACATTCTAATTCATTCTAATTTAGTGAGATGCATTTGTAAACGTACACACCAAAAATGATCAACAGCAGGTAGGTTCAACCTTGAGAAATACTGAAAGATCCCTTTAGGTTTCTCCTGGCGTGGCATCATCCAGTGCATATTTGCTGCCATCGAAATGACAGGAGAATTTTTCCAATTTTGACAGCACAACTGCAGGCTTCTCTTTCAAGCACTGCAGTTAGTGGAGGAAAGCGAAGGAGAAAGATAAAAGGTTGGAGAGGCATCCCGAAGCCGAGATGGTATCAGGCCTTTTCGAAGGATCTGTGCTGAGAGGGGCGGACGTGGATCAGCAAGCCGCTGATGAAGACGTCTCTTCTAGCAGGAAAGAGCGGCCGCACATCCACTTTAATTAGAGCTGGGGCCTCGCATTCACATAAAACAAGAGGGAAAAAGTCTTTTATGTGTTTTTTTTTTTTTTTTAAGGTGGTGGTGGGGGGGAGGGTTGTTAACATTTACAATGGGACTTTAACAGTGCAGTCTCTGAACATTTCCTTTTGATTAGGCCGGTTAAGCGGTTTTGTAATTATAATTGAAAAAGACATGCAGCAGAGAAAAAAAAAAAAAGAAAGAAAAATCGCCGCAATATAACATCCACATCCATTAACAAAACCATAAAAAGAAACTGTGGATGATCATCACTCTTCTTCTATAAGCTGAGATCTGTGGTAAAACAGACTAACATGCCATTCACCAGAGGAAAAAAAAAAAGTAATGAGTCACTTCAGACTGCTGGAAAATGTTTTAATGGGTTAATGCAGGCATTCTTGCAGACAACAACTTCATAATTTTTTCCAAAGTTTTCAACGTGACGCTGATTGATGAGTAATATCATCAAAAAATGATGCTACTCTCACTTTACAAAATCCTCCGAAGTGTCTGTCACACCACACTACATACAAGACGGACTGAATAACCATGACAATACCCCCCTATTGAAACACAGAATAACATCGCCAGTAGAAGTGATGCTCAGCATCCTACAGATATCCAAGCATGTTCGAGGAACCTTTTACTCAATTCATGTACTTCTGCACAGATGTCGAATAATTGCAGAAAATAAGCTGTTAAAAGCAAAACTGGAACTTTTGACACTTTCTTTTGACAATAAAACAACCATGCATTAGTCTCTCCACTTTTAGTTCACCACAATATACTGAGCATATATATTTGAAAGTTGGCAATACTAAAAAGGAACAAATTTTCTTTTTTTTTTTAGTAAGAGTTCACAGATGTATGATCTGGAATATGTAATTTGAATGGGAGACGGAGAACATATTTCCATAAACTTCCAATGTTTTCGTAGATTTGGGCCAAACAGACACTTTTCCATCTTACATGGATTGACACTTGCCTTCAAAATAGCAGATTACTACCCCCCCCCCCCCCCCCTGACAAATACACAATAGAACACACTTCCTTGTACATTGGTCTTCTAAAGATGGTTCAATTGTCATTTACATAGAAATGGTGCCATCAATATGGGGCATACGCATATTTTCAAAAAGTGTAAAGAACTGACCTTGCGCTGAGTGTTCATGCTTTTTAATGTCTAGTCACAAAACGGGCTAAACATTACAAATATATAATATTTCCCATTTAGTTAAACCTTTGTTACGTTCCTATAGAACTTCCATATCAAAATGACTATACATGGGAACTAGTGCAACCTGGAGGAGGCCTGGTCTTTGTGACAAGGCAGGCACGGAGTAAAATAGACGAAGTGCTCATGAGCAGCTCCAGAGCAATGGCAGATATATTAAGGCCATTTTGAAAATTACAGGAAAAAAAAAATGTAGAAGAGAACTTGGCTTGCTGCCCGCGCTAAACAGAGTTCAGCCGGGGCAGCAAAGCAAGCAACACCGATTGAATCAATTGTTTTCCAATCCACAGATGTCAAACTTCCAAGTGCCAGCCTCCCCCCCAGTCCCCCCCCACTCTCAACCTCCCCCCCAACGTCTCTGGTCAGAAAGCTCCACTCCTCTTTATTCAAGTGTGTTCAGTTTTGGTGGAAATAAAAGAGTGGCACACTCACTAGTCCTTTTCCTTGTAAAAACCTCCATGCTTCACACCCTTCTTTATAGTCCAGGAGCAAAGTCGGGCAGTCAGGACTGTTTTAGGCGCTTCCTCGGAAGACCAAAGGGTGGGCACTGTGCGGAAGCCAGGGCACGGAAGGCTTCGGCTACCAAGTGAGGATGGGACTGGATCATTGACTTCCAGCCTGCGGTCTCCATTATGTCTGTGGCGTGACTGTAAGCACAGGCAAAGTGAAGTTAACACCAAGACGCCATGATCGGCACATTAAAAAGCAATAAACATAAATGAGATTGTAATGCAGGATCCGCTGACTCAGCAGCTGCATCTTCATCCAGAAAAGGACCAGAAGTGCTTTTCTTCACAAAGATAAACAGATAATTAATTCTAAGAGACGCATCAAAAGAAATAAAAATTTTAAAAAAATCAACAGTTTCAGCCTGGCTATGATCAGTGATTGATTAGCAAACACACCCTAAAATAATGCTAACACATCGTCGTAGCAACACTAATCTTTTGTGTGAATGTCGCTATTGAGAGAAGCAAACTTAAAAGGTGTCTACTTTCATTATCACTTAAGTGTTTGGAAATTAAATCAAAGGAAGGTTCTTTTGAAAAAAAAAACATTTTATCAAGCTGTGAAAAGTGTTAAAGGACACTTGAGGCGGATAATGTGAATTCTGAACTAAGTGTGGTAAAACTGCTTGGAATGTTTTGAGATCTGTGTTTTGAAACGTATTAAGAAATGCTGGCAGCCTTTTCTATATTTCAGTTAAGTGCTCTAAATTCTCTTGTGAATCCATCCAGCTGTCATTAATGCTAGCTCCGCCAACTGCTAAGGCTGTTTAAAAGTGTCAAATACACCTTAAATGTCATCTTTGTTTCAAGAAAGTTAAATCCTCTTTATAAAGACTGATTTATCGATCGGTGGGATGTTACCTCAGCACCTCAAAGCTTTACAAGAACCAGCAAAAGAAAAAGAGCCATAACCACCACTGCATGCATAAAACAACCAAAATAAAGTTCTTCATTTCAAGGTGTCCTGAAACACTGCACTTCATCATCCAAAAGAAAAACTGGCTTCCCTTCTTTAAAAAATAAAACAAATATTCCTTTTTGCGGGGTTTATCCAAGTATGAGTCTATTAATAACTTGGATCCAAAGATAAGGGGCTTCAAACTGAAAAGGCAAACAGCACTCTGTCTGCCTAAGCTAAAACAATGAATTCTAATGCATCTGGTAGGGAGAAGAGATAAGAGTGTGTTATTAATCTTGTGTCACATATATCAGCTAATTACATACTTGCTATTCCAGTTCTTTCCATCTTTACAGCCCAGCTGTCTCAGGACACTGCACCTATGGCAAGGAGATAAAAAGGTAAGCATTCAGGGCTGGTAAACAGAAATGGCAGCAGGAATTTATCACGTTGCCTTTTTTTTTTTTTTGCAATACTTGCCTGTTGATAAAATCTATGGCTTGTGCTTTGAGTTGCTCGGCACTGTGCAAGTCAGCCAAGATGAGGGTGTCGGCCACATTCTCCACTGAAAGGCTGTTGCACAAGGCCTCCTCACACATGACCTTTAAACGCTCCAGAGCATACTGGAGTGGGGGGGAAACAGGATACAGCCGTGATTGAAAGGTTAGGAAATACATTCAGTTGGTTTAGGGATTTAATATTTGAGACTGTCCGCAAATGTATTTTCAGTTAAAATGTGCGTAGTGAACCTACGATCATTACAAAAAGCTTGATTATACTCCTAATATTAGTAAAAAAAAAACAAAAACAAAAATGAATATTTTATTAATGAAATGACTGGTTCTGCCTTTCCATCTGCTACAGTTATAAATGCAATAAAACATTAAATAAAACATTTTTATCGTCTCCAGGAACACGCCTTTCCATCACATGACAGATACGGCTTAATCACATGTTGCCTGTATGTCGTGTGCTTCTGCCAGTAGGCTCCACATGTTGTTGTTATATGTGTAATGTGTCTCACAAATGTGCTGCATTTTCCATGCGTTTGCTGTCTGTGTTACAATGAAACCGACAGAGATGAAATAAGAGGCGCCGAATCCCAGAGCGCTCAAAGAGGTGTGTCCACAAAAATGCAGCGTCATCAGAACTAATCGGGCAGCAACAAATCATTACAATAACATTTAATATCACACAAGAGGTGCCTGTGCTATAAAAACATGTCAATAACATTTAATAATGCAATGCTTTGAGCAGAAGGCAGAAGATGGAAAGAATGCCTCCTGCTTAAAATGATCCGGAGAATGCAATTTTTAAAAGGGGGTAGAACACATTATGTATTTTGCCTTCTTTTCAACAGGAAACATGTTAAATTTCAGAATAAAATTATCTATTTGAACTAATTCAACAGGGGAAGATAACTAAACTTGACTGTAGAGTTGTCAATTGCTTTATTTTCTAACTGTAGAATTAGTTTTTGTTTAAAAACTTAGCATTGCTGTATTAGTTTTTGAGAGACTAATGTTTTTCCAACTAGATGTGAAGCAGTTACTTTCAGATGTCACAGTTGCACAATCCTTCCTCTGTGTACACAGGGCAGCAAACAGTTTCAGAAATTGACAATCAGATGCATTTTTGATTTTACAAATATCACGTTAAATTGAATCTAAGAATTTGCACACAAACACAAAAATTACAATTTGATATACTAAAAGGATGACTTTCTTGTCAACTTGCTTTTTTGCATGGCTACCACACTTTCTGGCAACTCCTGGTGGAATTATAAAAATCCTAACTGTAGTGGAATAATGTCTAATTGAAAGAAAAATTTGACCTTTAATTTGAAGATTTTAAAACTGAATAATTTCTAAAATTTAAACTAACCTTTAAAAATTCATCAGTAGCCTAAGGGCTTGGTGTTTTTCTAGTGTGGCCTATTAACAACTTCCCTAGGCCACATTTTCCAAAAATCCCCTTTTCTGAATGAACACAACCATGTAAACATTTAACAGGGCAAGACTATGCATCATATTAATGGACAGCTGGTATGTCAATCTGAGATATGAATATTTTCCACATGAAATAAATACTTTTTTACTGTTATATTATGCTGCTATAAAAATATATAAGAATTTATTTTTAGGACCCTCTGCAGGGAAGCGCAAATGTCTGATATGCATTCAAATTCATATTTTGTAGGTGTTGACTCATTGCATTAGAGTAATAATCTCAGCAGTCGTCAGTAAATCTAATGGGATATTCTAACCTATTTTACATTTCTAGTGGAGCATATAAGAGTTCATGATTATGCTCAGGACTATATAATGTAAATTGTACTATTTTATTAATAAAGATTTATTTTAAACTAGCTACTTTGTTTCAAGTAGAATCCTGACATAAAGACGTCTTTAGAGTAAGAGACAAAATGTTTTCAAGCGGTCGTCCGGTTTCCTTCTACTTAAGCACTTAGATTTTCAGTCACCCACTTCCTGGGTAACTGAGAAACTACACAAGTGTTCTTTGTGAAAATAAAAATACATAATTCATATATAATCACCATATGCTTTACAAATTATTAACTGATAATCATCTAGAAATACTAAGGATTCCAATTAAGAAAAAGTTAAAGGAAGATAATGATCGGATACAAGTGGAGCTGACAAAGCTAACCTTCCACAGGTACTTACTTTATCAGCAGCTGCCAGCAAATTGTCTGCCATTTTTTCCAAGTTTGGCGCCTTCCCTGTATAAATGAAGCCCATCATTTCCCTAAAGACATCTGGATCCACATCACTGATGTCAACTCGATTCTGCAGATGAAACAAAATGTTTGTTTACTGCACATAAAATTATGATGTCATGGATTACAGTGCTTTGCAAAATGTTTTACACCCTTGTTTTTTTTTCACAATCTGAACAACAAAGTTGATACACATTTGTTAAGTAGTAGAAAAAGAAATATTTTTTCAACAAATATTTTTTAAAAAAACCATGTGGTTTTTTTTTGAAGACAGAAGATGGAGACAGAAAATGCCTAAAACAAAGTGTTCTGATCAGATAAGACCAGATCTAGATGTTTTTGGCTCACATGAAGAGCATCATTAATATCACAAATCTAAACAACATGAGCACAACATTCTGAAAGAAAAACAAATGGCCCAGTCAAAGTTCAGAGCTAAATTCAATTGAGAATATGGGGAAATACTTTAAAATAATTTTTTACAGTGAATCCTCATTAAACATGCCTTTTGAAGGCCAGGTTTTATTTAAGTGCAACAGACTAAATAGGGCTAGCAACATGCAACATGTGCATGCCTCGCTTTCACCGTCTTTAGGGCAGTGAAAGCGAGTGCATTATTTTCCTACACAAATGATGCACTTTTTTTTTGGAGGATCACTTAAAATGTTTTGGGGGCACTTCAGTCAAAACAAACTGAAATTTGAGGGTATAGTTAGACAAAACACAAAAAATTCTACAAAGTGTGAAAAGAGGCACTGTAGAGCAAATACTTAAGCCATTTGGTGGGATTTTGTCCCCAAATGTAAGAACATTTGAAGAAACAGTTTCCAGATTGCCAACACGGATGCAACATTTTAGTAATCAAGAAACAGTTTGTGTATTGAGGACACGGGACAAGAAGAAAGTTGGTGCTCTTACCTTTTTACTTTCTTCCATTTCATGTTCGAACATTGCATTAAAGACCGGAGACCTCGCTGTTAAAGTAAACACAGAAATGAATAAATAAACTAGCATGCAAAAAGGATTAGTCAATGCTTCAGTACACTTTAAGGTTTCTCTTTTTATTCCAACAATATTGCATATCTTTAAACATTTTCACTCATCTTCTCTCCTTTGAACAGATTCGGTTGGTAATACCTCAAGCCAGAGTTTCCTCCTGTACTAAAACTCAAATGCTGTTGCTCACTTGTTAGTCTCTCTGGATTAAGGTCCGTGTCCAATGAGCAGAGAAAATCTACATTTAACGTTCAGAGCGTCAAAGAAAAAAAAAAAAATCACATCGTAATTCCCATAATAGTCACGTTGTAAGCATTTTTTCCATGAACACTTCAGCAGCCACCATGTCTAATCGAGATAAGCGCAGAGAGCCAGCCTCTCAATCTCCCGGATCCTCCAGTCATCTGGGTCAAGCAGAGCCAAGCAGGAGTGAAGTTGTGGATTAGCAACCACTGCAGAACTGGGCCACAACAAATCAAGTCCAGCGCACAGAGCCTCCTTGGCCTCTCAGGTGCTTATGGCTCTCTATGAGAGGTCATCCACAAGAAGCATTGACGTGTCTTTTTTTTTTTTTTAAGTGCCTCTTGTGACGCTGTGCTCCTGAATGTTGCGTGTCAGTTCTGATGGGGGATGAAAATGTCCTACCTGCAAGGATGGATTTGTGGGCTTTGAACTCTTGGCCTCCCACGTAGAGACTGCAGTCTGTGAAGCGTGAACACTCCCACAGGTTCCCAAGGTCATCAGACAGCTGACATTCTGGTACTTTCAGCATGTTCATGTTAGACTGACCCGAAATGTTGACGGAGTCCTGGACGACACTTACCTGTACATGCATAACAGAATAGGCAGCAACGTGAAGCATTCGGGTATTCACTTATGTTTCAATTATTTCTTTGAAACCACAAAGAAAAAAAGACCAAACTCAGCAATAGATTAGGAAACAGAGCATCTTAGAACAAAAACTTAAGTCAACTTCTTACAAGGCTGCACAAAACGTACTTATGTGCCTTTTACTTAGTCACATTTTCTACATTTACAACCACAAACTCCAGAATATTTCTTTGTATTTTATATAATAATCCAACACAAAGTTATGCATAATTGTCAAGTGGAAGAAATAAGATACATGGTTTTCAAAACTTCTTACCAATAAAAATCTAGACTATGATGAGCTTTTTATTTAACCTTACTGATTCAGTTTGTTGTAAAACAATATGAATGTTTTCAGCTAAACCACAAGAATTAAACTGCAATTCTCAAGAGCCCTGCACTTCTAAGATGTACCTTTGCTTAAAACACATCAGATTTAAATAATCAATCGTTGATAGGACTCTAAAATATTTAGCCACATGATGAGAAGGCAGCTGAGCCATTTCATTCAGGCGTGTCTAAAAGTTATTCTTCTTCATTTCTGTGGAGGAAGCAGATCTCCACACAGCGTTGTGCCGTCACCATGATGTGTAACCGTGGCATCAGTTTTCAGGGTAAATACATAGCATTTTGAATATAAGCCAAAAAGTTAGATTTTGGTTTCATCTGATCAAAGGATGTTCTCCCACTATGTACTTAGTTTATTTAGGATCCACATCTAGCGGCAGCTATGGTGCTTTTACGCTTACAGTGGTCCAGACGTCACTTCATTACATCACTAAAACAATTTTTAGAAATTAAATAAAAACAAAATCAAAAAAAACAACAACAACATTGAAGACAATATGGCACAATACGTGTGATTTTAGGTCAAACACATAATTAACTCTACCGTAATATAGTAGTGTGTGTGTTTTTGATAATACAGGTATTGTGCCAAACGGGATTTTATCTCGGAGTCAAAGAGGCTGAGTAATAAAAGCATGCCGCACCTTTTAGATTTTATTCCACACACTCTGTAGTGTTCTATCAGTTGAAAAGATATTCCAGTTTGTGGTTGTAAGATGACAAAAAGTGAAAAGGTTTGCGACGCAGGGATACCTTTGCAAAGCAGTTTACATATAATTTATGACAAGTCTTACTCTCTTTATAGAAAGTTGTGGTTTTTCCCCATGGCCGCATTAAAGCAGCTGCACTGACATCAAAGCGCACCGACACCTCATTTAGCTTGTCCCTCAAAAGAACATTTTCCAACACTCACTCTTCTTGACATTCTGAATTTAATTATTTTGAAAACAAGCATCAATTTAAATGTAAGATGTGAGAAACATTTAGCTCTGTAGAAGTAAAATGTCATTCAATGCAAATTTAAACTGTGAGCCATAATTCAGCATCTCTCAGAAGTAAACCAGCCATGACATAATTCTGCTACTCTTTCCATTAAAAAGACGAGGCACTGGATGGAAAAATCAACACACACTTTTTTTTGTCTTCTTAACACTCTGAAGAAATTCAACCAGAAAAAAAAAAACGAGCAAATCCGCTTAATTATTTGTAAAGATAAAACAGAACAAGAAAATAGTTCAATCACATTTAGTAATTATTGACATGTGGCTTTGTTTTAATGAATTTAAAGTCAGAACAGCAAAACAACGTAACATACCATTTATTAAAAAAAAAATAACGAAATAGAATCACATTTACCTCACAGAAAAGTGTGAGCTTGTCATCAGGTAAGAGACCATTAGCTTCATCAAGAAGGAAATCTCTCCTTATAAATTTTTTGAAGCCCCAGTCTTTGCCTTGGACAAACCTATACGCTCTTTGGCTCTCTATAAATAGAAACATAATGACAACATTCTTCAAACCTGCAGCATAATAAATAACAAAAATAAATGTAAAGTTTGTATGAAAATATTTGCAATTGCTACTACTCACCCATTGCTTTTGTTTCCTCTCTTTTAGCATTCAACAAAGAAAACTTAAACTTTGCTCTGACTTCACTTTTTGGACAACTAACAAGAAGTAAATAGAGTGATAGATAATCTTTGCTTTCATCATCAAGTCCCTTTGGATTAACTCTCAGACACCTGGCACACAATAAAATAATGAAGATTAGCATGAATATATGTGTGCAATAAACTTTATATGGCCACAGAAACCTTAGACTGAAATTTAGAATAAAATACTTTCATACTAACCATTTCATTTTGTCATTAGGGCCAGAAGAGAAGGTTGAACTCTTCAACACCTCTCCCATTTCTTCTCTGCAAAAACTAAAGTTGTTTATGGTCCACATGTAGGAAAACTTCACTACTTTGACCTGAAAACCAATAAAAATCAAACAGATTAGGTTTTTTATTATTTAAAAATTACTTAATTTTAGCAAATATTATGTATCGGAAGTTAATCAATTCAAACAATTGCTTTATTTTACTGACAGATTCAGTTTCAATACAAAAATGTATTGTCCAATCAATCCAAAACAGGCTCAAAGTCGATGACACAAACTCCAATTCGGTCCCAGTTATAAAGAAGTTTATGTCAAATGACAAAGCATTTTTACAGCAACCCTTCCTGTTTCTAAATAACTATGCGTTTCTATACACTGGCACAGTTGTGTAATCTTTTATTACAGATTCTGTCGAATACAAACATGAGCGTAGTTTAAGGTTGAAAATATAGAGTTGAGATGATAGATTTTAAAGACTGAAACAATACCAGAAATTAACAATTCACTAACACTTGAAATAATCCCCACATTAAAGACCATAACTCATCCTTACAAACTGCAGCAATGTTATCACCACTCAGGCTTTAATACAAGTTTCAAGCCCATGCTTAGTACCGGTTCTTTCCATTTCCAACCACAGGACACACACCTGCGAGTCCATATGGTAGAAACAACAACTCTACTTGAACAACGAGCCGTTGATCTAAGGGGCTAACTGTGACTAGCTTGTTTACAAAAACTAAAGTCATGACATATTCATTCAAAGGAAAACTATAAAAGCAGAGCTGCAACACTGATCTGAAGCTCAATCATGAGTCACATCATTCATTGCTTATGGCTAAATTGCGGAGTTTAATGTCTTAGATTTGAGAATCCTTGTAAGAAGTCGCTCTGCTAAAACTATGTTCGAGGAGAGCCCTTAAGGGCAAGTCCTCATGTGGATCAATGTTTTTATTTTTACTTTTAATAAGGTTTTAATCTTTTTCAAAATCTCTCTCTTTCTCACTGTTTATTCTGTTTTTATTTGTATTTTGATTATGTAAAGCACTTTGAAATGCCTTGCTGCTGAAATGTGCTATACAAATAAAATTTCTGGGTTTCCCCCAGTGTATTATAAGCATGGCGGGCCGCCATGCTTTGCTAGCCCCGCCACCAGGCTTAGCGTTGCTCCGTTTCAGCTGTTTGGGATTCCCCTCGGTAATTTTCCCTCTGAACCCCCCCCCCCCCCTCCCCCCACCGCCAGGCTTAGCACGTTTTTTGGGGGAAACCCTGAAATTTGATTAATTGATTGATTCATACCGGACACTGCACTGTCTTACAAAGTAACAAAACCATTTCCAGCTACATTTATTAACATCATTTACAGTCACCTTTACATACATTACTAATCATTTTAATGTGGTAAAATAATTGGTACTTTTTTTGACACTTCATATAATAGACCTTTTGAGTTCAATTTGTTACCATTTAGAAATGCTGGTAACACGGTTGAAATGCAAGTCAGCACTGGTAAGTCACCTTTTTTTTCCATCATGAAATAGTGTTTTTTAAATTTGAAGGAAACGTCAATGGGAACTGGTCCTTCTGACCCTTTGCTATTTTTGTTGCTTTATGATGTTTTTGATACAAAACAGAGCCATCTGCCTCAAAACACTTCGTACTGACAAAACTTTGTGTGCTCTCTGTAACAACTGATGATTACCAGTAATTTCTTAAATTACATTTAGGGATTATAAGAAATATGTTCATATGACTCCATAAAAATAGTACTTGCATGCTCAAAACTATTATAGTTTGACCAGGGGCGTTAATCAGTCAAACGTCATTTATCAGTTGACTCCAATGTACATGGACACAGAACTGTTTCTTTAATTTTAATAGGTTTAAATTGAATTGAAAAAAAAGTATTCTGTAGTGGCTTTCCAATTAAAACAAAAAAACAACAACAAAAAAACAATTATAGTAATTTCCCAAGTCAATTAAAAACATGGAATAGAGCCAGAACTGGAAGCATTTGGGCATTTTACAAAACTTGGGATAAGATGCCTTTTTAAAAATAAATTTAGTATGTTGGTTTGTCCTCTACCTTCTGCAATATAACAAAATGAATTTTATACGATTTCTGATAAGCTTTAAGTACAGTTTAAGATACATATCCATATTGCATTCAGAGTTTCCTATTAGCTAATTTCATGCCAACAATACAAGCTGCCCTATTGAACCTACATGTATGCGTTTCAAAACTAGACTAAATCATTTCTCATCAATATGATGCCCACAAGAGATAATTTAGTAAATGAATGTGTTCCTGTACCTGTGTGTAACACCAGCTCTCTGCCACAGGTCCACTTGACATCTCCCCAGGAGGAGGAGGGGTGGGAACCCGTGACATCACTGGCTCGGATGTACCACTCGCTGACGTCCTTAAAGCTCTGACAGTTTCAAGAAAGAAAAAAAAAAAACACAGTGTTATTTCTGGAAAAATTACCACCAGCTATGATCTCAACATTTTCTAATATTAGTGGAAAATACCTGGCAAATTACCCACTAAAAGTAGTTCACAAGATACAATTGATTGGAAAGTTATTCTGGTAAGAAATGGCTTAAAACTAGAGATGTGCCGATCAGGTTTTTTCTTGCCGATACAGATTCCGATCACCTATGAGGGCCGATCACCGATACCAATCACCAATACCGATCACATAATTATTATTTTTTTAATCATAAGCACTACGGGTTACATTATGTGGAAAAAGGAACCATGAATTCACCTTAACTTTTTCCAAGAAGAAAACTAAAAACAGGCATTGTGCAAATTGAACTGCTATCAATAACAGTATCTTTAACAGACTGATAACATATGAGGCTCTGAAGAGGCCAAATAATGCAAAGAGCCAAAATAAAACCTCTCAACATTGACAAAAGACTCAAGTATAAAACTTAACATTCAAAGGAAAATACAGGATCCATTACAATAAACAATCCAGAGTTACTGAATAAAAACTTCCTGTTAGCATAGCGGCTAGTTGGTTACTGCTAGTTCTGATTGGCTGTTTCTGACTGAGCGGAGTAATTATGCAGAGCAGGGAAGAGATCGATTATTTTTTCAGGGATTATCTGTCTCATGTTAGGACAGCGAAAGTTTTAATATGTAAAATGTATTTTTTAGGTTGGATGCTGCAGCTTTAAACAGGTTCGGTGTGAGAGTCACTACCAGGTGGAGCAGAAGCGGCTCCGTGTCAAATATTACTACCTGCAGCGGAGCAGCGGTTCAACAGCGAGAGCAGAACCAGCGTCTTACATCGCAGCTCAAAGACTTAAATCATTTTACAGGTTATTTGTTTAGCTTTCTGACCGTCATGCTAATCCGGGTGAGTGTTTGTAGCTGTGCTGCTTTGTCTGATCTTCCACGTCTTTTTTACTGTAGTGAGCCTTGATGTAGCCAAACTCCGTCAAGTATGTCATTGTTTTTATCCCATATTAGATTTGTTGTGCTGATGCATTTTGACCTGCTTCACCCCACATGCTTCAATTTTCCACTGCAACACGCAAACACTCATTCACTCAGTGCGATATAGTCACACATCGCGTAGAATTGGTTGCTACGCAGATACTCAGTGTGAAGGAAAGAGGAGACCAGCTGCACAGGCAGGCTGCAAAATGAGATGCTGATCGGTTTGTGTGATCGGCAACAAGAGACCGTGATCGGCGATCACTGATCATACACTTTTTCACGGAAATCGGACGATTTTGATCGGTCGCTGATCGATCGGCACACCTCTACGTTTCACAATCCAACACTCGACAGACATGTTTCAGATTCTAGCATCTCTTGATAACTTAAATATTTTCCTTTATTTACTGTACAGACTTATAATATGTAGTGTGACAATATGTAATATGACAATGTTTATTGTTCCTGTGTTTATCAAAAGTGAGTTAATTAATTTAGTTATAGTCAATTCACTAAAATCAATTATTTTCTTGTATTACTTGAATTAGTTACTGCTACTGTTGGAAGCCCCAATGGAAAGGACCATATAAATAAAATACATTGAACGGTACAATATTTTTTTATATTGTAAATTTACCCTGACGTTTTTTGTTTTCTTATTTTTCGTTTACATGAATGTTTCCATGTTTTCACCTTACTGCTGGCACATCAGAATTTGCACACTGACACCTAAAGACATACTTACTCTACTCTAGAACAAATTGCTGCAATTACATCAATTGTATTTTAGAATAAATCCAAATTTCTAAATTATAGTAAATCAAACACACAGTAATTCTGTTTTTGTCACTTATAGACACTAAGTTAAGGAGCTGTTTAGTTATTATCAGTCTATCTCAAGTTCTTTGTTGCAAACATTGTTTATGGCAACTTTTAATTTTCTGGTTAAATTTAGCAACAAACCCATTTAAACTAATTTTAAAAAGTATAACATACAGAAAAGCCTTTTTCATACAAATATTTCTGAGACATTACAATAATCTTCCTAAAAGTGTAACAAAATCACAATCACAGCTAACTTACACTTTGACTGGCCTGCTGCCCAAAGATAAACTGGCAGAGTGCAAAATAATTTTGGTATTTATCATCAAATACCAAATTTTTGACAATACGGCCAGTTTTGGAAGTTTTTAAACAACATTAATTGGATTTTATCACAATAAATCAAAAGTCTTCATGATAACGATATGGTGAATGCCCATCTCTTTATTAGGTTTTTAACGTGAGAAAAATCATTTTAATAGTAAATAAATATTTGAAAGGTCACAGCTAAACAAGCACAACAAAACGGACCCTGCAGAGATCATTGACAACATAATGATTTCAGTGTGTTCATTCAAAACACTAGAAGCTAACAACAAATACTTTTTGCAGGAAATGAGTTTCTGTAAAGTCCGCCTGAACTTTAAAAACAGTGTTACTCAAATACTTACATACTCTTTGTGTACATATTATTCAGGTGGAAATATTTACAGAAATTTATAAAAAATTTTCACACAAAGAATGGCGTGTTTACTGTCATAATCATAATTGAATTAAAATTAATTTGAGGAAAACCTTTGGACATGCCACACACATGTTCAACAAATGAGGTGAAAAGATTTTTTTTTGAAAGATAACACTGGTACTTCAGCAGACCAGAACCATTTGAACAGATATTTTACAGACTTCAGAGATTTTGCAGGCCATGACACGTTTTGATTAAAGTATCGTGCAAAGACAAAGGCAAAATCTAGCAGTCACACTAGTGAAAATTTACTGCTGATAAATCGTTCAATGCACAACAACGTTTCATAATTTGACAGTCCAGAGAAAATTACCAAAATTTTACGGAGTCATGTTATACATTCTAATCTGATCAAAAATGTTTAGAAAAACACTATGAACGAAAAAAGCTTATACCACTAGCTAACACTAAATAAGATAAAACAACAAAAAAAGTGTTCCAACATCAGGACCATGAAGAAACAAGAAATTAGTCTCTGTTCTGTTTGTGAACTGCTCCTGCTCTAATTAAGATTTAACAGCTCTTTCCACAGAAAAACTGAAAATGAAATTCCACTTAGTTCAGCTTAAATATGCCACACCCAACTCTTCAAATTACCTCCAAAAATCACATGAATTTTAAGCTCATTTCACTGATATGGGTCTCTAAAACATCTGACTGTAAATGTTTTACTAATCACTGCCTTTTATGTTTATGATGCTTGCTGTGATAACTTATTGACTATACAGTCTAATGTGTGTCTTTGTCATAAAAGTCATTGTCAAATCACTGCTAATAAGGTACAGCAAGGCTTTAAAAATTAAGGCTTCAAAAGTACAAATTGTACACCATGCAATTTCTATATCAAAGTCACTTTAATGAGACGTGACCTTGAGAGAAAGTTCTGGAGTTTTCTGCAGCTCTACCTAGCAAAAAGTACAGCGGAAATAACCCTGTCTCATCTGCTACCGTGTGCTGCTAATCCGCTAACTTAAAGAATGGTACTTCACATTTCCTATGCTTACAAGAAGCTACCAGAGCAGAAAGCTCAGCTAATTACTCAGCAAACTTAAAACACATTTTATACTCACTAAGTATTTAAGAAATATTAAGAAATTTAGCAGGTTGTCATTCTGTTTCTTTGCTTCATATCAAAATATGTTTTTATAAATGATCCCTTATATATATATTATAGATCAATATTTTTCATTATTTTTGCGCAACTCCAAATATTTGTCGCTTTGGAGTTTTAGATTAAAATCATTTATTCATGTTGCACATTTCCGTGTTAGGCATTATGTGAAATATTGTGGTATTTTTACTCAAATTTATAATGTGGAAATCTCAGCATGATACCTTCACGCCTAGTGTTTAACTTGAGCAGCTCCTTTTGCAATTATAAATTTCACGTTTAAGTTTACATTTCCTGATTAAATAATGTCCATATATGCATTTTTTTAAATACAAGAAAATATGCAATACCAAGCAAAGCAGAACACTTTGATGATGTACAAAACACCAACATGTTTTGCATGTCCATTTGAAATAGGATTTGCCAAACAGTAATGAGATCTCATACTGAGAATACATGTATTAGCATGCATAGGCTTGCTACTCAGAATCTGTTTTGAGTATGTTGCTTACCTACAAAATCTGAGTCATGCAACATGAGGAATGAATGAAAAACGTTTGCGTCACCTTTTGAATTCTTGAAAGATGTAAAATATGGAGTTTTTCCCTCTATGTATTTATAGAGTCCTTCATTGTCCCATTTTCCTGTAAGAAATAAACAAACGTAGATTAGGGCAAGCAAATGATCAAAAATAATGCTGTATAAAAAAAAAACTAGACTGTCAACAAATTATAGCAATATCTATGGGAAAAAAAGCCACCAAGATGAAAAGGAACTAAAAACTTACACCATTAAAATGTATTAAGTTGAACATTAAATTCAGAATTACTACAACAATATTAAATCTGGACGCATGCTCACAACAGGAAAACCTGTTCTACACTACGAGTTATAGAGAACTGAAATAAACTGGAATATTTCATCTTATAGTAAACATAGTTTTGAAAAAGAAAAAACGCTCCAGTGAAAATCAATTTGACGAACTCAAGAATTCACCAGCAACTACTGTTTTGGCTAACACGTTAGCTAGAGTTTTGCAATAACGCCAAAAATGCAACAGAGGATGCAAAGCGGACAAACATTTTTTCCCCCCAGCATCGTTGCATTATCTTCAACTGCTGTTACTAAAGTTGCGGAACAAAGCTCACAATTCTCGATATTCAGGATGTAAAACGAGTGCGACAAAAGATGGAAAGAGAACTGTTAGCGAACACGGGTTTCAGTTAGAACAGTCATTTCCGATCATCATCTACATGGCTTCGCCGTTCAGTTATTACACACTTAACGCTGCTTAAGAGTTGTTCAAAAACGATATTCATAACTAGCGGGAGAGAAAACATGATGTAATAAACGGTACATATGTGGCTAACCCGAGCTAATGTTTCCACTAGCAAGATTAACTTCACTTTAGCCTTCACAGTGCAAATGTAGCGAATTTATCTGCTCACGAACCATCTGTAAGCTTCACTTTGCTATGTTACTCCTCGCTTGTAACACAATCAAACCAAGGGATGCGACAAGTTAAATCAGGAAGATGATGTTTGGACTCCGCAGTAGCCGGTGAAAACAAAGGCCCTACACTGATCCCAATGACAGGATGCTAACCAGAAGCTAATGTAAATCCTCACGCTCTGTTACTGGAAGTAAAAACAACATCGGCTAACTAGCAGCTAGCGAAAGGCTAATCCTTCTCCCTCCTGTCTGCTTACAAAAAGTTTAAAAAGACGTCGTAATGACGTACCTTTTAATTTTATACTCCCATATATATCGAATAAAACATATAGCTTTGTGTTTTAATCGCTCCTTCCACCGTGCGGCACTTTGGACTCTTTTTCATTCAGTCTCTTCACAAGGTTTTCTTTGTCCAATTTATCTGTGCTAGCTTACAGTTGTCTAGCTGGCTTGTAGCTTCTCGGGCTAGAAAATATAGGACATTGCGCATGCGCGAAGTTTAGGTAACGTTCACACTGGATTCCTCTAATGTGGATGTATAAAAGCGCAGCTCTTTTACTATTCAGATCAGAACATTTAGTTCAGTAATTTAGTGTAGCTTATAGCTTTTAAAATTAAACAATGTCTTGATATTTGACCAGAAGATACATGTACAGACATGTGAATAGGGTAACTGTTAAATTAAATAAAAATAAATAAATGAAATACCCCTGTATTCAACACAATATGACCATTTGAGCATCATGATGGGATCACAACAAATCATCAGAAAAATATAAAAGAGTTAAAAAAAAAAGTCTAATCCTTAGATTTAAAAAAAAAGTGATTCCCACTTTTGGTAAGACCTATTACTAACATTTTGGTGCTGGACACCACAGCACATGACCCAGTCAGCAGTCTGAAGTCAGAATCTCAGCCAAAGCAGGATCAAAACCTTGTGTGGCAAGTGGTCAGGTGTGTGGCAAAATCATGCCTGATTTTTGTAAAGAGTGAATACATTCAAATCAAAAGCTTGGGTTTTCATAGAGAGCACACTAACAAAAAAAAAAACAGTAGTCAATACTATTTTTACGTTAAAATATGATATTTTATGAACAAGAAAATAATAACCAAAAATTTCTTAAAAGAATATTTTAATTTAAAAAAAGGACATGCCTGTAACAGACATTTTTGTATTCAATACTTTGAGAAAGAAAGTCAACAATGAATGTGTGCTTCCTAACAAATATACATAAAAGTACTGTTTTCCAATTAAAGAAATATTACAGGTTGAAACAAAGGGAGTTTGCCTTATACGCATAAGGCAAATTTATGAAAAGATTCAAAACTGATTTACAGGAAATTACTAATTTATTTACATCGAATCGTACATTTCACCACACTTCAGCAAAAAAAAAGCCATACTATGTGGTTTTGCTGACTAAAATCCGTTCAGCTAGCACTATCACTTGCTGAAAACATCCCCTCCCCCACCGACTGAAAATAAGTTGGTGGTTTGTGCCTGGCAACTAGATACTACAACTGAGGAGTAGATCTTTCAAAATTAAATTCTTGTCTTGTCTATTTTCATCACACAATCTCTGCATTCAAAGCATGGTTGCATTTATTCCTGTTTTTGACTTATGTCTCCAAAAAATGCATTGGCAGACAATTGTAAAATCAAACAAACAACTAAGGATGCTAACCATAAGCTATTGTAAATCCTGGTATAAAAAAGCAGGTTTAACTGATTTAATTCCGAAAATTAGCAAGAGCAAAACAACTAAGGGACATTCCATAGCTCTTTTTGTGTGGACATAGATCACACAAGTTTTACTCCTACATCCTAATTTAGATCTTTATATTGCAGCTTTTTTGCAGTTTATTTATGATTTTCTTGAAATGACCAAATATCAGTGGTCTTTAACGCCTATTTTAGTCTTGAAGTGTGAATATCAATCTCAAGTAATTCCCAGGGACAATCAGAAAACTGGCATACAAATATTATATGGTCAGAACACAGAGTGAACAAGCCACAAAACTAACAAAATGTAAAGTAAAGCTGTCGCTTCATTCTGCAGGACCATTCTTAGCAGCCATGAATTGGAAACTGCTGGAGCACCAGTGTCACTTTACAAACTAAAGTGAGTTTAATATCATCTTAGGCTGAGAGGGTTGCCAACCAAAAAAGAAGCTCTCCCTCTGAAATCAACAATGCCAAGCCTGACTGAAATTTGCAGCTACTCACACGGACAACCCAGATGTTTTCTGAAGAAAGGTCAGATTGGACAAAAGTGGATCAGGGACGTTAAGAGTTGAAGTCCCATATGATTCTGGCTGGTTGAGGTGGGGCGAAATGAAGTGCAGGTGAACTACAGGGAGTCCAGCAGGGGGGATCTGGGATGTCCTCACAAAAGGTTTCACAATCACAGACACCAGAACAGGCTTGTCATTATCTAACTGGTGATGGTGCATTTGTTGGAGACCAGGATAATGGTGACAGAGGGGAACCTCACTCGGCTCCAGAGACGCTGTGAAGATTTGAGGTAATCAGGCAAGGTTTTTATGGGGTTTATGTTGCAGACAGCCCCCCTGGTTCACATTTACACTTTACTTTTAGTTCGGAAGCTCATGAAGAAGTGTTCAACCAATGAGTGTTGGACTGTTAAACATTAATAAAGAAATGTGGAAGGAATATTCTCCATATGTGGCCCAATTCCTGTGATTCATGTGCCATTCTCTGCTTTCTCTGGTGTGTCAAACACAATACTGCTTCTTGTAAGCCTCTCTCTGAAACAATACCCCATAAAGGCTTCTTGTGAGACTCTGATAACCAATTCCCTCTCAGAAGGATGGACTGCAGAGAGAGCAATAAATGACTATCTCTGCTCCAGTTTTGATTCATGTGTAAAGTATGGCACACCCTTCAAGCTTTTTTTTTTTGTTGATGCATGCTTAAGCATTTTTGCTGTCAAATATTGGGGAGTAAAATGTCACATTTTGCTGACCGCATCAAATGCCTTTGATGCCACAGCAGTGGTGCACTGACCTATCTTGAAGTAGAAACGTTTGTTGATATGATCACATTTTAGGGAGATAGGGAGGATATAGGAATTCTTATCACACATTTACATCAGTTTGATTTTAGAATTGCAAAATGGTGCAAAACGGAGTGGGTCCATTTATCTTCAGTTCTATTAAAACCCTTAATATTTTTCAGATAAGGCATACCCGTGTGCATTTTGGTACTTAAAACGTGTCAATATAAAATTGTAATATTCGTTTCTTTGTTGTTTATTTTCATTAGAGTTCAAATACAATTGAGTTCTCACCATTTAGTTGGTAATCAGCCTTCAGTCATCATTAAATATTGTTGGGTTGGATTGTCAGATAAAGCATTACATTTGTCTCCATCACTCTTTACAATTTTTAATGAATTTGATGCTAAGAGGCCCATGGAATTGAATAAGGGTAATTTTGTGTCCCAGATTACGAAACAGACCCACAGCATCACAAATCATCCAACATACTTCACAGCAGGCATGAGTTGTTTTTACAATGTTCACCCTTTGTTTCACACTAAACCCATCAGAAAAGTTCAATTCTACACCATCCACACGATGTGCAGTATCAAAAGTTGTACAGGACTTGAGTATGACACAGTTCAATTTGGTATAATTCTGATAAGCAAAAGGAGGAGAATCATATGTCCACTCATGTAGCAGTCATGCTGCATGATTTAAAAATAATTTCTGACTCTGATTGTTTGGAACAAAGTCCATGGATGTGATAGAGCTCAATTTGCAGTTGACACCTCCTATTAAGACAAATGAATTCAGCTCACTTTGTTCCATCAAAGCATCAAGACGTTAAACAAACTTCATATGTTTGCATATGTAATGATGGGACAATAAAAAACAAACAAAAAAACTCTCTGGTATGACTGACTATGACAATTAAAAAATTTAAAGAATACATTTAAATAATGCTTATGTTACATTTATTTTGTAGGAATGTTGGGAGGTATTATTATTTTTATTAAAAACAGTTTCTATGTCACCATAGCGCAGTGGTAGAGAAAGGGCACCATATACAGAGGTTATATGCTATTCCGGGCTCTGGGTCGTTTACTGCATGTCTTCTCTTCTCTCTCTCTGTCCTTCTTCATGTCCAGCTACTAAGAATAAATAAGGCCATTAATGTCACACAAAACCTTAAATCAAAACAACTATTATTTCATTTGGGATTATATATATATATATATATATATATATATATATATATATATATATATATATATATATACATATATATAATATATATATATATATATATATATATATATATATATATATACTGTATACATATATATATATATATATATATATATATATATATATATACATATATATATACATATATATATATATCTTTTTTTGCTGAAAATATTTAAATATTTAAAGAAATATTTGATTTTTCTCAAATGTACAGGGTGAGATCTTACTATAAACATACATAACAGATCAATTTATTTGGATGCTTAATTAATTAACAAATAATTGTCAAGGGTGTTTCAGTTCTGATTCTGATTCTATCCAAAACAAAATCTGAATCTTATACAGTTTTTGTACACCAGATGAAGATACGCAAGGTAAGCAGTAACACGTTGATATTATTTTTAAATAATTGATTCCCCACAATGTAACACAAGGCTAAATAAAGGAAGAACATGATATTTTTTTATTACAAGTTAGATTTTGAAATAATTAGCTCTGAATAACTCTTTTGTGCTATTTAATATATTCATCAGGTATAAATAGTCCTCTGCATGAATTCACATTGAGCAATGAGTTTGACTTTTTTTTTTTTTTTTTTACCTAATACGTACAATACTCTAATTAAGAGAATCAAAAACCAACCCTGATATTGTTCCTGACAAGCATTGAGGGCCTTAAGTGATGGAGACTGATCCAGACAGAAGTTATGAGCATGAAGAAAGGCTGCCGTGACAACGCGAACCCGGTGACCTCATCAGAACATGGTCATACAGGGAAAACTGATTTAGACATTAGTCACACTTTCTTCCACTGTCTTCGAAATACAGCGATAAGGCTAAACAATAGGAGTTAGAAGAAAAGCTGAAAAAGCCACTGTCATCTAATTTGATCAAATCTAAGTAATATCCTATAGGTGAATGTCTAAATATTCATTAGATTGATATGAAAAATAGCCAGCGATAAAATATGATGAGTAGTTCTTCAGAAAGTTCTTTGTGAAGTAATTTAAATTTTCTCTGAAATAATCAAAAGCATGAATACGTCTTTTTTTTTCTGAAGAGATCGGTCTGTGGGAATCTTTCACATTATGCAAATTACAAAAGTTCTCAGGGCTGGATTAAATGTACTATATTCAACGTTATTCTGAAGTTTACCGTAAACAAAAAATATTAGGTTTAATAGTCGCACATCTGATTAAAGAGCACAATAAAAATCTAACTAAAACAGTAAATACAAATCAATATAGATGACACTTTTGCATAGATAAATACAAACAATGCATTTATATTTTCATAGATATCCATGATACCGAGTACCGAGTAATGAATGGCATTAGGAATGAATGGCAAGTTCAAGAGATAGAATAGAAGCATTCTTTATGGTTGCACAATGGAGAAATTAATGCTTTGAGGTTTTTGCTCAGATTGTAGTCACTTATCCATTTTTCCAGAAGACTCACTCCTAAATTGTCTAAACAGGAGTGATGTCCTGTGAGGACCAGTGATGTCCAGTGAGTCAACTGGAAATAGTTCTTCCAGTTGAATTAAAGAATGGGGCAGGTTTAAAACAAAAACATAGCAACTTCATGATGTTATCCTGTAGATGTAAATAATCCATCTGGACAACCAAGCGGTTCAGCTCTAAAAAGAGGTAGCAACCCTTAATCCAGTGGTTCCCAGACTTTTTCTCCTCAGCCCCGGCTCCAGATGAACAAGGGGGGAATCAACTTTTTTTGGGGTATAATAATGAATCATAGCTGAACATAGACAACAACACCAGTAGCCTACAGGCTACTTGTTAAGTTTGCTGTATTGATATTAGCTAGTCATCCTTTAGCTAACTTTACCTGCATCCAACAGCTTTACTCAACTCAGTCAGTTAGTTTGGGGGAAAAATTATGAAAAGTTTTTTGCGTTTTGCTGGTTTGCTCCATAACTGTCTCTAACAGGTTGCACAGCAGCAGCAGGTCTCATGTTGCGTTTAAAGGCGGCTCGGAAAAAACAGGTTATGACATGTTAACAACGGATGAAACAGTTTTAACTGCTGATAAAATTGACAGAGGACACAGATATGGGAAGTGTGGAAGTCCCTACTGTATCAAACTGACAGAGGAATAACAGAGAGTTGGTCATTCTAAGGTAAAAACCCAGCGCATACAGCGTCCATGGGTTTTTTTTCATCCAGACGGCTTCCCACGCCCCCCAGCAATGGCACGCCGACCCCCCTAGGGGACGCGCCCCACAGTTTGGGAACATCTGCCTTAATCTATACTTTATGTGCCTTAATACAGCTGGGTTTTAGAAGGTTAAGAAAATAATTAGTCAAACCTAATTTTTTATGCCATAGAGTGGTAATTTTGAGACCAGTGACAGAAGCTGTGATATTGTAAATGTTTAGTCCGATCAGTGAGTCATTATTTTAGAAAAGCTTTTCGAGCATTTCCAAAATCTTGGTTTCACTGCACAACAAATAAAGAAGAGAGACTGGAGGTATTTATAGACACTGGAGTTTCTTTTCTTTTCTTTCTTTCTTTTTTTTTTACATAATCTTGTTGCATGATTAATTTGAAGTCGACCACAAAGAATGTAAATTTTTTTGTGGACTTATCTTCACTTTATATGGAATCTAACCTTGAAACACCTCCCCAAACTAATCACAGAGCCTGAGAAAAGAATGTGTGGATTATTTCCTGAAAAATATGCAGAGCAGCAAATTATTCTCCTCCTACATTACGGGGATGATTTCTTTTCCCCTGCAGTACTCTAAAGGTGTCCTTTACCTTATGTCAGTGTGCATCAAAACTAAACAGAGAAATTGGCTCATGTCACCACTTTGACAATCTTACATGATAGCTGCATACATAAAGTCACATTTTGTTTCAATTCTGACAGAGTTTGGTTAATTCATTAAAAAGGTAAGAGAATTTGTAATTATTCAAATGGCTAAAAAAAAATCAAACAATTTCCATAAATAAGGAATACCAAGTGTTTAAAAAGCCAAAGCTCCCTTCAAAAGTGGCAGGAAATGGAGTGCAGAAGTATGAGTGCAACTCTAAACAAGATTAAATTACACTTGTGTCCAATTTCATTCCTCTTGATTAAGCTTTTCCCATGTTTCTTGACAATCTTTGAGCCTTTTCGCAAATTTGACAGGGCTGATTATGTGGTACGAAGCAGATGCTCTGCTGCTAAAATGTCCATTGACAATTATTGCTATTCTTCATAGCTCATTTCCCAGGGAGCAAGAGAGAGAAATTGCACACTGGCTCCGTCTTATTAATAGTGTCGCTTGATATGCAAATGAGAGACTAATTTAACCAAAAAATAGACAATTTTTGTTCTGGTTTGATTATCACATGAACTATGACATTCTTGGAAATGTATTCTAGTTATTAGTTTTGATAATAGCCCATTTCAGCAACATTCAGCCAAGTTTCAGTTGATTAGAGACAAAAAAATCTACAGTGATAACTTGACAAGCTGTGTCTGGTCAGTACCGGTGGTCCAAGCTGGCTTGTTTTAGTTTCTGTGTGACTGAATTGCAAATGCATTCACACCTGATTAACTTTTTCCAAATGTCAAACGTCAAGAACTCTTTTTGAGATTTTATATGAGAAAAAAATACTGCATATTGTTGAAAAATAAGAAAAAACAAACAAAAATTGAACATTGCCTGTAAAACACAAAGAAAAATGTCTACAACTTTTTTAAAAAATAAAGATCTTGTTTATTTAGCATTCATTGCTTTTAGTAAGTTGGGACCTTTGATTTTTGAGATTAGAAGAATTATGAGCAAAGTCATTCAATAGGCCACAGTTACTGCAACTAATTACGTTCACACTATAATGGGTTTACTGTAGATACGGTTTAATAATTGGACTTACAATATGGCTGACAAAAAAGCTTGTTAGATGCGAAGGGAAAAAAAATCCACAGTCGGCTTCTTAGATTTGTAAACAACACGCAGACCGTCATGTCAGAAGTGAGGATGATTGGGTGGAACACTCTTGGAAGAAATAAGACATCACGGCTTCATGATGGGGCATCTCATTGCTCAAGCAGGTAGCTGATGATAACCTGTCGTTCTCCTGGTCTGCTACACCTGCACACTAACAGGCCGCTGGAACTGGCGTCTTTCTGACAAGCTCTTGTCTTCTCTGCCCTTTCATCTCCTCGCTCCACAAAAGAGAGTTTAGGAGGCTTTTATCTGTGCCTGCGGATACAGTTTCCCGTCTTCCATACAGAGAAATTCAACCAATTAAGCCTCTGGTTCAATGCGTATGAACCATGCATCAGAGGAAGGGCTCTAAATGTTTTGCAGAATCTTAGTCTGAATAATTGGCAAGTGTCTCGCCATAGCTGATGAAAAAATGGTGACATTAATGACAACCTGTTGTCTTATGTAAATGTTGGCACTGTTTTGTTGTGTGTGTATGTAAATGGGAGAGCTCATTTTTTAATGTTCTTTCACTCTCTGAAAGGATTTTAAGGCCACGTTACTGTCACTCTTGTTAAATGCTGTTCGACCCAAATGCAAGTGGGAGGAAACAAGTGGTTTAGAAAGTGTAATGAAAAATAAAAAAATAAACAAGAACTTACAAAGCAAGTCGATCACATGGACCAGGTACATGGATTTTAACTGGAGCATTCAGCGAGGAGTGAATGAAGGAAAGGTGGCTAAATACCGGCCACCAGTATTACCCGCCTTTGTTATTGGCACTGGCCTGTAACAGCGGCGTGGCATGATCTTACCTGTTGTCCTGTCAATTCTTGTCATTGTCATTCTGTCAAAGACAAGAATTCCTCAGTTACTAAAGTGAGATTAATTTTCCTGAATGTTCCGTCACAACACAGTTTTTCTCTTTCAGGCTCGGATATTCTGAGTATTAAGTCTTTTTTCTCAATTTTTTTATAAGTATACCAACACATAACTTTGCTCTACATTGAAGGTAGTGGTCAGGTTTTAAATATGAGAGATAAAGGCAGGATGGATGGATGGACTGATGGAAAGTGTAGTAACCTTAGCATCATATTCTCATTAACAGATGGTTTAATCTGGCATGTCTCTGTTACTTTTGCTTAAACACTGGTGATACTATTTCAATAAAAAATATATATATATATATATTTTTTTTGGTGCAGTTTAAATATGTGTCTTTTTACTATGGTGCTTAAAATGCTCTGAGCTTTGTTCTGCACCAATCTTCCTTTCTTTTGTATTCAGTGCTTGCTTGTGCATTGCATTTGCAAAGCACATAGTCGTGCACTAAGGAGATACAGCATGGCATCACTGAGAGACTGTCAGTGAGCAATTGCTGATCCTAGGGAGTGATAAAGAGAGCCGGGCTGTCTGAAACCTGCAAAAAAAAAGAAAAAGAAAAGAGGCTAGAGAGAGCCGTGGAACGCATGAACCAAGGAAGGTCACCAGCTGCCAAAGAAGGGCCAGACGGTCTTCAGAATGTCCAAAGTTTTTCCTCCAGTCTCTGACACTAATGACATTGGAAGCTTGCAGCCTGGGTGTGTCTCAGGAGAGATACAAAACCATGTTTTATTAGAAAAAAAAAACAAAATCGGTGCTGTGAACATGCACATTGAGTCGTGTCTTCAAAAACAGAATAAGGAGCTGACTAGTTTGAAAACATGAGAGCACGATCTTGGCCTTTTACGTCTCAATGCAGATTGGAAGTGGATTGATTAGAAGATATGCAAATGTGCAAATCCGCTGAACACCCTCCCTATCGCTACCTGTGCATATGGTCATTTTAAGGACATTCTTATCTCTGCTACTGTGCTAATAGATTTATTTCTTTACAACTGTGGAGGATCCTACCAGCCCCGTACATTTGCATTTGTTTGTGGATGCATGTCTCACAAGTCCGATTATCAGAGAAAAACATCTTTTGTTACTCTGTTGAGTGAAATTTTACACATGAAAAATAATGTCTTTGGATTTTTCAGAAATCATTTCAGAAGGGACTTCACAGCATTACAGGTTTTAGAAGAAAGTGGTGGATTTGACTCCCAGCTTAGCTGCGTGCAAGAGTTTTAGTGGTTGCAAAAACTATTTTTTTCTGTTTAAAAGAAAGCATAAATATATTAACACCTATTTACAATAAAATACTAAATAAAGAGTAAGATGAAGAGGAAAGAATTTCTGAAAAAATGTAACTGGATGATCTGCAGCACTTTCTGACTTACTTGTACAGCTGATTAAATAACGATCTGTTATAAGTCTGAGTCGGATTTCAAGAGTTTAGAGTGGAGCTTTAAGTGAAGTCTGCTGTCTTCATAGCCAAGCCCATTGTTCTACGCTTTGCTTCATTCAGGGGGGGTGGACCCTCGGCTAGAAAAACATTTGCTTCCTGGAGGCGTGGGGCCTGCTTGTGAATACGTTTGCATGGATCAGATCCTTGTCAAAACTGTAAAATAGGAAAATATTACAGATCTTTACGATCTATCGTGAAACTGAAAAACAAAAGAAAACTCTTTAAGAAAAGAGTAATATTTTATTTGTCCATTCAGTTGGAAAACGTATCTGTATTGACAGTGCAAGTCAGAACAAAAGGATAGACACTGAAGATGTTATTATAAAAATAAAAATGATTAAATTGAAGGAAGGAATCAAAGGTACATACTTTCAAAAGAATACAAACACCAACCAGGGGAAAGATCAACAGTTAATTAAAACATTTTTCTAAATGGGTGTCAAATTTCCTGCATCTTATTGGTTTTGTCTTGAATAAAGTAATAGAAATGTTATTATTTTGTAAGAGATAATATGTTCTATTCTTTATTAGAAAGAACTCTGTGCCATTGAGAAAGGATGCATCAATATTAAATGATATTGCGTATCGAGTATTTTCCTTAGTATCGACATCACGGAGAAAAAGATGAGTATTGTGATAACTGTAGTTTGTAATTTTCATGTTTACCTTTCCCTTGGAATTTTGCATCTTCACTATCAAATTTTAGCAGCATCTAGTCCTTTATTTATGAGCCGGCCTCCCCAAATCACATGTCTGGGCAGGTGCATGACTTCCCATCCACAAATTGCATCCAGGATAATTTCATATTGATTAATGCAGATGCGCTCCTCTTGGCTCTCGTACTCTACCTGCAGCCTATTTGGTATAAATTACTGAAGCTATTTTGCTGCACAAAGCCAGCCCCCTCCAATAAGGTGCTGGCTCATATGTCGACTGGGGCCCCCAAACTACCCCTCTGCCTGCAGGAACCACTAAAGCTTTTAATTGCCTTCTGTGCAAATGGTCCTTATGCACTTGATAAAGTATCTGGAAAGTCTGGCATGAGCTGGTAGAGACTTCTGGGAGTCTGTGCACTTGCAGAGAGTGTGTGAATGAAATAGAAAGCGAGTGTGCATGTGTATGAATAGGGAGGGAGCAGAAAAAGGAAGTTGAGTGAGTCTATAGGTAGTGAAACTGAGAAATGGTGGTTTGTTGAATTTTATCCATGATGTTGCAGCCTTTTTGAGAGCAGTTTTAAGAAGTTACCCTTTATGACTCCACTCACCACTCAGCAAAACGCTTGAACAGGCCTGCTTGCGGCCCATAGGATTATTTCCCTCTGTGGACGTTCACTACAGTGGAGTGGCTGATAACCCTGGGTAAAGCGATAAACAATCAAAGTGCAGCTTCACTGGAAATGATTGCATTCTGCACCCTGCCCCAGAGATGGGGGCCCATTATTAACGCGGGTCCTGTCCTGACAATGCTATTTTCTGGAAGGTAATTGCAGATTCAGATCTCTGAGAGGGCCCGACTGAGAGTAAATGCCACCTCTTTAATTACGGTCTCCTCCACGTCTCCTCTATTGAGCTGCGGAGATGTCTATCGCTCCATGGGATCCTGGGGAAAATGACTCTAATGGGAAATGACCAGTGTCTGGGAAGCTTGCTCAGATTAGAAACGACATTTCTAATTGATGGGTAAAGAAATCCCTGGCCGGATGACTGGGAAAAGTCACTTTGGGGCGCATGTAATTGATGTGATTATAGTTCTAACAAGAATCAGTGGTTGATCTGAGCCGATTTAAGCATGTGCTTGCACACACAATGGCATAAACAGCTGACAAAACCTTAAAAATAAAATTAAATATTATGGGTTTTTTTTTTTGTTTTTTTTTAAAGTACTCACATCCCTTACACTTCTTCATATTTCACATTCAAATGTATATTACAATGACTTTCAAAATATTTTTTGGGGAAATTTTATGTTATGGACCAATATGATAAAATCATTCGTCATCTAGAATTTTGTTATCTAAAAGACTCAGAGGAGGAGCTGGAGAGATCTAAAGCTCAGGTGGGAGAATATTGGTCAGGATTCTCTTGCAAAACAGATTTTTAATCTCAGTGGAATTTTCCAGGTGAAATAAAGGTAAACAAATAAATAAGAAATTTGATATGTCTATACTATCTTACTGAACTTGAGCTATTTTTCCAAAGTAGAATGGGCCTAAATTTCAATCTCTAGATGTGCACAGCATGTAGATATATAGGTATAGACCAGAGGACTTTCAGCTGTTACTGCAGTTGAAGGTACGAATCATTCACTCAAAATGGCTTCATGAAATGCAACTACATATTTTTACTTTACCGTCGCAGTTAGGAACTACATTGTGTCGGTCTATCATGCATTGTTAGCTTTCAATGAAAAAAAAACACAGTTTCTGCTTCATGTCTGGGCTCATTAATTTTTAATGGTAAATTAACGTCTAGATGGAAGCACAAACAGAGTTTATATAATCGCACTCCACTATGATTTTTGATTGAGTTTGTTTATCAGATGATGGACCCTAATCAAAGGCAGGGTCTGTCGTCTACCCGTCTGACTGAAAGAGTGAAGGTTTTATCTCTCCCTGTTTGGCGCTGATGAAAAACGGTCACACAAGAATGAAGTGACAAACACTGCAGCCTTTAATCTTCTTTAATTAGGGATCCTGCACGGCACAAAGTTACAGTAACAAAGTATGAAGGAATTTACTTTTTACTAAGATTTTTCGTATAATTTTATTTAGCCTGTATCAGTTTTGTTGTTTCCTCCACCAAGTTTAATCCTTCTTCCCCTCTGTTACATGTTATAGATGTTCATGACCATGTCTACAACAACGTAATGTTTCAGATTCCATTGCATTCAATGGAATTATAAGTACATTATATGTCCGAACAACAAATTATTTGAGGTTATAAACATGGATTACAGTCTGAAATATTTTAAAATCTTTTGAAGTTCAGGATACAGAATAACTGACCTTTATTTTCTGTGAGGAAAATAAATTGTATATATTGCATATACATACAGTATATCCTTCAGGTTAAGATTGTATTCATATTTTCCTTACTTGTAAGTAGAAAATCATCATAATTGATGGAAGTAAATACTTGAAATCATCAGTGCATACTAGCTCTTGATGTGCTGACTCCAGCTTTAGACCATGCTGTGAATCTCCCTTAAATATTTGTCTGGATTTTTTTGTCAATTCTTTCAAGGTTGTGCTCATTCGAGTTGCTGGAGCACCTCTTCCTGCCAAATTCTTCCTTCCACTCAACATTCTATGAAGACAATCAGACACACCACTCTGAACAACCAAACCATCTTCTTTAACAATGTGACAAAACGATAAAAACGACAAGACCTAAAGCCACACTATGTGTAATAAATCTATATGAGTTTTAAATTTTAACCTCCCTCTCTCACATATTTCGCAGATTAGAAGAGCCCTCTAAAATAAATGAAAATACACATTACAGACATTCCACTTGCAGCAGCACTCTTCACTGGTTCTGTGCCGCCATGCCTCTCAGACAGTCTGCAGCCTGTTGTGCTGCGGATGTTCACTTCTGAATCCATCACTGCTTTCTGTCAGCGGTAACAAATCTGCTGCGCTTTTCCGGCACTCCGTTCATTAGCTGACATTACGGTGCAGCGGGATCTCTGAGATCCTCCAACTGGTGCACAAAGTCGAAATGACAAAATAATAACAACATCTGTCTTGTGTCCAGCGGTATTGACACGACATTACAGGTACCAAATTGTTTGTGTTGTGAAGTGTGTCTGGATGATACCTCAAGCTTATGACTATCGCGGCTACGAACGGTGTCAGGGTTTACAAGAGCTGATGGCTGATGTTTTGTAAGCAGACAAACATCACATGGTGGTGAGACTATTTTTGACAGAGTAGATTTAATAAGACGCCCTCGAGGTAACAGTTTTTGCTTTGAAATCTGGCTGCTAAAATGGTAACTGCTGAAACATGTTCATGTGCAAAAGAAAATCACTTCAAGGAAGAGACTTTTCTCTATCTAAGGGTATTTATCCTTCCGCTGTGCACTGCATCCTGAGAGCTACTGCTACATCAGAGTGTCGTTAGTACCTTTGTCAAGTTCTTTATTGGATTTGTTGGAAGTGTACACTCCACTAACCACAGCTAAACCTGTTGTGCTGGACAGCATTGCAAATGTCACATCAAACTCTCCTCTCCCTTCTGTCTGACAGAATACATATATATATATATATATATATATATATATTATCCCAAATCAAATGGTTCCTCTGGAGGTGGAGGAGCAGCTCCAACTGGATGATGTCAGTCCTCACCCTGTGTCTAAGGCTGAGCCCAGATTGACAACGTAGAAAGGTGATTTTAGCTGCTTGTATCTGGGATCTTGTTCTGTCGTGATCCATATCTGATGACCACAGGTTAGAGCTGTAGACTGAGTGGTAAATAGAGAGCTTTATCTTTTGATTCAGCTTCTTCCTAAATGTGACAAACCAGAAGAATATTTGCATCACTGCAAGCAAGGCACTAATCCATTCATCCGTCTTCTGCTCCGTCTCAGTTTACAGAAAGTATTAATAAAACTAAATAGGTTTTTGTTTGGTTCTTTCCAGTTCAGTGGATGACAGGTATGCCTTTGTGGATGGCAACATCCACAAAGGCATCTCAAAATCAGCTCAGACTTCAAATGAATACCCACTCTGTCAGTATAACTGTCTGTCACTGCAGGAGAGCACAAGGATGAACAAGTTCTCTAGTACAAATCAAGCAGCTAAAAGAGAAAATCAGCCAAGTTTCGCCAGATATGTCATAGTTTCTCTGGGCTTTTTGTTTAGAGATTTTACCCGATGCTCTGGTTTCTTCTCATAGCCCAATGGCCTAATAGAAATTTATGAAAATTTCTATTAGGCCATTTGATCTATTATATGAGAATGTGTGGTTTTGGCCCAGTTTGAACCACATCATTATGTTGCTGACTTGCATGGTAAAGGTTTTTATCCACTCCCGCCTCCTATTATCTGGATTATATGTTATCTCTACGATGGACATTGAATCTTTGTTATAGCATTTATTATTAAATACAGATTTTGTTTTTCCTGTTGAAAGAAAAAAAAGAACAATATTTAAATCATCATTTGCAGTAATGTGTAAATGTGCAACATTTGAAAGAAGTTCATATATTATTTAAACCAATAAGATTTTGTGTCACCTGTTGTCTATTTTAAGTGTTGTATGAGTTACCAAGACGTCTAACAGAATGTTCAATCAGTGCAGAACCTCCCTCTGCCTCCAAAGGTTTCACAGTGCAAACTGTCCCTCTCACATATAAATGTACATGTTAAAATTATTCTCTTTTCTACCTGTTCTCAAAGGTCAACATTCACATCTTATTCACTGAGTATTTACTGACCCCGTCACCTATTTTGTTTTGTGTGTGGACAAATGAATTAAGATTCAAGGGCCTTGGTAATGGAAAAGTGTTTTAATTTCCCTCTGACATTAAGATGTTGTGCCTCTTAGGCATTTTGTGGCGCAGTAGTCGACGGCTGCTCTCTGGCTCTGCCATTGCCCCCCATGTTCCACTTAAACACTTCAATCACAGCAAAAGATCAAAGGAGCTGTTAAACTAATCATGTGGAGACACAAGAGATGAAACTCCCTGTGTATTTGGTGTTTTTCCTATTAGCACTCCCCTTTTCTCCCCCCTTTTTTGCTGCCTCCCTATAACCCTATTAACGTAAATCCAAGGAGGAGGTTTGCTGGCTCAGTTCTCTGCAACATAACAAACAATGATGCTAAACAAATGGGCTGTATGAGCTGCATTACTGAACAAGGAGTGGGAATCATCTGGGGAGCGTTTTAGCTCTGCAGTGCTTATAGGAGCAGCATTATTGCTGTAATCCTCTGCATAGCATACCCTGGATGAAGTGGACAACTACATTAAACAAGCATTGTGTCTTAATTGGGTTCAAAAGAAAAACATACAATATGGGTGAAATAGAAACCTTAAAAAAATTATTGTTTAAATTCTGATTTCCCTGCCACAAGGGAACTCAAGAATTCAAACTATGAAAAGATGAGTTTATAAAAAACCAAGTTGATGAGACCTAGACTGATTTTTTTTTTAGCTGTGTAGGTTCCTATTGTGAGATTTGGAAGTGGAAGGACAGCCTGTTGAGGCACTTAAGAGTCTTTACTCATGCTTAATAACATCTCAAAAGAGACCCTCGCCACTTTTCACAAGCTCTCTAAAGCCTGCCACATTGGATAATAACTTGTTATCAAGCAGCTGAAAAAGAGGTATGCTTCAGAAAAAAAGGTCAAGGGGTGAGCTTCTTCCTATTTTCTTGCTGACAGGAACAGTCGATGAAATTTAGCACAAGAAAAAAAAACTTGGCGAGACAGCAGTTCCAAAAAGCAGGTAAGGTGGACAAACGCAATGAAACATGAACATATTTGTAGCAAAATGTAGTTTCACTGATCAGTTATTTGAATTTGTCAAGAATGTTAATGAGGGGGTATTGAAGTATTTGACGTTAACACTCAACAAATTTCAATAGTTTCATGTTCATTCTGACTCACGCAGGGTCAAAGTTATATGAAGGATCCTCGTTTTGTGTTGGGAAAATGTGGCTTGAACACAACTTTAGCTCTCAACAAGCTTCTGGCATTATTAGAGTATTATGAAAATCAACCTAAATACAGTTAAAAATTTAAATCCAACTGTGCCAGAGAGTTAAAAGAGTCATTTTTGGTAGAAACAAAAAGTATTTCTGTAGCTGCTTCTTGCTAGGGGATGTTTTACCAGCTACTTCTATGGTGTTTATAATTTTCCAACTTGCTCATCTTGCAGAAAATCCCAGGAAGTAGTTAAATTATAATTCACTCATTAAATTTGATATAAAATTCACTCTCATGTTATGAGTAAACTATTCATCACACACTTTAAATTTATTTAGTTATTGACTGATTTTGATCCTTTGAAACTAACAAGTGTTTTGCTGCTACTAACAAGGAAAGACATATTTGGAATACTTTTTCTTTTTTCTTTTACAGTAACATTTTTGATTATTTACTATTTTTGAAAGATTTATCAAACTACCTAAATATATATTTTTCCCCAACTGTGACCTATATTACAATATCTAGGACCATCCTTGTGAGAAAAAAGAAATCATTTTTGGTTTAATGCAAAAATGTAATGTAGTGTAACAAAGGTTAATTTGAAGGGTCTTTATATTTACGGTCACTAATTAAGTTATTTCATTTTGGAGCCCAAATAAGGCAAACAGTCAATGCAGGCATGCTGTTGCAGAAATAAATATCTGCAGCAAAACTGAAATGAAGCAATTAATGGGGAACAGAAACTCATTAGTTTAATGGGGAAATAACAAAATAGCACAGTGCCGAGGGTGTTTTCATGCCATTGTCCGTTTGTTTGCGTCTACTGATGATAAATGTGCTTGCATTAATGATATGGCCACATTTGTATTTTAACTCTGTTATCATAATTGCAACATTTGTTCTATTATTGAATGGTGTCAAGATTAGATTAATTCATTCATGAAATTGTACACAATAATCTAAATAATACATTTCCTGTTTTAAGTTAAGGACTTTCAGCATGCAGTTTTTTACCACATAAACAGGGGGGGAAAAAAAATCAATCAAAAGCAAAAAAAAGTACATCGAAGAAGGAGAAGTTTCGATCTGATTACAGAGGAGGGAAAGTAGCTTCTGACAAGGCACATAAACTCTTTGGAGCCTTGCTTTGAGTCTCCTTCTGCCAGTCCTTTCACAAGGAAGTTAATGATGCTGGCAAGAAGATGAATCACCTCAGACAGCACACAGAGCAGCACTGACAAGTGAGCACCGGCAAGTCTGACACCTGCAAGTACCAGAAGAAAGACTAATAGTCATGTCAGCTGCTACCTGTAGGAGCTGAGGTATATCTCTCTGAGCTGAAAGAAACTGTCCCCATGATTGTTGGACAAAAGCTACCTGAGGGATATGACCGACTGGACTATAACAAAACATGTCCAGTGAGAAGAAATGTTGGATGACTTCTGTGACAAAAAAGTTTACACCCATCTGGAGTTTTGACCTTGTTTTTGCAGCACTATTTAAAACATACAGCCAAAATTATCAGGGGAAGTTAAAATTTGGAAAATTTGTTCCAAAAAAAAAAAACACCCTAGTGCACTGGAAGAGACAAGCGATAATATTGCCACCTTCCTAAGTCCTGTAGTCGTTGCCTTGTCATTGTTTTTCTTTACAGTCTTAGAGTTGGGTAGATAACTTTACACACTCAATGTATAGGTATTTCTCTTCCACTTCAAAAAAACATCTCAAGTACAAAGTTTGCACATTCAGACTAAGCTGCTTTTAAAGTTCTGAGACAGAGACAGGTTGACACCACCAGTCAGCGCCTTCACTCACTACATTTTGCTGCTGTGCTAGCATAAAATGTTAACAGGTCCGATTCATCAAAGGCCTAAATCAGACTTACTCTTCCCTCTGCTGTTGGCTTGACATCATTATCTGTGGCTGCCCAGTAGTTTGCATTAGGAATCTCTACTGGGTCCATGTGCAGCGCATGTCTCCCTGCTTGTCTGTCCAACAGTTTGACTACCTTTCAATGGGTGTTGCAAAGTCAACAGCAGAAACAGAGAAAAAGAGGTTAGAGTATGAGCACAAAAAATAACAAAATAATTAATATAAAAAAAAATGCTGCTGTTTTTGAAAATCATCTTTTTCTCTCTCTCTTGTTCTTTTCCCTTATTTGTGAAAAGTTTACAAACCATCACATTGCTGCTCACTGTAGGGCCACAGCAAAAAAATGTATGCGGATAAATGAGATTGTATTTGAATCAAGTTAATAAATTGTTTGACTAGAGACACATGGATTTTCCCATGTTTCAAGTGACTTGCATTAATGAATGCTTAGAGAAATGCTTAGGACCTCATAAATCAGACACCAACTTTAACAAATTTAGCTTCCATGCTGTACAGCCACACATTCTTGCTGTTTGTAACACAAGATGAAAGGAAGCAATACAAACTCAATAGATGTACAACTAAGACAGTTTCCTTTTCCTTAAAGCCCAAGACGCTCTGGGCATTGTGGTATATTGCCCTTATCATAAACCACTGCTTTGTAATGTAACCAGATTATTATTTGTATTATTATTCCAATATGTGATAATCAAGAGCTAACAACTTTAACAAACTTTATTAGCTTATGAATCAGGCTGTTAAGTCTTTGTACAGGACAAATAATGTATATTCCAAACAAAACAGACTCTGCTAGTGGCTTCGCTGTAGCGTGATCTCAGTACCCCAGATCAATGAGACGAGTTTTTTCTGCAATTAAACAATTATCCTAATGAGCAAATGTTACTTTGCTAAAAAATAAAAATAAAAAAATAATAATCCACAGAAATTTGGTGCATAATGTTAGGAAATGAAGTCAGAGGTATTATGAAATCACAATACCAGAGTTTTATGTATGTACATGTACATATGCATTACTAAGAAAACAGGAACAGAGGGACTAGTTACTTTGGACATTTCTTGGTTTTAGCTTTGCTTTGTCTGGCTATCTTTGTGATCTGAAAGTCGCCAGCACAACTTTCTCCCCCTTTTATCCCACTACTAATGAGCTGGCATCTGGTGAGGAACTGCTGCCAGGCCATCCTTACACACAAACATGTTTGTTTGCTTTATCCCCAGCAATCCCTGTAAGTGATTCGTCCTAAAGCAGATTATCTTACAGCTACAATATTTTATGTTCTTTCATTCAAATGGAGACAAGAAAAGGTTCAGTCGTTAAAAACAATGTGGGCATGACAATACGAACCAACTGGATTGGGTTATAAAAACCTTGTAGCTGTTCTTCTCAAAACCTGTGTTGCGTAGACGAGATGCTTTTCCCCTCGCAAACGGAACAAAACGGAGAGCAGACAAAAAAAAAACGATCAAATAAATATTTCAAATGTGCAAAATAAATAAATAAATGAAAATACACGGGTTTTCCTCCGATTATGGTTTTAAAAAGAATGAAAACTAGTGTCCTGAGGCTATATTAAGACAGCTACTGAGTGTAGACAAAGAATTTAAATGGGAAAATTTAGAAATCTATTATTTGAGTTATCAATGTCCTTCCATTTTTATCGGAACTGTGTAGTCGTTATGGTTTCAAATACAATTTCCAAGAGAAAATGACTTCAAATAGCAGAGTCAGACACCTGTACTGACTGTGTCAGCTAGAAAGCACAGAATATGAAGCCCGCTCAGAAAACCTCCAGTGTTTCCCATCGTCTGGGTGTCATCACAGCTAAAATCAGAGCTGGGTGTTAATGAGAAATTCCTGTGTGTACCATCTTTTAAAAGCGAGCCATTATCAAAAGCAGTAAAACAAATGTGACAGCCAAGAGATCGTCCTTTCTCTCCGGACTGTCGTAAAGTCCCCTCAGGGATGGTGTGATGAACGATTCAAGGCCAACTCTGGCCCAGGGATGCTCCACTGAACCATGCTCTGATCTATCATCTGGCTTTCCCTTATTAATGATGAGGTCACAGCGTTGAGGGTCACGGCATTGCTGATAAAAGTGCAAAGCCTGCTATTTGTTACGAGCCCAACTTGACTGATCATAACTCTTTTGATGAAAGGGGACAAGATTTTATACCGCCAGGCTGTCACTCCTCAGACTGGCCTGTGTTCCTCCTAATATACTGTCATTTCAGGCTCACAGTGAATGAGCCTTATCATAGGCAATGAAGAACTAAACGAAGTGATTGTTATCACTCACAGGAAAATTATTATGGTCTTCTGGGGACAGTTTGTGACTGCAGCTCTGGTGACGAACACATGTACTTATTGCATGCTGTACTAAAATGACTCAGAGGAAAAAGGACTGACAGAGGCAACAAAACATCTTAGGCAAGTTCTTAGAACATTTTAAATGCCTAATATTACACTGAGTTTGTCTAACCAACAGGGCTGGATGAAACTTATTTCTCGCCAATGTATAAGTATGTTGTGCTCTTCATAATGTTTCGTATATTTCAGTTTCAATCATTTCAATAATGTCCTGTTTCTGCTCTAAACCTGTAGACTTACAGCAGCTGTGCTTTGAGAAAAGACTTTTCTGTCAGTCAATTTTCTTCATGATCGTCTCATTTTGCATCTTATCATACTTTTCTACTCTCTGCATCTTTGAAGAGAGGTCAAAAGATCGGCTGTTTTCCAAAATCAAAGGATTTTTTGGATCTGATGGCTCTTGTCAACAGGCTCTCTGGGGCTCATTCACTTTTTTTCCGTCTCCTAAAACATTTCAAGGCAACAATAATGATCAGTAGTTCACAAAAGACTCACATTAGCTTTGATTTTTTCTTCCTTCTCTTCAAATATTTTTGATGTTAATCTCAGAGTTCTGAATCCGCACTTTGTTTTGCACTGTACTGGTTAAATAATCGTCAGAGTGACTAATTTTAAAGAAATCATATTGGTAGAGCTTTGATTAAACTAATGATGGATATGAATAAATTTGAAAAAAGGCTATGTGACAGGTAAATTATGTTGAGAGTTAAAAGCCTGCTGTGCTTTTCAGATTCCCTCAATTTTCAAGTGATTGTTAGAATTTGCAAGTGAAAGATGAACCTAGCAGGTTGCCTGAACAGTCATATTTAATCTTTACTGACGCTCATACAATCCAAGGAACAGGCCCATTGAAACGTTTATAAAATAAATACATGACTTATTCAGGTCTCAATCCCTCCCCCTTAATGTTATTGAGCTTTATCAAGTTATATTTTATAAAGTAAGCGAGTTGCTGAGACTACACGCCATCAATGAAATTACTTGTTAAAATCTGATACAGTTTTCTGAGATTGAGCAAAAACGTACGTAAGTATCAATTTTATTACCCACTGAATTTAAACCTTTTTATGTCAGATAAAAAAAATGTATTCTCAACACCGCCCGTATGTATTAAAAGACCTTTCTTCACCTGATCCCAGTATTGCCCATCTTCAGTTCAATCAGCTTAAACCTCAAACAAATTAAACGTTCACATTCAATTTCCCACAGACTTCAAGCCATCCTGTCACCCTCGGGGATCTCCTGAGGTTCAGCCGAATGAATCTCAAACATCAGAGCAATCACTGTCTTGGTTGAGCGGCACTTCTCTCTGCGCTCTCAGTCCAGCAGCCCTGTTCTGCTTCATTTGAGCCGACATCCAGCCAAAGGATGATCGAAGCAGCCAGAGGAGTCTTCACAGACGTTTTGTGGGCGTATGTATGTCCTGGACTCCTTTGTATTCATTAGCAGGCCAGTCACAATGGTGCAATGGAGCGCATCCCCTCGGCGGCCCGCGGGGGACTATCAGTTGAGTGACGGAGACAGATCACGGGTGGACCAGCAAAGAGAGCTGCCATAGATTAACTCGTCTGCCAGCAGGGGGAACCTTTGGTGCCATTTGTTTTCAGCGCAGGAGATACAAACAAAGGTTAATTAGAAAAGGAATGCTGGACTCATATTTCTCTGAGTTGATAATAATAATAATAATAATATAATAATAATAATAATAAATAATAATAATAATAATAATAATAAAAGAACAGAAATGGCTTCCAGAGGACTCGTCGGAGTGTATGCCACAGTCTGCAGGTCAGAGGTTTACATGGATGCTGTAAAATATCCAAACTGCAAAATGTCATCCTGGTTTTGCTCCAAAATTAAACAACGTCGTATTGATCCAGCATGTATGGCCCAGTCACAGACCTGGAGATCACAAATCGAGATTATCTTTGATAACTCAAGAATGTCACGCTTACTTTGAACACTATGATTACCTGTCTGACAAATAAAGCAGACACAGAATGGGCCTTCCTTTGGAAGGTGTGCTTTTTCATGTTTTAACCCTTGGATGTGCAAAACGGATCAATATTGGTCCGAAAGAGTTGCTTTGTTTATATCTTTGCAGCAATTTTATCAGTTAGTTTTCCACGTATTATTTTAGACTTTTATTTTGATCACTGAACAATACTTGGAATATAAAAACATCAGAATGAAAAAAAATACGTGTGAACGGCTGTGCAGTTGTTGTGCATTAACAAAAGAACATCATCTTTACTCTAATATAATTTAATTTAGATTAGTTTATTTTACTTACATAACAAACAGGACTAATCCATATTTATTTACACACAGTCCATTTCCTCTGAATTAAAGTAGAATACAATTGGAAGTATATCACAAAATAAAATACCAGTAAATGTGTTTCGTTCGTAGTTTTTTTCTAATTTTTATCATAAATCTCGGTTAAAATATCTCTATCATTTAAACTGGTAATAAATGTGTAAAACCTACATTGTCTGTCTATCTATCTGTGTCTGTCATTATGAGCTATGAAGTGTATCTTTTGAACAAACTGAATCCTCATCCTCCATTTACAGCGAGCGATGTAAGGTTGACCTATCTCAGAGTCTAACCACAAGGACTCAGGACACTGAGGGTTACACTTCATATTAACTATGTGGCCCCAGGGCAAGACACAGTCTCCTCTGCAAATAAATCCAAAACGGCTTTCCCAAGAAGATTTCCCCAAGCCAAGAGACATTGAAGCTTTAGATTAAAAAATGTGTAATTCCATACCCATCTTGCTAGGGAAAAGGAATTTAAGAGCCGTGTGGATGCCGGCCCAGTGCCGCATCTTAAAATGGGCTATTGCTTTCCAAATTACTCGAGGCTGTGTCCCTCCCCATGTATTTGCGCAGTAGCATTAGCTTGTTTTCTGTCTGCCCTCCCCTCTTCACAAAGTTTAAGAAGTAATCTTTTCTCAGAGCATGGCTGTTTTTGATAAGAAATCTAAACTGGGTCAAGGACTCAGAGTGAAGTCATTGAACAGTAATTAAAGCTCCCGCCGATGCTACAGTTCAGAAAGTCTCCACCACGCGCTTTGAGATAGAAATCCATTCAAGGATTTGGCGAGCCTTTGTTTCTCTCTTCTCATGAGTAAAATCATTTTACCCTTTCTTTTTTCAGCCAAACCGGGTAATTAAGTGAGCCAAGTTAGCATCAAGCCAGAGGAGGAGGAAGTTATGCCTGATCACCTATAATGCAGAATGTTCCTCATTCAAAAGATCTGGCAGCATTCTGGATACACTGGAAATGCAACAATGCTGTGAACTGTGCTAAACTAGTCCTTTTAAAAAAATCTGCATTTTGAAACTACTCAAATCATCCTAATGCCTTAGAAGCTTTTTTACCTAATGACAAAACAATCATTTAATTAAAGGCAAACACTAAAAAGAAATCTTTAATTAAAAACTAAGTTTTCTAAGGAAACAACTAGGACACGTTTCGCATAGCTAGTCTTACCCACATTCAAATGTTTCCTAGTCTTTGTGTTCATTCAGTGTAGCAACTTTAATCTCGCCTTCATGTTTGTCTTAGAGAGCAAAGATTTTCTTTCTTGAACACCTTCCATAAAAATGAAACCTGTGCAATTTTGTTTTGGCTAACTTTTCAGAAAAGTCAATTTTAAAGTATTTAACCCTTTCATGCAGCCATCTTCTTGTGCTTCTTGTGGATTTTTATGTTATAAATGCAGACAGACCACTGAAGTGCACACTAATTCATCATAAAATACACCATCAACTACTGGCCATCAGCTGCAAATGCAAGAGATAATTTTTGTTAAATGCAACATGGCCGACCCGGTCCCTCCTTCTGTTGTAGACGACTCTTGCAGGTAAAAAAAATAATATATATATATATATATATATATATATATATATATATATATATATATATATATATATATATATATATATATATATATATAATTTTTTTTTACTTTTCAAATAACAACTTTATATTTGGTCCCCTAAAAAAAACAACCCCCCCTATGGCCCTTTTTTTAATGGAATCCAAAAAAATTGGGAAAAAAATCCTGACACAAAAGATCATAATTCATCCATGAAAGGATTAAAATTGGGCAAGGAGTTACCTGAATCATAACAAAACCACCATTAAACATCATAAAACATCACTATAAAGCAGAGCTGATTCAAAGCTCAATTCAGAACCTTGAACCATAGTGTGACTTATATATTTATCAGCTCTTTAAGTCATTAAGAAACAATGTATGTCAAATTTTCAATCATTTGTTCTACATAGAAATGATCCCACCTATTGCTTAATTTTGCACTAAGCCAAAAGGTAATTAAATTTCCAGTGTACTCCTTCATGCGACCCGTGCCAAAACGTAACCATTCAAAGCAACTTCTGAAAGTAAGCAAAAGAAGAAAATAAACAGAATAATTCATTCAGAAGAATAATATGTGAACTTATATTCCCACCAATGGGACCACCATTGCCTTGTGAAATCTATAATCCCTCTCTGTAAGAAGACGATATTTGGCAGCCAACTCCATCTACAGTAACATTGTGCCTGTAGTCTTTTGCTTCTCTACGAGAGCCATGGGCTGAGTATTTGAAGTTTTTAATCTGGAACTCCAGAGACTAAGGTCACCTTTCACTACCCCTCCTCTCCCTCTTTTATTTGCTCTTGCTTAGTTCTGGCAACCCTGCTATTTCACACACTATTAAAAGAAATCTGCTAATGCAAGGAGTGAGGTCCTTGGCTTGTGGAACGGAAAATGATGGCATTTCTGAATTCTGTGTCTCTTTAAAAGACCCTGGGCGTCTTGTGCAGGGTTTATGACCCAAAGATTAGTCACTTTTTTCGGCGCTGGATGTACTGCCTGGGGCTATTTCTGCCAGAAACTGATTTTCATATTGATGTGCGATGTTGAGCCCTCTCCAGTCCACATATTGGCTCATGCATCACCTGGACTCTGCAGCTGTCAAGCCTCAGTGATAGCAAGTGAAGCACACAATTCCTCTTTTAATAAATACACAAGTGCTGCACCGCAAGTAAATATTATATCAGGATTGCTTGCGGCCTCTTTGCAACAAACTGAACATTTCATTACCATTAACATGGCATAATGTTCAATCTCTATTTTCTGGTTTTCTTGTTCCAAAGCATCTCTAGAATATCACTCTTTTCTTTTTTTACCATGTAGTGCTTTATAAAATTAATAAAACCCCTGTAATATTTCTTTACATTATGTTCTCAAGGAAAGGGGAACATGATAGTAAAGTGGAAAGTTTTTACATTTTCTTTATAGATAATAAAAAAAACTGCATGTGTTTGTACTTAGCCTCACTTATTTCATATTCTTAAATAAATGCCAGTGCAAATCATGTAATCTATAGACAGAATCCAAACATACTTCAGCATAAACCAAGCTAGTCTATAAAGGCCTTGAGTTAATTTGACAAAACATTAGCTTGACGGGGAAATCATCAGAGATGAGGGAACACAGCAAACATGTCAACGTTACTCTGGTTATAAGATCCTACTGGACTATTGGAAGATAGATTCACCTTCTACCAGACATAACATTTAATAGCTTAGATCAAAGCATTCTTGTCTAAAATGGGCAGTTATAAAATGATAATTTTGTTATTTGTTCATGTAAACTCGGCACTGCTTTATCCTGACATTTTTAAGAACTTTAAAGAGGAGTGAAATATTTCTGTAAGTAGATTTTCTTCCAATAACTCGATTGATTCTGCTTCATGTAGAAGTAAAAATAATAATAATAATAATAATAATAATAATAATAATAATAATAATAATAATAATAATAATAATAATAATAATAATAATAATAATAATAATATAAGAAATCGTGTGGGCAAAGTTAGCAAAAACAATCACTACACTTCACTTCTGGCCTTTTCTACCCTTGTCAAGGAAAAAAGAGCAATTGGGGAATTACATGGAGCACAGCTTTGCATGCATTACAGAGGCAGAGACTGAAGAGAGATTATCCAAGGCCAGATGTGTCTCTCTCCAAGGGGAAAAAAAAAAGAAGCAGAGTCCGCTAAGAAGCAGCCCCATCCTCCTCCTGCTGCTGCTTGCTGCTGCTGGTAAGCGCCAAGCGGTGGGACGTCAGCAGTCGGCTGTCTGGAGCATCACACCGTCTGTCTCTGAGAGAGCAAGATTTCCGGTTTAGGAAGCGCCGTCTTTTAATGTCGGCGACACTTCATCCATCATGCTTTAGACAAACACTTTCCAAGTTGACTGACTGACGGTAATGCAGCATTAGCTTCTGTTTGCTCAGAGGCGAACTTCACGCTTGTTTATGCATTTCAGAGCTGAGAAAATACGGTTTTCAAATTTGTCTGCAACACTTTTGAAACTTGTTCTGCTGCAAGAAAAAGTAAGTTTGCACAGCGCACACAGTGGAGAAAACCCACTGTAAAGAAGTTATACATCACTTTGCACTCCAACTATTAAGGCAGCAACGTTTTATCAGCATAATTGTAAAGAACATGTTATCTGAGAAGCATTCCAAGGCTGCAGCTCATGAGCTATGACTCCCTGGCAGAGAAACCCACCATGCTTCTCTGGGTACGGAATTGCGTTTTATTGAGCTAGGGCTTGTCAGCATTTTTGGTGAGCTGGTAAAATATAATTGTGTCATCCTTTATAAAGCAGTGTTGGGTTGACAGCGCCCAGAGAAGCTTCATTACTCTGCTTTTTATTGGGGTGTGAAGAAGGGGACATTCTGTTGGTGATGAATAACGTCTCTCTCGTATGAAGTCAAGGTAAAACACACTCACGCCGGCGGTGCAGTGCTCTGACGCATGTACATGGATCTTCTGAATGAAATCAATTTCAGCAGAAGAATTAGAGCTGGTTAGCCATAATGGTTTTTATCTGATGCCCATCAATACCCATATTGATCTGCAAGTAAAATCAAAACGTGTGAGAACAGAATGGGACAGGAATGCTTGACACATCCTGTATTTGGGCACATGCAACAAATGCACCCTGCTGCTATGGAACACATTAATCTGTTGCCCATTTTTAAAAAATTTTCATACACCCAAACTTAAACTTTAAGTTCTTAACCTTTTGTTTTTTTCATACAATAAACTGTCTAAATTGATTCATATAACAACCTTTTACAGAACTGAATCTGATTCAGAGGACCTCAAGCCACACAAAGAGTTTCACAGTTTTTAAGTAAAAAAAAAAGAGTTGCATGGTTGGAAAATGTAATTTTTTGCTGCATGTGGTTTGAAGAAGTAGAACTTCTATATTACTCACAGTGGCATTGTAAGGAAGCCTGTATGGTACAGCAGAGGGCTGCATGATTGAACAGTTGGCAGCGCTGTTGCCATGCAGCAAAACCGTCCTGAGTTCAAACTCCAGCCTGGGACCTTTGTAGAGAAAGGTGCCAACACCCCAGTCTTTGTTGTGCCGTTTTGGAGACTCACAAGGTGTTGATAGCATAGCTGCAATCAACCCTATTGGATGAAAAACAAGACTGCTGTAGCGGTGCGGCATAGTCAGAAATACCAGATGGGGCAAATATAAACACGACGAGGACCCGCAGATCCTGATATTGAGTTAGGAAGGTTGAATGGAGTCACTCCAGGGACGAACACTTTAAATAGAGCTCTAAACTTTCCAATTTCATTTCCTATGCACAATCAAGCCAGCGCCCAGGAGAGGGAGGATATTTAAGATCCTCTGAATGGATGTGAAGCAGGCATTTAGCAACAGCGAAAGAAGGAAGAGCTGGTTGATTAATGGAATGAAATATAATAAAGCCACAGTAGACCTGCTGGGAAATGTAAGGTCTTATTTTCTTTTACTCGTGACAGGGATTTAGTACAAATATCACTGACTGGTATTAACTTCTGGTGCAATTGCTTTGTTTCAGAAGCCTCTTTTCTTTTGCACATTCTCAACATCAATAGGAAACAACTGATTTTTATGAGCAAGGCTCAAAGGATAAGAGGCTTTTAAAGGCCTCCCTGAATACATACTTTGCTGACATTTAACACTGCAGTATTCAGGAACTTACATTTTATTCATAATGACTGGTGCAATGATTGATTCTTCCTCAAAATTCTGTTCCTTAACTTTCACCGCAATTTCACTCCTAAAATCTCTAAGTCACTGTTGGTTATTTACCATTAAATTCAGGCACAAGAAATGGCTCTTACTTCATAAATGCATACACTGACTGACATGAACCAAGGTGTTGCTATCTGTAGCTACAAAGGAAGATAATCGCGGACCGAAGCAAGATGGTCAGAGAAACAAGTCCAACAAACGACGGGTGCTTGATGCTAAAGCACCCATCGTTAATGCGAAAGGTTTAGCTGAGCAGTTACGTCTCTACGCTTTGGTAGTGGCCAAGGAGATAAATATAAATTACTTTGCAGGTGAACCTTCTTGGCATTACCACTTCACGCAACGCACCCGTTCTGATCTGTCACTCCGGATTTACACTGCATGAGGTTCTGCTCCGCCAGCGAAGTGCTCACCAGAGTGTAATCGTTCCTGACCACCTTGATGGAGCACAAGGACATCGGTGCTTCAGAAACTGCCAACAAACTTCCAAGACAAAGTTGACAAAGTTTCCGTGAGTTTGTTGAAAACCAGCTAAGTGTCACCGGATCACCTCAACATGAACGAGGCCCCCCTCAAGTTTGACCATTTCTAAACAGATTCCACTTATAATCCAGTGCAACTTGTGTTTTTTTCCCTTTATGATGCATTTTTAGACTGATGTGATTTATAGTCCAGAGTAACTTATAGTTCAGAAAATACAGTAATTGAGTTTTTTGCTTAAAGGATCAAAGCAACCCATTTTCACAAGATAAGGACAAAACAGTTCATGTTATGGTGACAACAGACAGATCAGGTGGAAATAACAGTCAAATCAACTCTAAGTGTTGTTTATGGGATTAAAGTTTCTTACATTACATAAACACACTTTTTCTAAGAGCTTCAGGACAAAATGCCTGCTAATATGTTTGGATTGCAACATCCTGATGAAAGCAGCAGGAATTTCTGGTTTTTGAATGGTCATTTTTGTCACCACTCACCACAATGGACTTGTCAGAGAATGCTCTTAAATCCCTGCGTAGAGTGCTAGTCTGATAAATCCCCAATGCTACTGCTCAGACATTTTTCCTGACTTCCTCCTCCTTTGGATTAATCGAGCCAAATACATCTTTATCCTACAAAGTCAGATTGTAGACGGGGACTCAACTTTTACTGCTTTCATCTTTGGTGGCATTTCATTTTTATAATCATGTATGAGTAATATCATCACTGCTTACCTGCTTTTGGCTACGTTTAGAGCTGTGTTATACTCAGTTTCTTATGCCCTTTAAGTTATACGCAACAAGACATTTATTTGTGCTCATGTTTATTAAGAAAAGTTATATTTATACCTTGTGACATTCACCTTATCAAAGTAGAACCTCATAAGCAAACGACTCAAACTGCAGACAGTTTTTTTCCCCGTCCACATGCCAGAAGCAGAAAATGACAAGCATGGCCCCAAACACTAAACCATGAGAGAGATGTTTGGTGGGGGTAAACGTCACCGAGTGTAATTATGAGGGATCTTGCCCTCAGAAACTCTCCCGGTTGACTACGTGAACAAGTGACAGAGACTTCTTTTTATCTCTCAAGCAAATATTGGCTTAAAAGAGCATGGCTTAGAGTCAATATCAAGTTATTACTCAAAAATGTTATCACAGCTTTTCAGGCACATAAAGAATTCTTCTGAAGTAGTCTATTTTTGCTTGAACACTTTCTCTCAGTGAAAGTTTTACAGCGGGGCGATAAAACAAAAAATGTCTAGACTGAAACATGTTGCTTATAAACGGACTAAAGGTGCAACGTGACAGTGCCTTAAAAGTATTCACACTTTTTCCACATTTGACACATAACTGGGCTGCGTTTACTTGTAAAGTGGAAACTCAGAGCTCTGACAGCGTTCTAGTTAAGAAGTCGTGATTTCAACATGGCGATGCCCCATAAACGTTGTTTGCAGTAGCTCTTGTGAACATAATTTTAGCAAACTCCACTTTCAATTTCTTCAGTTTAGAGTTGCAGGCGCTACTTGCAACATTGGTTTTAGACACACTTTAGCTCGTGCGTCTTGTAAAATAAACGTTTCCACCACATCTTACTACTGTTGATGCAAGGAGCGGCCATATTGAAACGCAAAGCCTGCGTTTGGTGATACTCGGAGGTGCTCCCAGTTCCACAGTGGGGAATTAGGAGTTTCAATTGATTTTTCCGATTGGAACATTTTTCTGAGTACAACTGGAATGCAGCATTAGTTCCACTGTGTGAATATCTGACATAGAAGTTGTCCTTTCTTCCATCCAGTACCCCACAAGGGCTAAATTGGTGAGACAAGCGCTAGACTCCTTTCTTTGCTGAGAAGTGAGGAATTGCATCTTTGAAGTAAAACTGGATCCAAAATAAATATTTTGAGTACAATCTGGGTAATCTGTGACTAAATTCTATCCAAAGAATCAATCTTCCCCATGGCTTATTTGAAATTCTGCAGAAGGAATCTCTGAATTATCAATTCTCCAAAAAGAGACGTTGCCTCTCACCCCATTGTTGAATCTACGCTGCTGTCATTGTTTCGAGAGAGAATAGCCGCAGCTCTACACATGCTCCCTGTGTGTGCAAGTCCAGCCGATGCTTCTCCAGTCTGGCCGCAGTTGGTTCTCAGCCCTGCATTGAGAAAGCCCCTCTGATCACTCCGGTTTCTCGGCTGCTTAGCCAATTAACACTCTCAATGCACAGCTTGTCAGTTTATATTAGAGGTCACTTGCTGTTAAGGTTGCAGTCGAGCCATAGTCTTTACACTTTGGGGTGATAGTTCGAACAGTGCCTCTGTGATAATCCTTCTCCACAACTTTATCACTGTTCTCTGGTCTTTCTGATGCTGTGTGTCAATCAATATTCTCTATCCATCCTCTGATGCTCATCACAGATCAGCAATATTTCTAAACTTTACACAGGTAGACTGTATTTACAACTCCATTGCATTGAATTTTGTTTCATGTGTCAGAGTTAAGAAGGCTTTTGATTTTTGTTCATTAAAATTTGACAGTTTCTTCCATTCTACCCTATGCTAATGTCGTTAGCATTGCTGGCGGAGAAGTGAAGAATTGCATCTTCACTTGTTTCAAATTACAATTTTTGTTTGTAGTTTGAAAAAAAAAACATTTGAAGGACATGGATACTCTTGCAAACCACTGCATCTGAAATGGATCAATGTTTAAAAAGAGAGGATCAATTAGTGATACAGATGATATGCAGAATAAATATGGTGAATTTTTCTTATCTGTAGCAACTCCTCAAATTCACCCCCACAGGAAGAGTAGAGAGGATCAGATTACGGTGCTTCGAATCCCCTGATTAATGACTGTGACAAAGAAAAACTTAGCAATGACTCTCTCAATTACACTTTTTCTGATTTCTGGTTAATTGCAGTAAGATTGAAACAATCCTTTAAATTTGTACATTTTATTACTATGCTGCTGAATTCATCCACTTGAAAACACAAATACTAAATCAAAGAACCTAAATTTGAAGCCTACATTCTGCTTTGTACTCACAGCTCACTGATGTAACTCACAAGGCAGATTAGGGGGGAAAAATCCTAAAAATCATAATTTAGATTGTCATATTCTGCCTTACTCAGACCTGCTGAGGACAGTGGCTATAAAGCAGCAGCTGCTAAACACGACTAATTCTCGGGAATGAAATATACCGAAGGGGGCAGACCATTTACAAGACAGTTATCAGAGCAATATTTCAAGTACCGGCTACAGCCTCTGCCCATTAAAGTGTGTCTGATGTATTTTAGGGCCAGTTTATGTGCTGTTCTGGTCTCAGAGAGGGTTATACATTGATAGAGGATGTCTCTAGTCTGACTCTTCATACGAAGACAGTAAGAGGAGAATCCTCGTAACACTTTGTATTCAGCATCTTTGCTTTTCCTCAAAGAGTAAGATGGGTAGGTTAATTTGCTATTGCTACTTAGTTATAGGTCCGGTAGACCAGTTTTGGCTTAATTTAAGGTGATAAAGTAGGGTTATGGTTAGACATATGTTGGTATAAAAAATAAGAACTCAGGTCTGCAATAGTATGGTATTTACACAAAATGTGTAATGTGTTTCTTAGTTTGAATCAGAGTCACAAACAAAACCCTCTAACATAAACTAGCATACAGCAGTGATACAGTTTTGCAGTTCATATTTTATTCTGTAGAAGAGATTTTGTGAAATCTGAGCAGGTTCTTTATAAAATTCAGTATTCCATCTTTTGAAGAATGATGAAACTCCTACTAGTGTCTCTTCTCAGAATCAACAAACTAGATTACAATTTGTAATCCAAGGTTTGAAACACTGTCCTTCCACTATTTCAAAAGCCACTTTTGATCGATAGTCCCTGTGCCGGGTGAACAGCATCCAACTCTGAGCATACAGCAATAACCCAACAATGGATTTAAAGAAATAAACCTTTTTTTTTTATTCTGGGCTAAACAAACTAACCTCACTGTGTGGCTTTTACACATTCATACAATACTTAGTTATACCTATGACTTGTTTTTCTTAGCATTTTCAGGCATTAATGAAAAAATATTGAATATTGGAAACTCCCAATAAACTCTGATTTATATTTTTTAGCCATTTTTTAAAATCATTTATTTATTTTAGGTAGAAATATTCTAAGACTACTTGTCTTAGAATAATTCTTCTCTATATGGCAACTTTGTATTACTAACACAAGTCAAATTTCATCACTGCTTTTAATGTCAATTGCAAAACAACTTCTAAGCTAAGTGGCTGTCTTCACAGCAAAGGGCGAACATGTGACACACAAGCACATGATGAGCAGCTTATGTGGAAAAAAACTAACTAAAGCAGATCAATATTGCATATTTACTGAAGACGTCAGACACATTCCGTGCTTGTTCATCCCAGCAGGTAAGTGAGGCAACACTGATGAGCGTCTGAGATCCAGAGGTCAGATGTTCAACTCTCATCACCAGCCAGATGCTCAATGAATGCGTTTTCACCCGAGCAGCTATGACTAAAAGCTGCTTGTAACAGCTGCAGCACCCAGCCAGCGTGCTGCGCCCTGTGAGTATTAATACATTCCACGTTAAAGGCTGCTTGCACCGAACTGCCAGTACTGCGTGAAGCCGATGAAGTTCATATGCTGCAAAAGTGTTTTAGATCCTCCTGAGAGGCGCAGCCTGTCGCGGTCAGAGGCAGCTAACAAGCAAGTGGCAGAAAGTAAATGAATACAATATACCTGCTAACAATGCAACAATGTCCAGCTGTTCGGTTTGTTCAAGTGTAATCAATCACCTGGAAAACAAGGTGATCTGCACAAAAAAAAAAAAAAAAAAAAAAAAAAAACTACACCCATTTATCTAGCCGAGAACTTTAAAGCGATAAGACGCCAATTGGCACGTGAGGTAAATAGTTCTTGAAGAGCATTAGCGAGAAACAGTGTATTGAGGTTGATTATCTCAGTGACTAATGCTCTGTCACTCGGTAGTATGAGGGAGCCCGGCGAAGACCCCCCGGTAATGGAGCCTGAGCAGGTGTTGAAAGCGCACTGACATCAAGGGGGAGTGCACTGACAAGAATTTCTGATGAATTTCAATTACTGATCTATTAAAGCTAATGAGCTAAACGGGCAGCCAGAATACATTTGCCAGATAGCCTGAGACGAGACCTGAGGCTTTTTTGTTCTTTCTTTTTTCTGCAGCCACAGCAGCCAGTGAAGGTGTTAGACATGTTTTTCTGCTAGCTGAAAATCCAGCTGTTTGTACACTAATTATTTGTTACACTTTGGTCATCTTTAATAATGGTCGGCGTTCTCACTGTTGCCTGTTATTTCTAAATATAATGTCAGATTGCCATCTGCTGGAGGTAATACAGCACCAAGGATTTCATGAACGTCTGCTGCACACTGACATCTGCTGGCTTAAAAGGAAAAGGCATGAAGACAAGTTTGATTTTCAATGTAGCTTCCTCCAATTGTAGAGCACCTTGAAATGCCTCGCTGCTGAAATGAGCTATAAAGGAAAATTTGATTGATTGAATTGTATTGTTCATATAATAGTATTATGGTGACCACCGTATAATAATAATATTACACTACTACTACTACTAATAATAATAAATTTGATTATGCAGTTTAAATAAAACATTGTCTTCTCACTTTTCTTCAAATGTTTGGATTCATTTGTCTGAATACATATTTATGTCCATAAATTGGATAAGTTTGTTGTTCAATTTTGCAATAGATGACCGAGCGACTGCTTTTCATAAATAAAGTATTCTTTATTTGGTAGCAATACTAAAAAACTGCTACCAAATACTTAAGATCAAATAAAAGCAACAAATTAATTTTATCTGCTGCTTGAATTAATTTAAGAAATTTAGCTTTTTGCTCTTAAAGTCAGCAGTTGACCATGCAACCTAAAGCTTATCAACATTTTCGAGGCTTAAATTCTTTGTACATCTTGAAAATGTCAATGGGACCCACCTGTTATCATGAATATTGAAGACAAAGGGATACAGCTAATGCAAAAGGTCGTAATGTTTTAAAGTTTAACATTTGTAAAATATAAGCAATAGCAAACATATCTAGATACCGCAAAAAAAAAAAATACAACTCCTACTTGTACCAACTAAATAACATAAGTTTTATACCATTAAAAATAAGCATCAGGACAAATGTAAAAAAGAAAAGACAAATTGTAATAAGATAATGTTTACAATTTGACAGCTACAAGTCAGTTTAGTAATATATGACCATTTACTTAGAAGTAGACAATTACAATTTTTCAGCAGGACAATGACCCAAAGCACATGACCAAGACCTTAAAGGAGTGGCTTGAGAGTCGCTCTGTGAACGTCCTGTTCAAGCCGGAGCCCAGACTTGAATCTGACTGAACATCTCTGGCAAAATCCGAAAATGGCTGCACAGACGTCTCCCATTCAACCTGACAGAGCTTCAGAAAAGCTGCAAAGAAGTATGAGCTAAACTTCCTAAAGATATGTGGACTGAACCTGTGGCTTCATATTCAAATAAAACTTGAGGCTTTTATTGCTGCCAAAGGTGGATCAACAAATCCATTGTCATAATGGGATATTTGTGTGGAGAATTTTAAGGAAGGAGATTATTTTAACACAATTTGAAATAAAGTTGTATCATAGTAACATGTGGTAAATTGAAAGCTCTGTGAATACATTAAGAATGCACTATATGGGTGAATCTTTGTACGGAATCTAAACTTTATCAAAAAATAAAAATAAAAAACAGCTTTGTAGTCCTTTAAGTGGGTTTTGTAATTAAATTAACAGTAGATGGGCAAATTTTCAATCAACATTTCATGCTCATTTTGCTTCTTAAGAATATCTTGAACAAGAAAATGTGCTATGAAGAGCAGCTTTATGAGAGTTTGGTCACACTGAATTACAATAAGTGTGAGCAAAAATAACAGGATGTCAATAAATAAATTTAAATAAGCTGGCAAAGGCCATTCGCAAAACCTACCCAATGACAGTATCTGGTGCCTCGTAACCTATTACAGATTTTGTTTCAGGAAGAGTTGCTGTGAACTGTGTTCAAAATCATATAAACACCATTTATGTAACTCATTATATTTAATACGAAAGTAGAGCCAGTTCTTGATAACAATAAACTGGTACAACACCGGTTGCTTTCCGAAAGATTTTTAAAAAAAGTATTTTTCCCCAGACACATTTTCTTAAAGAAAACACATGAAGAAGTATTTTCTACTTAGGGGAATCACACAACAATCACACAAGGGGGGAGAAGCTTCTGTAACTGTGTATTTGTGCTTGTTTTCCATTTTACAGCCTGTTTTTAAAAAAACCTGAGCTTGACCCTCTCTGTTATTTTAGAGACATTATCCTAAGCTTTGTCTTATCAGTATCCTCATGGGGGTGGGGGAGAAAACCCTTTTATGCATGTGCTGAAGATTGTACTCGAGATGTGTTCCTGCAAATAGAGATACTTTGAAGTGTCAGCTCAGAGAAGCACTCAGAGAGAGGACATCACTGACAAAGTGGAAACAATGTTTTGTTTACTGCATCCAGGGTAATAGATGAAACCCCCACCCCCCTTGTTCATTTTCAAAGATGATTGTTTTAGCTTTGATATCAGTGATGCATTTCAACGTATCAGCAGCATAAACAAAGAAAGGAAAAAGCAATAGGTTTTTTCAGTATGCACATACACAATTGTATGCTCTATGCCCCCCGTAGGCTCATTCAGATGATATTTACACTCTGGATTTAGAAGATGGCAGGATAATCTCTGCAGAAAATCGGGATAGAATAATCTTGCCATAGGCATTCCCATATTTAGCATTTCTAGTAAAGTTCCACAACTTAGGGTTATAAAAATACCTATGAATGCAGATCTGTTGCATCTTAAGCTCAGAAAACATGTTGAAACCCCAAACACCTTTTCAGCACTCGCTAAACATCACATAGTTGGACTAACATAGCACCTTTAATATTATAAACGTAAACCAATTGTGCAAGTGTAGTGTAGTTTTTGTCTTTTGTTTTTATCTCATGTTTAAATTTCTGTTTCTTTTTTTTGGCCATAACTGGTTTTCCTGGTTTTGTAAAGCCCATTATACAGTCTTTTGTGCAAACAGTGCTTGACAAATAAACTTGCCCTGGCTTGCCATTCATTCAGGTTGAGTTTTCATGCAAAGATTTATATAAATATGACCCTTTACACAAACATGTTTCCAAATGGCCACTCCTGTTTTCCCATAGAGAACATCCAGGACAGAGTATTGGAGTAGCTTGCTCAGAAATTGTTCCTCAACTTTTCTAAATGCATCTCAAACTCAAAATGTAACCATAAAAAAATACATTTTATACCTGGAGTTACATTACTGAAAGTAGTTGTAGGACATAATAAACACACACAAGGGCTTCAAATAGTTAACGTGTAAGTTGCGCTGACAAAAGCCTTTCACGTTGCCCTAAAGTCACCGGTCTGTTAACAGGTTCCTCCAGTTTTTATAAAGAAGGGTCATTGAATGTATGTGCTCACATTCTAATCTGGATTTCAGAGTAAATTCAGAACATCATCTTTTCACGTTCAGAATTCAGTCATTTCTACTGAACAACGTAAACTGTTGGGATAAAAACATGGAGTTATATCACATTAAAAAGTAAAGAAACTGGGAAGTCAGTAATACAGCTGTAGCAATATTTTTTCCTTTACACTTTGCGTTCAGCTACTAAATGCTAAGTCATTCAACTTTAGAAACTGGAATCCTTTTGTATTATTTGCTTTGGACAAACTGCAAACAAAGTTTCTTATGGATATCTTTCAATAATTATGTTTTTCTTACCAATCTTCCTCAGAGGTCAGATTTGTGGCCTGCACAACTGATAGATGTCTTGTTGGCAGAAATATCATGATCTTACCCAGCAAATCCAGCAGGCCCAGATTAACACTGTCAGATTTGATTTCAACACTTTTAAAGTGTCTATATGGGTCCACACCAGAAAGTGTTAAACTAACTCTTTTTGGAGAGTTGGTACCTTAACTCTGTGTGTCAGATATCAAATCTGCTGGAGTTAATCATTTAACACTTACTAACACTAATTCTCAGGAACGGCCACCAAAGACGAGGCGCAACAAGAAGACACCACTATTGTGGAAATCTTTCCCCGAGACTGATGCTTGCATAGATCTTGCGTTTTGTTGTGAAAACAGTGACATCAACGGTTCTGTGTCTGAAAATCAAAATCACCAGGCAGGTTTGCTCAGCAGCAACAAAAAGACGTTGTGGAAAATGTTCCCAAAGTCTGAACCTTTCATAGAAGTAAGTTTTTTTGCTCAGAATATTGACACCCAAAATGTTTCGCTGCCGGCTAAAGAAGGTGATGAGGTAGCATCTTTGGAAAAGGAAACACAGAAAACAATGGACCAGAAAGGGGAAAAACAATCAAAGACTAGGCGCAACAAGAAGATGCCGCTGTTGTGGAAATCTTTCCCCCAATCAGATGCTTGCATTGATTTAACATTTTTTGCTGAAAACAGTGAAATCGATGATGGTCCTTTGCCGGAAAAGCAAAATTATCAGGGAGCTTTTTCCAGCAGCGGAAAAAAGACGTTGTGGAAAATGCTCCCCAACTCAGAACCTTTCATAGATGTAAGTTTTTTTTGCTGAGAACATCGAAACCAAAAATGTTTCACTGCTGGCTGAAGAATGTGATGAGGTAGCATCTCTGGAAAAGGAAAGTTCTAAGAACACTGTGATTTCTGCAACAGAGCTGGTGACCGAAAAGAAAACCATCACAGAATCACAGAAGAAAGTTGACCAGAAAGGGGAAAAACAGTCCAAGACTAAGTGCAACAAGAAGAAAATGATACCGTTTCACATTTGGTTGGAGAAACAAGCTGCTGCTGAACTAAAGACTTCGGGTAAAAGTACTGGAACAGAAGACAATTCACTGGGTACCGAAGAGGAATCGATCTCTGTACTGAACAAGACACCAGAGAAGAAAGAGTCCTCTAAGGCCAGTACTGAAAATCTTATCAATCAGGACACTTCTCTGCCTGAAGAAGGAGGTGATCAGGAGGATTCCTTTAAGACAGAGATTTGCAAAGAGGAACTTGTTAGTTTTAGATCGGAGCCAGTGACGGGGGAACTGGAGAGCGTCTGTAAGGGAAACATTTCTGGTGACAATATCGAAAAAGAAGTTTCACTACCGGAAATAGTTGGAGACCAAGAAGAGGCCATCGAAAATGAGAAAATCACAAATGAAACTGTCATCGGTGAAGAACTGCAGGTGACAGAAGAAGAGACAGTCTCCATAACACCACAAAATGGAGACCAACAGGTTGAGAAAAAGCCTTCCAAGAAATCTAAACGCAAGATCAGAAAGGCAGCAAGGAGAGAAGCATCTGCACTGAAACCTGTCAATAATGAAAACATTTCTGGTGGCAATATTGAAAAAGAAGTTTTAGTACCCGAAATAGTTGGAGACCAGGAAGAGACCATCAAAAACAAAATAATCACAAATGAAACGGCCATCAATGAAGGGCTGCAGGTGATAATAGAAGAAGAAACGGTCTCCATAACACCACAAAATGGAGACCAACAGGATGAGAAAAGGTTTTCAGAGAAACCTAATCGTAAGATCAGAAAGGCAGCAACAAGAGATGGATCTGAACTGGAGAGCCTCTGTATGGAAATCGGTTTTGGAGCAAAGCTGGAACAAGAAGTTTCTACCATTGGGGATCAAATAGCATTTGTTGAAAACAAGATTCATACAGAAACAGAGATCGCTAAAGAACCGCAGATCACTGAGGAAAAAAGTGAACAAAAAACTGTTGTAAACCTGATTGAGACAGATCAACACTTGGTCCCAATCAGTGAGACAACAAAACCAGATTCAGAAAGAATACCTGACATCCCCCAGATTGCTCCTGAACAGACTGTGACAGTAGTTGGGACAGTTTCAGATGACCTAACATGTAAAGTTGATGCAGTTTCCAGAGAGGAGTGTGGCCTAATAGAAAATCAGAAAACATCGCTTTCACAAACAACGGGTTCATTAAACAAAGAAGTACAAACATCATCTCAGGAATTAGAACAGCAATCAGCTGATGAGTCAGCTGAGGAGAGCAATATTTCTGGAGGAGAAGAAAACACCAAGAAGAAGACATCTCTGTGGAAGCGAATCAAAAAGGCTCTGACTCCACCACCTCTACTCCGGTTCAAAAACAGATGCAAAGTCCATCCCGCTTAGACATCTACTGATGTCTAAAGAAGATTTAAAAGGGGGCGGGGCCACGTGTGTTTTGGTGATTAGAGGTAATTGGAAAAAAGCTACTGTGATTTTTAATTGGACATTTTAATATTCAAAAGACAGGACTGCACGGTGGGAAATGTCTCGCCGTGCAGGTGTGGGCTCACTCCGGGCGCTCCGGCTTCCCCCACGTTCAACGACAACAGTAGTCATCTTCATCCACTGGAAGATGTCTCTAATTCGAAACAGACAATCAGAAAAAACAAATTTATTAATTAGACGGAGATTTAGAGAAAGAAAATGTGAACAACGTGGAACAAAAAGAGAATTTTAGAGCCTAAATTGATCCAAACTGGGAGAAATTTAGAAAACTATTTATCTTTCTGGGCAATCAATCAATCAATCAATCAATCAAATTTTATTTGTATAGCACATTTCAGCAGCAAGGCATTTCAAAGTGCTTTACATAATTAAAAATAATTTTAATTATAATAATAATGTGGCATTGAAGAAACATTGAATAAACAACCCAGAAAAAACATATGTGTTTATATACATATGTAAATGTGTATATAAAAAAAATTCCCTTCTCACCCTCTGTGGGTGGTCTCTTTCATCCTCTGAGCTTGGTTCCTCTACCAGAGGCCTGGGAGCTTCAGGTTCTCCTCCAGTATCTTGGCTGTGCCTAGTACTGCACATTTCTGGACTGAGATGTCTGATGTTGTTCCTGGGATCTGTTTTAGCCGCTGCTCCAGTTTGGGGGTTTCTGCCCCGAGGGCCCCGATGACCACAGGCACCACTGTGGTCTTCACCTTCCAGTTCTTTTCCAGTTCCTCCCTGAGGCCCTGGTATTTCTCCAGTTTCTCATGCTCCTTTTTCCTGATGTTGTAGTCACTTGGTATAGCTACATCCACCACAACGGCTTCCCTCTGTTCTTTATCCACCACCACAATGTCCGGTTGGTTCGCCATTACCATCTTGTCTGTCTGGATCTGGAAGTCCCACAGGATCTTAGCTCGGTCATTCTCCACCACCTTTGGGGGTGTTTCCCACTTCGATCTCGGGGCTTCCAGTCCATATTCTGCACAGATGTTCCTGTACACTATGCCCGCCACCTGGTTATGTCGTTCCATGTACGCTTTCCCTGCCAGCATCTTGCCCCCTGCTGTTATGTGCTGGACTGTCTCAGGGGCCTCCTTGCACAACCTACACCTTGGGTCTTGTCTGGTGTGGTAGATCTGAGCCTCTATTGCTCTGGTGTTTAGGGCCTGTTCCTGTGCAGCCAGGATGAGAGCCTCTGTGCTGTCCTTGAGTCCAGCTTTGTCCAGCCATTGGTAGGATTTCCTGATATCAGCCACTTCAGTTATTTGTCGGTGGTACATCCCATGTAGGGGCTTGTTCTCCCATGATGGAACCTCTAGCTCCTCATCCTGTGTTCCCCATTGCCTGAGACATTCCCTGAGCATATCGTCCGTTGAGGCTTTGTCCTTGATGTATTTATGAATCTTGGATGTTTCATCCTGGACAGTGGCTCTCACACTCACTAGTCCTCTGCCTCCTTCCTTGCGGTTTGTGTACAGTCTCAGGGTGCTGGATTTGGGGTGGAACCCTCCATGCATGGTTAGTAACTTCCGAGTCTTAACATCCGTGGCCTTTATCTCTTCCATTGGCCAGCTAATTATTCCGGCAGGGTATCTGATTACTGGTAAGGCATAGCTGTTTATTTCACGGATCTTGTTCTTGCCATTGAGCTGGCTTCTCAGGACTTGCCTTATTCGTTGGAGGTATTTGGCTGTGGCTCCTTTCCTTGTGACCTCGTCGAGGTTGCCATTTGTTTGTGGTATTCCCAGGTACTTGTAACTGTGCTCTATGTCTGCTATTGTTCCTTCTGGGAGTGAGACCCCTTCTGTGCGGACGACCTTCCCTCTCTTTGTAACCATCCGACCACACTTTTCTAGTCCGAATGACATCCCAATGTCAGTGCTGTATATCCTGGTGGTGTGGATCAGTGAGTCGATGTCTCGCTCACTCTTAGCGTACAGCTTGATGTCATCCATGTAGAGGAGGTGACTGATTGTGGCCCCATTCTTCAGTCGGTATCCGTAGCCAGTCTTGTTGATGATTTGGCTGAGGGGGTTCAGGCCTATGCAGAACAGCAGAGGGGACAGAGCATCTCCTTGGTATATGCCACATTTGATGGACACTTGTGCAAGTGGTTTGCAGTTGGCTTCAAGGGTGGTTTTCCACAGCCCCATCGAGTTTGCAATGGAGGCTCTTAGAGTCCTATTGATGTTGTACATCTCTAAGCATTCATTGATCCAAGTGTGTGGCATTGAGTCATAGGCTTTCTTGTAGTCTATCCAAGCGGTGCACAGGTTGGTGTGTCGGGTTTTGCAGTCTCAGGCGATTGTGTGGTCTACAAGGAGTTGGTGTTTGGCTCCTCTGCTATTTTTGCCAATGCCCTTCTGTGCCGTACTCATGTATTTATCCATGTGACCACTTATCTTAGCCGCTATGATGCCTGATATGAGCTTCCATGTTGTAGAGAGACAGGTTATTGGCCGATAGTTGGATGGGACTGAACCCTTTGAGGGATCCTTCTGTATCAGGATTGTGCGACCTTCAGTTAACCATTCAGGGTGAGTCCCATTTTGTAGCAGCTGGTTCATTTGAGCTGCCAGTCGCTCATGGAGGGCAGTGAGTTTCTTTAGCCAGTAGGCATGGATCATGTCAGGTCCTGGTGCTGTCCAGTTTTTCATACCCGAGACACTTTCTTGGACATCTGCCACAGTGATGGTTACCGGGGCTTGTTCAGGAGGTTGCTGTGTTCCTCTCGTAGAGAGGTCAGCCACTTTGCATTGCTGTTGTGGGTCGCCTCCCTATTCCATATGCCTTTCCAGTATTGTTCAGGCACAGCCAAGATACTGCGCAGAACCCTCAAGCTCCCAGGCCTCTGGTAGAGGACCCGAGCTCAGAGGATGAAAGAGAGAGAGACCACCCGCAGAGGGTGAGAAGGGAATTTTTTTATATATATATATAGATATGTATCTATATCTATATCGATATAGATATGTATCTATATCTATATATAGATATGTACCTATATCTATATATAGATATGTACCTATATCTATATATAGATATGTATCTATATTTATATCTATATAGATACATATATATAAATCTATATATAGGTATGTATGTGTATCCATATATCGATGTAACTAAACTAAATAACTATAAACTCCGCAACATTCGGCATGCTAAGCTAAACATGCTAACACCGGAGGCCGTGTGGCGAACGTGACGTTTATCATACAGGTTGAGTTCAACTCAAAATAATAGTTATAAACCATCTCAGAAAAAAATTACTTGCCGAGAGCAGTAAATAACTCGGACAGGTGGAAAGTAAATATTCCTGAAATGGTTTTGCTTCTGTCGGTTCACTTTTTCGGTGGGAATCTGTGATTCTGGGTGGAGTCAGTGAATTAACTCCTTCAGTGTTAGAGCCGCTGGTGGAGTTCAGAGTTCAGAAGTCAAGAGTTATTGATTCTATTTTAACACCTCTAGATTTGATACGGAAACACTTTGTTTTAACACTGGGTTTGAACTACTAATAATACACACCTCAAACTTACACATAACAGAATGTGACACTATTAGGGTAAAATTAACTCTGCTTTTGGATGACGTCTACTAACAACAAAACATTTAACACTTTTGAATTTGCTGTGTATCTTCTCTGCTTAATGCCTGCCTTGGTTACTTTGCTAAACTTTTTCTGCTTTATGAGGTATTCAAAGCTTGGTATATTGTTTTAGGACCTAACCCTGCTACTTTCCCTACCTGCTGTGTTCTTTAGTCTTCATGATGCTGTTTGTTCAGCTGGATTCATAAAACACTCAGGCTGACTTCAGAAGGCACCGATCGTAGTGTTTATTAAAGGTATCCGAGTAACAGAGACTGAATGAAGACATGCAAGACATCGAAAGAGAAAAAAAAGAGAAAAAATAACTTTTTCCCACTTTACTCTGACTTTTATTTATAAACATCAAGAGGTGAGGAAACAACATACATACATTTAATGTTAGCAAATCAGCAAATTTATTAACCAGTAATGACCTTTACATCCAACACTGTGTGAGGAAAAGTTGTCATGCTTTTGGAAATGAAATCAATGGAATGCAAATTCATTTCCTCATTTTATTACCAGTTTTAATCATTTACTCCTTAAGGGTACATTTGTCCATTTTGCTACTAAATGCTCCATTTTTTTCCACCAGATAATGCGTGTTTGGTTGTTTGAGTCTTTTAATCTTCCAGGCTGCAGTGACTGTAGACCCAGGAGAGTTAGGTGATAATTGCCTGTTGGCTCTTTGTAGAAGTTGCCTCTGCTAAGGAAACTTCATATTTTTTATTACGGTGCTGATTACAAGTTTTATCTAAAAGCTCACATTTAAACACACATCTTCCTCACGACATTACCAGTTGCCTTGCTGATCAAACTATTCAAAAATAAACAAATTTAGGATTTGAGCATAACTGATTCTTAAAAGCAAGCGTTCCTTTCAAAACAAGAACAGAAGCTGAATTCACCCATGTAGTGTTTAATGGTTTTTAAAAGCAAAATATGCTGGGTACATAAAATGCACAGTAAGAGCATATTTGTCAGCTAAACTTAAGCATGAACAAAAATGCAGGTTAGATTGCTGTTGAAGAACAACCTGCCGTCCTTTTCAGTGCTGCACTTGTTCCTGAGGACGTCCAGGATGCCTGCTCTGACCTCAGGGCTGAAGGATTCGTAGAAGTGCTCTGTTCCTGTCATGAAGCTCAGCAGACGTTCTCCAGGTACGCTGCTGCGGTCGAAGCATTCTGTGATGTCAAAGCTGTTGGGAACCGGATGTTCCTCGAACTTAAGGCTTTGTTCCTTGAGACAGGCAGTGATCTCTCCAGATGAACGGTACTCGGTGATGCTTCCGACGCACAGCTCCTTCTTGTAAGTCTTCCACAGGATGTCCCAACCACTGTTGGCTGGATTGTAGAGAAAAAAAAAAAATGTATTTTTCTCTTCCGTAGCAAATAAGAAGACAAACTCGGTTTAACGTTTTGCTTTTCAGTCAAACTGACCTTCATCATGTAGATTACTGATAAAGATGACTGAATAATCAGAGTAATAATAGAAATCTTGTATATTTAAATTGTGTGGCAAACCAGTCAGTCCAACTCTGCTTACCTGCTTCAACAATGATCATGAGTCTGCCGTTGTTTTTAAGGAGGCCATGGTGAAACTTGATACTTTCAGCCAGGCTCTTCACATAGTAGATCATCTGTTGAGGGAAAGCATTTGTTCCTATGGCTTCACTATTTGCACATGCAAGTGTATTTTTTTTACTTTAATTTATTTTCAAACAACAGAAATCACTTCAATTACAAAAAGTGCACCAAATGAATATGATGGGGTTTTTTTTTAAATCACAGCCTTAATTTGTTTCACTTGAATTTTAGGAGACAGAAACTAAATCATGCATACTTGTGAAATTCAAGGGAAATGATCCGATTCTCTATATTTCTAATAAAATACAATTCTGGAAAATGTGGTGTGCATTTATTTATATTTCATCTCATCTGAAGAAATACTTTCTAGAACTCAACTGCATCCATTCATTTCTACTTTGCACTTGTGCAGTAGTTTTTGTTGGTCTATGACATAAAGTCCTAAATTAATAAATTGTCGTTGGTGCTCACAATGTGAAATATTTCTTAACAACTTTTGCAAACAACGTACATTAGAAAACGTGTAAACCCTTTTTATAAATATATTTTGTCGGCGTTATAGTTTAGCTTAATTCAAATCTGTGCTACATTTGATGCATTGACAGGTCAGGGAGTAGAAGGCAAATGGTAAACCAAATTTTCTTCAACTTTACCTGGATCATGTGTATGAAGTCAAATTTCTTTATGCCTCCCTTTGCTTTCTCGTAGTCCTCACTGGACATGATGTGCCAAGAGAACTGGATCTTCTTAAGGTCAGCAGTCTTGGCTGCCAAAGCTTTCGAGACATTCAAAGAGGGAATGCAGCAATCATATTAACATATGTCATAACACATATACACATCATTCTTGGGTTAATAGTCAATCTTAGCATCTCAAAGCTTTTCAAAAACTGGAGACTGGAATTTAGCCACATAATGGTGATCAGTGCATCTCCTAAAGGCTTTATTTTTATATATATATATTTACAGAACACAAATGGCTGAACTAAATTATTATTACCTTTGAAGTTGGCTGTGAGCTCAGAGCTGCCCTCCACAATGTCAGCGGTTATGGGAGCAGAAGGGAAGGCCGACTGCAGAAGTGAGAGTATCTGAACATCCATCTCACCTGAAATAGACCATGAAACACAGCTGTTGTTTTTTGTTTCAATTAAATGTTACAGTTCAGCTCAAAATTGTGAGTGTTCTTTTTTTGAGACTTGAATTTTCAAAGACACATACACAGTTACAAAGTCGGCCTTCTGTCACCATCTGTCATTGCTAGGATTAGTACTAATGTCCAAGCCAGATCTAGAGGAAGTCAGTGTGTTTATCTATAGTCGCTGATTACTGCAACAGTGTCTTCACAGCTCTTCCTAAAAAGTCAGCCAACTTCTTTCATTGTGGCTTCTTGACTTTTTTTTCCTTAGGTTCTTGGGTATTAAACTAAAATGAGTCTTTTGTTTTACTTTATTACCGAATTGTAAATTATGCTGACAGCAGTCGGTAAAATATCTAAAGGACATGCATTTTGCTTTTCTTCTTATCTATATCTTTATGTGCAGTCTTTGCTCTGAAACCTTATAAAGCAACCCCTGGCCAATATTGATCTGTGAATGTCAGAAGTTAATCAGTGGTTCGGTTTCTGTTCATTGGCCCTCACAGGTTGTCAATCGCCGGGACCTTTTTGAATAAATAATTAACTTGTAGTTTAAATCTGAAACGTTTTACCATACCTCCCCCACTCCCAACACCAAGAACATCCAGACTGTTTTTACCAGCTCCAATTCTGTGAAACATAAAAATCATGTTTTTAAAAAACAAACAAAACCAGCCAAAAATAATGAATTTTAAATGAAAGCACCAAACTACGAGTCAATAATTAAGTAAACAAACAACTGACTATTTTTCTTATTCATTCAATCCAATTTTCTATAAATCAGCAAACAATATAAAGTTGCTTTTTTTTGGGTTCCACTGCTTATAACGGACCAAAGCGCTCTAATGCGCATGTGCGACTAACTCTGAAAACGACAAAAATGCATCGCTCCTTGTTGTACCTTTGAAACTCTGCAGGCAGGACGTTCTGCAGACACTTGGCGATGGCTGCGTGCTCTCCGGACTTCTCCAGGTAGAACTGGAAGATGTTGACACTGCAGCCTTCATAACAAGTGTGCGATTCTGCACTCATGACTTCACCCTGCAGTACACAAACCAAACACTTTTATCCACATTGTAGGTTAATTTAATTCAGATAATGTGAAAAAAAAATACCTTAAATTTGTGTTGTTTTTTTGGGGGGGGGGGGGGGGGGGGGGGAAGTAGGAACAGGAACACAAAGTGCTGCGCCGCTTTCTCCTTAAATCGACGCTGCAGGACAGATTCACCTCCCAGAAGGCTGGTCGTTGCGTTACGCAACTGTTGAACTATGGCTCTACAAAAAAAAAAAAAAAAAAAAAAAAAGTAAAGTCACTGCAGCTGTTCTGCCAACACAGAAATTGTTCCTGAACTTATTTGGGTCTTTATGTTTTTGGTAATTGAAGATTCTTGTCAGAAACCGACAATTGAAAGCGTGGTTATCTAATTTACTTTTTAAAATACAAATACTTTAATTGCCATGAACGTCTTTTCTGTCATAACAGTGTGAGTGTCGTATTATGTACCTTCAAAATCACAACCGAAAAATTGTTCCAACTTCTGCGACTATTATTTTTTATGACTGTAGGAGGCGCTGTTTTCCCCCCCATATGTCCCCTTAGGGGCTCCGTACTGGTCTCACGTAATGTCTTTTTTTTCCACCACGGAAAGTTTCGTTATCATCCTTGTAAATCACTCAGATCTTCTGGTTCTGCTCCGGACCTCCAGAATCAGAACCAAACACAGAAGAAGCAGCATGAGTTTTTAAATCAACTTTCAGAAAACTGAACAAATGCTTCAAGCAAAAACCAATTTATTTTGATTAGCTTTTAATGATAAATTGAACATTATTGATTTCACTTGTATTCCATTTTTGTGATACAAATTCCTTTCATGTACATTTGTCTGATGTTTCATGTCTTCATCATACTCAGCTCTTTGACTTGTCTTTGTACAGAAATGTGCTTTGCAAAAAAACTTAGCCTGCTTGTTGGTTGAGGCTAATTATCTCTTTAGTTGTTTTTATATTGTGGTAATTCCACTGCCAAAGGTTTCTTGATACTCAGACTTATTCATAATATGCTGATGGCTTTTTTTTACTCTCAGAATTTTTTTTTTTTAAAAAGGGTTAATTTTGAATTCCTCTTTTCTTGCAATGGGAAAAGAAAATCCAATAAAATTTTAATTCATTCTGTTATTTTAGACTACAAGAAAAATGACCAACCTAAATTTAACATATTAAATATTAAATTAACAATTGACCAATACTTGTTTTTCATTTTTGGTTTCTGATGAGAACTTCAAACTATCCAAAGATGCACAAACAAGAAACTTAAAACACTGTTAATTTTGCCTTCATGGCACCAAGGTCACTTTTTTCTGGATTGGCAGCATAAAATGTGCCTAAATCTTTTTGCTAAATGGTTTACATTTCAGAGACAAGAAAATATGAGTTTGTTTGAATTTTAGATCACAAGCAAATCAGTGGCAGGAATCCTTGTATTTGTCCAAGACACGCTGGTAGTTCTGAAGCATATAGAAACAAAGTGAGAGAAAATGGGACATTTTTAGTTTTTTCTTGTATGGGTATTCTGTTTGTATTCATTTAAATATCTAAAGAAAACCTTTCCAAATTAAAATGTACTCTAATTTATCACAAAAACAGGGTGGAAATGCTTGCATTTCAATTTAACATTTTGTATTTCAATAATGAAAATCAAATTCTATAATGATTTATTAAATATCTGCAGCTAGATGGGAAAGGGCGTGAAGGGGAAAACATACATCTAAATCTGCCTTTGGCTTTTTAAAAATATTCAGCATTGCTCATTGATCTTGCAGAAAATTGATGTATTATATATGTCAACATGAGAATCTACAGTGACATAAATTTGAATCCCATGAGATGGATGACAGGGCTACACATGGGTAGCAGTGGGTCCAATAGTAATCCAATAGTCTACCAAGTCTTGACTGAAACACAGGAAACGACACGTCACGACGTTTATTCATAAATGTCATTGACTACATAAAGAAAAAATTCAAAATGGCTGTCTGACTAAATCTGTGTTGCTTTATGTGTTTGTTGCTCATTTGTGCTTTACACAGTCACCAGCTGTAGACGATAAAAGTTAGTCATGCTGAGGTGGTTTTTAGGTGATGGGCTTTCCTGGAAGTGTGGGGTTTCACTTTGTGCTTGTCTGGTGAGAACTTAGAACAATTACTGCAGATTAACCTCAGAGAAAACACAAATTAGTCCCGTTTTTAGTGATTATGCAGTTTAGGATTCAAATTATCTGGATGTCAATTTTAAAGCACAGGACAGTCATTTTCCCTCCAGTAACCATTGTTGCCCTCAAGAGGGCGCCAGAGGTTCAGACATCTGTCTCAAGGGCTGCAATAGTAGCATTTATTGAGTCCATTGTAAATGTGGAGGGACAGAAATTCACGCCAATATAAATAATCCAAAAACTCACGAACATCTAAACAGATTCCACGTTCCAAGAAAGATAATCTTGTGTTAAAGCTCAAAAACAGTCAATGGAAGAATAATGTTCCTGCAGTATGAACGGTGGCGTTACATCAGTGAGGCTCAGCATTTCAGATTATAGTACGAAATGTTAAGACATCTTGTTTCACTGTGTGGGATTGATTCAAATTGCAGAGACATTAAGTTATCGGTTCCAAGTAAAATGATATCTGAGAAAATGAATTTTGTGTTCTAAACTGTAAGCCATAAACATCAGAACAAGCAGAAATAATTTCTTAAAAATGATCACTCTGGTGGTAATGCCTTTTTATAATGTAAAGACGTCACCAGGGTCTCATTAGTGAACTAATGTTTCTATGGTACAAAGCAGTTCATAAGATAAGAATCATAAAACTAGATAATGCAGGTAATTTGAAGGATTCTGTCTTGTCTTCAGCACTGCTGATGCAGTATTTTACATCAGCGCTGTAAAATACTGCAGTGTTTTGCCTTTTTCTGAATATTGTGTCTTTTTTACTGATTAATAGAAATAAAAGTGAGAAATTACATTTTTAATACACAAGAACATGGAGTAAAATTCCCAGTAGGCAAGTGTAGTTTTTATTTTGGATTTTTCTATTAGATTTTGCACAACACTCATTAGCAGCACAAACTGGTTCTTAGAGGAATTAAAGTAGAGAACATTTCACAAAATACAAAAGAAAATTTCTTCAGTATCTTTATACATCATACTTAAATAAATTATTTTGTCTTTTATCCCCTTTCATGTACCAACAAAACAGGTTACTCACCAAAATAATTGATCATTTATGATAAAGTTGAATCAAAAATTAAATAAAACAGTATAAAAAAAACAGAAGTTCTTGTTCAGATTGGTCACTGTGAGACTCCAAAGGTTATCTGAATTCAGAAATACAAAATTAAAGCTGCAATATGATTGTTCTATTAGCAACAAACCCAGATTATTTTTGCAAGTAAATTAACCGACAGCTAAAGAAAAGGCTCCCAGGAGGAACTGTGTTTTTACTTACCCAGTTCAAGTCCTACTAGAAATAATACTTCCAATCATTTTAAAACATAACGCCCAATTACTCTACGCTTATCTAAATTGATTCTCAATGAAAAGCTAATTGTCCAGTCCTATATTTATTTGTACAGTTGGAATAAAGCGCTCCTGGAGAAAGCAGCAGTATAATGGGGTCTGGGCAGCAAACTGCCAAGAGAAGCTCATTACAAACTGTAATGACCGGATAAAAATCTAGTGTCTATAACGGAGTAAGAATGGTCTTTGATGTCATAATAATACAAGTTTAATCAAAAAAATTTAAAGGAATATATTAATTTATTTTATGCTAGAGAACTTTAGAATCCATAAAACATCAACATGTATACAAAACTAAATTCAATACAGGATAAAGCTTGAAGATACTCAGTGTGCTTGAAAATATTTAATCATCTAGGACTAATCTGACCTTCACTCTAGCTAAGATCTGTTTTCAATTTGGCTTATCGATGACTATGACACCGAGGTTGTTGTTAAAGATCACTCTGCCCTCAGACTCCATGCTGCAGTCGGGATGCCGGAGCAGCTCCAACACGCCGTCTTTCAGCTCTGGTGACGCCGTTTTGTTAAAATCCAGCACTTCGGTGAGAAAGTCAAGCAGCAGCTCCCCCTTTTCATCTCCCTCCGTGAAACACTCGGTGATATCCATTTGAGATGGCAGGTCAAAGCTGTGGTAGCTCACTCCCTTTGAGTCCAGGAGGCTTTTGATGTCTCCCGTGGTCACGCATTGACTTATTTCTGTATTGCAGAGCTCGTGCCTGTATTTCCGCCACAGCTTCCCCCAGCCGCTCTCCCCTTGAACAGGTGGGGCAGAAACAGTGGCAGCGTCAGCTTGGCGACAATGCTTACGGGTATTTTATGTTTTAGACCAACAGAAAACACTGCATAGTTGAGAAATAATGCACAGTTGTCAAAATTGCTTTACAAGTGAAAAAAACCTGATGAGTGTCGTGTGGATATATATTCAGACTGTCTGTTTTTGTAGAAAAAGGACTATGTTCCTGCTGGCTTTGCTTTATCTAAAAACATAATTCTTTGCCAATTTTTCTTATTTCTAAAACAGTCCAGGCTCTGTGAAATTCAACATTAAACCAAATTTGCCATAGATTCTCAACTGGATTTAGGTTTTGGTTCCTCCACCTCAGTCTGACATCATCTTCTCTGACTGTCTTCTCTCAGCTCTGACCATCTCTCCTGCTCCTGCCATGAATGGTAGGCGTGTTAACAACAATGTGCTACGTCAGTATACTCCCACATAGCATTTTGCATAAAGGCCCAAAAGTCTGATTTTTAATGTTTGCTCCCTCATGTGGGAAACTGCAAACGGGGGTTTTGTCGGGACATTTTCTTGGTTCTTCTCACTTTGTAACCGCCGTGGTTAATAGTTGTTCTCTCCCTCCTGAGCTATGGATCTTTGAAGCTCCCCCAGAGTCATCTGTGCTCATTCTCTGATTGTTGCTCTCCTTCCACAGACAGAAACTTTAGGTGGGCGGTGAAACGTAAGGCAGGTTGTTTGGGGCATCAGAGTAAAAAAAAAAAAAGATGAATCCCATTTCTCATTTTCCTTCCACTTCAAATATTTATGCATATTTACTTTACGCTTGGTTGAGCTACTCCATGAAACCCTAATAAAATACACTGACATGTCTGGTTCTCGCACAACAAAATGTGAAAAAGTTTGCGGCTGTATTTCCCTTGAACAAACGAAGCATAACAGTTTCCTTCACATCATCGAGGAATAACAAGGACGATTGCTAATTTAAATTGACGCCAATCAACTCACCAGACACAAGAATAATGAGAAGCTTCCCATTCTTATCGAGGAGACTCTGGAAGAAGCTGATGGTAGCACCGGGATCCTTCACATAGTACAGCATCTGTCGATTTCACCACACATAATGAGCTGGTAACTGCATTCATGGAGCACCTAATTATATTGCCATGCTAGACAGATGCTCTAATGGGATTAATTGCTGCCGAGTGCCACCTAATGAATATGACCTAGATGTGTCAGAACTACAGCGCGAGGGCTGGCAATGCTTCAGCACCAACCTGTATCATGTGAATGAAGTCTGCCTTCTTCGTCACCTCGCTCAGTTTCCAGTGCTCCTCAAACTCCGAGGCCGTCATCTTGTTCCAGGTGAACTTGATGTAGTTTAGCTCAGGTTTCTGCGACACTAAAACTTAAAAGACAGGTAATTAACAAATATAACAACTGGGGGTTTTTTTATGTAGGGAGGTATAGATATACACGTTCCAAAATATCAGGTTTTTATAAGACCATGACAAATAAGAGACCATGACAAATCATTTCCATCTTTAATGTTCCGTTTCACCTTGTGTTATCTGAAGAACACCCAAATTGGTTAGAAAGAGGAAACAATCTATCCAAGGCAGCGTACAATCTCCTGTTTGCACTCTCCTTCGAGCTTTTCATTCAGCTTCAGCATCCATCCTTCTTTGACGGGGGTCTGTCAGCATTTCACATCTCGACTTGGAACTTGTTCACTCTTTCATGCAAACGTTCCCAAACTCTGTGGGATTTTGTGGAAGTCTTTTGAGAGCAGCCGTGTTCATGCCTCCACACAGATCTTCTGTTGTCACATGCAGAACATAAACCAGCAATTGCCAGAAATTCCTGCTGCTCCTTCACTGTTCAGCCTCTCTGACCAGTTTCCATTCTAGTTTTTTAGGAATCTTGGAGGACCATCAGTCTCTCTGCAATGCCACTCTGCTTTTTTGATGTCTGTCTTTACTGTGTTTCGCTATATTTTTTTATGCTGTTGAACCTTTTTGCACACTTGGCTTATTTAATATCCTCAGTTGTAACTTCTCAGAAAAATATGACTAACTGAAGCATCCAAATGTGCCAAAACAAATCCTACAAAGCCATTTGAACATGATTTTATGTTCATTTGATTCAATATAATTGATGGGAGCTTTGTGTAACTAAATGCTGAAATTAAAAGGTGCCTAGGCTATGTACAGTATTTGTTTCAGGATTTGGAATTTATGCTCACCATTTACATTTCTTTTAAAAAAATCTTTGATAACTTAATTTAATTTAATTGCACCAAATGTTTCTAAATGATTTCATTTTAATTTTACAAATTGACTCTTTTTAAATCTTAAATCTAAAAGGAACCATGCCTTTGCTAAATGTTGATGTAAAAGGGTTTTTTTATAATTCAAAAGGAAATTTCTTGTTTTACAAAGAAACAATTGTTTTCAATTGTCTTTTTTCAGTTGAAAAAAGACAATTGAAAAAAGACAAAAAGGTGGTAAACACAAAAAAACATTTAAACTCAGGTCAGAAATGTCTTTTTCTGCTTGGCTGTTTTGTATCTCATTCATATTTATTTAATCATAATATTTTATTTAAACATAAGGCAAAAGATCCCTGTATGTATTTTATTATTGAGCCTTTAAGTTGTACAACAGGATCAATATAAGATCAATAAATCTGCGTCATTCAGTCGAATCGAGTGACATTCTACTGGCCCTACTGACTTTTTGGGGTAATGTAAAAATAAAAAAGAAATATGCTTTATGTTCCCACAGTGGGAAAATTAAGGAAAATTCAGGTATAGTGAATGCAGCATTTGTATGGATAAGGGATGAAAAAAAATCCATCTGTGATTGGCTGGTGCTTCTTTATATAAACTTTGTCAAGTTGCAAGACACGGAGGTAAACACATGCCAGAACATGAACTGAGTAAGCATACACGCACGATGCACATCGCTCTCTGCTTATTAAAACCTTTTCTCCATTACCAAGTCTTACTACAGCCTGGTTTGCTCCTCTGGTTTGTTCCTGGTCTGTCTCCAAAAGTTCAGACCTAACTGACCATTGATTTTAAGAAGTTTATAGATATCTGGAAGTACATTAAAGCAGACTAGAAGCCATGAACTGCAACTGTGTTAAGCATCAGATTGCAGACAACCAGGCACTTGTCTTTGGAAGTACGTCGGAGGGGTTGCCGGTTGCTGATTGGTCACCGTGGTTCAATGATCAGCTCTTCTCTAAAAAAGGAGCAATGGTTTTATTAATTTATTGACAAGAAGGTGAAAGGCAGCTTTAACACAATGCTTCAGCATTAAAAATACAAAGAACATACCCTTTCCAGCCAGAAAATTAAATATTGAAACATCTTTTAGAACGCATGTGAACACAGATACACTTTGTATCTAAGACCTTAAGACGACTGTACCTTTGTAGTTGTGTAGCTGCTGGCTGCTCGGCTCCACCACCTCATTATCTACCGTCACCCCTGGATGCTTCTTCTGTAGCTCGTTGAGCATCTCTAGGTCTATCTCACCTAGAAGAAGAAAGGCGGTTAAAAACAAAAACAAAAAAATCTAGAGGCAAAATGTTAACTTGTTGAAATCCCTTGTTTTTTTGGGGGGGGTTTATAATGCTACGTTACAAAAAGAAAACCACAGAACAATTCTATCATGGGTTAAATTTCAAATATGGCTGCACAGTGGCGCAGTTGGTAGAGCTGTTGCCTTGCAGCAACAAGGTTCTGGGTTCGATTCCCGGCCCCGGCCTTTCTGCATGGAGTTTGCATGTTCTCCCTGTGCATGCGTGGGTTTTCTCCGGGTACTCCGGTTTCCTCCCACAGTCAAAAAACATGACTGTCAGGTTAATTGGCCTCTCCAAAATTGTCCCTAGGTGTGAGTGTGTGTATGTTGTGTAACTGCAGACTTCTGCCCAGGTCCCCCTTGAAAATGAGATCTAGATCTCAATGGGGCTTACCTGGTTAAATAAAGGAAATAAAAAAAAAATATATATATATAGCTGACGTTGCTGTTTCGAAAGCTGTTCAGAGTTGCTTTCAACCCGCAATAAGTGGAACGTTGACCAACATGTACATTTTAGCCACTTTCTGTTTCAGCTGCTCACAGGTGACTGTGTTTAGGTTTCAACTTTTTGAACAGATTTGTTCTGTTGCACCACTTGGTAGCACGTCGTTTAGTTTAGTTTACATCCAGATCTGGCTTTGAACCCAAAGTTTTCATACAAAAATGAAACAGCTGAACCTTTTTGCTAAACAAATGCTGCTGCATCTCATATTCACCTGTGTTGACTTTTAAAAACGTCACCACACTGAGACATGTAAGGTAAACAAATGTTGTGTTTGGACTTTTATTTTTATTTCTGAGGTCAAAATGTGAAGCTTACATGTCTACATCAAGAACAACTAACATCTGAATATAGTGTCTGCTCTACCCAAATTCTTTCTAGATGTTTAATGGAGCTTTAATTAAAAAAAAAAGAATTATATCTTTTACTGCTTGCATAGAAAATACTGAAAGAAAACACTGTTTATCATTTTGTAATGCTAACATTCGACGTCATCAGAGCATTTAGTAAATCACTCTGGAGTTCTGCCTCGCAGCTACGACTCATTTATACTGGATGTGACATTACTTTATAATTCCCAACGCTGACAAGTCAAGTCAAATACAACATTATGATGTCACCACAAAAAAAGTAGATTAAAAAGTCCCAATTATCCTGTTATGTAAGAAATATTCACTATCACAATGGATTTTGACGAAAATTTTACATCTGAAGTGAAGTAACCTCATAAAGTCCACATGGATTAAAAAGCAGAGCAGGTAGTCGAACTATTATTCTGTCAGTATCATTTGACTAAAGGGAGAAAATTTTGTTCTCTTTCCTATTGAAGGTGACAAGTTGCCACGACGAGAGGAGTAAATTTAAACCATAGATGGTTTAAATTTACTCCAGTGAATTGTTTGCAGTGAATTGTTTTACCTTGCAGGGAAGTTTGTAGTCATTTTAATGGATTTTCAAGTCCATTAGAGAATCCATTATGATATAGAAATGACAGCTCAGGTTAAGTAAAAAGTTTGGCTTTGACATAAGTAAAGGGTAGCAGTACTCTGAGGGCAAGTGCTCAGTTTGCACAGCTAAAAGAAATGACTGTCTTGTAATAGAACCTGCTGCTGTAAAGCTACATGGTGTTTAGATCATTTTGTCAAACTAATAGTAAATAAAATGGTCAGATGGCAAAAAAAAGCCTCCACACTGTCTTTTCTTCTTCTTCTCATAGCAGCCATGAATAAACTCTCCAATCGGCTCAGCAGCAGCCGACTGATTCTCCAACGTTCCCTCACCTTAGCGATCTGCTGCAGAGGTCATTCAGCTATTTACCGTGTCACGCTGCACATCAGCTAAGTTCAGCGGTGTCAGCGCCATATAGTTTGTGCTCTTACCAGCTCCGCTTCCAACTCCAATGACATTTAGATGGGACTTTCCAGCTCCAATGCTGCGGCGAGAGCAGAAAAAGCAGGAAAGAAAGAGGAAAAAGCAGAGTGTCTTCAGAGCAGCGACGCCTTGAAAATCACAGCTTCCAACCTGCCAAATGTGGGTCACATCTTTTTGGGCCTGTAACTGACAATTCTGCCTGACACTCGGGGGAATGTGAGATGTTCTGATCTATCGACTGAAGCCTCTGCAAGAATTTAGGCTTTGAATGTCGCTGTGGCGCGTTCTGTCGATCAATGTAAATTTTTATTAACTCCATTACACCTTTTAATTAACTTGCGAGTCACATCCCGCCAGCTTCCTGACGGATCTGCTTGTGAAAACGTCAAAAAAGAAAAAAAAGAGCCGAGTTTGGTTGGGTTGCTCTGCAGCACGTCATTCACCTCCCACAGCCTGCGCCAGCAGAGAGACCGTTTATGCTCTTACTTTTTGGAAATTCACAACCATGCACATACTATTTGACTGGTTAAAATATACATTTAGATCGTCAGCCAGGCATTGTTAATCTGTGAAACAGACTTTGGACTTAAGTTTAGTTAAAAGAAAGTGTTAACCGTTTCCTGTAATAATAAGCGCCACAGTTTGATTATTGATTTTCACAGGTTTTGTATTTTTATGATTCATGTGCCTCAGACTATCCCTGCACTCTAATTAAATACATACTTGCTTTTCCGTACAGCAAACTGACACGTAAAAAATGATTTGCCATGCAATGAAATTCACATATTCCGTTTTCCAACAATAAGTATTAACTTGTGTTTGTTTTACCAATCAGTTGCTTAAAGGTCAAGACCGTCTCCTGCTTTATGGTTCTCCAGTTAATCAAAAACCCTGATCTCATATCACATGTTCTTCACAGTTTACACTGAAGGATTTTAAAAGCCAAGATAGAGATTTGTCTCAACTTAATCCTGATCTTCAACTGACAATGAATTGCATTTTTCTTTATTCATCAAACGCATTATTTTTTTCAAATTATATTTTGGCACCATTAATGAAGCCTTTATGCAACAAGAAAATGCATGTTTTCACAAATTTTAGTGAAAGGCTCATTTGAACTTTTGATCTGAAAAAATATTAAAATATTCTATTACAATTGTAACACTGCTGAAGCAACGGACAGTATGTTTTTTTTAATGAAAGTCCGTTCCTTTTTTAAATTTCTAATAATTTTTCTGTGAAAATCACCAACCAAAAGCAAGAAAAGATTTTCAAAAATGAAATGAAGAATAAATGAATAAAATTAATAAAGTTTTCCTTCATGCAAAGCAACATAATATTTTTTTTCCTCTTTCAAACAAACTCTACATAATCATAATAACTTTGTCAAGACATGTCAAAATTACAATCATCTTGTTGAGAAATATTCCTCTACTAAATGTTGTGACGGTGCAGGGGAGGAAAGTTTGGATTATTAGTATTATCTTTGCAGTTTCCACTGTATTCACAATTCACTTTTTACGAATTTTTAAGTGGAATTATTAAAAATTATTCACAGGAAATTCACCTGTTCACAGATTTTGTTTTTCCATTGGGCATGTCTAAAGGAATTCTAAAGAAAATGCAACAACGGACTGTAATATTTTCAGTTGTCCATGTGTTAAATCATTGTTAAAGAAGCTTTACCTGGACATAATGTCAGGTAGTTTACTGTGGATGAAGTCCCGCATGCATTGGTGTTCAGAGGAGCGCTCCAGAAAAAGGAGGAAGGATCTCTGGTACCTTTCATCATCATGAACCAGACTCTTCAGTGGAGATCCCATGATGCCTGTCTGGACAAGAGCAGTTCATTTAGGGCCGTACGCTTTAATCAAATTCACTTTACGCTTTATGTCCTGTAGGGAAGATAGTCCCTTCACCAGGTCTCAAGACTTCTGCAGCCTCTAACAGGTGTCCTTCCTGTATTTAGTTCTATTTATCTTGCTATGGACTCTGACCTGATTCCCTGTCCAAGCTACAAAAAAAACATCCCCACAGGATGATGCTGCCACTGTGTTTTAATCAGACGTGATAGACTCACAAAAAAGCCAAATAAAGTACAGTCAAGCTTATAATTTGTAAATTCTGTAAAGTAATTAAGTGTACATCGCATTTCACTTCCAAATAAAGCTGGAACATACCGTCTATGTTCAGTGTGACGTTTCAGTTCGACTTAAAACACATAACAGTACAAACACAAAAACATAAGATAACATTTGTCCCATGGGATCTACTATTACTGCACGGTTGAACGTCAACACTCCAAAGCGTATTTCTCTATTACTGAAACGCTAAAGCCGGACATTTATCTGGCTTTTTCTCTACCCTGTTTTATTACGACAGAGCTGCCCGTTTATTGACTAAAATGACTTCGGCGGCAGCGGAAACGCAGAGCTGCACGCAGGCAGACAGACGCCGCCACGTCTCCTCCGACATAATTACGAGCAGCTGGTCAGAATACGAACAAAACACGTCCGTCTTCCGCTCAGCGAAACGTCAACGAGCGAGTTTTCGTCGTTCGCTAAGATTCCCGTCATGAGCGTGGAAAAAAAAAAAAAAAAAAAAAAAGCAAATCGTGACGATGATCACTTACTACCGTCTTCCGGCAGAACAGCGTCCGGGGGAAGGTGGAAAGCTGGAGTGAAACCTCCCACATGTGTCACAGCTTCTTCCCGGTAGGGAGGGCGAAAGGTGGCGGAGGAAATCCGTCAAAGAAAAGCCGTCTTCCCCAAGGCCCGGCCGCTGGGACTTGTACGTTTTCCTTTCAGATAAGCGTTTGTTTTAAGAATATTATCCTATGAAAGACCCGAGTTTCTAATCTGACTTTAGTGCCTTAAATTTCGTTGGAATAGTTTTTTTGTCAAATCTGAGGGAAATGTCATGTTTTCACAGGCGGTCCGAGGTTTAATAGGGGCTAGAGCGGAACTTCATTTGGAGCCCGATTTGGAGTTGCTTTTAAATTGTGTACATACTTAACAAGGCGGTCGATAATAGCCTGGTTTTGTTCAAATGTTTTCAAAATATACATAAAGGAATAATGTGAATCGTTTACAGTGGAGTCAATAGAATTGCATCTATTAAAATGTCGAGGTTTGAATGCAAAAGATCTATCTATAAAAATACAAGTTACAGCATTTAAAAAAGCATACATTTCTGTCTATAACACTCTATAGTGAAATCTATGGATAAATGTCATAAATAATTGCAATATATTTAATTTAAAAAATGGCTTGTTTCCATATGCAAAAACTGAATAATACATATCAATAGCAGCAACAATCCAGCCAAATTTGCAGTACCGTAATTCCACCACCTTTTGCGCTATTTGAAAAGTCGCGAGATATTGAACGTTCCGGTAGTTATGGACATATAAGCAAATAAATTTACTCACAGGACATTTAAAGAACTATTACATTTAAAATAAAAAAAAATATCCAGGCGGAGACTTTAAATTTACGACATAAAGGGGTAAGTAGTATTGATCTGGAGGATGATCTGCTTTTCGAGGTCGTATAGAACTGATGGCTATTGTAAAAAGACCAGTTAGAGAGGCAGCAGCTTGACACACCAGTCTCTTGATAAGTCCAACATTCATTCTTTATTGGACACAGAGTTATGCTAATAATGTTATACTGTTAGCTTCAAATAAACTCATTTTCATTAGTCCCGGAATTAGCTTGAATTGGGAATGAAACAAACATTATTTGGGTCTGGTTAGAGAATCGTTTATTGTCTTTTTTGAGTCCCACTGAGTTTTCCATACGCTTTAAAAAACTGCCAGGTCGCTGTTCATGTCAGACTCGACTTCAAAGTCCTTCCATTAATTACACAGGGTTGCACCATCTTATCTCTTTGGTCTCATTGTTTTCCATGTCACCTTTCCTCTGTCAGACAAAAAAGTTACAGGGTTAAAAAGGAGACAAAAAAAATCAGGGGGTGGAAAAGTTAGCGCTTTTCAGCCATGATCCATCTAATTGGAATGAACTCCCTCCTGCAAATGATGAAAGAGATTTTTAGTCTGACTAACTACGTCTAATTCTATGCCAGATGTTTATTAGAAGGCACTGTTAAAACCTCACTCTCTCCTTTTATCTCTGCATACGCACACACTCTCACACCTATCTGCACTCAATGGAAAAATTACACACACAAGTTCAGCTCACAAGACTCGGTTTATCATCATTAATTAGTCCTCAGCCTCACAGATGTTAGGTGCTACAATGACTGTAGAGATGAAACGGTGCTTTGAGCTAAAATTAACCTGCTCCGAGTTGCATTGCTCAGATTTACAGTAATTGTTTTATCAGATTTATCTCGTCTATTTGTTTCAAATCTCTCAGTTTTGAATTATTTTCTCTTTGGCCAAAATCGACTAAGCACGTCACCCCACACAAGACTCCGGACGACTTCTCAGCTTTTTAATGTTTTTTTTGGTTGGCTTATTAGTTATAGGTTGAATTTCTTAAACAACAAACAGAGATATATAAATTCAAATCAAAACCATGTCCCAGCTTATCAATTTAATCATCTTATGAATCATTAAATACTTACATTAACTTAGGATGATTTTATGTGCATTTTTTAAAAAAGTACATCTGAAAGTATCAAATATTTACGCACATAATCCTATGGGTGAAATTCTTTTTAAGAATAATTCACATTTCTCTTAACAATTCATAAAAAGTAATTAAAAAAACACACATACCAAAAGCATCTCTGTGGTTGCCAAACACTGAGCAAAAGAACCAAAGCAAAAGAAAAGAAACAGGTTCTTCTTTAGATTCTAATGGCAACTTGCATCCATAATTGTTGCACTTCCGCAATCTGTTGGATCCTAATATCTATTAAACAAACAGGCGTCTGGCTGAAACTAATTAAACCTCCATGACTTAACACTAGGTAACCACACCTTTCTCTCACTACACTGCCCTCTTGTGTGCAAATAATATAACTACAGCTATTTCATATGCTACATAATAATGATGATATATATCAGAGTAATTAGAATAACAAAACAAGTGACTTTTTAGAGCCCCTAAATGGATGAGGAAGCTTCAGACCATAGGATAAGAGACAAAATGTTGTATTGATATTTCTCTTAAAGGTTTTTAAGAATTGCTTTACTAAGTCTAAAGCACCAGTCCATCCTTTACCTCTGTGGAGATTGTGGACACTTTTGAGCATGAAGATTAAAAAAAGGTAGAATGGTTGATTATTTACTTCTCCACATCAACAGTTGTTTTGGAAAGAAAGCAAATGCCGATGCAGTTCTAGGCTCAGAGACACTGACATCTCCGTAAAACATCTTCAGAAAAGAAAGTTTGCCCACATCATTCCTTTTAATAAAATGGGAGGGTGCAGAGAGTGCTGAGGTCCTATGAAGGGACTCACAGACAGGCTATTGCATGTTGCATGCCTAACTGCTGCAGTTTCGAGGTCGGGATTGTATGTGTTAGAAGTGGGAAAGCTGTTAACTGTGAACCTTTAAAATGGGAATGGCATCTAATTTTAGCTCTTGTTCAACTTACTCAGCATCTATTTCAGAAAATGCAGAATTTATTAAAAAAAAATTCCTCCTGACCCTTTAAGTTGTATTATGTAAGTGAAACCTAGAGTGATAATATCTGTAGAAACCTTTTGGATTACGAGCTTGATGTTCTGAAGGGAATATTAGGCAAATATCATTTCCTCAAACAGCCATAACCACATGTTTTATTTAACACCATTGACTCTGTGCTTAATACTCCACAGAATACCTGTTTGGAATCTTCTTCTGACATGTTTGCTAATTTTCTGCGTTTCTTTATTGAAAAGGTTGGTAGTACCAGGGCTCCTATCACAGCTCCTGACTCTGTCCCCTCTGTTTCGGTCCCTTGCTCTGCTGCTTTCAATCAGTTTGAGCCTGTGACTGTCTCACTCTTAGAGGACATGGTTTGCCGCATTAAGCCATCAGGTTCCTCCCGTAATCCTGTCCCTCCACAATTTCTTTTAAAGATATTTTATCTAGCATAGGGCCGCCTGTTCTTGCAATTATAAATAGCACTCTGTCCCCAGGTGTGGTCCCTGCTAGTTTTAAACATGCAGTAGTGCAGCCACTGCTTAAAAAACCTGGCCTTGATGCTACTGTTCCAGCTAATTATCGGCCTATTTCAAAACTGCCTTTTCTTTCTAAGGTTTTAGAAAAAATTGTGTACTGTCAGCTAACACAGTTTTTTGATGACAGTTGGCATTCTGGAGGTTTTTCAGTCAGGTTTTAAAACTCTCCATAGCACAGAATTTGCTTTATTAAGAGTTTTTAATGACATCCTTCTTGCATGTGATTCTGGTAACCATGCTGTTCTGATTTTACTTAACTGCTGCCTTTGATACAGTAGACCACGACATTTTAATATCACGATTACACCACATTGTAGGTATTAATGGCACTGTTCTTAAATGATTCCGGTCTTACCTGGAGGACAGAACATTTCCAGTGAATATTAGTGACTCTGAATCACCTGCTGCTTCAATGCCTTATGGTGTCCTGCAGGGCTCAATTCTGGCCCCACTGCTTTTCTCTCTTTATTTACTGCCTCTGGGTTCTATCCTCAGGAAACACGGGATTTCGTTTCATTGTTACACTGATGATTGTCAGATTTATTTGCCCCTGAAGCAGAAGGATGTCCATTCCGTCAAACATCTCCTGGCATGTACAGGTGATATTAAAGCTTGATTGGCCTTGAACGTTTTAAATTTTAATGAAAAGAAAACAAAGGTGATGGTGTTTGGACCCAGTGGCTCCTGTGAGTCCTCCTCTGTTGACCTGGGACCCTTGGAGGTGTATTTTAAACCTGTTATTACAGATCTTGGTTTTAAGGTGGACAGTGATTTTAAATTGGACAGCCAAATCAGAGCCATGGTTAGGTCCAGTTTTTATCATTTAAGACAATTGGCATAAGTGAAATCTTTTCAGCATTTTGAAACAGTGATCGACGCTTTTATTTCACCTCGATTGGATTATTGTAACGCACTTTATCTGGGAGTCAGTCAGTCGCTGCTCTCACATCTGCAGCTAGTTCAGAATGCTGCTGCACGACGTTTAACAGGAACTTGAAAGAGGGAACATGTGACCCCTGTCCTGTCCTGGCCTCACTTCACTGGCTGCCTGTATATTTTAGGATTCATTTTAAAATTCTTATGTTTGTTTTTAAATCACTTCATAATCTTGCCCCGTCTTACCTCTCTGAGCTTCTTCACCCCTACATACCTCATCGGTCTCTCAGGTCCGCAGATCAGCTGCTCTTGGAGGTACTGAGATCCAGAAGGAAGCTCAGAGGGGACAGGAGGCTCAGAGGGGACAGGAAGCTCAGAGGGGACAGGAAGCTCAGAGGGGACAGGAGGCTCAGAGGGGACAGGAAGCTCAGAGGGGACAGGAAGCTCAGAGGGGACAGGAGGCTCAGAGGGGACAGGAAGCTCAGAGGGGACAGGAAGCTCAGAGGGACAGGAAGCTCAGAGGGGACAGGAAGCTCAGAGGGGACAGGAGGCTCAGAGGGGACAGGAAGCTCAGAGGGGACAGGAAGCTCAGAGGGGACAGGAGGCTCAGAGGGGACAGGAAGCTCAGAGGGGACAGGAAGCTCAGAGGGGACAGGAAGCTCAGAGGGGACAGGAAGCTCAGAGGGGACAGGAAGCTCAGAGGGGACAGGGCTTCTCTGTCATAGGTCCTAAGTTATGGAATGACTTGCCTTTGCAGGTCAGAGAGGCTCCTTCACTGTCCACTTTTAAAGTTCGTCTTAAAACTTGGCTTTCAACTCCAGCGGGATCTAGTTTTAAATTGTATATTTGTTTGTTTTTAAACTGCAAGAGTTTTTATTTTCTATTTTATTGTTATGTTGTGTTTTAATGTACAGCACTTTGTATCAGCTGTGGTTGTTTGAAAGTGCCTTATAAATAAAGTTGGTATGGTAAGATCTAAAGAGGATACAAATTTCATAACTCTGCCCCATGATGCACATTTCTATAGGCACATGGAGGAAGTTGCATGTTTTGTTTCGGACAAACTTCCTTGTGTAAAATAAAACCTCAAAGAAAACCGATCCCAAAATTCTTTAAACTCTAATCATTTGCAGAGAGATGTAACAGGCAGGGAGGTTCACTCACTGCTTCTTTATGAGTTTTATGAGAGAAATATGAAATATCTTATAAGTGATATGATGGATGGAATTACATAGTTCTGACTTTTCCTGGAGAATATTGGTGTTCTGGTTAGATGAGAAACAGAATGATTGGTAGAAAATGATTAGTCCAGGTTAGTCTGAAAGCAGCCCCCTGCTGTGGAGATTCCTTTCCTGTGTGGTCAAAAGATAATACAAGGATAAATGGATCAAAGTACAAAATGTTAGAGGCTGCAGAAGCACCGAGACTGTGGCGTCGTAGCTACAATGAATGTCCCTAAACAAAAATATAACACAAAAATATGGCACAGTCTTTTAAGATTTTTGGAAAAAAAAAAGTGTCCAATCATGTACTAATTTGCTTTGGCCAGTAATGTGAATTCCAAATACAAGTAAAAATTGTGTTTATGAAACCTTTTTAAAGGTGCTGTACAATGTTGGATCATAATTCTCCTTACATGCTCCTTTTCTGGGTTTTGTACCTCTTATGCAGTCCATAAGCGAGATCAGTTTTAAGTGAGATCATTTTAAAGAGTTCAGTAGTTCATCTGATTAAAACTTGTTGCAGGAAGGAATCCCAGGCAATCAAAATTTCATATGAATATCCTGAAGGGATGCATAATGGTGGTCGTCCAAAGGTTATTCTAAATAAAACTAAACCAGTGATCTGCTGTTGATCACCTCTGATTAAGCCTCTGTCTGTGGTGTTTTTATCTTCTATCATTTTGTGTCAGCAGTCTCTTCACATACTGATTGTATATAAATTGAATAACATTTACTCTTTTAGAAGTTCAAATTATTTAATGTAGTGTTTTTTGGGAGACTAGAAGTATGATACTTTCACAGTTTCATTTTCTGGGATGCAGATAAACACATTTTCTATTTCGCGTAAAAAAAAACAAAAACAAAGCAGTAAACATTCATTGTTTGAAATGGCCTCACAAACTTCTAAGTTTCTTTTTTCTCTCTCCCAGCTCTGACGAACTTCACCAAACCATATTTTATTAGAGTGTTCCTGCTTCCTTATGGGAACAAATGTAATAAATTAAAACGAGAAGCTCAAACTGTCACGTTGGTCATAAATCTTCACTAAAACCTCCAAATGTGTCTTGAAAGATGCGCAAATGAGATGAATTGGACATGACAGGATTGGCCCCCGTCTTTGCCATGGATCAGATGGCCGTGACACAAGCGTTTTAATTCAGCCTTGTCTTAAGCAAAAGTGACAGGATTAAATAAATGAATTACATGAGACAAAGATTTAAACTCTGCTTCGCTCGCAGCCCGGGATTATCCTGGGACTATCGGACTGGAAATCTGACTGGAGGGCAAAATGAATCTTATCAACTGCTTATCTGTTCTGGGCTTTGCCTTAGAGTCTGTGGTAATTACTATAAATCAGATGTATCAGGACTTGAAAGTCAAGGAGCCATGAAAGATCTTTGCTGGTCTGGAGCTTCTGCCTTATAAATATCCCTCTCAAAGAGGGGGTAGTGAGAGAAATGCAGGCCCCTTTTTTTTGATTTTCACATGATTTCACAATTTATTTGCATTTTGTCCAGTTCTCCATGTACACACAATAGTAACACAAATAGCTCAGGTACTGTAAACAGTAGGCAAAGATGTTTTTTGATCCGTCGGACACACCCAAAGGAGATTTCATAAGCATCTAAGAACAGAAATGTTTCTAGTTAGCTTATGATATGTTGTCAAGAGCATCGGGATAATTAAAATAGGGGTTTTTCCCATACCCACCTTTATACTATGTGTGCTTTTTGCTTCCCAAATTTCAGAAACACTGCCCTAGAAGAGACTACTACTAAAATGTTTGGCAACTTATGAAACAGAGACTTTTTGCAAGGCCACTTGGAGCGCTCTCTGCCAAAATAGATCAAGCATGCCTACGTACAGAGACAGCTGCCGAAATACAGTCGTTGTGACACGTAACAACCATATTTGTACAACCAGAAGGATTATAGAGTGGCTGAATAAATACATTCAAGATGAGGTCACATACAAGAACAGGTGCATCTCATTAAATAAGAATATTGGCGAAAAGTTCAATTATTTTAGTTATTCAGTTACAGGTGATGAAACTGGTGGATTACATAGATTTGATACACACAGGTGGACAAATTTCAAGGAATAATTTCTGTTTATTTTGGTGACACAACTGCTGGAAATTTAAAATTCAGTTCTCAGAAAATAGAGAACTTACAGAGAAGTCAGTCCATGTGCTTATCAGGAAAAGAACTTAATATTAAGCCTGTCCTAATAAGCGATTTATCTCATAATAAATTAAAATGATTCGCATGGCTAAGATTTGTCAAAAGGCAATTTTCTTTTACATAATCCATTTTTACAATCTGTTTTGGTTGTACGTGGTTTTTATTTTATTTTCGTTTGTTTTGTTTTTTATTTTGGATATTTAAATTGTCTTTCAATTACACTGTTACGTGTTCTTCCCAGAGTTAAAGTTTATTAGACTTTGAGAGGGCAAACTTGAAGTATTGTGCCATATATCTTGAAAATAAACTTTATTGTTTATATCTACAATTTTAGAGACTATTTGTTATTAAGTAAAATTTGTTATGGCAACAGGCCTAATATTTAAACACTTCTTTTGTAACATGAGTTATTAGAACAATGCAGCGCGACATGAAGAGGATTTTGAATCTCAGATTTATGATCAGGCTTTGATTCTCTGAAGGCTTTGGTTAAATCCCTGCTGCTTGTGCACTTTTTCTTACACTCAACTGTCCACTTTGATACGACTCTCTGAATTACCAGCTGCAACCTTGTTGTGGAGAGTTTCAGTGACTCTCTGCAAGAAGACTGTCAAGTCAGCAGTCTTCACAATGACTGTGTAGGTCGCAACATTGCCATGCAGTCATATTTATGCAATTTGCTTTTTACTATTGATGTTATGTAGTACTCTCTATTTTATGAAGAAAAAAAAATTCATAAGCTGAGAGCCATAATCATTAAAATGAATGAGATTAATACTCATATCACTGTGTCTGATGAATCTATAAAACACGAGTTTACATTTTTTAACTAAATTGCAGAAATGAAGTAACTTTTCAATTATATTCGAACTTATTGAGATGCACATCATGTGAATCTCATTGATTAGTGGTGAGCACCAAAATCACCAAACGCAGGAAATACTGAGTTGAAAAGAGAAGTGAAGGTGAAAAGGGTTTTAAAATCCACTCAGACTTTTTAAAAACCATTGATGCACTGAGCTGCAAGAGAAAATAAATTAAAAAGATAATAAACTGGGTTGTATGAGAGAAAACTCCACAGATTTGAGAGGGAAGATAGTTAACGGGCTCACGGATACTTGGTGTTTGTAATCTTTTCTTCAGGCTGTAAACAAAATATTGACTATTTTTTTAGTTAATTGAAACAGTGTATGGAATAATGATTAAAAAAGAAGAACTATGAACAATTTTCTTGGAAACAGACACAGATTAGACATGACATTATGACCATTTGGCTAGTAGTAGTAGTTGGTTTCCCTTCTGCTGCCAGAACAGCCTTAACCTGTTGGCATAATGAAAATAATGAACTTCTCAACGACTCCACTAGGGCTCTGGATGGATCCTCTGGTATTTGGAGTCAATATGTTAGCAGCAGCTCCTTTCGGTCCTGTAAGATGGAAGGTCAGGCCTCTGAGGATTGGACTTATTTGTCCAGCACATACTGAATTAAACTGAGATCTGGGGATTTGGCTGCCAAGTCAGCACCTCAAACCATTCTTGGTTTGTGGCAGGACGCATTATGCTGCTGAAAGATGTCACAGCCGCACCAATGGTGCCTGCAGCCTGGTGGGACATGCATCACACAGCAGTACACAGTACCCTACCCTGGCCATCCACCTGACACAAAGGCTAGGCCACTTTTTTCTGTTGCTCTGTGATCCAGTTCTCCGTTTTTGCCGTTTTGCACATTTTCGAGACTTTGTTTCCACTTTCATGGTTTGACAATTGATGATTTAAAGATATATGTTTTGAAAGATTCTATTTGTCTCTACTGTAAGAAAATGAGTTTAGGAGTCTGAAATAAACAGAGATGTAGCCAAAAACATTTTGTCATGCTTTCGGAGGCGTGTGGGGAGCGAAGATACACAACAAAAAAGAAGGGTCTCTTGCATGAACTTTACTTCTTCCAGCAACAATGAGTTACAATGGCAACTGAGCTGTTTCAAAGCAAAAACCGTGTGGTTTCCGGCCTCTAGCTCTGGCACAGACAGCATTTAGCAATGTCCGGACAGTGAGCAGTGAGAGCCGTTACCAACAACATGAACAACACAATCTACTAGCCTCGCCTCCAGAGCTGTGTTGCATTCGCTGATCTAACTTAGGCTCAGAGAACTAAAATACAAAACCAAACTCAACGTTTAATAAAGCTTAACCTTCCTTACACTATTCATACGGCTAGCCAGGCCCAACAACTGATTGGCACCAGAGTCACTGTATAGCACCACCGTATCCTCAAAATAAGTCAGTTAAAGGAGGTTTTTATTCTCATTGGGTTTTTATCCTGGTAAAATAAAGGTTAAAAAATATATATGCATATATATATCGTCTCATGGGGAAAACTAATCACTTCGCAGGGATCGATCACTGGCCAATAAATAATATCTAAATACCCATGAGGATTTTATCAAGAGTCAGAATCCAAAATTGCTCAGAGTTCCAATAAACAGAAACACAGCATTTGAGCTATTTTGACTTCCGTAGCCTGTCTTCTGCCTCGTTGGGCCTGAATCAGCTCACCACTGTCCCCTTTCTGGACCTCTTTTGACAGATACTGACGGCTGCAGACTGAGAATCTCCTATACAAGCTGCAGTTCTGTAGATGCTCTGAGCGATCTGAATAGCCATTTCAACTTGGCCCTTGTCAAATTCAGTCACTTACACTTTTTTCTGCTTCTAACTGATGAATTTGGAGGAAAACATTTTCACTTCTCACCTAAACCTTTCTCATTTAGAGGTGCCCTCAAACGGAAAGGGTGTGTGTTATTTACTGGTCATAATGTTATGCCTGATAGCATGAGTAACCCAGCCAAAATCTTTGTGATTCTCCTTGATATTTAAGTGATAAGTGCTGTTTTGCTTTGCATCACATTAAAACTATGCATGAGGTATGATTTCAATCATGCTGGATTCCAATCTCCTCATTTGCATGATTTTTATTATTATTTTTGCTCTAAAATGCACCAAAATGGTATCCTATTGAGTAAAAATGACATGAACTCGTTGCTGAATTTTATTTTCCATGGCTGGGGTTCACGTGAGAATGGAGAAATAGTCAAATTACATTTGCCCTTAAACTCGAGGCAGGCTTTGATTTTGGTTTCCACATATACACAACATATTGCATCATCAACAATACACAATCAGACAGCAAAAATAAATAAATTAAAACTTGCATTACAGTTAAAACACTAGAAAAGTCATCATCATCAAAAAAAAAAGAATCAGCACTAACGTAGTGCATACACCATCTTATTTGTTTGAAAATAAGGAATAAAAGAGTTTATCCAAAGAGCTTGTGACTTTACCTCTCACAAAGTTCAGAAACTATTGAGAAAAATTAAAATACCTTTCAGTAGAATGTGTAACTACAGACTGAAATAAAACAAATAAAAACAAAATAAAACAAAGAAATGTGGTCCCTCTGATTGTTGACACTTCAAAAACCTCCACAGTGGATTCACTTGTGGATTCATTTTGTCTCTAGTGCCTGAAAGTCTTCTTGCTTTGTCATTTGCAAATGGTGCTTGGACCGCGTGTTCATGTTGCAGGCAGTTATAGAAAAAAAGGATCTAGAGGTCCATGTCTCAGTCTTGGCTCAACTGGCTTTGGCTCCGCTTGTTTGATCCGGCCAATACTCGGCGCCGTCAGCGGCAGACCAAATCGCTTTACTATCGCAAACATAACACCGGCTCAAGCAGGTCGGGGTATGTGCTTGGCAACAATGCAAACCAGGCCGAATCCTGCCCAAGGCCAGTCATGTGACCTTGCTGGTATAGCAGCCAGGTCACATATCCACATCGCCGTCATAGGCGAGAGTCAAGGGCTTCTGAGGTGGAGGAGACGCCTTGGAGGTTTTGGATGGCTTGCTAAAAAAAAAAAAACAGCAAGAGACAAGACACAAAAAGCTCAGAAAGCATGTAGCTTGATGCAGCACAAGGCAGTCCAACTTGATTTCAGTCTTTAAAAAGAATTTCATTAACTGATAACAGGAGCTCACAACAGACAAAGTAGTGTGGAGGAGTATAACTCATACTTGACAGGGTTGTGTTGGAGGAAAGGAATTTTTTTTTGCCTCTCCATGTTTATGCTTTTCTCATACCAAGTATGTGTATGTGAGTGTGTGTTTGTGTGTGAGAGAGAGAGAGAGAGAGAGAGAGAGAGAGAGAGAGAGAGAGAGACAGAGAGAGAGAGAGAAAGACCTACAAAGAAGCTCCTGCTTTAACAATCGTATATGGCAAAGAACATTTTGAAGTTAGTGGAATTGGACGTACCAGATCAGGAATGACAGCGTGACGATGAAAAGTACTACAATGAATCCGACGATGGCTACGGCATAAACCCACAGCTTTACTCTTCCATCTGTGTAACCAAAAGGGAGATTTTAAATAAAGACATGTAAGAGATTGTTCAGGCAGTCATGAAACTCTGTTCCCACATACCGACAAGAAGATATTTAATGTGGTCAGATTATCTCGCTAAAGTGTCCAAACCATTTGCACATACTGACAGATTGCAACTCCAGCAGGAGTTTGCGTGACACACCATTTGAAGTAAGTGGATGTTTGTCAAGTGGAAAGAAAATTATGATGCGTCTCACTACCAGATTTGCACATAACAGAAAACATCATTAATTTTTCTTTGCAAAAAATCAAAACAAAACAGCAAATGCAAAATAAACCATTTAAAACCAGTTAGAAGTTTTCTTCAACTTTTGAATTATCTATCAGGATTAAAATCCCAATAAAATACACATAATCCTGTGATTATGTGACAAAATGTTGGAAAGTTCAAGAGGGTTCAATAATTTTACAAGGTACTGAATGAAGTTCGTTGTGCTTTTTCCCACAGATTATAATAAGGAGAACTGCAAAGACATTGACATAGAACAGGATTTTCAACCTAATGAGCCAAACTGAACATGTTTGTCACATGACTTCTTAGACAAACATCTACTTTAGAAAATATCTCATCATTTCTAATTTTAGGGTTTAAGATGAAGGTAATTCAAAATCAAAATTACTTTATTAATCCCAAAGGGAAATTAAATAAACATAAACATAATAATAAGCAATAAATATAAATTAAATAATAAACATAAAAGGGGATTTTTTTATTTAATTTAAAGTACATAGATTCCAGCCTAATAACAGACCTAAAAACATATTACTGGTTCTTTTAGTGTCATTTTGTGAGGGAATTCAGTAAATTAAGTGTTTAACTTCTTATTACATTATCTGGTCCCTATTCATTTTTATGGAAGGTCCAAAGCGGCTCTTGCTCTTCCTTTTTGTCCGTTTATTTTAAAGGAAGAAGGGCATTTTTAGAAGCAGGAACAATGTCAGTCACGCTGATTGATTGTTGCAGATCATTTCCATTTCAGTACCTGGGCCGACGGGCCTTAAGGTCCACTCGCTGAAGAGGTGGTTGGACTGAGACGGCCGGGGTTTTAATCTTCCAGAGTTAGTTTTCACATCGGCTTTCTTGCTGTTGTCCACCCCGGGGGTTCTGGTGCAGTAGTCCAAGAAGCCATGCGAGGTCATCACTTCGGTGTAGCCCTTCTCACACCCACACACTCCACTCTGCACGGAAAGGGGATCATTTACTGCCCAGGGAAGACTGCTGCGATTGTTGCCTCACACTTTACAAGACGTGCAGTGCAGTGGCGTGACGATGCTCTTAGGGGCAGTATAACATCGAGCTCTGGCCACTAACTCTCATCCCACGCCCTAAACAACCTCACAGGTGTGCATCTTAACTGAGACAAACAGTTAAATTAATCTGATTAGCTTCTAATGGGCTGCTTTAGGAAATTAAAAACGCCATCGATCACGATCCAGGCAGCCTCCCACCAAGAGGTATGTGAGCAGAAAACAACACAAAAAACTCCAGAGAGACCGACCGCAGCTTCCTGATCGAAACGCAGCAATCTTACCGGCGTGCAATGTGAGAAGGGTTTCGTGCACGGAGGATGGCAGTGTCGAAGGGTGGTGGGCCTTTTCTGTGGGAAACAGCCCCCTGAGAAGACAACACATTCTTATTTCTGTTCCTTTACCCATTGATCAGTAAATGAATTCTCTGTCACAGCTGATTAATGGGTTCAGGTTCCTATCGGGGTCCCTGATCAATCGGTGAACATTTTAATTCCAACACAGAAAATTGCATGTCAGAATATCAAAGAGTAATGCCATGGGCTTCCGGGTTCTCTGCCAAGGCAGGTTTTATTTTTTTATTCCTTCTGGTTTCATATTTTCCAGAAATACTTCCTTGGAGTGATAAGATCACAATCCCCTACTATTTAGAGCAGATCAAGCCTGCCTAAAGCTTTTTTATCCCCACAACAGTCGTGGTTTTGTTCTGTTTCTCCGAGGCTGGTTTACTTCCTATAAATACAAATGCGTGATTATATTTATATGGATTGGAAGCATCCCAGCTCGGTGCGGTTCATTGATTACTTGCGTTATAAAGGGAGGAAAAGAAAGAAATCAATTGACCCTGGTGTGGGAAAAGGCAGACCAAATAAAGTGTAAAATGTTCTTGGAGCAGTGTACTAAAACTACTCTGTGTGAGTGAATCTTCAAGCACTGGCTGTAGACGTCAGCCTGGCCAAGTCAAAGGCAAGTCAGGTCTCAGTCATGATCAGTTTTCACAACGCTGAAACAGCAAAGCACGATGCGACTTAAAACATGGCTGATGAGTGGAGATAAGAAAAACTGTAGATAGTAGCTTCTGCAGTCGTGCTAAGACGGTTTTCACTGTGCTTATTAATGCATATTAACAAATGTTTGTTTAACGATTAATATTGGCAGGTATAATCATTTTTCAAGTGGTTGTCAAGTATTTGCGGATTTTAATTATTTTCGGCCGGCTGTGGACCCCAACACCTTTTAGTAATGGGGGTCCACTGTAATACATGGAAAAAGGACCAAACGAGGAGAAGCAGCATTCAGTTTCTACGCACCACAAATGTGGAACAAATTCCAGGAAACTGTAAAACAGCTGAAACACTGAAACACTGGGTGTCTTTAAATCTCAACTTAACCTGTTTAGAGTTGCTTATGGCTAAATTAGGGTTAGAGTGCGGGTTTTGATGTCTTTGATGTTTTTATCTTCACTTTATCTATTAATCTCTAATCTCTTCTTTTTTTGTTTTTTGGTGCTTTAGAGTCCTTGTCAAATGGCATTTTGATTAAAATCTGGATCTTTTTTTTCAAATTCCAATCTTTTTTCATTTTTTCAAAATCTCTTTCTCTTTCTTAGTGTTTATTCAATGTCCCATGCTGCAAAGCACTTTGAAATGCCTTGCTGCTGAAATGTGCTATACAAATAAAATTTGATTGATGGCTCAGTTTGAAAGACATCCATCAGGACATTATTATTACTTAATTTAAACATTTACTCAAACGAGCCACACTTCTTGGTCTATTTTCACTCCTGATAACATGAGATTAGAGATTTTATGAGAGTTTGAGCCTGAGTTGAATCTGAAGCCTAAAATCTTAGTTTTTGCAGCTTAAGTGCTACTCGGGTCCTCATCTCCGCCTTCATGCTTGTCTGAATTTGTGACTGACAGAAAGCACAGTCCATCTGCTGGCACAGAAAGTTTCAGCCTCATATGAGTTTTGTTATATATCTGGAAAAGATCTTATCTGTAGAAGCAAAGCCCACTGACAGCTTAATAGTTTTGGAATCTCTAAAGATTATACTTTTGCAATTCAGAACTGTCAGATCTTTGCAGATGTCGCATTTCCTATTATCTCCTGATCCAATAAGGCCCTCTTTTCTTCTAAATGAAATTCAAAACCACCTGCTACAGCCACTTCTGGAACAAAATAAAAAAAAAAAAAGTTTTCAGTTTGACAGTTTTCAGAGATGAACGAAAGGAGATTCACTTCATGTCTCAGCTGCACATTTCATTTTAGAGCTATAGACTTATTCTTTAATGCAGCACACATCCATATGATACAAAATGAAATGAAAAAAGGGCTCAACTGTGTCAGCACAGGGGAACATAAACAGAACACATTCAGCCGCTGGACTCATGTAGGAATTAGGCAATATCGCCGTTCCCTAGGAGGTATTGTATGTAACCCATCTATAAGCAGTCACTGGAGACTGTAAGGCTTCACCTGTGACATTAACACCATCTGAGCGTTGACACCACACTGGCCTCTTATTGTTTGTCCATCCCCCTGTTTTCCACTGGTAGCTGTGGCACTTTCCTCCTGTAGCAAAGGCAGAGAGGTAGACGCAATCCTCATTAGCAGCTTATATTGGGTGTCCACACCTGTTGTCAGGCTCCTGTAGATGTTAACCTCCGTTTCCCTCAGGCCTTCGCCTTTATATTATAAAGCTAAGACAGGATGATTACAAAGATGATTACAAAGACAGGACAGAAAGAAAAAAAAGAACAGAAACCCCTCAACTGAGGCAGCATGCGAGACTGTGGCAACATTGGAAAAAATTAGGTAAAATCGGTTGGAAATATATGAAATGGGCCTCTTTTTGCAATCAAAGCTCTTGTTTTCTTGAGGGAGAGTCTATGGAAAGGTTGATTTGAAGAAAAAAGCAAAGACAGATAGAACTGATTTGTAGGACAGAAGAAAGCGGCGCCACACAAAGCTGCAATTCAGGACAAACTTACAAAAAGAACCAAAGCAAAACCACAGAAAGTACAGAATTGAAGTTACACATAAGGGTTACTGCGGTGGGTACAATTTTGAAAAAATATATTTGAGCTTGTGTATTGTGTATGAAGGTACTCAGGCCTTTTTCTACTGCTGCTTCACAATAGCTGCTGCACATCAGAGAGGCTCTGTCACTACTTTTAAAACTCCTCTTAAAGCCTTTTCTTCTTCTTTGGCCTTCAATAATTAGCTAGACATAGTTTTACTTTGCTTATTTTAATATGTGGCATGGTGTTTAATATTTTACTGTCCCTTTGCCTTATTTATACATGGTTATTTTTTAATAGTTTTCTTTGTGCAGCACTTTGTTGCTGCTGCTGCTCTTTTAAGGAGCTTTATAAATACAATTGCTGTGGTATGATGGTGAAAGGAACAAAAACTGACCAAATTAATAATGAAATATAAGAAAAAAATGAATATTTTTTTAAAAGGTGAAGATTAAAAACATATGTGATAAAAAACAACATTAAGCACAACGTCAGCAGAAATGAATTTAGAGATGACCTGACAAAATGGCTTTTGAGAACAATAGAATCAAGTTTCCTGCAGTAGAATATAACACAAATCATTGTAAAAAAATACAATGTTCCCCTGGCTCCGCCCAGTGGTCCTGCTGCCATTTGCAGAAACACACGGTTCCGCTCAAAAACAACCAATCAGAATCAGGAAGAAAGTCTTTGTTCTGTCAATCACACCCTTCAACGCGATGCTCACACCCTTCCCCCACTCAGTGTGTTCCGTCAAGCTCAAGTTTTTCTGGTACACTGCAGCTGTGATGTTGGTGGAGAAACATGTTCAGAATTTCAGACCACAGTTGTTCTCAGAACTCCCCACTGCAACTTTAACAAAAAGACAAAGTTGTTTATTTGAGCTTTAACCTCTGTTATTTTCTGGATTTTGAAATGTTGGCAGCCTTTTGTACACTTGACAGTGACGGTTATGACGTACATGCTGCAGCGACCTCTGCATTAGCAATGTAGCTGCTTCAACTAGAGTTCAGTTATGATGTGGTATTGTGGACGAATACCCCAAATATGTTGGCAACATAAAATGCTACAAATTAGTTGTAAATCATCAGATGTAAAATCCAACGCTTCCCTAAACAAATTTTCTCTAAATCCTAGTGGAACCTGCTTGCTACCATCGGAGCACTTTGGCTTCAGGAGCAGCTGAAACTAACCTTGTTATTTCTGTCCAAGTCGGTGCAGACGCTCAGCCATCCTGGGCATTACAAGTGCTTTAGAGAGTGCTTACATATAAAGCGAGCCGGGTTCAGAAGTGAAAAAGCCTCTGGGTTAGAGGTGGGATGTCTTCAAGAAACATGAAAGTCCAGCAACTGCGATTTAAGCACTTAGATCTGAAGCTACCTGCTCACTATGCGAGTATTAAATATCTGGAGTAAAACTTGATTTAAATAGATTTTTTGGGGGTTCAAATAAAAGTAAAGCAAACTAAAAAAAGTTTTTTAAAAAAAATCACAATAATAGCTGCGTCTAAATCATTTAATGGAGCTTTTTAATAATGCTTGCCAAAGCTTTTTTTGCATCCTCCCTCTCCCATCACTCTTCCATAAGGTTGCCTTTTTTCTCATATCCAAGTGCATTAAAGTCGCCTTATTGCCGATTAAAAAACTGGAAGTGAGAATAGAAGGAGAATCAGCAGGAGCAAGAAAAAGTCCACGTAACTAACATAAACCGATAATGTCCGGTTCAAGCTCGCACGCGCAGCCATCAGCTTGACCATGTGTAACTCTGCATGGGCTTCGTGATGAGGAACTTCACTCTGGGGCCGGATACGGACAAGGATTTTATATCTATTTGAATCTCACGCTCTGCTGGCGGTGAAACACAAACTCAAGTGTTTTGCAATAAAACAGAACAGACATTTATGGACACATGCAAAATAAGAAAAAAGGACAAGGATGCTTGTTTTGGAAAAAAATAATGAGGAGTGAGATTTAAGTGCAACAACATCTGGTTAATTAATCACTGAGGGACATTAAATACATTGGATTCTTGATCAAAAGTCTCTGTTCTTTATCTTTTTAAATTCAACACATGTGGGACATACTACCAACTATTCTCCAGACTCGTAACAATGGTGCTCTTGAGTCTTTCTGTGTGTTGAAACAGGACGATGGCCCTAACTTTTAATTCAGCGTTTTCAGCTCAGGTGTTGTCGCGTCTTTTCTCTGCACCCTTTTGAGCGTCCTGGAGAGTTGAAAAAGAACCCTATTCCTGCAACTTTAAGATCCAGCTCTCCTTCAAGACATTTGTCTCAACTATTTGCTCTTTACCAGAGCTATGTAAAGCTTGACTGCATGCCAAAGAAGCAATTTAGCTATTTGATTCAAGACCAGGGACTCATTTCACTGCTCTTTTAGCATTAAACGCATCAATCAGATTGATGTCCGATGGGGGATAACACTACAATACAACTCCTAAAATTACATTTTACAATACATCTAGCAATCTAAAAACATTCTTTATTATATAATCTTTTAGTTTATTGTTCTATCTGACAGTTTTGAAAACCCCAGAAGACATTGTTGGTCCATATTGCGCCCTACGTGTTCCCTCAAGTAGCAAACACGACTCCATCACAGCAGTCTGAAGGCAGCGCTGCCCTGATGCAACAACATAAACCTTTCAGGATAGTTTCAAAGATCAAAGGTTGAAATAGTTTATCTTTATAGCAGCTCTCATGTGTGTAGCTGGAGTTTAATAGACATTTAGTGGACAGCGAAATAAATGCTGTCGAATTTATTTAAATTGTCTGAGCAGCAAGAAAAATTGAAAAGTGAAGCAAGTTTTCCAGGAAAGGTATACACACAAAGGCTTTTTTGTTTTAACAATTTTTAAATGTTTAAAGGTGATTAAGGCACTAGTGACCTGTAGTCACTAGTAACTAGTTGGGAAGAAGGGCAGTTGGGAAGTTGCTGCAGTAAACAACCCAAGAGCCGGTAATCTAACTCCAAACAGCTGTATTTGTTTTAAGCCACTTTTAGCAACGGAAACAAATTTTAAATACAAATTTATAAAAACAAAAAAATCAGAATCAATGGATATATTTGTTTTCATTTTATAAAGTTAAATTAAATATACAATAGCATTTAAAGGCGTTCATATGAAAAAAACTTTTAATATGGTTTGTTAAAGAGATTTAATTGTATTATGAATACTAGGGATGTGCCGATCAGGTTTTTTTCTCCCGATACCGATACCGATCACCCTGAGGGCCGATCGCCGATTCCGATCCCCGATACCGATCACATAGTTATTTTTTTTTTATATATCATAAACACTACTGTTACATTATGTAGAAAAAGGAACCATGAATTCATCTTAATTTAGACAAAAACTTGTTTTTAATAACTTTTCCAAGAAGAAAACTAAACAAAACAGGCATTGTGCAAATTGAACTGCTATCAATAATACTACCTTTAACAGACTGATAACATATGAAGGTTGTGAAGAAGTAAATAATGCAAAGAGCCAAAATAAAACCTCTCAACATTGACAAAAAATTCAAGTATAAAACTTAACATTCAAAGGCAAAAACAGATTCAATAAACAATCCTGAGTTACTGAATGAAAACTTCCTGTTAGCATGGCGGCTAGCTGATTACTGCTGGTTCTGATTGGCTGTTTCTGACTGAGCGGAGTAACAGAGAGGAGATCGATTTTTTTTTTAGAGTTTATCTGTCTCATGTTAGGACAGAGAAAGTTTTAATATGTATGTAAAATGTATTTTTTAGGTTAAATGCTGCAGCTTTAACAGGTTCGGTGTGAGAGTCGCTACCGGGTGGAGCAGAAGCGGCTCCGTGTCAAATATTACTAAATATTACTAAATATTATTCAAAAGCAGAACCAGCGTCTTACATCGCAGCTCCAAGACTTAAATCATTTTCCAGGTTATTAGTTTAGCTTTCTGACCGTCATGCTAATCCGGGTGAGTGTTTGTAGCTGCGCTGCTTTACCTGCTGTCTGATCCTCCGTGTCTTTTTACTGCACTGAGCCTCGATGTAGCCAAACTCCGTCATTTTTTTATGTCTATTAGCTTCGTTGTGTTGATGCATTTTGACCTGCTTCTATTTTCCACCGCAACACGCAACACATCCTTATTCACTCAGTGCATTATAGTTACACATCGCTTAGGATTTGTTGTTGCGCGTTTGCGCAGTGAAGGAAAGACGAGACCAGCTGGACAGACAGGCTGGGAAATGAGATGCAGGTGATCGGTATCGGATCAAGAGCCAATGATCGCCGATCCCGATCATCACCGATTTCACGGAAATCGGCCGATTATGATCGGTGACCGATCAATCGGCACACCTCTAATGAATACGGTTATCAGCTTTTTGGTGAAAATAAGTGCAAGTCAATCTTCCTTCAAACCTTTACAAGGCTGGGTCTCAAAGGCCTGATGGGGGCAGCTGCCCTGGTTCTCCATGGCTTGAATGATCACAGCTCTGGATCGCGCCTGGCGACCGGTGGACTCAAAGCTGCGGCCCTCCAGGCAGGTCAGCTGGCAGGAGCTCCAGGTAGACCACTGTGTCAAATGGCAATCCCCTGAAGAAAAAAATTATAATAATAAAAAAAGACATCAAGTCACAGATTGATCCTGATCCACAAATAATCTTCTGTCAAACTGTCAACAATATGAAGCACTGTAAGATTTAACAGGAACCAAAAACAACACATCTGTGAGAGATGCATGTTCTTAATGCAAAAACAGATGAATGGATATGGCCTTCACAGCCAGGCTTTAAAGTAAGACGTAAAACCGACAGAGAAAACTGAAACAGGTCTCCCTGGGGAGGACATTATTTGTCTGACAAAAGCTGGTTGATGTTTTTTTTGTGTGTGTGAGCCAATAAATGATACAGGAAACTTTCTCTCTTGAATGTCAAACACAAATATCCTTTGTGACGCTCGGTAGGGTTTTCCTGCAGCGATAATATCATCCAAAGCCACCGTCTACCAGCCTGAGAAAGTCTCTGATTCTCTGCCTTGAACATCCATTAGTGACTATCTGTGGACTGAGGCATCTCATTATCTTTCATCTTCATACGCAGACACTCCATCAGCTCTTGTCTTACACAGCTTCATCTGCGGGAACATGCTGCGGCGGGAGCCGAGTTAAACCGCTTCAAGCCGCATTTGCAAAATACATCTCGCATGTATGTTCCACTGCACTTCTGCTGGACCTCACATTTCACCTGCTGGCACCTTCTCACCAACAAACACACGCATGCACGATGAAGACACATATACATACACACCACCACACACACACACACACACACACACGTCTGCCCTTGGCATCAAACACTTCTGATCTTCAGCCAAGACTCGCCGCATCGGCGGACTGAGTGATGAATCAAGCAGAGGATCACAGAGGAGAGAGATGAGCACAGGCAGCCACTTACTCTTCATAGCAAAGCCTTACAAAAGGCTTCACAAGGCAACATGACTGAGATCGCAGGTCTGAGAAGCCTTTTCATCAAAGACAATCACTGTGTCTTGTAAAGATGGCAAGTATTAAAATGAACTCAAATCTTTTGCTACCTGTGCAGCAGCCATGCAAAGATGCAAAGTAAAGCTTCATTATAGAGGGATAAACGTTGACAGTAAAGCAGGTGAGCTGTCAGCTGGCCAGCTGCTGCCTCTCTGAACATAATTTAATGCTCATTTTTTGGCTTAAGGAATAAATAAAAAAAACCCTCCACTGTCACTACACGACATCAGCAAACTGGTGAGATGCCGTCTCCTTGTTTCCATGGTGATTATTCTAATGAAAAGGTTGATCATTTACCGTGCGCAGATTCAATTAGAGATTGTGACACGGATCAGGTGTTTTACGCAACAAAATGATCGAGTTACAGCAAAATGTTTGATTAATTTACAGTTCAGCTAAGACGTTAACATCCAGCCTACCACAGTAAAAGGTTAGAAATATTCCACCTGGATATTTGACCACTTGTGGCAGATGTGGTAGAAATCATTGGAAATGGTGTTTTCATTACTTTTTAAGCACAGTTTACAAAGTTTTAAAACTCAATATGTCGGCTTATTTTCTACTTACCTCTTTCAAAATTACATTTTGTTGTCATTTCTAACAACAAAATGAAGCCAAGAAAACTTTTTTTTAAAGGTTTTGTTGGCTCTAGTGGCCTTTATTTGAAGGTAGTTAGACAGGAGGGAGGGTAATGAGGGGGGGGGGGGGGGGAAGACATGCGGCGAGTGTAACCAGGTCGGGAATCAAGCCTGCGACCACCAGCATGAGGACTAAGGCCTCAATACATGGGTTGTGCTTTGCCCTTGCGCCACCACAGAACACCCAAAAAACCTTATTTTAAATGAAATAATAATCCAAAGTGCGACAGAGCTTTAATGATGAAATCTTCTGCGAGTGTTTCAATTTGTATTTTACCTTTAAGATTTTTATCTGTATCAATTACACTGAAAAAACGTTTTGAACAATTTCAGATGTAGCTTCCATAAAGAATAAATTCAATCCAATCTACCCCTGTTCCCAGACTAGATTGCTTCTGATGTGGCTTTTATTTTTGCTAATGGAAATTTGTTATGTTCACACACTCTCCCCATGCAGCACTCCCATTGGCATTAATTGTGCGTTTGTGATAAGTGGAATGATTGCCAGGGATGAGGTGATTGCTTGAGGCGGTGTGATTTGTTAATTATTTCAATTAACACAGAATATTTTTTCATGCTTTATTTGATGTGGCTTTTATTACACTAATCTTTGAAGAAATGACTAATCTCAACTTATCTGTTTAGTTGTTAAGAATAACTTCTAGAGCTCTGTTTTTAAGTCAAAATTCTCCCATTCATTTCTATGAGAAAAAAAATGGCTACTCGTGTTTATCAGGGAGAACAAAACGGATTATCTTCAGTGAAATGGGCCATTCGTAAAATTATGACTTCTATGAATTTTGCAATTACTTGGAGTCTGAAAATGTCAACTGGTCGAAGAAAAGGGCCATATTTTAGAAAACAGGTACAAATGCTTTATAAAAAAAATTGAGTTTTCAGTTATTGGAACAACTGATGCACAAATAAATAATTTCTCCAGTCATGCAGTTACTCTGATTTAACTCCCTAAGCTGTTTGGTTGTTCTTCTAAACAAAATGCCAATACATTAAAAGAGCAAATATGGGAATCCAATAAAAGTAAAGCGGCTTTGCCTGGGCAGGGGACGAAGCATGGCTGCTCCATTTCCTGCTGGAGTTGCTGCCTCAGCACATCTCCACACAGCTCTCTGTCCACAGGCTGAGGCGGAGGAGACTCGTGCCAGTTCCCCCAGTGGACAACACACGACAGGTTTCTTCTCCGGACCCCCTCTCCGCATTTTGCACCCTGCACAGACATAAATACAAATACAAAACATATATTTATGTATATTTTTTTTTTTTCAAAACTAGTCAATGTTTCTTCGTCACGTTTCAATTTTCTCCTGAGTTTCCACGATGTAAATTAACAGGTGTGCATTCTTGACCATATAATGACTCACGAAGGCTCATAAAATATTACAATATTGGGCCATGAAGGTGAGATAAATTCACATTTTTCCATCCTGTACATATTTACTGAGTGTCTGCATTATGATGTAAGATCAGGAAATTATTTGTAAGAGTACTAGAATGAAGCCTTGAGGAACTCCATATGAGATCTTTGATTGCTTCTGTTTCTAATTGCTAAAAAACACAAAAGTCCCAAGCTACTAAATAGCAATTAATCATCTTATAAGTCAATTTGACATTTTTCCATTAAATCAGTCAGTGTTTATGATGAACTGTTAAACAGTGAAAACAACGGAGGGGTGGGGAGGGGGGGACACAACTATGGTATGAAAAGTTAGTTTTTAAAATACATTTCAATTATATAAAAAATTCTATTAACATATCATGAATTTCTTCATGCACATTACTGCTCACACCATTAGGCTACTTTTAGCAAACATTCCACTACATTTCTAGCTACATAACACATTTGCCGATCCACGTTCTCCATCTGGCACCAGTCAATTTTTTTTCTCTGTTTATTGTTGGTGCATTATTGGCTTGCAGTTTGTTTTTCCCATTTGTAAGTCATTATAATGTGAGAAACCATTAGGACACATTTTCACATATTCAAACTAATTAGGAAAAACCTTTGAAAAATAGTGCTCCACATTATTCTTAATGAGAACAAACAATTCAGTGTAACTACATTCCTCCTCCACCAAAAAATAACCAAACAGATTTAATTTTTCTAATTAAAACAGATCTCCAAATGTTTAGTGGATGCGTGCAAAAGTCTAGTAAGAAAAACGTCAGAGCAAAACAGGTGCAATTTCCTTAATATATAAATGTAAATATCATTTGAGATTTTATTTGCTCACATATTTGTTTAAAAATACTTAGTCTCTAAAATTATGAAGCAGACTGTAAGCTAATTTACAGCTTTTAATATCTAGAGTGTATTTGTAGTCACCAAATTATAAAACTTGATAAATACATCAATTCTTCAAATTTTCAAACTACAATCCCCAGCTTAGACTTCTTGTGAGCAGCTTTGTAGCATTGAACCAAATTAATTTGTGCCCACAAAGCAAGCAAAGCCTCGAAGGAGATTTTCGAAGCATTTTCAAGTTGCTGTATCCCCAGTTCAGTTTATAATGTATTCAGGTAGCAGCAAGAGCCGCAGAGGTCAAGCTGAGGTCTGCAAGTCCGAGAAAACTTTCAAAGAGAACTACCAAGAGATAGCTGGAAAGAAAATTCAAACCCCCTGGTTGACTGACGATGATTCTGCAGACCATAAAGGGAGGACTGAATTAATCACTGTTCAGGGGCATCGAAATGAGTTATAGCAAAAGTCTGATTTTTTAAAAATGAGTTTTTAAAAAGTACATTTTATTCATAAAAGACGGTGGAAAAAGATTTTAAAAATGTTTTTTTTTATTAAATATGTCAACAAAATGGTAAACGTCTCATATAGATAATGTCATTTTTTACTTGTATGTTTTTCTCATCAGAAATGTAGACATAATCATTTTCAGTTGATTTCCAAATGGCTGAAAATTATTGTCACATTTTCTGAAAATGTGACAGCAATTTTTGAATCTAGGATCAACAGGAAAACATATAACTTCTTCTCTTCTCGATATAGTTTTATTAAAAATGATCAGATTGCATACATTTGTATGCAAAGTAAATTTTGCAGGCAGTAAAATTGTTTTGCTGTAATTAGTTTTCTTAAGTCCCATCACAGACAATCTGCTAAGTCTCCAAACATCAGAACTAAAAGAAAGAAAAGGAAGGCTTTGAAGTGCCTTAAAGTTTGTAATTGTTTCCAAGAGCGATAACAAGATATGACACTTGCAAAGGAGAGAGATACAAAGTCACAGCCTCATTAAGTTCCACGGCTTTTTATTCTAAACTTGTTAAATTTGCTAAACTTAACAATGGATATTTTTAACCCACTTAGTCATTCAGTCACAGCTTCTGATTGCGGGTGGAGAGAATAGTGCGCCACTTTTCGCGACTAACTTAAGCGAAATGAACATTTTTTAATATCAAAGTAGGTCATACCTCCACAGCGCACGGAGACCAGTCATTCAGCAGCCACATATAGCACGGCCTTATGGAGCACGGCTTAGTCTGGGAGAGCTGGCTGGGGCAGGGACGACCCTCCTCGTGAGCCTCCTGAAGGATCCTCCGTGTGCGGACAGAGTGACCTACATAACATCAAGACCAACGCCACATTCTGAAGAACAGCTACACGGATTCAGAGGACATCTGCAAGCTGCAGCCTACTTTCAAAATGAAATACTTTCCACGGTTACATCTGTGAGACTCCCACAGCGGTGACATTTTAAAGTACTTCTGTATGTTGGCATGGATAAACGAATCTGCTGGAAATCTATACAGTGTAGAATTTATACTGAACTGCATCCAAAAGCATTTGAAGATTTAAAAACGTGCAAAAACACGAATCTTAATTAAGTATGAGTGAATCAAATTGTTCCGAAGTAAAAGCCGGCTCCAACCTCTCGTTTTTTTCATGAAACATCTTTTTTATTACAGAGAAGAATTAGCACAACTGTCAAACACATGAGTCATTTTGCCACTTTATCCTAGGAACTAGCAGTTTTCTACCAAAGTGCCTCGTTCAAGAGGCCATTAATAGAGTGTGAAGGGAATTGTTGGCAACCAGCCATGGAGTAGTGTGTTGTAGAGAAACACATACAGAAAAAAAAACTTTCAATTCTATCCTAACAAGCACATCTATCAGAGAAGTAACCTATTTCTTCCAGTAATGGTCTTTCAGATACTAAATGTGAGCGTTTGTTTCATTTCAAAGGTAGAAGTCGTCACAGCAGCCGTAACTGATAGGCAGCTGGGGACTCTAAAGTGGTATATTGACTGAAACATTGAAGTTTTTAGTTGAAAATTGAAATTTTGCACGTGGGTAATCAAGGTACGGAAATTATACGAATAAAGAATCACATCAGCCCGTGTAAAGTAGAAGCAATGGACCTTGAAAGCAGCAACATTTTTGATGAAACAAAGTGATATCAACATCATGCAAAGCTGCTGGGAAGCTGGATGGAGCCAAATACCCTGCAGTCCTAGAAGAAAACCTGTTGGAGCCAAAGTCTTGAGGCTGAAGCGGAAGGATGGCCGCTGTACAGCTTGAGATACAAAAAGAACTGTCCTATCCGAGTCCAGGTGTGAACAGGAGGCTGAGAGGTAAGCATTGCTTCAGTTGGCAATTCAACAGAAAGTATGTTTGTGTGTTTTTAGGGGGTTTTTTTTGTGGTGTAAGCCCCCAGGCACACACAGTAAAGAGCAGTTCAGCTCCACCAACAAAAGAACAGGGAGGAAAATAAAAGAATCAAACCAAAAACACTGATGTTTCCCCGGTGTACCAACAAAACAAGACAAAACAAAACATGATCTTTGCATCGCCTGACACAGATATGACACAAATCCCTCATCAAGGCTGAAAGACGTATTTGTCTATTTGTAATAAGGAGCTGGGTGAGTGGCAGAAAGAGTCGCAGCAGCCGTGACAGAGCTTCGGGAGGCACAGCGAGGGAGAAAGCCTCCAGCTTTAGGAGCGAGGGGTTAAGTTTGAGCTGACAGACATCCGGTGACAAATTAAAATTAATGAACTTGAGGAGGCAGCGCTTGAGTCCCTCTAATTAGCTGGATAACAAGCTTCCTCTTTGGGAGGTTGACTTTGGGAAGCCAGGGAAACAATATATGGATCCAGGTTAAATCATTACTTTTGTATATTGCATGAGGTCAAGACGCCACTCTCAAAAGTGATTGCCGGCAAGCCAGGTTGGTGATTACGGACTTCATCTTTAAGCGTGCTACATAATTTATGGCATCCGAACAGGTGAGCTGCATGGGATTTAGTTGTAATTAACCTCATTAAATATAAACACAATTCAGAAGTTCCTATGTTGATAAGGGGTTTCTGATTTGTATGCTATAATGACAAACTGAGACCAATTCCTAGAAGAAAATACAGTGGACCCTTTTACTATGTAATAAGGCTGTGATTTCATCAGCTTGTAAATATTTTAATACATTTAAATGTATTCATGCACAATCTGGCATCTTGGTGACTGCCTGAGTAGATGAAGTAATTAAGTGCTAAATATGTGGTTCACCGTGCGTCTGCTCAACAGGTTGCGCTTTTGCTGTTTTTTTTTTCTTTAACTAGGTTGAAGTTTGTTTTCTCATAATGCTTACCTTGGGTACCGCAGGTGTGCGAGCAATCCGCCCACGGCGACCAGTCAGAGAGGATGCAGCTGACGGGACAGTCAACAACGCAGCTCTCCAACAGCTGCAACTTGTTGATCAGACCAAACTGTAGGAAACAGGAACCGAGCTGAGTGGAGGGAACTGCTAGTTACTTCCAGCAACAACAAGAAAAGTGAAAACAAACAGCCAGATTTTCACCTTTCAAATAGAATGGTGGGAATGCAGCAGTTTAATGAATCCAACTAATTTTAACTGTGCCTTCTGATAAATGCATCCCAAGTCTTTAATATAAGTATTAATATATTTAACATTGGAAAAAAAAAACTTGCTTTCCTCTGATCTGAACTAAGAATAATCTGGCATAGATTTATGAATTAAGATTTTTTTTTTTCTTTCAGTTACTGAGAAAGATATAAGCAACTTTCAACTTGCTAAAAAAATGATTTTGAATTCTAATTTTAACTCTTTATTCCAAAAAATAAAGTTATTAGTTGAATGAAAAACGCGTATGAATGATTTTGGGTTTATTGGTCCTTGTCCAAATCACTTACCAAAAAAAAACAAAACCCTAGCCTCTGTTCATACTGTTGCTTGACAGAAAGTCATAGATTTCTAATGAGGAGATTCAACATTCTTTAACATAAAATGAATAAATATTTAAATTATTTATTTCTTTTCAGTGAAAAAGAAATAAAATAAAATTGGATGGAACAAGAGGTACAAAAGGTATTTGTTAAAAATAAAAGTTATTTTCTCCACTGAATAAATGCACTCCAACAAAGCCTGGACTTTCAGGAAAAATAAACATAAAATTATGCAAAAAAAAAGCAACATTTTTATTTTATACATATTTTTTATTAGAACTTCCAACAAATTTGCTGTGTCTGTTAATAGTTGCAAATCCAGAGCGGGAGTCTCTGCTTTTTGCTTCATCGCAGTAAGAAAGCCATTCATCTTTCCACAATTGAGATAACAATACCATTAAGCTCCACTGACATACTGCTTCCTGAAACATTGGTTCCAAGATTAGAAGCAACATTTACACCTGAGCATAGGCCTGTCACGATAACAAATTTTGCTGGACGATTAATTGTCTAAAAAAAATATTGCGATAAATGATGATATTGTTTTAAGACCTTTTGACACTGATTCAATGGAAATGACTAATAATACATGCGATTTCCTAATAGATGCACCTTATTTTCAAAATAACACGCAACACTGGAACTGATAAACTAAATAAACAAAACAACCAAAAACAAAAATAAAATGGATTCTCAGTCTCCATTAAAAAAACATACTTGAATAAAAACTAAACAACATGAAGACAAAGTGGAAATAAATACTGCGTTCAACCAAAAGAGTGCAGATTATATACTATATTGCCCTTCAGTAATCTCTAGATTTAAATAGAAAAAATGGGCACATCCAACTACCTAATGCAATAGTTCACACTACATCATTTTTGCCCTTATTTTCCCCTTATGACAATAGTTTAGATCATTGGCCGATCTAACCGATCATCCTGCAGTGTGTGGTGTGTTACGGTAGATCGTGGTGGCCGCTCCGATCTAAATCAGAGGTTTTCCCCGATTGGGAGCTTAACGCTGAATGTGGCAGGTAGTCAATCAAATAGCCCGGATTCTCCGCTGCGCTTTCTGAGGGGAAATTACGGAGGGGAATCCCAAACAGTTGAAACGGCGAAACCCAAAGTCCAGAGGACATCGGAGATGATTTGTGATATCATTAATGTTTATTCAACATTTCCTTCAAAGAATACAGAAATGACAAGGAGAGGAGTTGGAGCCAAATTGGTACCGCAGTTGATGAACCCGGTAAGTTTTCAGCTGTTCTTCGTTAACAGCTGAATAGGTTATAATGATTTTCATTCAGTCAGGACTTGACGCTGACTCTATCCACATGCATCACAGGTAGATTCTAGCAAAGCATTAATTAATGCCTGACATTAAAATTAGTTAACTGGACCTGTAGCCATTATTTTGTGCCCATGTGGCTGGACACCACACGGCACGATGAACCCGATCGAACCGTTGTACCTGGGATTGTGTGTCTCTCAGGTTTTGAAAATGGGCCGACAACTCGTGTAATGTGTAAGGAAATGAGGAAGGGAGGGTCGGTGGAGAGAACCGGAGCTGAGCCTTTTTTCATTCAGTGTCATCAACAGAAAGAAAAAAGGCAGGAAGAGACGATAAAGACGATAATTAAAATTATCTCGAAAGGTTTTTTTTATCGTCAGATTAATTGATTTATCGTTTATCGCGACAGGCCTACCTGAGCATGAAACGACAGGCCTGTCAACAATGTGTAATCTATGGCAGCGGAGCAGGAGCAGCTGTCGTCAGCCATCACATATTCTAATACTAAAATATTCTGTTAAGTAATTTAATGTAACAAAGTAAAAGATTGTTGCAATTTGATTTGCTTTGCAGTTATTTGGCTTTAACCAGATGTAAATAATAAATTAGAAAAAGAAGGGTTAAAACAAAACCTTTATGTTAGCCATTGTGTCTGTATCAAGCTTAATGAGCGAAAATTTAACATCCACAAAGTTTGGGCTCAGACAGCTTTTACCTGCAGATGTGTTATTTAAGGCTCTTTATTCTTTATAGGACCATTACCTGTTGGCACTTATGCAACTCGACTGTTTTCCCATCACTCTGCACACAGTCCAGGAGACGTGACCGCGACCCCTGACCACAGATGGCATTTTCACTGAGCTGGCAGGTACTCCAGTCTGCACATAAAGCATCATTACATCTGCATTAGTACTTTTTTTTTTGGCAATGAAGCTTTACAAAAAAAAAGAGACACAGAGTAACTGAAACAGGTACAAACATTTTTTTTAAATCTTTTATCAACAGAACAGACAACTTTTTAGAAGGAAATTACAGAGATAGACCCAAACACAGTTATTTAGAAAAATAAATATTAGGAAACAGAGAAGTGGAATGTGTGATAAGAAATACTTTAAAAAAGTGTTTGTGATAGATATCAAGCTATGTATTTTAGAGAAAGACAAAACATCTTCAATTGTTGCTGCTAAGTTTGTGCGCTAGCCTACATTAAAGCATACAGTAAAAGAAAAATGAAAGGCTACTCTGAAATACGCAGTTTTGTCACACAGCCCACTGCCAGAGATGTCACAGGTTTTGAGGGAACATGCAGTTGGCATGCCGAGTGCAGGAATGTCCACCGGAGCTGCTGCACGTGAACAGACTGTCCATTTCTCTACCACAAGTTGTCTTCAAAGGTGAGTTTTGGCAGTAGGACTTTTATTTACAAGTAAACCTTTGAATTTGAGTAATTGCTCTCAGGATTGTGGCATTGAAACACTTACGGCAATCTTAACTCACCTCAGACAGGAAGTGTTTGGTCCGTGTCAGTGCAGACGTCGAGACAAAAAGCTTATCTGCCCTAAGTGTGTAAATATTTGGCTTTGCTGCATGTGCGGCATACGCAGGCATATCAGGTAATCTGATGCTGGAACATCATTTATCTAAGGCAAAGGATATTTCTATCCCATCAACATGCAAAAGAGATAGAATTTTACTTATAAAAAGTGGAAATCGCAACTGCGCTCGCATCTAACAAAACACTATTTGCTCTTGATTGATGCAATTTATAGTCTTAGTCAGCCACTGTGGCTCAAACGGCGATATAACGAAGATGGACTACAGAGCAGCTGCTCATTTGGAATTTAAGAGAGTATCCACAGACATGGCTGTTAAAGCAGGTAGCACTTAACCCTTTTAGGAGCCACCAGAGGCTGCAAAACTGACCATTCTCTGATCTATGGAGAAAATAAAGACACAGGAAGCAAGCGTCTTTCTAATATCGTCTCCAGACTCATGGGACACAAAATTAGATTTGAGAGCATAAGTAAATGAATATGGGATGAAATCAGATTGCAAGCAGATGTATATAAAACGTGTTTCATTAGTTGCACAACTTGATCAGGCATGTGTGGCTCACCCTACCTGAGACTCTGTACTGGTATGTGAAACAGGTACCGTTGAGAAGACAAGGTTCTGATTGGACCAGGTCTGGACAGGCCGCGTTCTCCACGGCGGGGAGGCGGAGGATCTGTCTGCTTCTGTTCCTCGCGCTGCCAACGTCGCACTGCTGCACAACAACGACGGCATCAAAAACAAAAAAAACGTAGCTTAGTTTACGAGAGAACAGTTGAAGGATGAAGCCAGCTGAAATTAAACTTGCTCTCTGCCTGCAGATTTATCACAAGCAGGCTCGAATCTGGCAAAAATGCCTTTGAGAATCTCTTCAGAAATCTGAGTGAAAGTGCTTTTTAAGTTTCTTAATATTCTCTAACCCGCCACTTCGGGAAATTCACTGCAGTTGCACTGGGATTACTAGGTAATTTAGAAAACAGTGTGAAGGAACAAATGATAAATTCATCCTATCAAGATAACTATACTTTACTGCCATAACTTTAATTAATTTCTATGGTAATTTGACACAGACCTTAGAAGCAAATCCCCCTGATCCATCATTCTGAAGAAGTAATTTTCGAAGGACACGATATAATGAATGTTACATTTATTTGTTGTTGGGAGAATAATTTCAATACCCTTTAAAAAACTTGACAAGATTGTATTGTAATGATGTTCACATTTCAGAGAAAATCTATGGGAACAAATCTGAAAAGAAAAACAAACCATGTTGCTATGAAGACAAGTTGGACTGAAAGTTAAGGATTTGAATAACAAAGAGGCACTTGTAAAGATGAACATTCTAGAAAAGTGTAGTCAGTCCAAAGAACAAGCTACTTTCAGATGAAAAAGTAAATCTTTACCACATTAATCAAGTCATCATATTATAAAGTAAATGGTTTTAGTTATCCCAGCTGAGTTGCGGTTCTTACAGCTTGCTGAAGGCCTCTCAAAGTTTGTAAAGTAAAAACTTATAGCAATATATGCAAAAAAGTGATTAAAAGGTTTTAAACATTTAATATCTTTTTTATACTGTAAAGTTCTTTTGTTTGTATTTTATTTAGCATAAATCCTGATGTAGTTCTAAATCTAAAAGCTTCTTCAAGACAAAGACCAAACCAGACATCTACCATCTAAGACAACTCAAGTCTCATCAGGTCATTGTAGTTAAGTGAGGAAACCTGTAAATTGTCAGTATATAACACATAAGCTAATATTATTGCACATGTAAAACTGAGGCTGGGGACAGTGTGTGTGCTAACATCAAACAGTTACTCTGAAAGTACGCAGTAGCTTTATCCCCACAGTAAGATCACTGGGGCGCACCGCATAAAAAACTCTATTCAATCATTGGCTTCTCTGCAAATTCCAGATCCTCATTTCAAAATCCCTTACGATCTTTCGAAAGAATTAGATGAATAGTAAACAAATGCATCCCCCTAAAATATTTATGTACTTTGCATTCTACTCTGCCTCCGCTTTACTTTGCTTTTACGAGCAGCACATTCATGTATAGAGATGTTGATGATTCCTGCGATTAGACCGCACCCGGGATACTCCTGAGCATCACTCTCTAAGACTGCGCCACGTTGCAGCTATATGCTACAAAAGCACATATCGCAGACACAATGCTACCACCGTGGCTATAACAGATGAAGCAGACATTTTTGAGACCTTGTCACAATCCTCCCTCAGTATACAGAAAGTTACTGAGCTGATAGTGTAAACTTCAGCAGCAATACAGAAACAAACAAAACAAAACTCCTTCAAATACCTAATGGGGCCATCGCATCATCATTAATAATTAAACTATCACATTATCAGCAGCATAAAGATGAACAGATGAAAGGTTTTCTGCGCAGAAACTCGACCAGCCGTCTTTCTTCCTGTCATCCAGAAGGCCTGGCCATGACAAGAACATGAGTGAAGGACAACCCAATTGGTTGTAGTGAGATTGTTGCAGCCACATGGTGTGCAGAGAAGCCACACTTATTCCTAAGAAAGTCGAAATGAGGGCATGAAGTGCTCACAGCAGAAGTTCTGCTGGTGTTTGTAGGCCCCAGGTCACATCAGTGCCTCTACGTTCCTCTGGCTCGACCCAGGGCCCTGATACGGTGGTAGCATGAAAACACACCACCACAACATCACTAACGACGAATAGCGCTTGTTCAAAATCCTCCACAACTCGTCACCCTCCATTAAAAGCAACAGGGAGCCTATTATGACCTTGTTATGCCCCGAAACACCTTACAAAGACCAGCTGGCTGACTTTCTCCAGCACAGAGTAAATCCGACGTGTAGGGGTCTTAAAGCGGCGAGGGATTAGTTTAACACTTATTCATATTGCTGTACATGTAGGAAACCCTACAAATAATTATAAGACACTCAAAACGTATTGGAATAGTGACTTGAAAGTGCAGCTGAATCAGCTTCTTGAGATTAGTAAATTCTATTAGACTACACTGTGAACATTTCTTACTGAAAAACTAAATGTGTAATTGTTAATGTTTTTAAATTGAATGTACATAATTTAGAAAGTGCAAAGATTTTTATTACTTTTTTTACTTCAACTCTTATTCTAAACTGATAAAATCTCTTAACTGAATCTAGCGCGGTTCGGATCGAATTGAACCTGCTATTTTTACTGTATCACATTTGTTGTCAGATACCAAATTAAATACAAAGGGACATTTTTTGTGACGTCTTATATTAGCATAATATATACACATACTAATTTGAAAAAAAATCTCAAAATGATTACAAGAAATCAGTTCTGAAGATTAATGCCATTTTATGCAAATACAAAGTCACTGATACTAATCTCAGGTAAATCTCACCATCTGAGAACTTTGCAGATGAACATGAGGGTGATAATTACCTAGAGAACAATTGTCACAGCAGAGCACAGCCCTACCTTCAGGAAGACAGAGCATGGTAGGATAAATTAAAGTCATATTAGTAGAACATGGAAGTCCGTTGCCAGAGGAAGAGGCTGTGCAGATCGAAGCTGGGCTTCTGATTAAAGGGGAAAAGAGTTCGCAGCAAAGCGTATCCGTCCCTCTGCACCTGACTCACGACTAGATGCACCTCAGTCAGTGTCACCGGTTATTGAGAAATCTTCTGTGTGGCTCTCATTAATCAGACAGAGTCATTGTTCTGTTTATGTGTTCACACTGTCACACAGCCTCAAACTCACGCATTTATTTTCTCCACACATGGTGTTTCCTGTACAAGGTGCCACAAATCCATCCTCAGCCATTGAATAATTGAAACAATGTTATAAATAAGACCATATAAAGCCAAAATCAATACAGCTACAAATAAAAAAAATATATTTTATATTTTTCCATCATAATTTCTGTGCATGTACATATTCCCATTTTAAGCAGAACCTAGATCGAATTTGCTGAAAATAAAAAAGTAAACACATGTTCTTCCATTTCCATGTTTTGATAACTGTAATTAATCCAACATTATTTTCCATCTGGTGCAAACTGCTTCAGGGTAATTATATTTCAGGACAGATTATAGCATAATTTCTCATGTCTTATAGTGCTGCTGAAGGTTGCAGAATGAATGCCTGAATGAGATAACATGCCTGTCAGACCAAAACGTAAAAGAAACCCCTCAGATTAATTAAGCGATCTCTATTGTTCCTTTCTCTTTATTCTGTTCTTTCTCTAATTCCAATGTTCCTGTTCAGTGAACTGCTGTTTCTGACAGAAAACCTATAACGTTACTGCATGGTGGCCGCGTGACCACTAGCATGTGGCTGCGACACTGGGGAACATGCTGTGTTAAAGCCTGAGGCCTAACTTTCAGAAGAGAATGACAACATGAATTTACTTTCACCAAAAATGATGGAATCAGTGTTGAAGTGTGACTTCTTGGTTAAACGAATAATAAACAGTGACACCATGTATATGTTGTACTGGCGAGTATAAAATTACATTCTGCAAAAAAATTTGATTTAAAATCAAAGATGTAGACTAGAAAAGTGAGATCAACTGTGTCATGAAAAATAAATAATTTATAGTTTTGCAACAATGTGAGTCTGTTTTGAATTTTCAAACACACAAAACGTCTTAACGATTCAAGGTTTTAAACACACACAACCTCAAAGACGTACAGATGATGGTTGCTGTTATGCACATCTGTAAAAGAACGCTTCGCTTTCAGAAGCTCAATGAAATCCAGCATGGTCCAGTTCTGAAATGTCCTTGCTTTTAAATATTCCACATTCAACTGAATTTCCCTGAAGGACAGAAACTCCAGCACAAAACAGTGGGCTGTGTAAAGTCAGAGTTTGCCGACGCTAAGGCACACAGTGTTCAGACGTTGACAAGTTCTGCAGAGTGACTGGCTACAGACCTCCAAGCTTCACATGGCCTTCAAATAATGGAACAAACCATGGCTAAAGAAATGTGATGACTGTGTTTACACAGCCAAACAGCTGCACCCAAGTCTTAGATCCCCCAAGAACAATCCAAAGAATCAGATGCAATGGTACAAAGAAAACCACCAATAGATTCTTGGGGATTAAAGACTCATTTATAAGTTGGAAAGAGAGCAATTTTTTTTTCTTTGTGGCTTAAGTCAAGTGTAAGGTTTATAGCTCAGGTTTAGTGCAGGTCTGTTTTTTAAGAGTTGGTCTTAAATCCAGTTCAAGGTCTTGTAAAGGGATGTCATAATTCAGCATATTAAAACATTTTGATATGCTGAATTAATTTTAGATTATATGTATTTATTTTCCTATTTAAGATACATAGTAGTAGTAAAACTTTTAAATATATATAAAACTATGTTTTAACTTTCTACCTTGGCTCACAATGCATCAGGAAAAATAAAATAAACAATTATTGGCTCTTACCGGAGGGCAGTTGCTCCATGCTCCCCAGGCTGACACAACGCAGTCATTAGGACAGGCTAAATAGCAAACCTGGGCTCTGGGAGGCATTTCCTCTGGATCACACATACTGTCGTCTGGGCTGCCATCCTCCCTGTTTGCTGCTCCCCTCATCACACACCTACAAAAAAATAACAAAATAAAATAGCACTAGAAGCAGCTTTATAACAAGTCTCGAGGGGCTGACATCACAGTCCACATGGACTGAGACTCATCTTAAAGATTTTGACTCAGAGTGGATTGCTAAAAATTTGAAGTAATCTTATTTTAAGTGTTTAGTTTATGTCAGGCTTTTGAGTTTTCTCTGTTTTTTAAAAACATTTTATCTTTTATCAAAACTGAAGCACGAGGTTAAAATGTTCCTAGTGTCCTTCCGTTGAGGCCTGGTAGTTTTTGACCCAAGGGGAATAAGTTTTAGAAATAAAAAAAAATCACATTGCTCATTATTATTTATTATTATTAAGGGCTATGCTATTATCCACTTATGACTTTTGGAGAGTGGCTAATCATAAACAAGTTTGCAAGAAAGTGACTGCCATTACTTTTCATAGATATCACTCAAGGTTTTGTTTTCCATATGATTTTATCAATTCAGAATCTTCCAGTCTCAACAACTCATTATCTCCTACAGAGTCTTACCTGGCATTTCTGACTGCTCATTATCTAAAAAGTTTGTTCCCCATTTACTAAGTCATAAGGTGCTATTTACATCTCGCTCTCGTCATTGAACTTTTTATATTAAAACATTTTTCACTTGGAAACCACAAACTTGACTCTGGTCCAAACCAACACAAATAGCATAAATAGCTCCAAATAGACGCAGAGCGATACATGTACCGGAACTTGATAAATACAAAACTGGATTGTGTGTCAAAAATAACACTTTTTTTTCCAGGATGTGCTTTGGTCAGTTGGGATAAATATACATGGCTATGTGCTGAACTCTATTTCCCTACAGAAAAACTGATTATAAACTCACCACTGACACCTTGATACCCTAAACATCCAGCCACAGGCACAGTTCCAACAAATCATATTAACGTGTTAGAATTGTCGAGTCAAATTCCAAACCCTGAAAATTGTTGTTCAGAGATGCTCTTCAGTCAGGCTGATTGAGCTTAAGGTTGTTTTTTTGTTTGTTTGTTGCAAATAACAAACAAGAGTTCCTAAAAGGTTTCAGCTCATTGAAGCAAATGCAGCTCTTTCAGATTTTGTTTTTGTTGTAATAAGTATCGATGCACAAAAAGTGGCCTTGGATATAAAGAAATTCTTGTCATTTTTATTCCACTACATAATTACGCATTTTGTGTTGGTCTATTACAAAAACAAATCTCATAAAAATACTGTGTCTATAACAGTAATAACAGTGGCCTGTGGTTCTAATACGAAAATATGCAAAGAGTTCAAGGGGAACGAACGTTTTTTTATTAGATATCGTAGATTTTGTTTCTGCTTCTCAAGTAAAAGTTTAAGAACAGCCGTAATAACAGTACAGCTTTATTTAGATTTCCGTTTCCTCTGCTGCTTTCTAAGTGCCAAAGAAATGTAAAGAATGTGAAAATGATCTATCAGCATTCGTTGTGAAGCAACAGCTTGTTGTGACCGTTTCCCCTTAGCGCCGCAAGTGTGAATGACAAGTGAGTGAGCGTGCTGCACTTCTGTTGCCAATCCAACTTCTCTGGTTGTGTGCTGCCAAAGCAGCCCAACAGTCTGCCAGGCCTAAGCTGCTCACTGACCTGATCTTGCGACTCTGGACTCCCTCTCCGCAAGCTGGCAAGTCGTTCACAGTGTTGATGGTGCAAAGGGACCAGGGATCGGTCCGCCATTCGTACTGGCCGCACTCCCTGTTGCACGGCACAGACTCATACACCTAAATGAAAGCATGAGCAAACAGACACACAGATGTGAGCAGAATGAAGGAGAAATGCATGAAAAATAAAACCAAAATATGTGAGATTTAAAAAAATAAATCATGCATCTAAATTAGAGAACATAAACATACAAGGTATCCACTTATGTCACTGTTTTATGTTATGAACAGAAAATAATCAACGCGACTTTCTGATCTGGAATGACAGGCTCCTGCTCTCAATAGAGACTGTTTCTTCCGATCCATCATGAGAGCTGATGCCTTTAAGAGCCTGTTTTCTGTGGCATGCATATTCATAAAGCTCAGAGTGTAAAGCTATGTTTCAAAGGCTGCAGTAACTTTTCTTTTCTGTGCCACGATGTGGAATGAAATGTTGCAGACCTGAACAAAACATCTTCACAAAGACATCCCAGTCACACAGTTTTTTGTGCATTTCATTTCAATCAAATCCCTAAATGCAAACATGTACTGATGCAATATTGTTTTATAAATTTTCGCAGTATATAAATGTCCCAAGTATACATTTTGCTCCTCCCAAAATATTCTGGATAGGGATAGAGGTGTATAAGCTAGCCTGCTGCACCTCCAGAAGCCTCCGCGTGTTGCTGCTCTTCTTTTTCTCGTTATAACTTCATAAAAAAGATGTTGTATTAGTCTCTTTTTTTGGTCAAGAGTCATGGTTTTCAAGGACTGGCAGAGAGAGGTTTGCAAAAAGTGGAGTGGTTGCTGAATCATCCAAACTGGTGGGTGTTGTGTCTGGTGCGAGATGTTAGGCAATACCAAAAATATCAGGGTTTATCATAATTAACTTTGTATTACCCATAATTATGTGTTGCTTCATTAATTCTTCTGACTGTAAATCTCATTCAAAATGTAATAACATTTTTGCTAAAAAATTATGTGTTTTTAAATGTTTTGCTGGGGTTTACCTCCTTGATTTTGTATATAAATAAAAATGAACTGAATAGAAAAATTGGTTTTACATATTCAAGTTTCCATATTGTAAAATATGGACGACTAGTTTAGAAATAAAAGTGTGTCTTTTGCAAACATGTTTCTTGAGTTTTCACGTCAAATTGTACACATGTGCTAAAAGCTTTCTTTTTTACATTTTTTTTGCTTTATGGCTTATTAAATAAAAAAGGCAGAATGATGCCATTTTTGTTAAAGTATACATGACTGTAAAGAAACTCCGAGACATGTTTTGAGATGCCAAAGTTAAAAGATGAGAAAAGCCCTGCAGAAAGAAGCTCAACGGTCCCTCTGAGTCTTAACATTCTGCAGCAGCAAGACAGGGATAAAGGCTATTTTGTCTACACCGAAGGAAACCTATGTAAGACATGGCGAGAACAGCATGGGGTGTGTGAAATGGCAATGACCATGGCAACAGCCCCTCCAGCCAACAACGTAATTGGCTGGATTTTGAGCTCATTCACTTCTCTCCTCTCTACCGATGAATCTGGCGCACGCGTGCGTGTGTGTGTGTGTGTGTGTGTGTGTGTGTGTGTGTGTGTGTGTGTGTGTGTGTATACGCCAGGGAGCAGTCGGCACAATGCTTCTGTAAAACACATGTTTACTCTCAATCTATGTAACTGTCTGCCATGGTAAAAGGTACGCTCTTGAGGACAGTTTGTGGGAAAAGCTATGACAAGCTGTAATGCGTGTCAGCGAATGCGTGTGCGTTTGAGTGTTTGTGTGCTCAGACTAGAGAGTGGGAATGAGAGTCGAGTATTCCCTTCCCTGCGGGCCACACAGATGCCTATTGCACACCGTCATCATCTCCCATCTGTCCCTGCTGGGAAAACTGGCAACTTCCCTACTCCCACTTTCACCACTACCACTGCATATAAATAGTTTGTAAAAACCTGTAAAAAAAAAAAAAAAAAAAAGAACTTTTAGTCATTTACTATAAACATTGTTTACTGACCACTAAAGTCTAGATTTTGAGAAACACCCGTTATGAAAATGGCAAGATTTGCATCATGAATCGGATATGAAACGGGAAACGTCGTTATACTTTATGGCCACAAAACATAAACATTTTGAAACCATTTTATTCAAACGGTATAACAAAGCCTAAAACAAACAAAAAATTTAAAAAATAGCCAAAAGTCATGCCCACTCCTCCTTCATATACTGAGGACGACAAAATCTCTGCAAATCTGTAAACCTACCACAGCGTTATAAACAAAAAAAGCATTTTTAAGTGGAGAATGTTCAATAAATCTGTGGCAGCACAGAAAAGGAATAGAGCAGACACTTTTGCAACAAAGATTATGCAGGAATTGCGAGTGAGCTCCGCGGTAGTAAACAGCAGGAGGACGAATTTCTCCTCACCTTACAAAAACAGTCTCTCTGTTGGAAAACACAAGAAAACTTTCATACTAGAGAAGGAACAATCCAAATCTGTTGGATGACGGTAAAACACATTTTATCCCGTGGCTAGGAAAGATAGCCTGGGCAGGAAATCAACAGCCAGACCAATAAGGTAACTAACTGCAGGTGCTCTTTGTGAAAATGAAGTCTGTCATGTAGGTGACTATCAACGTTGTATTTTTTTTCCTGTGTCTGAGCTTAATGGAGAGAGTATTTAGCTGTCTGGATATTTCAACTAGAGGTAGCATTGGCATTAACTAACTTTTAAGAGCCAAATAAATGTTGATGCAAGAAAACTTAATCTGGAAATCTCAAGTCTGACAGATACCATAGACATTATAATGGGAATTTGACAGATCCATTACTGGAGTGCAGATAAACCCTCATTAGCAAAACACTGACTGATTATGTGAAGAAAAATGAGATTTGCAAAATCACTGCATGTATCTTTCATATAAAGATAAGTGAGGCAGTCATTGGGAAAGGATTTCTGACACAATGGACATCAATTTTATAATACTGGTTGGAACAGCAGCAGGAATTACAACTTCTGTCTGAATCTTAAGGTTTTTCTGTATTTTGAATCATTTTTATTCACAGGTGGTTATTCCCCACTGTGATGAACCCCAGACTGACTCAGGCTCACAGGATGCTGTCTCCTTAAATCTACAAACTACTGCACACAGACAACAGTTGTGACATCTTCATCTTAACTGAATAAATCACCATATTAATTTTGACTTTATTAACTCAAGTTCAATCTGGGTGATTTGAAACCACTGCTTCCTTTGAGAATACACTGCGTCATGCATCTAAAATAACACCTTCGCTCTTTGGTAGCAACTGTGATTATTTGCTTACAATCAAATTTTTTATATATATATAAATTAAAAAATGGTGTATATGGTAATGAATATAAATGTTTTATTCTACAACGCTGAACATAACAGAAAAGGGAAAGGTTTTAAACAAAATCTTACACAAAATAACATTGGTGGTGAACTACAAAGACTGAGCAAAACCCAGAGAAAAATGTAGGTTTTTCTTCCAAATACATGAAAGGTTACATTTACGGAATAAAGAAGAATTGGCAATCAGTTATATTCATCACACCCTGAGTGTCTCTATCCTCTGCTCTTTTGTTCTCCTTCAAAATGTTCTGGTATCAATTTTCTTTGATAAGCAATACAAGTGTAATACCCTGGCTTAGTTTCTTTTGAGCTCACTTTCAAAAAACGTAACTGGCAATTTAGCATATAATGAAGAACTAATATTCTGAATAAAATGTAAAACGAATACAGAGACAATCGAAGTAGGTTTGGTTCGAACTATTCCTTAAGTTTCTAAGCTTGTAACCAAAGGACCGAGAAGACAGCAGTACGGGTGAATTTGACAGATCCGACATGCATTTTGTCCTCATTAGCTGAATATGTACACAATGAATGGCACTGACCTGAGCCTGCGTGGATGTCCATATTACCAGTGCATGACAAGCCAGAAGTTGAGGAGGGAGAGAAAACAATATGATCATTAGTTTAGATTTAGCCTGCAGTGACATAAATGTATAGCTTTTCCTTAATTGAACTTTAAAAACTACTGCATTCTGCTCAGTGCTTCGTTAATGAGGGCAAAGGATGATTAGGTGCTTCATCAGCTCTTTTGGTCAAAACAGTGATTCATACTGAGAAATTTCCGAAGTGCCAGTGTTAGCTGCAACAGCTGTGCGTTGGCTGTGCCTGCAGTTGAGGGGCAACTCTAAGAAACTAATTTGTCTGGAGATAGTGAGCGTGAATAAACATATGCTCATATAGGCTGTGTGCTCGCTTTAAAAACAAGGTTCCTAGACTTACATTTAAACTGGGGAATCTCTACTAATTAACTTCACTGCTATTATAGATTGTTTTTAGCACCATACAGGAGAATTTATGGTTGTAATTACATTGTTTTCTATTTCATATTTTATACCAACTCCCTGCATGATACAAATCTGTACGGAAGTTGACATTAATTGTCAAAGGCATGAACTTTCTTTGCACATTTCTAGATTTATTTGAACTGTTTTGTCATTGGAAATTGAAGCAGATTGAATTTTCAACCATCTGACCCAAACTTTTAGATGTCAGAAAATCTATCAGGATGTTCAGGGACAATCAACCAACCCAAAGGCTTCACACTCCGCAATGAGCCTGACCTCGTCATCGCCTTCCTCTGCAAGTTTGTTAGATTCTCATCTCCTTTCAGTCCTCCCTCTGGGATTTCTCCCATTGAACTCAATTTCCATGTTTCAATTTCAAATCATTAAACAGGAGTAGGACTTATGAACAATGTGATGACAATTTTCTGAGCTGTTTTAAAATTGTATGCTGCCATGGTTGGCAATGCAAGCAATCATTTCTCAAAGCAGAGTCCAGACTGCTTATGTGAAGCAAAGTGTAGAACAAGTGGCTTAAACTACCATGAATATCAAGTCAGAAGACCCCAAACAAAAAAGAAGCATTTGCTCCGAAAGAAAAACCTTCAAGTATGACTTCAATTTCCAGCTGTACACACTCAGTCTGGAGACATTTTATGATATGATGAGACAAAATAAAACCATCTGTGAAGATGAAACACTGAAGGAGTCAAACTGAGGCAATGAAAGCTGACCACACTCTAGCAAGTGTCTTCAAAAAGAAGAGAGGAGCGTTTTGTTGGCCTTATTAAAGTCAACAAAACATGTAAGTTTTCCCTGCAGAAAACTGACTCCTCTGATTTGTGATATTTAACCAAATGTTACATCTGTCTATAATTCAGACTGTGTGTTTTAATTGATCCTGTGTGTATCCAAGAAAATCCACAATAAATGTACACTTGTATACTTAGTTCTTGGTTTTAAAAAGTAACTAAAATTGTTGGCTGATTATTTCATCCCAAAAGAAGAATGGTTTAAAGAAAATTTGACAAAACCAAAATAATATGAAATAAGTGGTGCTGTCATCCTAGAAGAGAACAATGAGGAAGGTATCGGTTCAGAACAACATGATCAACAGTGAGACTTCAATGAAAGACCAGCAGCCTAAACCTATCCACAAATCTGCCCCCCTGCACCACATCAGCACTGTGAGATCTCTTTACTGTGCAGATCAAGGATGCCTGTTTGGTTTTTAGCTTGTCACACTGCTTTGCAATCACACCGTGTTTCTGCACAGATACATGGGAAGTTATGAATAGACCCACATAAACAAACCTATACAATACCTACATGAAAAGTGCAAACAGGTTTCACTGCTGGGTTTGTGTGTCAGTGCAAACACAGAAAATGGGACACGGGGATTTGAAGTAGAGAACTCCCCTTCAGATCTCTGTCACTGTGACTTTGAGCTTGTGCTGTAAGCAGGATGATTCAGAGGAGAAAAATACCCTTGGTGGCATCTATTCTCCAGCAATGATGACTTCTCAACATAATCAGGAAGATAAATCATTTAGACAAAGCTTACAGAAAATATGTACATTTGAGTTCAGAGCAAGTATCATCTAATTGTGAAGTGGTATACAAATTATGAATGGAATTTAAAACTGTTTTAACTAAAAACAGTTTTAAAAAGTGTATTTTAATATAACCCCTTTACTCTGAAGTCCTTAAATGAAATCTAAAGAGGAACTAAGCAGATAGGTATTTTTAATAACTAGTGTTATGTGATCAACTATATTTGGCTGTATGAGTGACAATTAGGATTTGAGAAGGCTGTACGTCACTGGATCTAACTGACTATTTGGTATCATAAAGAAAGAAATATGTTAGTCTATACTGAGTTTAGCTGTATTGGATTTGATATATTTGGGTAGAATTTTAAAGTTTTATCTTGTGAAGTCACTGCTAAAAACTGAATAAAATGAAGACTGAAAGTTATCTCATAGTTTCCCAGTAACATATCAAATACTATCTCTAATATTTATTTTACAGGTAGTAAGAACCAGCCAGAATGCACAGCTTTCCAACCCAAATTAATTCATAAATAAAGTTCTGTTCTCACCTTTGGCCATCAATTTGCTTTTTGTCCTTGTGTGTTATATGTGTGATTGTCTCTGCTTTATTGCTGTCTTCCTGTCAGATTTGTCATCATGCAGGATGTCAAACAAACTCAGGCCAAACACTATTTACAGTATCTTTAACATTAACTTAGACCTATAGAGCCGTATCTTCTCTCCAGTGAGGCAGCAGCATGACTTTCTGTAATTGCAAAAACTGATTGGCTATCAAGCCTGGAAAATAATTCGCCTTTCGCGTTTGCTTTTGAATTTATTATGGCGAGTCATTTTAACAAGACCAGAATGCATTAGCAAATATAGTTTACAAGCACTTAACCCTGTAGCACAACAACGACTGTGATCAAACATCTTTAACACATGGTTTCAAGCCTCCCAGACTTTTTCAATTCAAGTTAATGAAAAGAAGATCTATATTTCCATCAATCTCTGGAAACTTAATCAGTTGTCATAGCTATACATTACAAGCAGTATGCATCACTTGATACATCAACTGCAACCCCATGCAATAAAGTAAATCTCAGTGATGTAACCTTTAATGTCTTGTAAACAGCCTATACTTGTGACAGAAAAAGAACGGCAAAGAAACTAAACAGCAGCTCTAAGATTTATTTAAGAGGAATTTGTCTAATTTTCTACAAGTATTTCACATGAAAAGTCATGTTTGGTGTCTGAGACACATATTCATTGTGTTTCTAAAATTAACTGGAACATATACAGTTTAGTTCCTGAACACTGTCAATGCATTGTTCCACAGCGCATGAAATGTTTAAAGCTCTGAAATTGTTACATGTTTGCCTTTAAAAATAATGACTCAGCTAGACTATGTAATCTATAAAAAAATCTTGCTAACCACCTCCTGTCACTTCTCGTAATCTGCAGAAATGTGCCATTCCCGGTCAAAAACAACCAATCAGGAAACAAACAATCAGCTGCATGTAACCTGATGAATGAATCTGATGTAATCATGTTGAACCAAATGCTGTTAGAAAAGTTGGTATAAAATGTTAACATAATATTAATAGCAGCCTCAGCTCAGCAGAAACACCCTGACTACAGGTTTTCCTTCCTGGAATCTATCAAAGTGATATGGAAGTGATATCAATAGTTCTTCTAGAACAATTGATATCATTGAACTATTGTCCAATAAGACAACAACTTTGAGTTTTTGTCTCATTTCAGAAACAAGTCAACAGACTGGAACCAGCTCCAGTTCATCTCTGGATCAATAATCAGAGATGGATCATAAACTGATCAGACTGATTCATCAGCCACCAGGAATCAATTCAGCGAACTGCTTCTGTTCCAATGTCTTCTGATTGTCTGGACCTGGACCGTCCGACTTTGACATCAGAGGAATCAATTCAGCGGAACTGCTTCTGGTTCCAATGTCTTCTGATTGGTCCTGGACCTGGACCGTCCCGACTTTGACATTCAGATGGAAACATTTTACTCTCACTAGTATTGCCTCTCTCAGAACTTTACACCTGTACTCTCCACTGTCTCCACCAGTGGGACGTGTCAGAGTCACACTGAGGTCTCCAGTCTTCAGGGGGTCTTCATCCATCTTGGTTCTGGTTCTGTAGAGCCGGTTCTGTTCTCCAGGCTGATCAGAACCGTTGTGATACACATGGACCTTTATCACTGGTTCAGGGTTGAGGCGCCTCCACTCCACTCTATCTCCTCTTAGCAGGTCAGGTGTTGTTGTGAACGGCAGCAGGACAGACTCCGCCCCCTCCTCCACCTCCACCTGTTGATGTCTAAACAGGAGTTTAACTTTCTCCTCCATCAGTATTTCTCCATCTCTGCTGTAGACTCTACAGGTGTAGGTTCCAGCCAGGGCAGGATGTCTCAGAGTCAGACTGAGATCTCCAGTCTTCAGGGGGTCTTCATCCATCCTGGTTCTGGTGATCTGGTTCTGTTCTCCAGGCTGATCAGAGCCGTTCTCATACACATGGACCACATCATCATCTCCATCTCTCCACTCCACTCTAGCGCCTACAGGCAGATGATCTGTGGTTCTGCATGGCAGCAGGACAGACGCCGTCTCTGAATCCACCTCCGCCTGTTGGACTTTGACCTTCAGAGAGAATTTTTTTGCTCTCAGTAGTTTCAGAATAAAACATCCATACATTCCACTGTCTCTCTTTGTGGGATGTTTCAGAGTCAGACTGAGGTCTCCAGTCTTCATCAGGTTGTCATGCATCTTGGTTCTGGTTCTGTAGATCTTGTTCTGTTCTCCAGGCTGATCAGAACCGTTCTGATACACATGGACCTTTATCATTGGTTCAGGTTTGAGGTGCCTCCATTCCACTGCATCTCCTCTTAGCAGATCAGTTGTTACTCTGAATGGCAGCAGGACAGACTCTGCCCCATCCTCCACCTCCACCTGTTGATCTTTGACCTCCAGACGAACCTGTTTTGTCCAAAGGATGTTTCTTATCCAGCTGGAGGCACTGCAGGTGTAGATGTTTCTGTCTCCACCAGTGGGACATGCCAGGATCAGACTGAGATCTCCAGTCTTTCGCAGGTCTTCACCTATGTTGGTTCTGGTTCTGTAGTGCTGGTTCTGCTTTCTAGGCTGATCAGAACCATTCTGATACCAATGGACCATCTTGTTATCGCCGTCCCTCCATTTCACCTTAACGTCTTTAGGGAAGGGAAGCGGTCCGCTATTTTGCAGGCAGCAGGACAGATTCCTCACCTGAAATCCCCTCCACCTTCTCCTTCTCCAGCTCAATCTTTGTTTCCGAGAATAAACGATGCCGGAAATAATAAAAAAGAACTGAAGCAACATTTAAAACAGTTAGAATTAGAACCGGGAGAACCAGGAGCTCATTGGTCCAGGATGAAAGTCGCTTTTTAACCAGCAGTTCTTCACTTCTAACCTCTGTTTTCCTCTGTCATTCCTGACACTGCAGCTGTAGGTTCCAGTGTCAGACGTCTGCAGGTTGGTCAGATTCAGGCTGAGGTCTCCAGTCTCCAGGGCATCAGTCTTCATAGAGGTTCTGCCTCTGTACAGCTGGTTCTGATCCATCAATTGATCTCCTTCCTGCTGGCGCTGATGGATGGTTGAAGGACTGAGGTCAGAGCGGCTCCACTCCACTGTGGGTTGGACCAATTCATCTGTAGGAAACTCACAGAACAGCAGGACAGATTGTCCCTCAAGCATCTCCACTGCTGAGGCCTGCAGCAACACATGCAGGATAATCCCAAACACAATCATCAACTTCATCTTTCTCTCCAAAACAACTGAGTGTCTTTAATCATCTTCCATCAGCTGATTATCTTCACAGTCTTTTCAGGATCCAGCAGCTCTCACCGAGTTACTGGAGTTACTGACACAGATCAGTTCTGAGGAAAGACGAGGCCGTTCTGTTACCTCATTGCTTGACACCTGAATGAAGTCAAAGTCCAGCTGAGGGAACTATTGCTCAGCAGTGATTGGTTTTTTAGCTGATGAGTCACAGCGTCAGCATGAACAGATTCTACCTGTTGAACTAACTGAACAGATTTGCATTGATATCACTTTCTCTTGACACCTGAATGAAGTCAAAGTCCTTCATTCAGGACTTTGACTTCATTCAGGATGGGAAGAAGAAACTGGAACATTTCATTATTTCATTGGCTAGAAGCAAAGCTTTGTGCTTTGTGATTGGTCAGTCTGGATATATGTGCCGAACTGGAGTATCTTTATTCTGTGAACAAATAATTTTTAAACAAACGTTTCTTTCAGCTGTTTGATCAGACAAAACAGCTGTCAAAATACCTGAAATTTGACAGTCCTCTTTATTTAATTAAAAGAATTCAGAGTAAGAAAATATCCCAATGCAGCGAAGGAACAGATATTCACTTGTTTTGTTGTTTGTGAATCCTGTGTGAAAATGAGCAAGAGATTGTAAAATCGCAAAAAGAGGAACTTCAGGTGCCTCAGAGCAATGGGGTTTTGAGAAAGTTGGAGTTTCCTGGCTACAGAGAGTAGAGACTTTGGGAAAGTAAGAGTGTGTGTGCTCCAAGAGAAAATATTCTCATATTTTTTCAAAATTAAATAGTATTTATTTATCCTACTCACTGAGTAGACAGAAAGCTTTCTTCTTTATAGATTAATGTAAAACATAATCATTTTAACATTCATTGGATTGTTCCTTTCTTAAAGGTAATATGTGTATTATAAGGAAACAAAGATTTGATATTAGGATGATGTAACCCAAGGGTGGTGACAAGAAATAAGTATTGGGGTAAACAAGGCCAGATTTGATGACTTTACTATATCTTAAAGGTTTTATGATTTTTTTATTGGTATCCAATATTATTAGTCATCTAGGTTTATTAGCAGTAGTGAGACAAAACTGCTAAATTTAACAGGGACAGTTATCTCTAGGCCCTTTCAGACAAAGGCTAGTTTGTAGAACCAGTTCATGATCAGGCTTTTAGAAGTCAATCTGAAACACACAGAAGGAAAACATCTAAAATCAACAGAATAAGACTTTAGTACAGACCATGAAGCTGCTAAGCTGTTTTCACATGAAAAATGAAAAATGCTTTAATCTTTTTTTTTGTCTAATCATAAGAAGTTGTGAACATGGAAAAGTTATAATGATAGAAAACAGTGAGACTTCTAAGAAAACAAGTGGCCTAAACGAATCCAGAAATCTGCGCCCCACCCCCAGCACTGTGAGGTGCCTTTGAGAATAGTCAAGAGGAGTCCTAGCACTCACAATCATACTCATGTACATGCTCCTTAATGTGCTAATGGTAGAGAAGCTTATTGTCCCAGTAAAAGTGTTTATCCACTGTCATCGATGGCTATGCTAAATAGCTGGAGCATTCATTGCAGGCTCAGTTGTAGCGAGCCAGTTGTGGCAAGGTGGGAGGGTGTGAGCAGCACATACATTAGGATGATTGACAGTGCTAAGACCCTCCTCCTGACTCCAATTGGTTGTCTTTGACCAACAATATTTCTGCAGTTAGTACTGGGAACAATGGGAGAAGGCGGAGGAGCTCCATTTTTTTCCCCACAGATTTCCTGGCTAAACCTGTAATGACAGGTGATAATTTTAACATATAAAAATAATATCTTAATACATAATGCAGCTTTTCACAGTGATGTAAATGCATGTTCTAAGCTGCACTCTGCAGAGCTCTTTCTCTCTCCGTCTTTTTGTTGGACAGCATTTTTCCCAGCTCTGTATGAGAGTGCCCGTTTTGTGCTTGGTTACCAGAAATGGATCAAGGATTAGAGATCAGAGTTCTGCACCACATGTCAAGCTGCAGGCTGCTTCTCATTTCCAAACCCCCTCCTCTATTTGTGGAGGCCTTCATCTCCACCAATGCAAGATTGTGCAGTCAGTCGCCAGTTCATACCATCCCAGCCACTATTTGTTGTTTTGAATCTCCCTGTGCTTTTCCTAACCCCGCTCCTCGTTCTGCGACCACTTTCCACCAGCTTGACTCCACTATCCCCACTCATCCTCTAAAACCATCCCATTCCTCTTGCTGCTCAACTTGATCATGGCTTCCCCCTGCAATCTGCTCAGCAGTAACATCTCTATTCAGCTGAGCTGTTTTCCTACATCCATTTGTAAAATCAACAAATAAGTGCTTCCCAGTGCCAAAGCATCTCTGAAACTAACCTAAAAAAAACATTTTTATATCCACACTAACATTAATATCATCTGAAGTTTTCTGCCTATTTTTCTTTGCATTTGTAAGAGCTGTGTCTGCTATCTCTGGTCATTTTTATCGCCACAGGTGTGAAGTAGCTTAAAAGAGAAGATAAATATGTTTGTCACACCTACTCACAACATAAAGGTTTCTAGGATGTGATAGTCCTAACCAAGAAAATATGTCTGTTTGCCTATGTATACATGTTGTTTTTTTCTGTTTTTGCTTCTTCACCATCTCAGAGAAGAGAAATAGGCAACCATTTGCATGCTCTCGCACTTTCTGTTGGATTTAAATACAGTCTTTATTTATACTGTACATAAAAATTTAGCATCAACTATTTATGCTTATTCTTTTATACATTTGGGAGCTTTTAATTTATATACAATTTCTGACAGAAATGCATACAGAAGGCTAGGATAGGATTTTTTCCAAAGCAATAAATCTAGCTAATTCTCCCATTTGTATGCATCTTAAGGCCACACGGTACCTGAAATGCACAGAGAGACGGAGCTATTATGGTAATAAAATACAAACACTGAGTGCAACATAATATTAAAGTCAGTGATGTTACTTTCTTACATTATTTTAATATTCACTCCTTCGTGTAATGAAATGTGTTTTCTTATTAGCACATAATAGAAACAACTGATGTTTAAAACTGAGACCATGTATACCTCAAAGCATTAGACGCTGTAAAGTGTAAATATTCTGAAGAGCAAATATCAGAATTATTCCAATTTGCATGTCTTATGCCTGTAGAAAAGTAATCTACATAATATAAATCTTTAAATAAATAAATCTATAAATCTTTTATTAGCTAGCAAACAGAAGAAAAATGTAACATGCCTTCACTAGTGTGTGCCGCTGCTTAATACCAAAGGTATTTCCAGATTTACGCAATTTAACAAAAACCCGTTGTTTTTTTATGTTAAATGTTTTAAATTGATCACTCCTCAACTTAAAATGTACAATAGTTTTAGACAATTTAGACATTTTACACAAATAATCTGCAACATTTTTGGACAACCGCATAAAATTAGGTTTTAAAGAACAATAATATAATCAATAAAACAATAATCATCCGGGAGGGACTCAAAGTAGAGCCGCTGCTCCTCCACGTCGAGAGGAGCCAGTTGAGGTGGCTCGGGCATCTGGTCAGGATGCCTCCTGGACGCCTCCCTGGTGAGGTGTTCCGGGCACGTCCCACGGGAGGAGGCCCCGAGGAAGACCCAGGACACGCTGGAGGGACTATGTCTCTCGGCTGGCCTGGGAACGCCTTGGGGTTCCCCCGGAGGAGCTGGAAGACGTGGCTGGGGAGAGGGAAGTCTGGGCCTCCCTTCTGAAGCTGCTGCCCCCGCGACCCGATCCCGGATAAGCGGAAGAAAATGGATGGATGGATGGAGAACAATAATATTGTTGATTATAGGCTTATGCAATTTTCCTGTATAAGATATTTGTGTAAATTTAACTTTTCTCAGATATTTACTACAGTACATTATCTACATTATCAGCTTACCTGGTCATGTTGAGCTAACTATAAATTAGCTCAACACGATCTTCTGTCACACACGGGGGCTTTAGAAACCCACACATGAACACACACTCACATTTTCTATACCCTAGAGCTGGTCACCACTGGTCAGCCTCTCTAGGCTTTCTGCTGATCTGCAGTAGTCGGTCAGTGAGAAGCTGGGTACTCCAGAAAATCTTTTTAAAGAATCATTTGAACTATTTCTAATGGAAATAGTTCATTTCCATTAGAAATAGTAAACCAGTTACGTCAACTGAACTTTGGAGCAAATGAAGCTTGAATGACACTATAATCCTGGGGCTTTATGTCCATTTCCTTTGTTTTGTTATCATCCCTCGCCATGTCCGCTGTACGAAGAAAGACGGACAAAAATCCAAACAGAGAAGGTCAAGAGAAAGTGTTGGACTGCTAAAACGTATAAATAGGAAAAAGAAATGATGACTGTCATAGTTCAAAGCAGCAGGAAAGAGCTGCTTCTTCCTCTGTAGGTGGTGAAATGTGGCATAACAGCAGCTGTCAAAAGCACTTCTTTCTGCACATAGTAAAAGAAAAGTGGTGCATATGGCTGACATGTTTTCTTCTCTGTCACTCACTATGTATTTAGGATAAAAAAATAAACTGATATATTGGATGTCACAGCATCCCAGGACATAAGGTTCAGAACATCATTTTAATTTTTTCTGCTTTTTACCACACAGACATATGTTTTAGGCAAAGCAGACATAACATAATCCACAAAAAAGGGGAAAGTATTAATGTATTCAAAGTGAAGAAAAAAATACCCACATGATTCAGTGTTTTGTATGAGTTATATTTGCCTGTTGTCATAGTAGCATAACAAGACACATTCGATAGCTTAGATATTAAAAGGTCTAAAATTACTGAAGTTGGTATAAAAACTTAAGAAGTTGTAGAAATAGACAGTTTGGCTGCAGAATAAAAACACATGTTTATTCTTCAAGAATTTCCAGTTTTAGAATCATATACGGGGAAAAAAAGGACAAATCTGCTCTAAATCTGGGCTGTCTTTCTCCACTTATGGAATTTTGCATTACTGAACCTTTTGCAGCTATTTAAATGCTTGCGGACATTATTTTTCTTTTCATGTATTTACGTCATTTTCTTTTCATGTATTTACGTCATGAAAGCCATGAAAGATTCTATATTTTTATGTTATCTCTAAATCTGTAGTTTCCCTTTAATTTGCAGTAAAGCACGTTTTTGTCGTTGTTATTTTAAAGGTTGAATTTTTCAGAGTACCTTTAACAGATTGTTCTGAAGGAGCTCTAGGATCTGCCAAACTTGTGAGTATCAATTTGCACTTGTAATTTCCTATATTTCAGATAGTCTATTGAAAGTGACCACTTCATTCACCCCGTCACTCAGAGCAGGAAAATTGTTTTGTACGATGCCTTGGCAATCCTACCACTGAACTCAGAATAGTCTGTCTCTCTGATTTGAGTCATTTTAAAAGTTCTTGATGTTCTCGACTACTTAGCATTACAACATCAGCGCTCTCCACTCAGAATTTATACAGTTTATTATAAAATAGCTCTGACAGCAGACAACCATGACTTCAGGAACATGTTTAAGCCCCTATTACAGCAAAAACAAAAAGAGCCGTCTATCGTCACAAGGGGATTTGGAAGAACAATATAATCTTCTAGACTGGATTCCCAACCAGATTGCAGTAAAAACACCCATCAAGTTCAGCAGCTTTGACCAATTTGCACCTATTTTTCTGTCCTAATGAGGCTTTACTGGAAACACAAAGAGCAACATCTGTCAAGAGGAAATCTAGCCAAATGGCATTTTCATCAATAGGTGATGATGGAGATTTTGAAAGACAGAGAAATGATACATACCTTCAATAGAACCGGTGAGAAACAAAGTGCGTTGACTGTTAAATAGGTATTGAACCAAATGCAGTCTAAACAAATTGCACTCAAAAGGTTTGTCCCGAGTCACAAGTTTGTAAGACAATTATCACTGACACTGACCAAACGTATGTAATCTTCTGAATTCAAAGAAAGTTACAAAAATATGTAGTTTTGTAAGTTTCCTGGCATCATTGTGGTGATTCTAACATAAAAGTAGAGAATTATGATCTGATTTAACCTCAAAAAGCAAAGAAAAATGTGTGTGTATCTTTTTATTCGTTTTATGTAAATACCTAGAACATAGTGTGGTAAGATATAGAGGTTGTGCCGATCAATCGGTAACCGATCATAATCGGCCGATTTCTGTGAAATCGGTGATGATCGGGATCGGCCGATCATTGGCTCTGTTACCGATACCGATCACCTGCATCTCATTTCTCAGCCTGTCTGTCCAGCTGGTCTCGTCTTTCCTTCACACGGCGCAAACGCGCAGCAACAAATCCTAAGCGATGTGTAACTATAACACACAGAGTGATGGGGAAGTTTGCGTGTTGCGGTGGAAAATTGAAGCAGGTCAAAATGCATCAACACAACGAAGCTAATACGATATAAAAACAATGACGGCGTTTGGCTACATCGAGGCTCAGTGCAGTAAAAAGACACGGAGGATCAGACAGCAGGTAAAGCAGCACAGCTACAAACACTCACCCGGATTAGCATGACGGTCAGAAAGCTAAACAAATAACCCGCTAAATGATTTAAGTCTTGGAGCTGCGATGTAAGACGCTGGTTCTGATGTTGAACCGCTGCTCCGCTACAGGTAGTAATATTTAATATTTAGTAATATTTGACACGGAGCCGCTTCTGCTCCACCTGGTAGAGACTCACACCGAACCTGTTTAAAGCTGCAGCATCTAACTTAAAAAAATACATTTTACATACGTATTAAAACTTTCTCTGTCCTAACATGAGACAGATAATCTCTAAAAAATAATCGATCTCCTCCCTGTTACTCCGCTCAGTCAGAAACAGCCAATCAGAACTAGCAGTAACCAGCTAGCCGCCATGCTAACAGGAAGTTTTCATTCAGTAACTCAGGATTGTTTATTGCAATGGATCCTGTATTTGCCTTTGAATGTTAAATTTTATACTTGAATTTTTTTGGCAATGTTGAAAAGTTATATTTTAGCTCTTTGCATTATTTAGCCTCTTCACAACCTTCATATGTCATCAGTCTGTTAAAGGTAGTATTATTGATAGCAGTTCAATTTGCACAATGCCTGTTTTGTTTAGTTTTCTTCTTGGAAAAAGTTATTAAAAACAGGTTTTTGTCTAAATTAAGGTGAATTCATGGTTCCTTTTTCTACATAATGTAACAGTACTGTTTATGATAAAAAATAAATAAATCATAACTATGTGATCGGTATCGGGGATCGGAATCGGCGATCGGCCCTCAGGGGTGATCGGTATCAGCAGAAAAAAACCTGATCGGCACATCCCTAGTAAGATATGAACTAAATAGAGAGGGAAGATTGAAACTGTTAAAAAATATGCCTTAGAATTATGACAAAAAAAAACAAAGCTGGTAAAATTGCTTAAAGATATCGATGTAGAAAAAGGATTGTTCCTCTTTGTGGCCATATGGGAGAATCATTTCATCTGTGAGCTGTGCTGAATGTTACACACCGAGTTTGTCCTTGGCTCAACACAAAATGATCTCAAAATTATATCTGTGCTAAGGAAATAACACAACAAGGACGAATTCAAAGAGTAACTGAATAGAATACAAAACCAGAAATGCCTTAACTGCAACTATCGACATGGGAGCAGTTGCTTCTTGCTGCAGATCTGATATAATGCTTGAAATGACGTGTACTGGTAAATGTTTAGTGAGTGTGTGTTGCTGTTTTGTTTGTGAACATATCGATGCTTCCAACATATTTACCCGCTGTTGTCCTGCTTTGATCGCTGTTTAGCAAAAAAAAAAAAAAACATTACAAAGGCATGCCCATGAAGATGACTTACTAAAACATTTGGAAACAAGAGGAAAAAATCTTCCAGATTTGACTGAATATTTTCTGTGATTTATCTTTCTGTGTGTGGTTATTTTCTGCATATCCTGGTGGTTCTATTGTTACCCAAGAGACATGCCAAAGACATCAATAAGCTTATCTTTAACAGAGCTCATTACATCAGCCTCCTACACAATAACTTCCCCCAATGGTGACAGAATAAAGCTAAAAATGACAAATAATCATGTATTTATGTCTCGTATGCAGAAGGACGACACAAAGCAGAATATCATCTCGTCACAATTAAACAGCATCACTATGTGCAAATAATGTTCTTCAAAAGAAATGTTGGATTACCAAAACTCTATCTATATGACCAAATGCATGACTTTTCAGGCATGTTTTCTTGTAATGGAAACTCTGCCAACAGCATCAACAGCCTCAATGCTCAATTGCCATGCACACCGACAGCCCAGTGAAGGGAGCCAAGGCATCAAATAATGACATGAAAGCACCAAATGCTTCATTTGTTGTTGCAGGGAGATTGACAGAGGACTGTTGACAACAGACATACAAACAAGTAGGAAAAATAATAAACCATTCAGGCAACATGAGCAAAAACCCAAAGGTATCAATAGAGAAGTTTTAGTTTGTGAACAACCCTAATATTAGATCTGTCATTGCTTGGAGTCACAGGATATTGTCAACAGCTGTGGAGGAATATGTTGCTCACACATGATTATTGCCTCCGTGGATCTGTGCTGAAGTGGCATGACAAGACAGGAAGATCTTAAGCTCAGTCAATAAAGATTTCGGAAGAGGGGGAAAAAAAAACAAGCAGAGCAAAACTGCCTTAACACATCAAGAAAAGGTTTTTACAGCCCAGCATAGAAAGAGACATGCTGCGATGTGTGCTTACAATCTGAGATGTTTAGCAGAGACACTTTGTCAAAATGCAGAATTAACAGTCATGTGAAAAGGTGATCTTTTGTTATTGCAGGATTTATGGAAATTTTATATCATTTTCAACAATATGTAAAATCATATCAACACAAATAAACGATAAAAAAGAGGAATATATCACTATGTATTTTGTGAAATGGAATAAAAATATTAATTATATGAGGAATAAATTTGTAAAGCTTTTACATTTATTCTAAATTAAAAATGCTAAGATTACATGTAAACACACAGCATGAAAACATCATTGTTCATCCACATTTATGCACCTTTCAAAATTTTATATCGACTGTATGTTGAGATCTCTGTTATGATCTTTAAAACACATTTTTTTATATAAAAAGTGTGGCATAGCTGTTATTTAAGTCCTAAATGTTAATTGTGGATAATTATGATTGTTCTTCCAAAAGCGAGGCACTGACATTTAGAGCACTGAAGAAAATGCAACAGAAAGGTTTATATGCAGAGTCTGTTAAATTGCTTCTCTCTTACAACCAATTATATTATATAAAAGATAAAACTTCAGACAAATCAGAGTTTACTTTACAGTAGTAAACCTTTAAAGATCTTCCCAAAACCTCAAAAGTGCTCCTGGTAAATTTGGTTAATGTTGTCTAGTTCACATCTGAGTTTCTAGGTATTTTGAGCAAGAAATGATCAAATGTATTACAACAACCTCAAACTACACCAGGCTTCCATAAAATGGACCAATTTTGAAAATTTTGAACACCACTTAGATCTGCAGGTAAATCAACCTCCCTCCTGATGTCAATGGTAAAGTGAAGTAATAAAACTGATCCAAAGGTAGCTAGATAAAGAAATACTCTCTCTTAGATATTTCATAAATGCATTTCACAAAGAACCTCAGAGTGAATGCTAACCTTTCTAACTTCTGCCTCCCATTACAGCTGCTCCAATAGACATTTGCAAGTACGTACTCTAACCTGCCCCACACTAAAGTTGCCACACTGCTGCTAGGTAAAGGCCTAGTTAACTTATTCCACTGCTGAGTTGAAAGCATTGAATCAAACACTAATGTGAATATATTTTTAGACAGATTGAAAAGATTGCCAGGTTGGAGGTTGAACAGCATTTTCTTTATCACAAAGGCTCAGGAATAAACATGCTTATCATAATTTCATGTACGTACGTTGTTGTGATTTTTGTTTCAGCTCGAATTCTGTAGAGGATCTACGCTCAAAAGTCTGCAGATTATACAAAGTTTAAACAGGCAACGCTGTTTTACAGTAGCACCGCTCTGCTGTACGGTACCACCTTCTTCAATAATATCATCATTCTTCCTTAATAAACCACTGGGATGTTATGAATTCTACTTTAGCCCCAATTATCTTCTTTAAGATTCTCCCATTCTGGACCTAAAACTAAGCAGTAGGCGTACGGTCATGTGGTTGTGGGATATTCATTTTCACATACAGCTCAGACCACCTGACACTGCTTAGACAGGCAACTTAGTGAGTGATTAGAGAAAACGCCACACCTTTTTGCAAACAGCCTCCTCTGGGGACTTTGCATTTTCCATCCATGAGTATTTTTGGTATTTGATTATCTTTGAAGCTATTTTGTGAAGAATCCTACAAATGTGCATAAGATCTCATTGTGTCAGACAAACGCTCTTTTCATGCAGTCTGAGGATCTAAAAACCGATTTATGGAACGAAAATGGAAATAAGCACTGGGACAATATTATTGAAAGAAGATGACACCGTCATGGATGACACCCTCACCATAGACCCGAGGGGGAGCTTGAGGACTGTCAATCGGGGAGAAGTTATTGGTTTTAAAGAGGGCAGACTACTGACAATTAGTAAAATTTCAGTTTTATTTGAGATGGCAGAAAAGTACATATGGTGACAATTTCAGCCCATATTGATGATTGCATTGCAATTTTATTAACACAAATATCTGTGAAATCTTGATGTGAACTGAAATGTTGCACAACACAGCTGTTAAATGTGAAATCATGTGAGAAGGGAGGCAACTGGCAAAACTCTGTTTTACATATAAAGCATGATAACATCATAAAAAATCCAAAATACACAAAGACGCAAAAAATGACACAACTCAGGTAACAAACAATGACTGTTGCTCAGTTGGGCAGTTCCTGGTTGGATGGAGTGCAGGTATTAACAGAATTAAAAAATAACTGTGTGACTGGCGCAGAGGCTGCCAGACAATGCAGACAGTTCCTTTGTATTATGTGGAATGTGCATCCACCGCTGGATAGCTGAGCACTTGACAGGAAACACATGTGGGAGTTATGATGAAATTCAAATGTCTCCTGTAATTATAGTTCCAATTTGTGTGTTTCTCTGGGAGCTCAGCTTTGACATCTGTGAATCTTCTATTACAATCTCTCAGGGCTTCTTGTGTCTCCTGGCTGCTGATGGTGGGATTGTAAAAATAAGCACGTGTGGCCTAAATTTGTACGCCAAATATTTTGTGGGTCTAAATTACAAAACAACAACACATTTAAGAATATCATTGCACTCTGAATAATCTGAATCTGAGTGGTGTTTTTTCTAGGCCATAAGGTCCTCTTTGTGGATGATCCTCAACACTCAACATGTGCTCACTTCAAATAAGTAGGGGCTTTGCAGGATCATGGACCTTGCTCAGAAAGTTGTGCATAGGATTAACGCACAAAGAAATTGATTTTGTAAAAGTGTGCACGTCCACTTGTACATGCAAACTTTCCTCAATGCATCACAATCTGTTTAGAAATGAGTGTAGTTGCTGGCTGTGGAGTGCTTTATAGTCATTTTTACCAAATGATAAAAACCAGCCAAAAATCATCCAGGTAATGCTAAAAAACATACCAATTATCGTCATATATAGTGAGTGCAGTGGGAGAAGGCTGTTTCAGCTAATATGCACTCATGAGGTCAAGCAGAACAAGATCAACTATTTTATGTGACATGTCAGATTTAAGCTATTTTAAAACAGGTAAATAATGGTTTGTAGTATGGGTGCGAAATGCAAACACAAATCAGTGAGGGGGCAAATTGAGAATGATAGAGTTGGCATTTTGGGGAGAGCTTTAACAAAGCAACGGAAACTAAGAGAGATGAATTGCAAATTCTCTGCCTCACCTCTTTAGATGGAATCAATCTGAGAAAATATTGGTATTGGTACCAGATCTATAAGTCTTAAACAGATATTGTCTGCAGGCAATGATCTAGATGTCCTGGATATAGTTAAATGGATCATATTAAGAAAGTAAGACCTTAATTTGCAAAAAATGCTGCATAACAAAGTGTCGTATTACAGTATGTATAAAATGATTTTAGGCTAGAAGATGGGCTTGGCAGAATTCCAACAATCCCTAAAGTTTAAAAGTTGGCTTGAAACTTGGTAAGGAGTCCAGCTCTCAGTGGACATTTGACCTGTTTCAGAATGAGCAGTGGATGAAATCACGATCCTAGACAGAAGACAGTGCACAGAAGGGAAAAAAAAGTCTATTCCTCTAGATTCTGCCCTCTTCCTCATTGACCAGCAGAAGAGCTTTGAAAGGCTTCATGGATATAAGTTTCACTACCTTAAATGTGTTCCACATGCTCTAACTCAGAGTAAAATAAGACATCGTTCACATAAATCCTGGACTTGATTTCAGGTGGCATGTAAATTGGGCTTTCCGTGTTCTTAGGCATTCATTTCTTACGCGTGTCCAAAATTAACCTGTGTGCCGACTTCTTCCTACTGTTGAAAGTCGTTGTCAGAGCAGTCTAAACACCACGACCACCACCTGGGTCAATTTATCACCTTTGTGAAATAAATAATCACTTTTCTGCAGTATAGTTATCATGTTATAATGTGACAATGTTCAAAATCACACTTATTATCTGCAACAGCAACTCAATGAGGTAAATAAGGTTATTTTCACACTTCATTACATAAAAATATTAAAAATATATACATATTTTTTTGATGAGCCAGGATTACCCAAATTATTTCTGATCATTATGCCAACCATTTAAAATGTAAATTTATAATTGCAAGTTGAGACGGCCCAGAAGATGACAACATCATAGATCAATTCACAGCGTCGCTGTTAATTAGAGGCAGAAGTGACAACCTATTTCAAGGTAACATGTCAAAAACACATTTCTTCTTGACATGAAAAAAATATATAAAACTGACGTGAAATTACGATAAGAAATCTGCAAAAGTGTAGCTCATGACTGGACACGATTTCCCAATGTTGAAAGATGAAACGCTCATCTGCCATCACATCATACAGGAAAGAGAGGGGAAATAAAGAATGAGAGGGAATGAGAGGGGAAGAGAGGGAATGAAGGAAATAGAGGAATCAGAGGAAGAGAGGGAAATAGAGGGAATCAAGGGAGAGAGGGAATGAGAGGGAAATAGAGGGAATCAGAGGGGAAGAGAGAGAAATAGAGGAATCAGAGGGAAGAGAGGGAATGAGAGGGAAATAGAGGGAATCAGAGGGGAAGAGAGAGAAATAGAGGGAATCAGAGGGGAAGAGAGGGAATGAGAGGGAAATAGAGGGAATCAGAGGGGAAGAGAGGGAAATAGAGGGAATGAGGGAATGAGAGGGAATGAGAGGGATTCTGGAGGTGTTTTTGTATTAAATGTGCATTCAAGACTTTTAGCGAAACACCCGGTGAATGTGATGGTTAAAGCTGGTAGGTAAAAATTAACATCCATGAGTCATGTACTGACATAAGTTAAGGCGACTGAAAAAAGTCCTAATTTTTAAAGCAACACACAAAAAAAGACAGTTTACTGTTTTCATTTGCAGTCTGGAGGGAAAAATGTGTTTTTGAAGAAATATCTTGTGATCTGAAGAAACTGAAATTGAAGTGTTTTAATGTGATAACCAGTATACACTGGAGGAAAAAGGGGACACATAAGCATGAAATCCGAATTGTGAAGCAAAAGCATTATGATGTGAGGTTAATTTGTTGCAGGTGGGCTAATGCACTTCAAACAAAAAATAACATTCAACTGAAATCTTGAAGTAGCACCTGAAGAGATCAGATAGGAAGTTAAAGCGTGGGCACAAATTGATCTTTTGATTTAGCATCCAGCGAAATCAGTTACAAAGTGGCTTAAGGAGAACAAGGTCAGCGTTTTAGAGAGGCCATCATGAAACCCTCAGGGCAGAGCTGGAAAGGTGGAACCTGTGCCAGAATATCCAAAATGTTCAACCATTCTGTTTAAAAAAAGCAGTTTTAGAACACAGCAAAGAATTACATAAAACATTCTGAAATTTAAGAAAGTTAAAAAAAATCTCAATATTCTGTCATTTACCAAATAGAAATTGTTTTTATAGTCCTATCAGAACTGAAACTGAGAAAAGCATGTATGTGATTGTATTTAAAAAAGTTAAAAATCTCTTATGAAACTGTATGTAAATATCCCATTTACACTGTCAATAAACTTTTTTTTTACCAGGAAATTTAACCAGATTATTATTATTATTATTATTTTCAACAAAACAACAAATGTAATGTTTTGCCCACAGTAGACAGCTTTGCTCTGCCACAGAAAGTTTTCCTGGTTTCTAAGATAACAACCAAAGAATTATGTCTGAACTTCCGAAAACAAAAACAACTTTAACGGGTGAGTTAGTGAAATTAGGAAAAAAAAAGACATTTCGGTAATCTTCACAAATACAACTAACTAATTTATGCAGAATCCGGGGATAAAGGCGGCTTGTGTATTTAGTATTCTTCTACTAAAGTTAGCCCTTCAATTATTTTTCTCTCCATTTGTCAAGGAAAACCTGAGGGGGCGTTTCACATAGATGAATTATTCATGTGGATTAATTGTCTGATTTTTACTCCTGGAAAGAAGAAAAAAAAGACCACTACATAGAAATCACATTTAAACTCAATGCCTGTCTTCCATACAGCCCGTTTATTATTGTAACCATTTCTGCTTATTATTTCTATGTGGCCCTTCGTCTCTCCGACTCTTATCTTCCTCCTAATCTTTCTCGCTCACTCAACCATTAGACGAGAGGATGACTTGTGGTGCTCTGTAAATTTCATCTCTGTCAAGCCAATCACTTCTGGCTACGGCTGAAGGGGGAACATCTGCTGGTGGGAGGGAGTCTAGTCTTCGTCCGATGACTGCGTCTCAGTCAGCAAAAGCAAAGCAACCATCTGTGAAAGACGAAGGCAACTGTTTGTGATAGCAATATTAACAATCCCTCCAAAACCGTAAGAGGCGCCGACTTTAGACACTGAAATTTGGCTGGAAGTCTGAGCAAATTCATTGATATTTCAAGCAAGCTGCTTCCTCTTGCACCCTGTTGGGCCGCCTGAGGGAGTTCCTTGCTTAATGTAACAGAATGGACAAATAACCTTACAGATCTATGCTTAGTGCATTAGTGTAAAGGTTGCGCCGTCTTTCCACCCACGTCTCGGGGAGATGTGCTTAACTCCAAATAGCCAATTTGGTAATGTTAACAACATGCTGCACTCCACCCTCAGGATATCGCTATGAGCTCAAGGGCAGCAAAGAGCTCCTGTTTCAGGAGGAGGGGCTGTTACAGGGCATTAAAACAGGGCCCACACAGACACTGTTAGTGGGCACTTAACCATCTGTACACAACTCTCCACTGGAACGCGTCTGAATATTTCTGACAAAGCCACGCCTCATCTCCATATTGACCTCTACGAACGCTGGCGTCCTCTTCCAGGCCATCCAAGCATACAGGCAGCATTCATAAAACCCTTCCTCGCTTTAAACCATGACCCCCATGAGAGAAGTGCTGTTGCGGAGTATTCTGAAAAGCAGAGACTGTGGAATATCAAAACCTCCCATCTGTCCACTTCTCTCCTCACTCTCTGCGTTTTCCCCGTTCTCATGTCACAGGAAGGGCAAGTCCTGCAAGGCCAATGATTTAGTCTGACTGAAGACTCCAGGAAATGAACAGGTCACCCAGGAGTCCCACTGTCTGACGGGCAATAAAGCTCGTCATTGAAGTGTGAGCAGAATGCAACAAGTTCACTGAGATAGCGTTCGGGTTCCAAACAAAGAGGATGGAGAAATATATTCAAAGAACATACTGCAAATATGTTATGAATTTGGATGGGAACTGACGTATATGCCATATTAATGTACCTGGTAAGAAAACATTATGCGTATCTTTGTAAAATATGGTGTGAGGACAATTTTACAATTTTTAGTAGGTTTACTGTCTGTCCTATCTGCAGTCTGTTGTATGGATTTTAAGAAACTATGTTGATAAAGAAGAGAAAAAAAAACTTCCTTTACTATATGTAAGCTAAAATCTTTAGTTTTACTTAGCTTTAAGAAAAAGCTAGAAACACTTTTGCAAGTGATTTGTAAAATAACCTTTTTTATTTATTACATCAATAAAAAGTAACAAAATAATGCATAATTACAAAGTGGAATGAAAAAGTTGCGTATAAATAAACGTGCATTTCTATTACTCTGACATCCTTCAACCAAATCCTGGGAATCCAACTGTTGTGAAAGAGGCCAGAGAGGTTGGTTAGAATTTATGACATAAAAAATTCACATCTTGAATGCCGAATAACACACCAGACAGGTCAAGTATAACGTTCTGATCATAGCTAAAGCAGTGTTTGATAAGTTAAAACAATTTCCAAAATTATGAAAACCTCACTGAAATGTTCGACCAATCATCTAAAAAGGAGTAAGATATAACAGGGAAACCTCGTCCTCCACTCAAACTGACAGACGGCTGACAATAAGCTGTGAAGCAGCTTGGCCTTAATGGAAGCATGGAAAGAAAATAAATCATTGTTGAATGAAATCCACAAATAGACCCACTTGTTACTTAACAGGAAACATGTTCAAGGACGTACTCTGAATCGAGCCTTTTAGCCTATTTGTAAAAGGCCAGGTCTGGCCTAAAACCAACACAGCATCCTGTCGAGATGTTTTTGTTTGTCAGGGATGGTTAATGGGAGATGCGGAGCTGATCATAGGCCAATTTAAGAAAAAAGATAAAGGGTATAAAAGTCTTGAGAAAGAGGTTTCCTTCCAGCAGCACAATTACTACATTAGATCATGGAATGGTCCACTCAAAGTGTAGAATACAAAAGAAAAGAAACATAAAATCAATCTTAACAGAGAATATTTCAATCTGAAAGCAGACAAGCTATTTGGTAAAGTGAAAGGTGATTTCTCAAAGTATCGTCAATGGAAAGTGAGGATGAGAGCCGAACTAATGAATGGCACACTTTTTAGATCAACATTTAGAAAAACCTCTTGGATTCCTTTCACAGCAACATTATGTGGTGCATAATTTTAGTCTGTCACATTAATAATCTCTGTAGAATACAAAAAGGTTTTCTGAAGTAATGTTTTAAGACAAAGTAGTTCGAAAACAACTGCAATAATGAATAACTGTTGCCTCGACTGTTTTATTTCTGTATAAATGACGTGTTTTATAAAAGCACAAAGCCATCTTTACCTGGTTCTTCAAATCCAGCTTGGGGCAGGGCCGACCACCGTTAAAGGCTTTCTCCCTGAGCCACTTGGACCTGATTTTCAGCCCGCTGCCACAGGAGGAACTGCATGCCGACCAAGAAGACCAATCACTGAGCTTACAGTCCAGGGGGCAAGGGATGTGACAAACCTCCATGATGTAGCCTGTAATTGAACAAACATATTCAGCCCGATTCCGAATAAGAAGGAGCAATCAAATCCCATATTTGTCCAGACTGATGGTTGGAAAGAAAGCTCAAATTCCTTCCATCAGTAACAACTTCAGCCTATTGTTTGCCTAAAAGCTGCACTGGTAGAACTAGCAGATCTTGAAACAGTCAGGTTTCATCTGGAAAAGAAGAGAAGTGGGAAACCCTCTATGAAGATCATATAGTAGATAATCTTTGAAATTCAATTGTACCTGAGTCTGTGCAGAGCGCGGGGTTAACCAGGTGTCCCCGCTGGTCAATGCAGGCCACGGCTCTGTAGCGGAGACCTTGGCCGCACTCTTTTACCTCTCGGTGCCTCATCCAACTGTGCAGCGACTCGAAAACCGGAGGATTTGGAAGGATGCACGCAGACCAATTCCCAAATGGCTGAGACAAAAACTCATTACATGGACAAGTCTGGTTCTCTTCCAGCGGGTACATTTCCTCATTCAGGCAACGCTCCTTCTTTTTGCTGCGGCCTGAGCAGAAAATGGACAAAACAATGAAAAGTCGTGACAACAGTAGCAAGATTCAAGTTTTAATGAAGTTTGAAGAAAACTCTGCCCCTTGCACAAAAACGGTATAAACTGCTGAATGCATAAACAGTTTATTTTTCGAGTTTGTATTCACTGGTAGGGAGCTAACAAACACTGATTTTCAATTGAGGAAAACAATTGAGAGTAAATATTTATAACGATTTGAACTACACCAACTTGCTGCTAATTTATTCATAGACATGCATCCTTAATATTACAATGTGGGCAGGTGAAGAGACTAGAATACACATCAGCAACTTTTTGAAGGTGAAATGTTTGTTTAAATTAATGCCACTGTGGGAAATATCTCTACAATTATGCAACTTCTACTTATTTAATATGTCCACTGAAGCCATCGGTATTTAATTCTGACTCGGCTAACATAACCACTGTGGTGAGAATCACTGGCTCGAGTTCTGCAGCAGACTTTGTAAGAATGTGGAATACTTTGGATATACAGCTACTTCACATTCTCAAACTTCTCAAAAATTCAAACCACATTTGAAACTCGCAAATTCGTCAAAAATGTCCCGGGAGCATAAAGTGCGTTTCTTATATTCATGTCACTTAGAAATTTGCATGATGCATTTCAAGGAAGCAGCGTTACATTAGCATCTTAAACTAAAGATTCACTAAGATTTGTTTGAGTAGATCTGCATGCTCGCTGTCAAATGACCAAGTCATCTGAAAGATTTGAATTTTTCTGTAGCAGATGTTGGAGTGTAAATGTTGCTAAATGTAATTGAAGTTTGAAGTTCTTTCAGTTTCTTGTTTCCCAAAAGCAAATGGTGGCAGGAAAAAAATGTGTCAGTTTGTTCAACAATCAACTTTACTGCAGCTTCTATCGCCGGAAATTAAATCTTTTTCAGCAGAAGTAGAATAAATGAATTCCAAATCAGTTTAGTGCATCGTAATTAGGTGGAAGAAAGTATACTTCCTTTCTGTTGGATCCCCAAATAACCTGAGGGAACAACTGGTGTTGTTCGAAAGCATATAAAATTTTAATTTTCGATTTATGCTCAAAGCCCCAAAGGCCAACACATACTTGTTTTTTTTTATATTGCTACACCACAGAGAACTGGAGCCACGGGAATCCAGATAATTACTTGTCTCGTTGCATTTGGTTTGTAGCTGACAATTTTTATTTCTTTGTCATGTAAATATTCTTTACTTTGTCAAAAATTGATATAATCAACAATGGAAATATGAACTAATTCCTTATTTCACAATGATAAACAATAAGTAGAAGACAAGAAATTAGTTTTTTTTTTCTTCTAATTGCCTTCAGCTTTTATTTCTCTTTGTTGCTCACCTCAAGCTGTAGTTTATCAGTAATGATCAGAGATGGTAAAAAGTTTGACTGCGAAGATTCATAGATTCTGAAAAAGAGTCAGTTGTCAACATTTGTTAAGAATTGGCTGTATATACATGAACTGAATTTAATATCTTTGGGAAGGGTTAAATTCAAAGGACAAATTGAACCTTATCAATATTTTTGCAAGAATATATTTTTGAGAAACATGTGTTTCTATAGATGCAAGTCTTAATCATCGAAATTTATAGCAACAAAAACTTAGAATGTATCAGTCTGAGTTATTTATCTGCGTATAGCTATCTATGATAGATTAATTTCAAAAGGAGTTACCAAAAGGCATGTGTGATAAAACAAAAATAACAGCATAAATGTTTTTTACTCCTGTGCATGTCTCAACTATAAATACTTTAATTAAAATATAAATAAATTGAAAAAAAAAAAAACATTCTGAGATTATCATGCGTTAATGTTTGTAAGTGTAATTTGAAAACATATGTCAACATTTTTAATGCATCTTGGACAACCTGCAATTTTCTGTAGCCTTTTAATTGACTTAGCCATGAATTTTAAAGGAGATGATTATAGAGCATCCTGAAAATAGTTGTCAGCAATGTCAGGGCAAAGTGTTGTTTGGTTAAAGAATCATCAATAGGGCAATTATCTCAATGCCTGCAGGACGAGGTCCTGACTTTCTTTCTTTCCCTGTCCAGGTCCTTGAGACTCAATACCCTTTATGCCTTTCATGTTTCCCTGCTTCAACACAAACACATTAATTTGATGGCTCATTATCAGAGGTCTGCTGAACTGAATGACCTACTGAGGGGATATTTCAACCATTTAACTCTTTCAAAATAAAAACGCTTCTGTCTCAGGATTTACAACAAACTAAATGCAGTCAACTTGCAGTCATTCTCAGTCACTACTGAAATTAATTGAAAATACTTGAAGTGTATACTAGCTTCAGTAACATAATTTGACTCCACCAGACTTCAGTGTGAAAGGTTTCTCTTCTCTCATGAAACATATACAGTGAATGTTAAACGTCAACACGAGTCTTTTATGACGGTTTTTGTGATGAGTGACTCCAGCCATGTTAAAATGATTACAGAAACACATAGTCATCCTGCAATTAGAACATGGTGGGTTTGATTTCAGCTTTTGCTCGTCTCTTGTTAATGTGTCCCTGGGAAAGGTGCTTAACCTTAAGCTGTCTGAAGTGCTTGGAGTGGTCAAAATAACTAGGAAAGTGGTGCATAAATTCAGTCCATTTATCATATTAAAGATGAACAAAGTCATGAAATAACAAATTGGGATCCCACTTCTTTACATCATTTTTACCAGGGTTGATTACACTTTTAATACCCCCTTAAAATGCTCTGACAAATATATAAACCTAGGCATAACATGTTCAGAATTTTTGATACAATTCAATTTTCCCACATGTTCTTCAGCTGTAAGCTTTGGCTAGTATTCTACAGAATAAAATACACATAAATGCACACAAATGACAGACATGCTGGCTTATATTTATGAATATTCTTCGTTCAGTGACACAATAAGGCTGTAGGGCAATGTTTTAAAAAAACTCTGCTGTCATCTTCTCTTCATGTCCTTGTCAATATTAAGTAATTGATTTGATGAAAGGACAACACTCTCGACAGGGTTTCAGGACTCTGCATAGCAACTAAAAAAATCATGCAATTGGCTCAATTTGACATTGAAAAGCAAAATATTTTTGCCATACAGGGATTTATTCAACATATGGTGATGGTACGTTGTTAAACAGATTACGCAAAATATCCCCCCCAAAAAAAATCTCACAGGAGAAAGACATGAATAAAAAGTCATTGGCATTTGCCCTTTGAGTAAACTAAAATAAAAAAGGGTATTTTATTTTTATTTTTAAAGTAATGACAATAAAAAGCATCACATTTTTTGTGTGTGTTTATTTTCAATAAGAATTGAAGAGAGAACTGATTTTTGCAGTTGTAGCATCTCTCGTTTGGACCCTTTAAAATCTATAATCAAACTTAAAATTCTCTGTCTTAATCATAAATCACTCATGAGATTTGAGACAAATCTCATCTGCCTTCAGATTAGATTTGTTTTGAACCAGTGCTATATAAACAAACTGGAATGAATTGTTATTGCCATTGCAGGCAACACCTAACCAACTAAAATATTGAATGTGTTTTAATACAAATGCATAATCATCACCTAAAAACTCAAGAACCCTGTTGTAGGAAAATGTAATTTAGGCCAACAGCAACCAAAGTGCTGTTTAGTACTAAATAGCATTTCTAAGTTACTTTTGGAAATGTCAATATGTAATAAAACAACTGTCATTCAGGATATTTGTGCTGAAAATTCAACCCATAAACAATAAACACTGAGATAGGCTAATTATAATGCACAATCATGAATGTCAGGTCGATTGGTTGCTCTAAATTGCACTTATGAGTGAGTGTCTGCTTGGTTGTCTGTCCTGTTTTGTCTTTCGATTGGCTGGCGACATGTTAAGCATCTACCAACCCTCTAACCAAATGACTCTTGGATATAAGGACCAACCTCTTTGCTCCTCCTCAGAGATAAGCAGGTATTGACTTTGGAAGGATTATTATGCAAACACAGGATTTCTAAAAATCTGTTAAAACAAGAGCCAATTCGGATGGGTCCTTAAGAGTTTGGTTACAAAAATAAAATAGAAAATCTATTCTAATTATCATGATGAATAGCAGATTCTCACAGACTGACGTGTGGAAAATAAACACTTTGATCTTTGCTTTGACTCTTTAAAAATAAATCAAAGTTTTGCCAGTCAATAAATATTACTATTATTTTGTTTCTGGAGTATATGTTGGGGAAATCTCCTCCTCCATTTACAGAAACAAGCTAATAAACTATCTTGTTTTAGCCTGGGGGCTGCACAGCGGCACAGTTTGTAGCACCGTTGCCTTGCAGCAAGAAGGTTCCCAGCCTGTGGACTTTCTGATTGGAGTTTGCATGTCCCTGCACGGGGAATCTCTGTATGGTCTAGCCTACATCAGTATCAACTTATCCATCAATAAAATATTCTTCTAAATCATCTTTTAGCCATACTAGATGTAGAAGTAGCAGTTTTTTTCAGAACGAGTTTTTAAATAATACAACTATCACCAAAAATTAGGACAAAAATCTTAATTAAACTAAAGTCCATATTTGATTTGAACAACTTGTATATTACCTCAGCAAAAAATTAACTAAGTGAAAATGTTAGTCAGGATGCTCCAGTGTCTCTACATTGTTTTTGTTAGAAGAGACTGTCCTAACTGGTGTGTATGCTTTCTTTCACCAATGGGAAGACAATACCGACAAAATAGTGAACCCTGCATTGTTATCGTAAATTCATATTATCAACATAGAAGTTTCTTTGAACATTGTGAAGGTCGATGCTGGACATATCTGCTGGGAATATCTGACCGGAGATTGGAGATGGTCACATGACTCACAGAATAGGAACTGTAGTAGCCTGTAGAGTCTTTCAAAGTTATAAAAACCCTTAAGTACTCATTTTTTTAAACCTATGCTTATGAACATAGGTCATATAAGGACTCATATTCCTTATCCTCTCATACATCACTTAAAAGTGCCTCTCTTGAGACTCTGAACCGACACCTGCGATTAGATCAAGACACTTTCTACCTGTTCCACACAAACGAATCAAAACACAATAACGCCACTGTAACTTCACAATAAACAAGGCCTAAAAAGAAGCGTCTCTTGACCTCTACCTTTGCTTTTACACCCAAACTGTTTTTCTCATTGCCTGAATGGGAAACAGATGAAACATTAACTGCTTCACAAAGAAACACCAGATGGCATTATAGCGTTTGCTTGCTGATACACTGTTGAAATGGAGATTGTTATGGACTGGCTGTGAAGTTACAAAGAATATCACCTACCCATTAAAAACCAAATAGTAAGAGCTTTAATGAAGCCAAATCCCTTACGAATACTCTAATTACAACATAACAGTCACAATCAAAGTAATTACTTTGTGTACTGTAAAACAAACTTATTTGAAAATTTCTCGGTCTGCTCCAGACGGAAAGAGCGAACAGAGAAGTGAAAACACGAAAGAGTGAAAGCAGTGAACTCTTGCCCCTCTCGTATTTGTCTCATGGAGCCAGGGTGTTGTCATCCTCTAGAGTTCGCAGCCGCTGAGCTGCCCATCTGTTTCTGAAGCGGTTCTGATTGCAAACATTCCTCCCAGAGTGAGAACACGCTGCTGTCACACCGCAATCCACTAACAATCTGTTCAATCTACACCGTCGCTGGTGGCTGATTGAAAAGTACCAATGCGACATTTACTTCACTTCGACAAGGACATCGACGGCGACCCGTGTCACTTCAGGCATCACAAACAGTCAGCGTTTTAAATCAGCAATTTTCAGCTCATTCAAAACTATGTGTATCATTTCTGACTTAAATTACTCTGGTGTGTTCGACTAATGCGCAACCCTGAACCTGGAAATGTGCAGACCCAATTCTGTTTAGCCATGGCAGATGAGGGTCTACAAAAAAACAACACATCTGTGAAAAAGGAAAGATTGTGGCCAAGGATAAACTACCTTACGAACAACTTAGACTCGTGCAATAATGATTAATTGACTCGTATTATACGGTCAAAACATAGTAATAGTTTTAAAATGTTCAAAAAAGGTTACCTACAAATGTTATATGTATTTGGTACCATAAACCTTTTTAATTGTCACTCTTCTCTAATCAGTCTCCTACAGACTGATAAAACCTTCCAAGCTCACATTGTGCAAATTATTTTTGCAGAAGAGCATTTTAAAAAGTAAGTTTAACATTTCATCAGTTTATCATCAGTACAGTACATCACAAAGTAAAAAGTGTCAATTTTGTGCCTTAGTATAAATTTACAACAAACACAAGGATTTCAAAAACATAATTATACTTAAAAATATTTTTTGTCACAATGAAAACAATAAGTATAACACCCATTGACAAAATAACAAATTAAGACATAAAATTTAGTTAAATGAATAAAGTTACAAACCTAAATGGGATGGTGTCAGCATCTGCAGTATTTCTAAATGCATCTGTTCGAGCATAATTCAGATATTTAAAAGCTAGTTCTGATAAAAGACTAAGAGCAATTGCAAACAGCTCCAAAGCTGGATAGATTAGTTAAACTATTTATCTGCAGCTAAGCTCTAACACACACACATCTAATTTGTGATCAGTGGGAGACATAATTCCTGTTTGAATCACGATGCATCACAACATATTGCAGGGGGATATGGCTACTAATCAACAAGTGTTTGGCAACAAAATATTAATTTCTGTGCTTGTCTTAAAACATTCTCAGTGTCTGATCAGTTTACTATGCAGTCATATTCAATAAATTAGTAAGAATGGTTAAATAGGTTTTAAACATTTATTTTATTACTCCCATGTTTCTGTATAGAAATGATTTTTTAGTGGTTCTAATTTTTAATATTTCATTTTCATTGGCTGTAGTTGGAAAAATCATCACCATTGACAGAAATAAAGGGTTGAAAACATCGTTCTGTGTGTAATTTGTATTTTGTTTCGCTTTATCAATTGAGATACAGAAAAAATAAAACCTTCAATTTCAAATTTAATAGACAATACAAATTGTCTATTAAATTTGACTGTATAACTTTGTACAACTTCATTAAGACCTCATGAATAACAGAGAATCATATTTTGTTGCTTCTGACTGTTTTGACAAAAATTTAGGCCGCCAAAGCTTCCAACTATAGCTGTGCTCCCATCCAATAGTCGTGCAAAGTTTGAGCGAACGTTTTCATCTCAAGCATCGACGTTTGTTGATGCTCAACTCTACAAGATGAGGAGGCTGGAAAGTATCATGGCCCATACATTTAAAAAACATGGAGAGTCCTCCCTTTTTTTGTGAAATTGGGAGAGTTATTGAAAAATTTTCCATCAACCTTTTCTAATGCAAAACTTTACAGTGCGAATATAACATAAAAGCTTTTTCACCCCTGTTATGGTGAAATATATTCAGTGTAATTACATAAGCACATCAAAGTCAATTAAATTTGGTATTTAACAAGCAGTAAAACACTCCCCAGCACTGCTCCTAATGACCATATACTCACTACATAATTGCAGATCCATCATACATATATTAATGTATCACCACCTACAGGCAGCCATACATTCATGTAATTTGCATGTCTTTAGGGTTGGAGGAATCGGAGCCCCATAAGGCATCAACATGCAAATTCCACCAAGAAATCCAGCAGGTCAGAAAATGACTGCGCTACTCTACCCGAACAGAGCTAGTGTCTGACAGAGAAAGGCATATACTTCTATTCATGCCAAATGTAATTTGTGGTTTTTAATTCCCCAAAGCCTAAAGGCGGAGGTACAGCTTCAAGAGCGTAAGGTACAAAGTCAGTGATTTATGTGTTGTTTAAGACAGGTGGGAGAGCGGCAGGTGGATGTGTCACAGGTTGACAAAACACAGAGCAGGGGCAGCTGCTCATTTTGTGTTTTTCCTTCTTCTTTCAGGCCAGGGCAGTTTGTTATACAAACGGTGGTTATAAGGAATATGACATAGAGAAGAGGTTTTTTTTTCTCCAGTTGTTAAGCACAATAGTTGTAAACAGCACACAGAGCAAAACGTCTACAAGTGTGGATTAGAGATCCACGAATTTAAAACTGTTATATCACAATTAATCTGGAGTTTCTAAACTTTTATAATAAATTGATAATATTAATAATGCTATAGACATCCGTTAACATATTTTGAATTATTTCAAGAGGTTCTTACCACAAAACTGCCTAATGTCTTTCAGCAGAGCATAATCTCTAATACAGCCAGTGTTTTTATAAGCAGAATTTAACAAAGTGACCGTTTTGTTCATGTTTCTTTCTTTGGTGGCTCAAATATTCCTGATTTATTTCCACTGCCAACTCCTTATCAGTGGTAACTTTTTTAAAGAAATGAAAAATGTCATCTATCAGAACAATAAATATTTTTTTTTTCTATGCTTGTTTTTTCTTGACATCCTTCAACAGTTTAAAAAAAACACATTGAGTTAACAGGTAAGTCTAATTATTTTTAGTCTTAAGTGCACAGGTGCAAAGTCTTCTGTTTGGTTAGTTTGAATGTGGCAAGCACTTCTGTTTCCTTCAAATTTATCTGACATGACCACTGGATGACAGAGTAAATGGAGAAGCAAATAAATCAAAGAAATCTTTTTTTTTTTTTTTCAAATTTACATTTTTTAACCTCATCCATATTATTTTTAGATCCTTAATTTTCAGTCTGAATTACAGCGAAGAGTGGATTATTTTTGGTTATGTCTCTCACAGCTTTGATGTCCACTGAAGTACATCGACTTACACTGACATTTATAAAACTGAATAGCCACATGGTACAACTGAATAGTCTTTTGTTAAGGAGCTTTTTGGCTCTAAAATAACTTCCACTTCAGACACAGAGTAAGCAGTCAGCATCGAGCTCAAGGAGGCTTTACAAAATACACAGTCCAGTCACATTAATGTGACCACCACGTACTTTCCACTTCAGAGTTAAATAACCAATCACAGAAGGCAGGTGGCAGCACAGTGCAGTTGAGCGTATATAAAGGGTGTGTGTGGGCTTCGGAAAACATTTCAATCGTTGGCGTAATGCAGAAACGAAGCGATTTATCCGACGTCCAAAAGGGCATGATCATTGGCTTTCGGGCCAAGGGTGGAAGCATTTCCGAAACGGCTGAGTTTGTGAACTGTTCGCGTGCCGCCGTGGTAAAAGTGTACCGTGCATGGCAAAATGGGACTGTCCAAAATCAACGACGTGGCAAATGTGGTGCACCACGGGCCATAGATGACAGAGGCGAACGACGGTTGCGGAGATGCGTTCGGGCAGATAGACGGGCTACCGTTGAGCAACTGACCGCTAAAATGAACCAAGGGGCTACCACAAGTGTCTCCCAAACCACTATTCAGCGAACATTGCTGCGTCTGGGCCTCCGAAGCAGACGCCTGGTTCGTGCACCTATGCTGACTGGTGTTCATCGACGACGTAGGCTAGAATTTGCACGCCAGTACAGCAGCTGGACGTCCACTGAGTGGCGACAGGTAGCGTTTTCAGATGAATCGCGTTTTATGCTCCATCGGACAGATGGACGTTGGCGTATAAGGCGTGAAACCTCTGAAAGGAACCACCCTGCAACCATTGCAGGAACGGTCCAAGCTGGAGGCGGGAGCATTATGGTCTGGGGAATGTTTTCCTGGCATTCTCTGGGTTCACTGATTATTGTGGAAGGCACGATGGATCAATACAAGTACGCATCTGTCCTTGCGGACCATGTCCACCCCTACATGCGCATTGTTTTTCCTCAGGATGATGGCATCTTCCAGCAGGACAATGCGAGGTGCCATACAGCTGCCAGTGTACGTGCGTGGTTCGAAGAGCACCAGGATGAGTTTACCGTCCTCCCCTGGCCAGCAAACTCACCTGACTTAAACCCAATCGAGCATCTGTGGGACCATCTCGATCGAGTTGTTCGCGCCATGGATCCTCAACCGCGTAATCTAGCGCAGCTGGCCACGGCATTAGAGTCGGCATGGCTCAACATCCCAGAGAAGACCTTCAGGGACCTAAGTGACTCTCTTCCTGCACGTCTCGTAGCAGTTCGCTCTGCGAAAGGTGGTTATTCTGGCTTTTGACAGATGGTCACATTAATGTGACTGGACTGTGTAGATGAAGTGTCTAAGCGTAGGCTGCCAGCTTCCTTAACCATAGACTGGAGCTTCACAAAAAAACAGAGCTCATCCCGCCACCCATCAGTCTCTGTGACAGAGAAATTTAAGCAAGCCCTGAATTTGGCATAATCAGTTTAAATGCTCAGAAGACCTTTTATAACCGGCACAGGGTAATCAGAAATGGAACAAATTATTCCCAGGGAAACCCACCGGAAAGCAACGTCTGATGTCATGTGTTAGTTTCTCAGAGCGTTATGAGAGGAGAGAGGCTAAGTTTACTACAACCCCTTCAGCATTAGATCAAATATTCATGAGGACAAATTACTAACCAATCTGGTCCGCAACCATGACATGTAAATCATAATCTGCCATCTGCGCAGAAATTGGGTATAACAAGCTATAAAGAGCTAATTTCGACCTGGTGAAATGCTAACAGGGATGGATGTAAAGTTATAGCAAGACGACATGAATTACAGCTGAGGCGATGCTTACTGCAAATGGTACAGCAAAGTCCACATGCTTTTGAGTATGTGAAGAATATGCAGCAATTAGTGCTGTCCAAGAAGCAACAAATAAATCCTGCCTGCCGCTGCCTTGGTGAGATCAATACGGATCAGGCTGTCCAAAGGCCGCCTTGAGGAAATAGCTGCAACCTCTCACTCGATAGTCGGGCTCGACAAAAGCTTTCATCTTCTCGGCTTTAATTTATTTCCAAAGTCGCATTCAGCCATATGAATGAAATCATGCGGCAGCAACGCGAGAACGTTTGACCTCGGAGGAAGATCTGATCGTTTCTGGAGTAACGAATGAAGCAGTTGTTTTTGCATGACGTTAATGTTCCCAAACGATTAAAAGTAAAGGAAAAGTCCGTACCTACAAGTGAACGCCTGCGAGTGCGTGAGCCGCCACATCCGGTGCAGTCAGAAAACTTGGACCAAGCAGTCAGAGTGCAGTCGTCCTTGCACGCCACCCGGCATTCTCTAATCTGAGAGGGAAAGGGTCCAGCCCATTGCAAGCACTCTGTCATGTTGGCTGGCTCCCCATCTTCCCCAACACAACTGATTCCTGCAGACACATGGAGAGGAAATTATTCCAATTACATGATGATTAATATTCACACAACAGTTGGTTCAGACTTTAGTGGGGCTGAGACAGTAGCGTAGGGCACAAACGTTTTGGGGGCCCAAATATATAATTCCCTTCTCACCCTCCTCGGTGGTCTCTCTCATCCTCTGAGCTCTGACCTCTACCAGAGGCCTGGGAGCTTGAGGGTTCTGCGCAGTATCCTGGCTGTGCCTAGTACTGCACATTTCTGGACCGAGATGTCTGATGCTGTTCCTGGGATCTGTTTTAGCCACTGCTCCAGTTTATATATATATATATATATATATATATATATATATACTGTATATATATGTTTCAAGTGTTTCAAGTTAACTATATATATATATATATATATATATATATATATATATATATATATATATATATATATATATATATATATATATATATAGTTAACTTGAAACATATGCATATGACCACTGGAGGTCATATTTCAAATTAACTGATGCTTTGCAAACATCATTTTTATAAATTTCCAAAGAAGCTCAAAACTATATAACTTTTAGGTGTTTTCAATTTTATGTAAATTTCAAATATGCAAATATTTCAAAAACAGTGATGCAACAGAAAAAGCTCTAAGAAAATTAATATGACATAAACACTGTTATATTAATTATTCCAACGCTTGTAGAACTTATGTTTGAACAAATCTTTTAAGTTCTCCAAGTTCTGGAGAACTGTGAGACTTAAGTTGTGATTGGGAGAAACATTTTGATCCAACTAGAGTTATGACTTAGCAGGTAGTTAAATATTAGGGTGATTGCAAAGAGGCCCTCCAATTTCTGACTAATATAGCTAATATATTCTAAATGTCAATATACTAGAGGAAACATGCAAAAAGTAAGCCAGTAATTTAAAAAGGCCTTGCTTGCTGAAAAGCCAAAAATAACAATTTTAAAAAATCAAAAAAGATTTTTAGAAGGGTAGAAATAACTTTTTGTAATCATTCTGTAAGGCATATAAATAATATTGTGCTTAACTATAGTATTGGTAAAAATGTTTATTTTTCTCTTTATTTCACATATTTGAACATATAATATTTTTTCTAGATATACAGCACTCACAATAAAAAATAATCATGATCATATTTGTATGGAAGACAATTAAGTCCATTGAAAAAATGTCAGAAATTTGAGTTGAATGCAGATGATAGAGATGTGAGTTGTGCACGAGAACAAACTGTCTGGAAGAACAGGTTGGATTTAAGTGATTTTCTTTTCAAGTACCTAATTAAAGTCAGTATCTTGAGGCAACAAGTATATATGTATATATATATTCTTTCAGAGGCTCTAATCCTCTTCTGTACATTTGTAATGGAATATAAACATTTCCCTTGATAAAGATGATGTGATGCCGCATAACTTTTTTTTATTAAACAAAAAAAAAGGGTTTAGATAATACCTATTTCATTTTTGCAGGTAGTAAGATCCAGATGTCTTTGCCAGTAAATTAATTAATTCTGACATTGAGAAACAATGGCACCTGCTCCAACCACCGAGTTGAATCAAGTTTCTTCAAATCAGAAACAGAGACAGTAAAGGAAAGTAGAGTCCTGCCTCATGAACATCTGATAGAAAACACTGTCGAGGAAAACTTATCCTAAAACTTTGATGCCTTGGAGAATTCACTGACAAGTACAAGCTACACCGACACAATCTATTGTACTGATTCATATCTGACTTTTAAATTTCACCCTCTGACAAAAGCTGTGTGGTTTGCTGTGGGTGCGTGAGGCAGACATTTACATAAAAAGCCCAGCAAAGGCGATAATGACCCTTATTAAGCTCCATTTATGTAACACTAAAAATCACAGCTCTAAAATCAAAAGACATTTGTTAAAAAAAACGGATGGGAACTGATAGTTGCTGAAGGAGCTTTATTCCTCTTTTTAGTAAAAACTTTATAGGAAGAAAGAAATTCACAAGCTGCAAAGAAGTCGTCCAGCTTTGTCTTCAATCACATTTATGTCCATCCTTTCACTTGTTCAATCAACTCCACCACCGACAGCCTCATTCTGTCATTCTCTGTGACTTTTATTAGCATTTCTGTTCAGACTTTCTGACTTTGAACTGTTGACCAGCCAATTTAAGCATAATTATCTCTGCCTGTTATGTAAGCCCATTTTGTGTGGCTTTCAAAGAAAACTCTCAGCAATTGTGATACTCTTGAAATAATTTCTTCACCAGTGGCAAGGATCATCTTTTACTATAGACTGCTAGACAAAGGTAAGCATCTTGAAGGAGATATTTTTTTTTACCAAATCCTGTCAATATTTTTGTGGTATGATTGTGGAATACACATAAAAAGGTATTCTTTAAAGTTCAAAGCTAGGTTTCCTTCTGTTATCAACCACAGATCCATTTCCTAGTATTACTTTTAATAGCATGTTTTTAATATTCACATTCTCGCCATTAAGAACAATTTCCATTTTAATTCTGTATGAAATGTTTCTCATAAAGTATTGTGAAGAGTGATATAGACCGGAATCATCAGAGCCATTAAGCCACATCTTTCCTGCACATCAGCAAAACTAATTTTCCACTGAATAATCATTTCCAGGAGCTGCAGTTTTACCAGGAGAGGTTCGTAATACATTCTGCCAGAACTGACAAGTTTTGGAGTTGAATTGTGACAATATGTTGGAAGTTAAGGGAAGACCGAACTCTGCATAGTTGTTTGTTGTTTAATGACGATTTTCTTGAATTGTTTGTTATCTTCCAGATGAGTAAAATTGGCCAGAATAAAGTTGACATTCTTTTCAACGATGAGAGGAATTCAAGCTCTCTTTGGTTTTTCATATTATAATGTGTTTCATGATGGTTTTAAAATTCAGTGGAATCAATGGTCTTCATTATTTAGAAAATAATAATAATAATAATTAAAATAAATTATTGAACACTGGTGCATCCTATATACTGTATATCTGGTCTTTGGGAAACTTCTAAAAGCAAACAGTATTATACAGTCTGCAAAACTAAAATATTTATTAAGGGTTTTACTCTGAACATTTTTAAATGCACCGGTTAATCCATTATGTTTTATCATGAATTTAGTAGTAAAGTCTCCTTCAGATCAGGATTCCATTTCATTTCCAATATTTCTTAGAGTTTTCAAATAAAGTTGGACAATGACATATTTTAAATACCAGATATCATAAATCAATCATGATGTTGATGCTGTCACAGTACCTATATAGCACATTTTGCAACATTTTCTTTTAAACATAGAAAGTAAATTAAATGAGCCTTAAAAGCTATTGAATCATGTTTGTTTTGTTTGTCTTTAAAATGACTTTCTATATAAAGGTTTAACTAGTTAATGTGAAAACCAAAAACTTGGCGTTTAAGCACCTTTTTAAGAAAACATACACGTAGCAAGACGGTTCCTCACTGCGGGGTCAATAAAAGCCACTTACATGATTCTACTCTATTAGCCTCCATCTATTCTAACGCAGAAGACATTGGGACACACATACACTTTCCTATACTTGGTCTTCCAAGCCAAGTTGAGCTATTAGGGCTGGAAGGTTCGACTACTTGGCCTCCTAACCAAACAGCCTGCAAGGGGGAACTGGGCAGTCAGCATCAGCTCATTAACACTATTTCTGCTCTTATACAGATGGATGGCAGCATCCTTGTGTTGGGATTCTTGTCTGCCTCTTGGACAGCGCCGTGAGATGGAATTCAACATATACTTATACTGTATATAATGCATTGTAATTCAGGGAGAAAATCCTCCCTAAGATTAGGATAGATTTTACATTTTAGCAAGATAGTAGCTAAGAATACCAAAACAAAAGAACACACAGCCTAGCCTGAGGAAAACACAAAAAGTATTAGCGTGACTTCAGATGTTTTTGAACATTAAGGAAGTGTGAGGTCTTTTGGGAAGATCTGCACTGAACCAAGTCCCTTCGCTAACTTGTTGAGTTTGATTGATCTGCCTGAAACAAGTAAGAAAAAAAATGTGCCCAGCTTGTAGACTAACACCTAGAAAGGCTTGAGGCTGACAGTACAGCTGAACATGCTCATTCCAGGTGTACAGTGCAAAAACCTTAAGGTCAATGTACGGTTGATGTTACGCTCTAAAGCTCAGAATGTAAGGCTGACATTGATTCTTGACCTTGTTTTGAATGGAGTAAACCTCCTGCAAGAAGGAATGGCTGATGCAATTGTTTACTGGAGGAGGAATGCATGAGAATTACACTATAGTTCATTTTACAGAATAAAATAAGCTTGCATGTCTTTTTATGCAAAAGTAGCCACTTTATTAGGTACACTGTCACTCCGCATGTCAGCTATAAGTGGAAACTGATGCTATAATTTTTACAGGGTCAATAACAGATGTGGAAAATATTTTCCAAACGTTCTGAGAATTAAGAGATGTTCAAACCAGAACTGGGACGGTATACCTAATGGCTCATATGTTTTTATGGCTGCTTTACCAATAATGAATCACTATGTCCATGACATGTAGATTGCTTTTTTTCTAACATGTTGTTCACAACCATCTTTGCTACATAAACCATGCATTAGATACAATATTGTGGGTGAAATATGTGAAAACATATTTGCAGGAGATTTTTATGGATGTCGGTAACGGATAGTTTCTTTTCAACATCTCGCAGCGCGGGAATAAAGTAGCAACAGAGCTTTCATGAAACAAAGATTTGTGCTCTGAGAGCTTTTGTGGCTTCTTGAAAACAGAGCTGCTACTCAGGCGATTTATCCTCTCAAGTTTTTATTACTACGATCAACTTCAAATTTTAGCTATTTGGAGGAGGAAGTGCTTCACAAAGACTGACATAATCTGTTTTCCACCTGATAAAAAAAAATGCAGTTTTATATATCTTAATAAAACATTGAGTAGAACTTTTCTGAATTAATTTTATTTCCCTGTCATCCCTCTCAAAAACTGCTGTTTTAATTTATGCAGGGAAAAAAAAAGAAGACAGTTAAGAACAAAGTTAGAGACAAATTAATACTGCAAATAAAGTCATCTTTTTGTTACTATAATGAGAATATGGAGCATTGTGTTGCTTTGTTTCACCTGTAGCATCGCTATGTTTTAAATATTCTTTCCCACAACTTGGATTTTACTATCCTAAGGAAGTGTTGAAGGGTAAGAAGTGTTTTTATGGTTGCAATTAGATAAGAACGGGAATTTATCAAGGATGCTAATCTGCTTTCATACAACATCCTGCTGGGTTTTCCCCCCTGGAGATAATGAGCTAACGCTTGGCTTATTTTGAGAAAATAACCATAAAAGATATTGAACACTGTCATGAAGCTATGTTAGGCATAAATACTTTGTGTTGCAATTTGTCAGACACACAAAATCTATATTTTTATGCCCTAATCAGAAAGAGAATTAGTGAAAGGAAATATAGTTTTCTCAGAAAACAGAACAATGTGGCATGCGTTGGCATATGCAATAAATAGAATCGCAGATGAACAAAGTACCGAATACCCCCTACTGTATATAATGTACCATTTTCAAATATACAGAGGTAAGTGCATATTCTTTAAAGGTCTGTGGATAAATGAAGAATTCTAGTTTTCAGTTCTGAAGTCTTAAATACACCCTTGTCAATGGTTTCCTTCCTCTACCATGGTCCTTTTCCCAGTTATTATGCCCTAATTATACATCAGTCTGACATTTATGTATCCTTGGCCATTGAATTGGTTCTGCCACCCATGGACCAAAAGTAACTCAAAGTTCTTTGCCATTCGTAAGTCTATATTTAAATTCCGTGTTTCTACTAATTACGAATTTTCATCTCACACTTTTTTGAAATGTCACAGGTATTTAACTTAGCCATTTTCTAATCACATTCAAATAGGATGCTCTAAAGGTCAATGAGGCTTGCTCTTAACCTGGGAACGCCACAAACACTTTCCGTCATGTGCTCGTTAAAAATTCACTTCAGAAATGTCAGTCATAATTACAAAGAGAGACGCCCGCTGAGATCAGAACTGCTCAAGTTCTCAAGGCAACACAGAGCGAGGCTGCTCACTTCATTGAGTCGCACACATTCAAACAGAACAACCTTCTGCAAATGTGTTACAGGACGTTTGCTCACCTGTAAATCCATACAGTGTTGCACAATGGTGTTTTAATTATATAGGTAATGGGAACAACCTCCACTGACAAATCTAAAATGCTAATTAAAAACCTTTTTACTCTGGAGCAAATCAGCGGCGCTTTACAATTTTCAAAAGCAAGGAATTTTCAGATCAAATGATCTAACAATTTCGACTGGCAAATGCACTCTCCTTCTAGTACTCTTTAATGTGGCATAATCATTTTATGTGTTAGTTATAATAAAGACACAGTCTAGCCTTAGACATCTAGTTTAAAAAGTGTAGTCTATTCTAACACTCTTCTTAACAGTATAATAAAGAACACTTATGCCATGAGTTTATTTCTATAAAGGCATCTATTGAACACAGAATCTTTCAGAAATAAATGTCAGGAAATGTACCACTCACAGGTCTATAAGCCCAAGTGATGGAATGGGCTGTTTTCAGCCAGTAAGGGTGTGTTTGCCTATTTGGTCTAGACCAAATAGGCAAACTTTACTTTTTTTTGTTTGCTGCAGTTTGCATTCACATTGTATATTTTTCTCTCAAATGAACCAACTTGTAAACAAAGCCATGCAGATCATTGATCATTGCTGAGCAGAAATGACAGGGGTGGGAAAGAGAACAGACAGAGAAAGACAGTCAATGTCCAGTTCTGTCTAATGCTGTTCTGTTGTGCCACTTGTGCTGTTATCATGACTGCAAAACCATTTTGAATGTCAAGAGCAGCTCATTCAATGCAGATGTGGCAATGTGATATTTATCATTTTGAAACGCAGTCAGCAGTGTTGGAAGCTGAAAGAGACAAGATGCCCTGTGTGTCCTGACCTACAACACGCAACACTGAATGAATAATGTTTACCATGATAATAATAATAATACATTTTATTTAGAAGTGCCAGCTACTCAGGTTTTACCATGGAAGAAGCCAAACAAAACAAACATAGTTTGGATGGATTGCATGGAAACACTGATGGTTTGCAGTCATGTTAATATCAGGTAAAAAAATATGACATCATATAAATCAAATTTAAATACCTAAAACGAGAAAATGCAGCTTGCTTGTCTTTTTTTTTACTGTACTGTAGTTTTTAAACAGATTTTAAATGGTTGATATTCCACTTTCTTCCTGAAGTTGTTTATTCCTGGAAGTTAAATCTCTCTTTACAACATTTTATGTTGTTTTATTTAGTCTGGAAATGCAGAATAAAAAAAATTACACAAAAAAATCATATATCATATATTAAATGTTATTATCTGAAGATGGTCCAATTAACCTGAGTATTTATTCATGCTCCTGCATAGTAACACAAGAGTGCTAACAGTGCTGAAAGTGTATATTATTAGCAGAATACATTATTAGGAAGCTTATGCTGTGTTATAAAGACACAATTCAAAAACGTTGCCTACTTCTTTTCCACATCACCTGTTCAAGAAGCCCAACAGGAACAGATATTCGATCTTTTGTAAACACAGACAGTTTAAGGGTGGAATGGTGAAACACGGTGGCAGCAGCTGTGTGGAGAGCAGAAAGTGTGGAAACGACAATAGGTCAGGGTTAATACTTGCCTCTTGTTTCTAAACCATTTCCACAGGCTTCTCCTGATCCCGATAATCCTCGTCTAACAGAATCGGGCACCAGGGTACAACTGTGCCACTTGTGCATCCTCCACCTACATAGGGAGACAAACACAAAGGTTTTATTTGGGAAAGGATGAGTTCAGTTTTATATCATGTCAGAACTTTTTATACTCAAGTTGTAGATTGGTGAACTTTGATGGAGCATTATTCATCTTGTAGAGATTAACCAGAACATTATTATTGCTTTTAAACTTGTCTTGTTTGCACATCTTCTGTTTAACAGAAAAGTTTTTACATTATACATATTTTATACATGTTGGTGATCAAACATCAAACAAACAAATACATTTAGAATCTCTTAATAAATAACTAATTTGCATGCATATTATGAGGCATTGTGCAACATTGTAGAATAATTAGTTAGCATTTTAAATAGGCAGATAAACGATGAGAACCAATTGTGAATAATTGTTTTCCTTGATTTTTTTTATTTCTCATGTTTAGATTAGCAGGTGGTAAATTAAAAACGCTCCAAATTAAACAACAATAAATGAGATTCATAGTGAAATGATTGGAGTCATGAAACTCCCTTTAACTACTGTCTTTCCCAACCTCTTTATCTCATGCTTCATTTTCATAATAAATCTGATTCAGTGCGGTGATACCGTCATTAATTCCCAATACTAACAGCAATAAACTTGTTTTAGATCATTTATATATCTTGTTCCAATTGAAACAGCTAAAACACTTAAACCAATAGGTAAGTGTTGAAATATATACACAGATCACTATGACCATCGGTCCAGATTGGGCTTGTTTGAGCAGCGTATCACAGAAATGGCTGATCTCGCACGAGAGTACAGACCAAAGCATCACCCTGTCTCTCTTGCCATGCTTTCTTCTTAAAGTGTTTTCCACAGGTAGGTGACACAAACATACCTGACCAACCAAGTAAATAAAAACATCATCAGGAAAACCTTCTTCCTTTGAGTCAAGGTTGAGTTCTGATGATTACAGGTCCATTCATGGCATTTTCGATGAATAGCATAGGCGACCTGATTTGCATAGGTCAAGAACAAGAGCTGCAGTGTTGCAAATATTTAGTGAATACCTTGTTTAACCGTCACAATTTGGACCAACTATTTTTCCTATTTAACTTGAGGGAAACTGAAGAAATGTTTATTATTTTTAGATAGAGGTGTGGTGAGCAGGGAGGGATTTTTAATGAGGCAGTTATGTTAGCATACAGCTAGCTAGCAGATACTAGCTAGCAGATACAGATATTCTGTATCTGCTAGCTAGCTGTTAGTATCAGATACTCTGTTAGCTCTCAACTAGCTAACAGATATTCTCCAGAGTATCTGTTAGCTAGCTGAGAGCTTCTGCAAAGTGACTTTTCTTCAATTGTAAGAAAACTTGAGGTCAAACTTTAAACGAAATAGTTGCAAATTTTGTTAGTTGGTTGTTCTATGACTATTTTTTTTTTCACCAAACAATATCAGTAGCTAGCCTAATTATATAACTGCAGCAGGATTTTGACATTAATTTGCTAAGACTGGCAGTTGAGCCCGTCTAATCCAAAAACAGTAACAACGGCAGAGAGAAAATGATTGATTGTGAAAGTGAAGCTGAAATGCATTTTTCTGTGGAAACGAGAGGACATCTGTTAGAGCCAGATATCCTTGGCTAGAGGCCCTGTTTGAAGTAGCTGCTTACCTGAGTCATGGTACCTGATTCTACAGAGAAGGATTGGTCATAGCCCCCTTTTAGTTTTTTTATGGGGAAATTTGATGAATATTTATGTACCCTTACGAATAGTGTATAAGCTGTACATTTAACAGCCAATCATCAGTCTGTCCACCCTAAACTTCCGTTTTACCTGATTATCAACCTGAGAAAGAAAAGTGTAGCCTTTTTAGAATGCAGAAATGAGTATATAGTGTAATTTAGAGATTGGTTTCCTGCATGTTGGATCAAAGTCAGATTCACCCACGTTGCTAGACCATATCATCAAAGACATTATGGTTTCATCATCTGTGACCTACAGATAATGTCATCAGTCTGAATAAGATAGCTGAGACAGCAGGCAGTGGTACTCACTGAAATTACCGACTATGACATCTATAGGGATAAACTGAATCTGAAGTTTTCTTTTTTTTAATGCAACTGCATAACATGACAAACTAAAATATGTCTTTATTCAATAGGTTACTTGGATTATCTAACTCACTAACAAAATGTATTGAATATTTCACATAAACTCTTACAACAAGAGTTATTTATCAGGTTGTTGCCCTTAACACGTTCCACAATGCATTACAAACACGGTGCATCACTCCAAGTCTTGCTGATGAGAAAAGAGAAAATATTTAACTATAGATTTAGTTTTTACCTGAACACCGGACATACACGAACTGAGTCACACTCCCTTCCTTCGTACAGTGTGTCAGGGCACTCTTGACCTCCATTAGCAGCCGTCTGAATGATGATTCTGTACCGAGATTGCATTGCAGCAGTTGAATTATCTGTTCAACACGAAACACAAATTTCACAAAAAGTATCTTCTTACAATGCAGTACACAAAAAGTCTAAACAGGTAAATGAAGGAGAACCTTGTAGAGGACAGAGAATTTAAAATGATGAGAGTACAGGTTTCTTATAAATGTCTCCAACGAAGACCAGACATCATCGACGCAGTCTGACATCTCAAAGAGACAGCCAAAGAAACAAGTGGTCTCGAAATTGATCTGACTCTGATTAGCATGCCCTTGATGCCCGTGATGTCCTCCACTTCACTGCAGTCTGTTTTCGGACACACCACAATGTAATGGCTTCATTTGGCTCTGGCTCCAAGGCTCATTACACAAAACTAATTACAAAACATTCAAAATGCTGCAATTAAGAAAGTGATTACATCGCCAGCAGACCCAGTGGACTACAGCATATTTACAGTGATGCTATGCCTGCTCACTTTTTCAAAAAACAATTACATATTTTTTGATTTACAAGATACTACAGTACACCTGTGGAAAAACCATTAAATATTAATTTTCCTCTTGATGTGTCAGCTTAATGTAATAAACACTTAAGGGCGTCATCTGCAATTAAATGTAATTATTAAGCACACTGGACCAGTTTGATGTGCCAGTTCATTCTGTTTTGTCCTGATCAATTGTTCCATCACAAATGATGATACATTAATGAAAAAACTCTCAAATTGTGCACTGGTAGGTTTAAACTGATATTTATTAATGATTATTTCCACATCATAAGAATATTATTTTACAGTGTCTGTGTTATAGGTAAATAACATCATCCTTCATGCAAAGACCCACCTGGGAGACAAGATGCTGGACATGCTGTCCATTCGCTGAAGGGGGTCACCACACAGTCCTTCTTGCAGGGAAACAAGCAGGGCCGGGTAGTTTCTGGGCGAGAAGACTCTAAACACCTGCAAATGTGGACGAGAAGTGTCTTTAAATTGACCTTATCCCAATGAACAACACACAACTTGGTTTTCATTGGCAAGAAAGCAATATGGTGGACCAGCTGTTCTGTGCTTCACAGATTTTCTTAATAAATGAGGCAGTTCATGCGTGCGAATTATAAACACACACACACATATTTATATATGTTGCTTTCCATCCATTGCCAAGCTCCTGCGGTAGAACAATCCCATTAGCAAAATGAAACCTGGAGATGCAGGTATTATTCATTTAGATCGTCTTTGTGCAGAGGATTGGAAAAGGCACACGGCAAAGCCAACTGTACCGAGCATAAAGCTTCCAAACCCATTTCAAATTACCTGATGATCAGTGGGTTGACAGTCCTCAGAATTAGCCACCAGTTCAGTATGTGGACATTTACAATTATCTCATTAACATAGGAGCCGATTCTTGTACAAGCTAAACCAGTTCCCCTACACAGGGTCAAACAGAGCCATCTGTCCATCCATCTCATGCCACACACAGACCTGTTGTCATGGTAACCAAATGACAACACCTCCGCTAACCTAGAAAACTGAGGTTACGTTTGAGTGTATTGGGATTCAACACCAAAGAACATGCAACATTTCCCACGCAAAAAAACAGAACGTTCAGACTGTTACAGTTGATTTTTATTTTGTATTATTATTATTAATATATAATCAGCAAAGGTTGATTAGCAAAACAATTGCACTACTACATATTAATCTGTCAGAAAGTGGGTGTTTGTAAAAATTAAAATGTTTTGTTAACTGAACAGAAGCCCACTGAACTGCACAGTACATTTAATAAGGTTATTAAAGTTAAGCTAGCATAACTGGCCTACTTCCCTTTCTCATGCTAATTCTTATATTAAAATATTTTACTGACCAGTAAAATGTGATACCTTGCTATCTAGTTGTCATAGTGGTGACAACTAATAATTCATCCATCCATTTATCTTTTATATGTCATGCGTAGATTTAAGATTTAGCATGGTTTGTTAACAGCTAAAATCAACTTTTCTGCCGCCCCGCAGGACCCTGGGTGGGGGGATCTTGTGTGTGTAACGTCACATTTAGTATTAGAAAGCACGTATCATATTTTAAAATTAACACATTTACTCTAAATTGATAGCAGAAAGTTGGAATATATTAACAGAAAGCTGGCAATTTCACCAAAATTATCAGCTTTTAATCAGTAATACTGTTTTCTTGCAGGGTGTGACAGAAACAACACAGCTCGTTAAGAATGTGACATCACTCGTTCTGTATATAGATTACATAAATATACATACAATTATACATACATTCTTTCACATTTGAATCTGTCCTAATTATAGTTTCTTTGTAGAGCTGCAGCAGGTCTTCCTTGGAATTAGGTCGATCTGTAATTGTATCTCAATTTGAAGTATAAAATCTAACCTTTCAAAATATTTCTTTCTTCCTCTTCCTGTACTCAGATTCCACTGTATTTTACAATCTGCTTCTCCTGGTCTCCTTCTTGTCGCTTTTTCACTTATTCATGCAAATCCTGAAAAATGTCAGAGAGCTCAGTGTTGAAGTAGCAATGAATCTGCTAAAAGAGGTAAAGAGATATTCAGTGAAAGCCCAGCGACATTTCACCTTACGCAAATCTTCAGCTACAGTAGCTTTTCCAAAAAAATTAAACAACTTCACTGAATTATACTGTTAACACAAGACCAGTGGAAAAAAAGGGAAGCACATCCACCAGTAATTGCACTGCCTCAACTTTGAACTAATAACCATCCATCCATCCATTTTCTTAACATCCTTGTCCCTTGGGGGGTCGGGAGGGTTGCTGGTGCCTCTCCAGCTAACGTTCCGGGCGAGAGGCGGGGTTCACCCTGGACAGGTCGCCAGTCTGTCGCACGTGAACTAATAACATTTGTCACTAATGAATTCTACTGCTAATTAGAGGACCAGGATAGCTATTACACATTTTTATTATGTGAGATTGCCTAATTGTTTTTGAGATCCACAACCACTGCCTCCATAATCTGATGAGGCACAGTGTAGAAGGAGTAAGTAGCAGCTCTCAGCAACATTTTTTTTCTAACAATACACTTTGCTCCACCTGTGTCAGAGATAAGAACCCGGATAACGCCCAGAAGTGTGCAACTCTAATAACAAGAAAAACAGATTTAGCATTTTGTCGGAGTGTAATCTAGGAAGAAAGGGTTAAAACAATGGTGCTAATTAAATTAGAGACAGTGTTTCAACATGAAAATTGCTTAACAGTACGTCATCTCTGGCATGTTAAAGGAACTGTTAAAGTTTTTCTTAGTGCCTTGAAACACTTTCTTTCTCTAAAATGAAAAACAAAATCTTTTCATGTTTTTTAGGTAAATTCATTTCTTCTAACGTATCTTTAACACCCCACAGGCCGTGTTGTATTCTCTGAGTTGTAGAGCTTTAACATGACTGGGATTAAAACACTCTGCAAAATAAAATAATTCATAAGCTTTGATGTTTTGATCAACCAACAGGCAAACCCCCCCTCCCTCGTCTCGCAGGGCATGCACAGATCTCCAAATTTCATTTCAGCCTGAGTGAATCCTACCCCCCGCGCCCCCAACAACCAGAAATCCAGGATTCACTGGAGGCCCAGCATGGTGCCACATCCCTCCGACTGCACAAGCCAACACGGACAGGAATGAGATCAAAGTATACCAAAGCATGAGAAGGCAGGATATATAAAACCTTTTCCTTCCCTGGCTTTATCCCCTCTCTTCTCTCTGCCTTTTTGCACTGATGCATGCCAGAGGCCATGGCAACGCAACAAAGCAGCTGGGGGAATATTGTGGGATTTGCTTAAAATGAGGATGTCAGACGTACAGTTAAGGCAATGAGGTTCAGCTGTGACAACAGGGTGAGGATTGGAGGTCTTTTAGACGTTTCTGAAAATGTCTTAAAGAGAGCAGTCAAAGACCAAATTAATTGCTGTCATGGTCGAAGGTAATCCATAGTAACAAGATAAAAACTCTTAATATCACCAGAGTTTCCATAATTGTTGAATTTATATAAGTTCTCAGAATGACAATGGAAATTGATTTTCCAAAGTAAACAGAAAACTACACTGAAATCTGTCTTTGTAGGATGGACTCTGATTTAAAGGTGGCGCTTTGAAGTGGGATGACTCTGAACATTTTTACCTTGTGGAAAATCCATGTTTGTTTCTGTCATCTCCTGGTTTGTCCTGCACTGCAGACCCTTTTTTTTGTTTGGTAGCTTTAGAATATTGGAAATTATCTCTGCAAATTTGTTTGAAAACAACATCTATGCACAGTCATCACAATGAATATCACAGGATATTGGAGAGTTTGTACTTAAACACACTGATCATAAACACCGATGTTAGTGGGATTATATAATTAAAGGACAGGTCGACATTTTAGTGTCTTCAAGGATATATAATGAAAAATGCTTTCATCAAAACCTAAGAGATTTTAATTGGTATAGTTGGAATATTTGTCAATGTTTATGTCGTGAGAAACATGGCAAAGCTATCACAGCTGCCCAGGGTTTTTGATCATTTACTGATGTTCAGTTTGAATGGAGCAGAAACGCTGCTGCTTCCACAATATGTGCATCATTACTACTCCCATGACTCGCATCGACATTAAAGATTTTAATTCAGTTTTAGAGCTTAGCTGCTGTTAAATTGTAATAAATAATTACTTTAGATAGTTTACTCTAATCCTATTTAGAGCTTTTTATTTCCCCCCTTTCATTCCAAGAAATGCAATTGGTGCAGCTCGTATAATTCACTCCATCTACACGTTTCCCTCACAGTACAGTTTGGAGAAATGTTCAAATCATAACGGATATTAAACAATTTGAGATTAAGAAAGTATTAGTTTGATTTCACTGTTTTAATTCTGGACTCCACAGCTGCAGTGGATGGGGATCACAGCTGGACTCCGGGAGCAGCAGGAACTGCTCTCTGTCAGGTGATGTAATCTACATGAACTTTTGATAAAAATGCACGCAAAAATTAGTTTTAAAAAAATGTTCAGGGATAGACTTGTCGCGCCTTATAAAAAGGTCAAAAGTTGAATTTGTGGTCTCACGTGACCAGAGGTTGTTCTTTGTCCCCTACATGCCTCGTGGCAAAGCCATGTATTGATTTCCTTCAGTGGCTTTTTGGTCTTACCTTTTCCATAAAGCCATGACTTTTGGAGACTGAAAATAACACTTATCCTTTCAACAAAATTTCCACCTGAGTGATAGATTCTGCATCTCCACTAGAATTACCATGTACCTCTTGGCTGCTTTTCTGACTAATGTTTGTGTTGCACGGCCTGTACGTTTAGCAGGTTTAGAATCACACCACAGTCTTTCCAATTTGTGATGACAGATTGAACAGCTCCCTGAGATCTTCAAAGTAAAGGATATTACTTTACAATCCAACCCTACTTAGAGCCGACTGTAATTTTCCCCTGACTTGTCTGGAGTGTTTTTTGGTCTTCATGGTATTGTTTTGATGGCAAATTGTGACAAAATTGCTTGTTTAAATGATTAATCATGACATGCAGTATATTTTTTTTTTATTTCTCATACATACTGCCCCTTGTCACAGAGCGCAATTTTAAACATATATTTGAGCAAAGTGTTGAAATATTGAATAGAGTTCACAGGTTTGTTAACTACAGATGCTATTCCCGGGAAGTGGAGAAAAGGAACAGAAATAAAACTGAAAATCAATCAAACTTTTTCCTGCAGGCTCTGGGCTGATACCAAGGAAAACCCGCTAAGCTTTTGGTTGAGCCACAGATCCTTGCAGAGATTATTGCCCACCATCAAATGCTTAGGTGTTTTGCTGACTGAAGAAACCTGTTTTTCACAAAGAACACTGGTGTTTGTTTTGACATTTCTGTTCAGAAATATTGAAGCCATTTCCAGTTAAACGTTTGATCTCAAGTAGAAAAACAATGTCCTCTGATGACGGCTGTGTATCCCTAAGAGTCTATGTGCCTCATTTAATTAGTAACTGGGAGCACTAACTCACAAGTTACTAACAAGACACAATCATCGAATAGCAACATGCAGGTCTAAGTTTTAGGTGGTATTCCAATAAATGATCACTTTGCAGGGATATGAGAGAGGCGAAGTGATTAAATTCACGGCACACTGTACCAGCGAGATATGTTGGAGGAGCAGAAATGACAGCTTTCATTAAAGCTTTTGTGGTGGCAGACAGGACGCGCATGAGAAAAATGCCTCTCCATAATCCATTTTATGGCCCTGTCAATAATATGTTGAGCTAAAGAAGGGCAAACTTTGTGAATTATTTATAAATCTGTCTTTCTGGTGCAGGCTTTAACATCATTAAAGTGACAGCACAAAAGCCCTTAGCAGTGTTTGATATTGTATTGCTGAAAGAGAAGGATAATGGGGGAGCAGATGCAAGATGAATCTCGGGTTCACATACTCGTGTGTGTGTATATATAGATATCTATCTATCTATATATATATATATATATATATATATAGAAGAATAACAAGAACACAGAGTGAAAATATAAAGGAAGAGAGACACTTCACAAAACTCTTGGGATGTGAATCCACAGAGCATCCTGTCCTCTGAGTCATCTTTAAATATCTATACGATACTTAAGTTTAGACGTGTTTTTTTTGGGGGGGGGTTGGTGGGGGTGGGGAGTGAACATTGTGTATTTAAAAATGATAGTATACAAGGAGTATTCAAATATTTGACTATTTGCACATAATTTCCTGACAATCTTTAAAAGATACAGATTACTTGTGATTAAAAACATAGAAAAGATAAAAAGAAAATATGACTTTCTAATCTAGGCAGAAACACATCTGTTGGTTTGTAAAGATCAAAATGCAGGAATAACCAAAGTAACTATAAAACTCAGAATAAAGTCAAAACATTGAAAAAGCATGAAATCTTAGTAGTTTTCTTGCCTATGGCAAATCTGGTCTAGTTTCTAGTCCAAATATTTTGCACACTAGAAATAAGACAAAGTAACTTTTCAGTAAGTAACTTTTCAGCATGATATAGAAGTTTGTTTTAACTCCATAATTCCTTAATAATAATCTTAAAAAAAAGACATTTTTCCATGTTATAAATAAAACAATCTGCAGATGGAACTTGTACTTTTTCATCCAGTAATTATTGACTTAAAACAAGCTCCTATATCTTGCTGAAAAGTGACTTGTAAGCTAGTTTGTTGTATTTCCAGTGTACTGACAGAGTCACACTAGAAACTAGACCAAAACACTGTGGTAAGATTTAGTGTTTTTGTGGTGAAATGCTTTAAAAATGTCCTGATGACAACAAATTTACCCGGTGGCAGAGAGCATACCTTTTGCTTATGACTGGACCAGCATTCATCCTCATGCAGCTGACGTTTCGGCTCTGAACACCAACAGGGCAGGCGGACGTCTCATTGCGGGAGCTAGTTTCATTGGTTTTAGAAGACGCGTCCTCAGTACAGGGTCCCCATTCTGAAGCTTCCCAGTAAAACACTGTGCAAGGATGGTCATTGCAGACTCGCCATTCCTCTAGGCCCAGGACTGCTGGGCATGTTTTACCATCTGGAGGTGAACACAAGAAAACATAAAACAAAAAATGTCACAATCAAAAAGTGCAGATTGATCTGCTGTCTTCGGACGCAACCAAACAGTTCTTTCTTGATTTGGCTCAAAGCGGTTTAGCTGGCAGTCATACATCTGCTGCATCTGCCTACAACAGTTCTAAAATCTGAAATTTCCACCAACAGCTAATAAATCTTTCAATTAATCACCTGAATTCCAGAGGGCTTTTGAGCAAGGATGAAATAGAGCAGAGTCAATAAAAAACCCAGCTGCCTTTGGCCATGACAGATAAATATTCAAGTTTTTAAAACCTGGTGTGTATTTCACAAAAGATGAAGAGTCTTAGCACTTTGAGAAAACATTTTACACTGCAACCGCTTAGTAGAAGCCAGATGCTGCTCATCACTTGGTTAACTTATGCTCAGAGAAGATGAATCACCTTTATGCAGCACTGGTTTTGACAGTTTGAGGGTCTGGAGCTTTCAGGTGTGTGTAACACAATGTTAAGAAGGAAACACATTAAGAAATGCATTGCTAACAGAAGCAACTGGCAGCTGTTACACTTAGTAAACAGTTTTGCAAAATGCCCTACGAAATGAGACCAAAATAGCCCTAATTCACAGCAGCTAGTTCAATAAGACTAAAGACTAAGAAGGAAATGCAAGAAGTAGTGCAATATCCTTGTCTTTTTGCTAATGTTTAGCGTAAGCTATTGCTTCATTTCCGCAGCTTTTCTTCCCTTTTCCAAAATTACCAGCAACTGTTTTCAGTCATTTTTAAGCAAAATTTGTTTTACTCAACAGTTTTCATTTTGGAGAATAGATAGTAGGGCTGTAGTGATGCAATAGTCTGTCGATACGATACGATACAATACACGATATTCTGCCCACGATACAATATGTATTATGATATTCAGCAAACAATACAATTTGATACACTTTTACGATTTTCTGAAAGATTTTAGAGGGACAGAGTGATTTTGGTGACATTTTATGACTGTTACAGAGTTGGATTAAACTAATATAACTGAAAACCGATTAAAAGCACCAACTACACAATACCTGGCTCTGAATGGACACGGACTTTAAGTCGACTGCTGGACAAAATGAATCAAAGAAGTGATGAGAAAACATGTTTCTTGTAATTGAAATGGTACAAACTGTAGCTGACATGCATTTGTAAAGTAAATAAAGTGAACCAAGTACCTGCTCTGAATAGTTTGATACCTTTTAAACCTTGACACTTAACTTCTGAAGGAATCACTCTGAGCCTGATGACCTAATCACTCTCCCGATGAAGAAAGCAGTGAGTGAGCAAGGTGACAGTTGGATGTTACGATACTTACGGATGAATATTGATTTTTTTCTAGGAAAGAAAATATCGATATATATCGTAATATCGATATTATTATGCAACCCTAATAGATAGTAATGCGTTATGACTGTGATCTACATGTACGTAAATGTACATACATATGAGCGAGTTTCCCTCTAAATCAAGTGTGTGTATGTAATGTGTATCAGATCAGAGAGGCAAGGTTGGTTTGTTTGAGCAATTTTTGGAGCAGAAGATTATTATAATAAAGAAAGATTGGACATATTGCAGTCAGCGAGTTGACAATGAATTTCTCTGTAAACCCAATTACGAGGTTATTTTTTGACAGATGTCACACCATTTATCATGACAATGATCCCAAACACTTCTGAAAATGTCACTAGATAATTTTCAGATAGCAGTAAAACAATAGATGTCCACTAATCTCAATAAACTGAAGCAGCTTGGTAAACAATGATGCAAAAGGACTTCAAAAAATTGATGCACTTTAAACTCAAAGGCAACCCTGATGCTAACATGTAGCAAAGATGGCTATAAAAGCAAAATTATCAAAAAGTGATTCTAAATTCTAACTTTCACTTATTTTCTAAGGGCAGCACTGAGTCTAGTGTCTCATGTTGTTAATGTGAGTTTCTCTGTTTCTGACTACAAGGACTCCTCAATATGAATGGAATAAAATGATAAAAGCCTAACTGATGATGAGCTGAACGTGTTAATTGGAGAGTGTTGAGGACCACAGCAAAACACAAACATGACTTTTTCACCGAACTACAACCAAGGAGAGACTTACGGTTTCTGATCTACTTTGCATTCCACAGCTGTACTGTGGTTTCACACACACTGCTCTCTCACAGTCTCCTCTGCCAGCCAACAGATATCCAGCAATTGGGTTTAAGCTGCAAGATTCTTTCATCAGCTGTTATTGCTGATATGTGTTTAGTTACAGGGATTAATGGGCAGCAGCCGCCTGCCAAGGCAGCCAAGGCTGTCTGACTTGAAAACATGAAGTATGCAGAGAAACACTTGCCAGAGGAACAGCTCCTGATAATGGATGATCTGCTCAAACCTCAAATGTTTTCTGAAATGAAAAATGTCTGTATAACACTCTTAAATCTGGGGAACTAGGCGAAAGGGCCGCAATGCTGGTGAAACCACACTGATAAAACCTGCAGCTCAATCAATCTTTATCTACTATTTGCTGAGCTTAGTTTTCAGTTAATTCTGAAACTCTTCTTAACATTTCTAGTTACAAAATAAAGCGTAGGCACTGCATTTTTACTTATGGATACATGTTAAACGTTTCTCATACATGTTGTTATACAAGTTTATTTTTATATTTAATTGATATTCAGTCTTAGTCAATGTAAATGTGCCTATTTTTAAGGAGGATCCATTATACAAAATTAACATTTTGCACATTTTTGTGCTTCACTTTGGGCCTTAAATGCTTCTTAATGTTGGGAATAGGTTAATGGTTTTTGGTGTCTGAAAAATGACCCATTCCAAAAACCTCTGGAATTTAACGTCACAAATCAGCAGACACTGCCCCTCATCAAACAACCCAAGATGAGCTTCAGTATATTTGAATGGCTGGTTCTACTACTGTATATCCTGTACAAATGGCTGCTGGAAAACACAAGCGTTTTGGTTTTGACTTGCAGCAGTCTTGTTCGTTGTGCAGGAGGCTCTACTTTTGCTTTTCAAACATGTGCAGTTGTATAATTGCACATCTGTTTGCAGCCCTTTTCATGTCCAAGTGTAAATGTTGAGTTGGGGGGCGTGGCTTATTTGGTTTTAAAGTGACAAGAGGCTATAAAACTGCTGAAAGGACTCAAAATAAGTAGAAATAAACAGACTAAAATCTTATCTAAGAATGTATTTGTGCATAAAAATTAATGAACATGTTTTGTACTGAACATAGATCTATTGTTAATTGCTGCTTTGTCTGCTTTGTCTAAACAAAACAAAACAAAAAAGAAGCAAACTGGTTGAAAAGTAAAATGTGTGAAATAAATAGGTATTTCACACATATGGAGAACAGTCAAAGTAATCAGAGAAATTTTCAGGTTACCTTTTCCTGGGATGGCTAATACTGTGCGACTGCGGCTCTGCTTGCCCTCTGCGGTCTTTGTGGTGCAGCTGTGTGAGCAGGACGACCAGGAGGACCAGGAGCCAACCAAACAGTCTGCAGAACAGGCAACATCGCAGGCCTCCTCAGTGGGTGGAGGGTCATCTACACAGTGGCTGTCGGGCACATCACCTCCTAAACATGGCATAGTAACATAGATGAAATGAAAATGTTGAAATTGTGACTAAACTATGAGTTATGTGCAATACCTGGCATTCATTTTATTAAGGCAATAAAGGGAGAGAAAAGGTTGTTTTCAGATTTTATTTTATTTCAGAGTTGACTAAACGGATATAAGAGTGTCAACCATGTGACACCAAACTCAACGGTAGATTATTTTTTACTAAAACGCATAATTCCTTTTTACTAAATGAAATAAAGAGTGACAATAAATCAATTTGTGTCCAGGTGTATGTGTGCATATAAAAAACAACTGAGGAAAAAACTCAGCTTTTATTTTTCAGTATCAGCAATATTATTGCCTTCACTAATCTGAAAAATCTTCATTCTTATACATCTGATAAAGCAGAGCAGGCAAACTAATCTTCCTTTATTTTCTCTCTTAATTTCTTTTGCAGCTTAGAGTTCCAATATATCCAACAAATAGGCACCACTGATAAAAAATATATAATATACTCTGCAAATACATTTGTAGTGGCTCAATAATAATGTTACTTAACCCTTATAATCTGCATAATGTGAGGTGGGTCAAATTTGGCTTATTTTTCTTCAGTGTGTATTTATATCTGTATAAACACTGTTATTTATGAAACCATCAGGCTACAACTTGAGAAAATAACACTTTTTACAGCTTAAATTATTTTCTTTCCCATAAACCAACCTGATTCTTTGTGTGACTGTATGTGTGTGAACTAAAAAGAGTACAACGGAAAACAATGGACAGGGTGTGCAGGTGTAGTCCTGGAGAGAAGGGGTCACTGAGCTACATCTTCAAGCCATGACCTTTAGTGTGCAGTTGAGTGGATCACAGCCAAGTGGAAAAAGGCCAGGATGAGAGTCAGCTCCTCCAGGCCTGAGGCTACGCTTCTCAAACAAAGAGGCAGTCAGTCCCTGACCCAATTTAAGTGCCTTTGTGTCAATAAGTATAACATATCGCTTGATGAACATAATACTGACAGCTTAACACGGTAGTAGTAGCAAAATGCTCGGGGCTGTTTTGCTGATTCAGGACTTGCAAGATTTAAAACTCCTGATGGCAACTAAAAGTACAGCCTGTCACTGGTATTAACTCATGTTATTTCTGTCTGATGGCAAAATTTGCTTGATGACCCGAAACTTGTCAACATGACACGAAAAGTAAAAACTGGAGAAATCTGCAAAGGCGCCAATATGTTTTCATAATAATGTACTTGGCGTGATGAGAAACAGTGCGACACCAGCTTAACTCAATTCCGATTCAATACTTCAGCATTCATCTTTTTAGAGTTCATTGTTGGGAGTAAGGTTTGTTAACATGCCTTTTTTTAAAAAAAAAACCAACAGTTTTCAAGATCATAAAGTACCAAATGAAATGTAATTATCTGTTACAACAAATGTTACATTCAATCCAGCAGTGCATGGCATTCATGATTTAAGTAAACCAAATTATTTAAAATTGGATTGCACACAGGTATATTGCTACATTGTAGTAATAAAGGATTTACAGAAACTAACTATTTCTTATAGTTGACAGAGCTCCCTTCAAATTTCCTGGTAAAACTAGAAAGAATGTAGTCAGATAGAAAAAAAACAGTTCGTTGTGTATGTTTCTTTTTTGGTGATACAAGACTGGGGTTTTTTAAGTCAACTCTCAGCTTTCAGCTTGCAGGAATGTAGTGAAATCTGTAAACCTTCTCTCAATTAAAAAAGTCAAGCAAATAAGTCAGTAGAACTATTGACTCAAAATAAACTAAACATTTAACGTGTGACTATTCATCAGTATTGCAGTACATAATACCTTCCTGAAAATATCTATTTTTTAATCTTTGCGATTGTCTCTACAAAATGAGAGAGAAACAGAAAAAAAAAGTGGGATGTCATCAACTTGTCAAAACAATGCCAGCAGCAGCAGCCCAGGCATCGTTTTTATAGATATACACTTCCACCGTGTAGTGTCATTAACTTTGCTGAACTTGCCACTACAACAAGATATATAGTTTAACAATAACAACTCTAGGGCATATTTGTTATCAATTTGTTGTTGTTTTTTGTCCCCATAGTATTGGAGGATACAGCTAATGCTGAAAAATATGAGCCTTGGTAACGCCTCATGAGATAAATGTAAAATACTCCCTCAGGGAGTTTGAAAACCTTTTGCCCATAGAGTTAAAGCACCTAAAACTACATCAAAATATCTGACATGAGTGCAGCAGGAGATTGTCTAGAAATAATGGAGAAAAGGTAGGGGCCACTGCATCCAGTGATGTAGCTTTAGCACACGTTAGGAATGTACTGATACACTTTACTCCAAACTCAGCACAGCAGGTCTACAATAATAACAATATGTGATCTTTTTTAGCATAAAATACTTATTTTAGCATGCCAATGGTGCTACAAAACATACACTAAACTTAGGTGGTAGCACAAAGTATTTTAAATAAATGCATTTGGAAAAAAAAACAATAAAAACTCAACATACAATATATTACAAGAACATATCACCACATACTTTGAAGAAATAAGAGTAGGAAAATAAGTAAAAATTTAAAGCAGACGATATTTACACAACAACAGCAAGGTGTTGTTGTGGAAGGTGAAAGGTTAGAATAAAGTCTAAAATCAAAGAAAGCTGTGGAAGAAAAAGTTTACATTTCCTTCTATGCACACATTTCCAAAGTGCAGCTAACTAAGCAGTGATCTGGGGGCTGCAGCACCTGAATCGAAGCTGCATTTAACATAATTGTTTTGAGCTGACTGACATTTACGCTGCGTGGGAATTCATTGTCATGGTTCACCATCGCGCCAACCCAGGTAATTATTTCAGACTGGCACACTTTATACAAAGCAAGCGTAAAATAAAACTCTGCATACACACATTTCTATAAGTTAATCTTCACATTTGTAAGTCAAAAAAACCCTGAGATATAAGAATGAGATGCAGCCAGAAAATATAAAAAGTTTGAATGGGAAAAGCAAAGCAGAAAATTTTATTCTCTTAACTTTTATATAGTTCTCAAATGCATATCAGTGCAACTTCATTTTGTGTTTTTTTTTTTCTTTTTCAGTTGTTCATGTGTCAGTCTAGGTCCTGCAATGAGTTACTATACCAGATTTTTTTGTGTGCACTTGGCCCTAAGTATTCTGTTACTTTTGAGCGCGTTTATGTTGATACTTTGTCATCTAGTCATTTTCGGTCAAGTTGTTATTAATTTGTTCCTTGTGTTCTCCCTGTGATTATAATTGTTTTATTATTTCTCCACTCAAATTCTCCAGTCAGTGCTTAACCCCAGCTTTTCCACATTATGTTAATCACTCTCACCTGATCCAGTAATCACCCCTTGTGTGCACATACAATAATTTACTCTCTCTTTCATTCAGGAATTTCCGTATTCTCCCGTTTCCTGTTGATGCAAGTCCTATTTAAAAATAAAATGTGATTTTCTTTGCCTAGTGCTGACACGATGACACAAGTATAAAAAACTTGTTATCTGCCAGATGCCAACCTGTCGTCACAAATTTAACTAATACCTTGCTAGCTCTACCTGTGAAACAGTTTTACAGAGGTGAGGCAGAGTTTGTGTTGCACTCCTTCATGTTCTATCTAACAGGAAAAAATTAAATTCCTTTGTTTCCTAATTAAAATGAGTGAAAACTGAAAAAACATAATCAAAAATGTTTGCCATTTCAAACCAAAACGTTCTAAAACCTTGGCATATCTTGACACCAGGATCTGACCAGAGAATACTCTTGCTGCTCTTCCAGAAATGAAAGCCTAATTCTATTTCCAGCCACTTTGCTCCAACATGAGATGGGAATTAGATTTTCATGAGTTGGAATTTAATCGACCTGAAGGCCCTCAGCAATCCAACACGCTGTGTTGTTATCGTGTCTGAAAGAGCACGATAAGCGAGTTTACTCTTAGATAAAAGACATATGCAAGGTTACCTCACATGCTTGCACTCAATATAAAACATGTTGTGACATATAAAACACTAGGGGCTAAAGTACAATTTTAAGGACGCTGTGGTAACATTTTATTTCTAAGTCTGGGATTATTTTTTCTTCTTTAATAAACTGTATAAAACCACTTTATTTATGAATTACTCTGAAAACAAAAGGGTCTAATGAGTATAATAGCAAACAAAAAGCCACAAAACTGTCTGGAACCATTGCCTGAGGACAAATGACATAACAGCACGAAGCTACAACTTGTGTATGCGCGTGTGTGTGTGTGTGTCTGAGGGTGTACTGTTGTGCAGAAAGATGGCTGCCCCTGGGGTCCTCCTGCATTATTAATATAGGTATCTGTAGTTAGGGTTCTTACTCAGAAATAATATCGCTGCCTACTGCATGCAATTTCAACATGATTTCTGCTCTGCACGCCCACCGACCAATTAATCTCTCTCATTGTTATTATTCCGCTCTAAATTCATAAGAAAAAAAAACTGGCATTGACTTTTCTTAAAAGTTAATCATCACATATTGGGGGAGTTTTAAGGTGAACTGGACAAAATCCCAGTGCGTTGTGACAAACTGGGCTGGATGACCAATTAGTGTCTGGGCTATATCAGCTTGCCAAGCATGTTCCTTTACAATTTCACCTCCTCTGACATCCATACATCCATGTTTCCAGTGGCTTTTCTGGGCTCGTCATTGACTACATACTGTTGACCAGTTAGGCGGAAAGAGGCAGACAGCTGGAGAGAGACACTGTTGTTGTTATTGTTAGTTTCACAAATGTCAGAGAGTCTGCAGGCTTTGGGTTAGTCACCATCCAGTGCAGTACACGAGGTAGAAAATCAGTCATGTCAGCCATCAGTTACACATAAACCGAGTGTATTTGAGTCAGCAGCCTCCACGATCGGTGACATTGACTCTGCAAGGAGAAGGAGCTGAACGAGGTGTCAAAACAACTTCACTCAGCCTTGGGCAAATACCCGGCGGGTAAGCCATCTCAGCAGTTATTTATGCTGGTTTAGAGCCCCAATAACCAACAACAATATATCATAACAATATGTAAGCGAAAGAAAAAGGGGGGTGCTGTTAAAATCTGTTGTCCTGCTCTTGCCTAAACAATGTCTTGTTTGGTCAAGTGGTCTGGATCTGTAATTGCAACCCCTAATTTTAAGAATACATGTAAACCTAAACTTAGTAACTCCACGTTTCTATATGAAGTAATGTTTTATGGAAACTGAAAGGGATGTACAGATTTCTTAAGTAGTTTTTGTAATTTTGAAATTTGGATGATTCAAGTTGTTATAATATACAGATATTCTTTGCTTGACTTTTTTTAAATATTCTGCACTGTTGTAGTCTGTTTTTTCTTCATTTGAATTGATCAATTCCTTGATTTTCATGCACTAGATTGTAGCTTATGAAATATCTCTGTGTCTGATTTACCAGACTAGTACATGTAGACTGAGGATTTATCCTTGGTTGCTAAGAAATCCTTGCTTTTCTTATGTTGTGTGAATGCACTATCAATTTTCACTTTCATTCTTGTCACGCTCAGCAGATTAAATTAGATTCTGTGTTCTTTTGATTTCCTGGAACTGCAATGCCTTTTGTTTTATTAATAAAACCTTATTATTTTCTTTACTTGACAACGTGCAGACTCCCAGTTGGTGTTTATGTCCAATGTGTCTCTGCAGCAGAACACTTTCCCTTCTAAGGTTTAACACAACATTTCATCATTCGACAGTTTCTGCTCCTGACCAGGTATTAACTTTAGTTGGGGACAGCAACAGGGGTCAGAAAAACTAAATAAGAGATGTAAGCCCAACTATGGCAGTAAGTAGAGTTGGACTGAAAAGTAGATGGTATAATAAGCTGAGCATTTCAACCAGGAGTTTGTCGATTGCTGTGGCTGCTGGTTTGGTGGAAATATATGGGGGAAGAAACAGGGACTGGAAACTGAAGCTCCAAGGAAAAGCTTTGGGTAAACAGGCAGGGCTTTGTGCGAGCAAATATTTCTCAAACATGTATGAAAGAATCAATGTTTTTAATGGAACATTGATTGATGAAGAAACAAAATAATAACATGACATAAAGCTAAAACAAATGAGTCAATTTTACATAATACCTCCACTTTAACTCTCATCATCAGTAATCTGTATGATTCCGATTTCCCATTTGGTGAAAATCTATTGGTTCAAATCAGAATTTCTGCAAAAAAGTCTTAACATTGCTGCTCCTGTTTTAATGTGACCTGGTGATAATCCAACCCATACTATATGTAGACAGGGGAAAAAGCTGGAACAGTTGGCAATTTCTCTTTCACTGTAAACATTCTTGTAAAGACTGGAAAAGGTCTGATCTGACTGAATCACCAAAATAATACGCACATAAAAGTACACAGTGTTAATAGCCACATATGAGAAAACAGGCTGGGATTCTGACAAAGAATGACAGAGACAGATATCAGCCTATGAAATCATTAAGAACCTCAAATCCTGATTGTTGCAGAATGCCTGACACTGATCCAAAAGAACATCCCACTTTATCACTGTTAATCAAACTATAAATATTTGTAGGACAAGTAGTTAGCAAGTAATATAATGGAATTGTATTAACGTCTAAGAATTTCACAGACAGTTTTTAGACATGTTTGAGGTTTTTACACTTCAGCTGTAATAGCAATAATCAAACAACAAACCTCTTGTGTAAAGCAAAATCCGTCAGTAAGCAAGTTATCTTTTTTTAAAGTTATTTCTCTCAAATATTAATTTTTTAAGTGTACAAATTGATGTGTACAAAAGGTTGATTGTTTAATACAAATCAGATTTTATTATTACAAATGTTAAACTATGATTTTTTTATCCGGAGAGCTAGACTTTGACAAGCTGGTGTTTAGTGCGATGCTTTTTAGTTATGCAAGTTCTTCAGTAAGTATTACGTCTCTCTAGCTGAACTCTGAAATGTTCTTGAACAACTCATTTTATTCCATCTCAGCCTGAGTATTTCTATGAATTACCTTATCTAAGCAAAACAACCTGGCATTTTGGTAATGAGATGTTTTCCGATTGCTTCCTCTAAACCTCCACCAGCTTAAGTTCGTTTGAAAAGTGATGCATCTGTGTTCTCAAAAGCAGAGACACGGACAAGTTTATACCTTTATATGTTTGAAAAGCAGTCTAGCTCTCTAGCTAGAAAAACTGCAAACAAAAAGCTTACATTATGTGGGAAGATAAAATAGGGAGAAGCCTGCAGGTCTTCAAATGCTGCCCTCTGAGTATGATCTTTTATTTGTTTCAAACTGGCTTCACGGCAGAAGCAAATTTTTCTTCACTTGATGCAATACTTCAGGGAAAAACACAACATGGAAACAGGTTTTTAATAGAGACGTATTATGTAAACAAGACTGTCGTGAAGAAACGGTCGCTACTGCTGACCTTTCCCTCAAACACACACACAGGCAATCAGCAGCAGCCGTACAAACCCTGTGCACAAAAATTCATGCAAAAATCCCAGAAAAGGCGCCATTATAACACAAAGTAAGAACTATCAACAGGGGTTCCCCCGACAACATTTCGGATGTGATTATAGAGTCACTGATGCAAAGCTGATGTCATCGAAAGAAAGAAAATAATTCTTCACCTGTAGAATTTCAGAACAACCCACTTTACAGTTATTTTTTTTCTTTTGTCTACCTGGGTCACACTGTGCTTTGCAAAAGTATCTACACCATTAGAAATACTGTTCAGCCGTCTTTACTCTCATACTCGCCATGAAAAGTGCAACCTGTTACATGCGCACAGTGGCGCAAAAAGTGAGTATGCAGCGCATGCAACACATAGGGGCGCAGCGCCAGAGGGGGCGCCAAAAACCCTTCTGGAGGGGGCAACGCCCGATGATGTTGTCCCAAACACTTCAGCGCGCCTTACACTCTTTCACCTCGCACACATAATGATGTAAATGTAGCTAGTTTTACCCTTCACGTATCGTCGGGGGGGGGCAGTTTTCTACGTTCCTTCCTTCGGGGGGGAATTGATTTATGTTTTCGCAACCACCTGAATAATGTGTAGTTGCGCCACTGCATGCGCATTTTGTGTCTTGTGTGTATTTAAATCTCAGTGAAAACAGCTGTTCTCTAATGCCTCAGAGAGTTTGTGAGTGAAACTGTGAACAAACGGCATCTTGAACACCGATAAGCATAGCAGATGGGTCAGCTGTAAACTTGTGGAAAGGTTAAAAATGGGATTGGTTTCCAAAACAAGCTAGCCCCAAAGTCTGACCGTCTCATGGAGAAAAAAAGTCATTATTTTGTCTTTGTATGGTTAGTACTAAGAGTCTGTTCACATAACATTTACGTCTTTCTGGTTTTCTAAGAAAAAATTAACAGAAGCTGAGAAAGTCGTGGGTATACATGCCACGTATAAACCTTGCAGTCAGTCAAAAATATTTCTGCCTCACAACATTGCTTTCTCGATTAAACTGCGAAATTTCTATGAAGCATTAAAGAAAGTCATTAACAAACAAAACACATCAAGAATGCAGCATAATATGGTATTACTGGTAATCTTTGCATAGTTCAGTGAGAGGGGAATAATTGGTGCTTCCAGTCTCTATTTCTTAAGCATTCTGTTCAAATTTAATCAACAACCTATAAATATGTAAATTCTAACAATAAAAGTTACTCTGTCACACAATAAGAAAGAGAGGAAGAAGAATTCAGAAAATTATTGTCATATCTAATTCCATTGTGAAATTGTATATAAAATGTTGTTTCATCGTAGGATAGGCTCAATCCACCACAGGGATAGCAGGAGCTTTAAACAACCCCTGACCTTGAAATTATAAAACCTTCAAATTTACTTATTCTTTATATTTTTCTGGACCAATAATGCCTCTTTGCCTTCCCCTCTACAGACAAAGTGTCCATCATCCTTATTTGTGCCACACTTGGGAAAGGGACCTTCAGTGTATTGAATCTGAATGTGTAGTCAGAGAGGCAATTAGAAGCTGCTTTCTTCAAGGTCTACAAAATTTATATTTCAAGCACAACAGTAAAAAGTGTCGAAAGAATCATCTCTCTAAGGCGGAAACTTGGCCTTGGTCAAAGTGGGTTATGACTGCATGCCTGCAAAACTAATCATCACGGTCCAGGTTAATCCATCTAATTATATTTTTATTCAATGAGTTTACTGCTATTCATTTTCTTAACAAAGGTAGCAGAGCACCTGGGTCCTTCTTTCTGATTGTAGCTGTTATAAAACAGAAACATTGCTGACAGTACGCAACATAACTAAAACAATAGTTAGTACGCCAATGAATTCAAATAGTCAGTCGAAGGACAAAAATCAAAATCAAAATACATCAATCTTTCATCAGCCACAAACACAAAATCCACTCTAAATAATCTCATGAGACTGTTTCCACCAAATTTCTAAAGCTTCCCTCCTTACTCGGCCCGTCAAAACTCATTAGGCTCTTAGGATGGCTAATGTGTTTGGACTTTCATCTGGATTTGTGACAAACATACACCCGATCCATTGTGACAGAGTAATAAAACATGGACAAAAAAGGCTCCAATTAGGCCCATAATCAATGGAGATGAGCAATTAATGCCTGGTAGGAAGCAGAGATTCTGACTTTTAATCAGGCCCGTGTTTTCTGTGCCCATAAAGCTGACAGTGGTCCATAATGAATAATGCATGCGCCGTTAATGGTAATGTTCCCGTCACCCACCTTGATGATACGCCTGAGCACAACGGATCACATTACACTTGGTGGTTCAGGCGTCACAATAAAATTGATGGTAAGGTCTCTCTACATCACTGCATTGCTGGCACCACTGTAACCTTGATGAATTTTATAGCTCCTTATTCATTTGAATTTTTAGGATTAGCTGTTTCAGGTTCTTAGTAGCTTGGATTCATTTAAATAGAAATGACTAGACTGCATAAAATGAACTCTGTGCACTCAAGAATTATATGGATAAATATGAAAATTGTTAAAGGCACAGTTTGAGATATTAAATGTAAGGTTAATAATCATCTCACCTTCTGTGTAAAAATGGAAATGTACTTTAATTTCACGCAGTGTCACGGAGGTTTATGTGTCTAATTAATAATGGAACAACACATTTTAGTGATGCTCATATTACCACTTTTATAATGGCGTGAGCACCTCAAAATGGATTTTATTTGCATTTCATTTAATGGACCAGCAAAAAGTAGAGCATAATTGAAAAGTTAAACGACAAGTGATATGGGACATCTCATGAAAATGTTTTACAAATAAAAATCTGAAGCGCGGCATGGCTTTGTGTTCCTCCCCGTTTACTCTCAAACACCCAAAATAAAATTTAGTTCATCTGCATTCCTTCAGCAGCCCCCTAAGTAGCGAATGCAGTCCGCCTGTATTTATTTTAATTTCAGCATAAATTCAGAATATCAGCAAATATTAACGAACATATTTTATCATGAATTGATAAAGCTGTGTGGAATATTTAAACACGGATAAAGTTACAAAACATTCCATGCAGAGCACTGTTCCTTGTCACAAATACAACCTACTATACGTCATGACAACACTCCTTATCTGACAGGCTGGTAACCATGGTAACACAGAAGGAGCTGTAGAGATCTACACCCCAGGTAAAATGAAAAGTAGTAGTCATGCACTCCTTAGCTATGGCCTTCATGGAGAGGCAAGACAAAAAAAAAAGTCTGTTAAAAGAAAACCTGAAGAAGTTCTGGTTGCAGTTTGCTACAAGCAATGCAGAAGACACAGCAGGGCCTCTAGGGTGCATTCATACTGCAGCCTGAAGTGACCCAATTAGGATTTTTTGCCAATTCCGATTTTTTTGCAGGGGCCGTTCACACTGCCAGTAAATGCAACCTGTATGCGTTCTGCAGTGTGAACGCATACAGGTCGCAGTAGAGGGCGCAATAGCATCAGCGTTCTCAGTGATCTGCCGACCGCCATAAAAAGAAGAAGAGCTCAGTGTTTGGGGAAGTAAACATGGAGGCTAACGGTGGAGCTTAGCTTACATATTTGAAGTTGTTGTCTGACCGGAGAGGCATATTAACAACTTAATCATGATATAGTCCATCATGGTTGTTGTTTCTCTTCCCACTTTTGCGTATCAGGACGTAGAATAGTGAGATTTGTTGAGAATCAGTGACGTTCAGTTTGGATGAATGAGACCTGGACGTTATGGTCGCATTTGAATCGGATACGTATCGGATATGAGTCACATTCGAAAAAGAATCCGATCTGTGCTGTTCACACTGCCATGAAAAGATCGGATACAGGTCGCATTAAGTCAAAAAAATCAAAATTGGGTCACTTCAGGCTGCAGTGTGAACGCACCCATAGTGAGGTAAGACAGGTGGAAAACTTTTTAAACCATATAAAATGTGAAAATCAGTTCAAAGATTCAAATATTTTTGCTAGTTACTGTAGACTGAAGCATTTTGGAGAAATCCCAATTCAAGTGTTATTTATGAACTAATCTTTCAAATTATGCTGATAACAGAAAGCTTAATCAAAAAACAGTCAGAGCATTTTACAATGGGCAATAGCAGGTATGTTGTTCTGGTTCCTGAGCATTACCTTCAGTGTCGACACAGGTCACATTCTGTACTGCGGTTCCAGGACCACAGGAGCTGTTGGTGGGAATGCATTTTCCCTTTTGTTGGGTTTGCCACAGGTAGCAGGCAGGATCCTCACAGGGGATGAACTCCATCAGATGAGGGCAAGTCCCCTGAGTATTACTGGATTCCCACAACACCTCTCTCTTCCTTTGTCTGAAACCTGACGGAGGGCAGACAGCAAAGAAAAGCACAGAAAATGTGAAGGAAATGACAGACTTTAGGATTAGGCGTGTTGCCTTTCTTATAGATTAAGCATAATCTCCTTCAAGCAAACAATGATTCCCTATATTTTCACATTGATATATTTTAACTAGAATAGTTTGTTTTTGTATAAGCTAAGTGTGAGGCAGGGATAATAGCTGCCATGTTTCTCATAAAAAACAAAAGTGAATACAAATACAAATTGCAGAGATGCAATTTTGTTTTCCCCTCAATGTCAGTCCAGATATTGTTGCAGCAAAACAAAAACACTGAAGTACTGTCCATTCAGATCACTGTAGGTTCAACAATTCTTTGAAAATAAAATGATAAAGAAATATATATATATCAGTCTGCATCTGTAAACTTTCTCACCTTTCTTCAGAACCAAGTTAGAGCAAAAGAGATTGTTATGGAGGCAAAATTGTTACATCTATGTCTCATGCTGAAAACTCGGGAGCATGAGCTGTTTTATCAGCAGACTGTGAAATTAAAAGGAGTTTTGAAAAAGATCATCCAAGACAGACAGACAGAAATCGATCTGTAGAGGACGTCACTCATGTGGGATTTTGTGCCGTTTGACCTAGGAATACCCTCTGAGCGTCAAGGTAACTGCTCTGACTCGACTGTTTATATTTACAGAAAACTGTTGAGTCTTTTATTTGCGTACAATGAAAGGTTGATACTTCAGTAAAGAGACTCTGTTCATCGAAAGCCAGCAGAAGCAGTATTTCCAAGGTGCGAGGGAGGAAGAGGGTGAAAATAATAACTTAACAGAGGCAATGGTGTGACAAAAGCCAGGAAGCAGGATCTAGTTGCAGTGATTGAATATTTTTAATATTTTTATATTATTATTATTACTGCCAATATTTTTAAACTAAGTCGTGGTGGTCATTTTAAGCAGTACAGGTGAAATTTTCCATAAAAATATGGACACATGAATATAGCATATTCATGTAGATCTTGGTCTAAGAGCTAATGGGTTCATGAAATTTACTGAATTAAAACCAAACCTATGAATTAAACCAAAGAATCCTATAATGAATTGAAATGCATGTTGGAACAACATGAGGAGGCAGAACTGCAGCAGTTACAACTGAAACCTGTACTCTGAAGAAACAGGACAGACTGCAGCTTCCTGAACATAACCGGTGATTGAAACAAGTGCTACACAGTCATAATATTGATATAGCTCTCATCTTATTGATGAAACACATAGTTAGCAAGGGAGAGTAAACAATCCTGGTGGGCGAATCACTGGAAGAAACCTCTGCAAACATAGAGTTCCTTCCCCTAAGATCCAACAAGAGCAGATTGTTTAATCACTAATGTAAAATGTTTTAAGTTAAAAATAAATTTGCTATGGATATAGATTATTTAAACTACTAGCCATATCATCCACTCTACTTATACCAAGGAATTTGGTGATTGATCTTTATGTGCAGGAAGCTAAACACCAGAGAAGGTGTTGAGTCCATGTAAATTAACATCTAATTATATGTCAGAGCCAAATCAGCAAAGTAATGGCTGAAAGAAAATTTCTTAATTTGGTTAACTTTCTAATATTAAGAGGCACACAAATACCTTGAACATTTCCTTTAATTTTTACAAATCACAAATGATGGTTAATCCCTAGCTGCTCTGCGTTTTAGGCTTCATGGTGCTGTTTGTTCACACATGTTCAGTAAAACACATGAGTCATTCATAGGGCAGTTTAATTTATGCTGATAATATTATACACACAGGAGGTCTATTGGCTAGCAAGGCAACATCTGAAGGGAATAGGTTTTGGTGAAATCAATAATGTAATATGAGAGTAAAGGGAAATAAAAAAAGTCACACCACACTTTTCAGATTTGCATTTGTGAAAAACTTAAAATGAAAACATTTAAAATTTTTCTTCCAACTAGCATTCATGACTTGCTTTTTATTTGTTTTTAAAATCCCAATAAATATTTTGAAGTTTAAATTTGATTTATGGCAGTAGGACAATCAATCACTTTTGTGATCCAATAATTATATCAATATTAAGTTGCCAGACTTTGACAGTGCCGTTGAAATCCAGATCACGTTTATGCTTTTGTGTGGTTAACATAGCTGTCAGTGACAACTACGTCTGTGACAAGTTGTCACAGGTGTCACAGTCTTATCAACAAATTACTTCAGCAAAATGTTTTTTTTTCTGTGATTCTTAGTTCTGCCACCTAACAGCTGTCGTATCACCATAAAACCACAGAGAGAAAATCTGTTAAATATGAATGAGCAAAAATTTGACTCAAAGCACATCATAAAGACGGGCCAAACAATAAAACAGCATAAAAATTATTGAACGACACGAACATGTTGAGTCATTATCTTCACGCCACTTACCTAGTCGTCCACATCACCTTAGTGTCCCGTAATGTCATTCATATTCCTCACTCTAAAACATTGATTTTCCTAAAGATGGATTGTTCATAAAATATTCATTTTTCCATGAAAAGGTCTCTATTGATTGGACATGTTCACATTTATAGTTTGAATTGACTTCTAAGCTTTTCCAATTCCCCGATGACAGTACAATGTTCTTGCTGGCAAAAAGCTGACAGATGAAATAGACCCCAGTCTCTCCCTTAGTGACACTTGAGCAGCAGACATGAGTATGTCTTTTCAAGACGTACTCATTTTATTTTACTCCGACTCCAGCTACCAGTTGAAGGGTCCCAAATTCTTTTATTTCGCGGGTAGCACCTTTTAACCCTTAGAATCTTAGTCTGCAAATTACAGACATCTGTCTGCCATCTACTGGAGTGAAGCTTGGGTTTAGCAGCCTGATCTGAGCGCAGCTGCGTTTCAAACACCAAAGACACTCTGGATCGATTGCAAAATAGCCCAGAGCACTTACCGCTACTCAGATCCAAGCCACAAGAAACGATTTGGCTAGGACATTAATAATTAAAAGGTTTCTTGGACATACCGAGTTTATTTCAGGAAAACAAGGACCAAAAGTGTGATTTCTTCTTTTTTTTTCTTAATGCACTCTTTTTAAGAAATATACCTTCCCTTCAGCTGTCTAAGTTCCGGTAGAGACATTGCTGAAAATTCAACCAGTAGTCTCCCGTGTTCAATTGATTTCCCTGTACAGCTGCAAATACGATAGGCCAAGATAACATGAAAAGACGTGAAGCTACAGCAAGGCAATCTAAATTTGCAATTTTCCCATGAGCAAAGCTGCTTGGCTCCCATACCCAGAAACAGGGATATAAACGGGACTTTCGGTTAGAGACGGATCAGTTTACTCTAAATCATAAAGGCAGTTCAATCAGAGCAAGAAATTCTCAGAAGCTCCGGGGCAACAAGCAAATGGATCACAACAATACTCAACTACTCAATATCTGCCCAATGCATCGCTCACTGTGAACGACTCTGTTGCTTTACACTCTGCCTGCCGTGTGCTCTGAGTCTTTATAAACACCATTAAAAGACAGCTTGCCTCAGGAGAGGTCCCCCGACAAAACGGCAGACGTTTTAGTTTTTCGCTCCTCCAAATATATTAACGACGCCGTGTGTGAGAGGACTCGGCTCATCCGGAAACAGATCCGGTGTTTTGAGAGAACCGACACCGACCTGAACGATCTGCAGCGGCGTTGCTCCCCAGGGGGGCTTTCATGCGTATTTACTCACCGCGGCGACGAGGTCATGATGCCCTTTTAACGCAGCCCTGACACAATAACGGCTCAAACGCGCTTCATTCCACACACGCTGCCTTTCAGAGCAATCGGATACGACATGATTCACCTGTGGTGTGAAAAGGCAGGTAGACTGAGTGGTCTCATTGTTTTCCATCGCTTCAGTGGTTGGTCTACGAAAATATTCATGTTCCTTGGTTTTTCCACAGTTTTTTACATTACATGGTGATTTTATGCCTTATAAAAAATTTTTTTGCTCCTTTGGAAGAAAGTTTTTTTTTTGGTTCCTCCAAACTAAACTACCTTCTTCCACATATTTGCTGCAGCCTCTACAGGTTAGCTTGGGTAGGGAATGTGTCATAGTTTTACAACCAAAAGTCGCTCTACGTTTCTCCACAATTTCATTCCTGAGTGAGCACCTTTTAGTCTCCCCGGTGTTTCTTGGTCTTCATGCTTGCTAGTAAAAACTCATGGACACATCTCTGAGGCCTTCACAGGATAGTTGTATGTATACTGGGGGTAAATTACCCAAAGCTGATGTAGGTGTAATTTAAAGGTAACTTCTGTTGCAACCACTTGCAATTGAATTTTAAGGGTGTCAGATTAAAGTGAGCTGAATAAATATCATCATAAACTTTATTCTTATTTATTTACATTGGAACCTGTGGTTGTAACCTGAAAAAATGTGAGAAGATTCAAGTGGTACAACTGTTTTTGTAAGACACTGCATGTCATCCCAACTGACCTATTTTGTCCTTGGGCTGAAATATGTTTATAATTCTGACTCAGAGGTTCTTTTGCACCTTTTTCTGTTCGGTCCATTCAGTTAAAATTCTAACTCTTGACCTATGTGAGACAAAATATTCCCCTATCTGACTAGTCCAGCACTGGCAAACAAATCAGAAAAAAAAAATATCACACATGAGTAACAGCTTTCAGGGTTATGCAGTCCCATGTTGAACATACTAGAAGTGCTTAGGCAACAGTTTTTATTGATTTTACATACAATGTCTACAATCCAACACGAAGTTAATTGTTGCTGACTAAGATACTTAGGATTTTCACCTCATGCACATCCGTTCAAATAAAGATTCGGATTTTAGGGGATGTTGTAGTTGTATGTCTTTGGTATGTATGTATTTTGGGTGTTTTGCCAAACTTTCTCTATCTGCTTTTTGTTCAACATGTTTCTAAAAAAAAAAAAATAGAAGACCCACTGTTTTTAAACAAAGTGCTAAACTTTAATGAAGTACCATAGTTGTACACTGAAAAATAATTAAAATGTATATGGTTTTTTGGTATATTCAATTAACAATTACATTTACATTTTTCATAGTTAATATATGTTTACTTGCTCTGTGGTTGGATTCATTTTAAGCATATGGTTCAGAATGATTGTGGTCTTTTATATTGACTCTAAACAGAATGCGTTACATCACATACGTTAATTAAAACTTCTCTGCCAGTCTTTCTGTTCTTGTTTATATTGACAACTCTCTCCATGTGACTTGCTGGCCAATGAGTGTCATGTTGAGTTACAGGTGTTTGTGTCAGAATGCATCTTCTTGTTTTGTATTTTTGCAAAATTTCCAAATAAAATCCCAGAACATGAAGATGTATTGGTGCTGACAGCCAAGGGCTTCGAATGGATAATAATCTCTTCTTGACCAGAAAACAAGAATAAGATAACGTAAAACAAATACAGCATACTTAATAAGTATTTGCCTCTCCACTCCCAATATTTTAATTATTTTAAAACAAATCCATCCTTTACTGAAGTGTCTTTGTCTTACACTGAAAATTTATGAAAAATCCAACTTTTAATTTCAGCACATTTATTGAGGCCAGAAAAATCATACATTATATATTACTTACAAGTACAAAGGAAATAATGTCTTGAAAAAGTTAAATATTTTTGTTGTTCAATTCATAAATTGTAACAGAATTAGGCTATCTAAAAAACCTTTCCTGAAGTACATTTTAAATGCAACTCAACCAAACATTAAGGAAACAGTAACTTTGAGAGTCTGACTTAGAAGAAAGTTTTTGAAATTCTCAAAATTCTTATTCTTGTTATTTTGGCACTTAAAAAAAGTGTAAATAATTTTGGTAACTTTCCCTAACCTAAATCAGAAAATGCTTAGGTTGGTTTGTGTCTTTTAAATATCAGATCTGACAATTAGAAAATATCTTTGCAAACTTACAAAAATGCATTTTTTTATCAATTATGTGTGAAGTGCATGTTTTTGTCCTCAAGGAGTTGAATTTGAACTATTCCTTTGAATGAAATGCTTGGCAATCTTACAGTTGGTAATGCTGACACAAACAACTGCCATATACCACTGATGTAAAAATCATTAAAATGCCATTAACTGTTAAATTTCAACCTTTTTTTGCCAAAATTTTGAAAAGCAAAGGCTTGTCTGTTTCCATGTCATGCTTTCTTATTTTCTTTTAACATACCTTTCTTCCCTTGAGGTTCTTTGCAGTTTTCATGAAGGCAGGCACTCCAGGGCGACCACTGGGACAGCGAGCACTGATGCTGGCAAGGAACGGAGCAGTTCTGAGCGGCCAATGGAGGATCATCTCCATCGCACAGCCAAGCATTCACAGGCCTGGACACTGAACAAACAGACAGAGAAAGAGCAAACAAACACAGAAGGATAAACCGTGCTCAAGCAAAACCATACACATTCAGCAGCACAGGTGTGTGTGTGTGGTGTGTGTGTGTGTGTGTGTGTGTGTGTGTGTGTGTGTGTGTGTGTGTGTTGTGTGTGAGTGGTAGAAACCGCTGCCAGGTAATACGTTTAGGATTGGACTCCTGACAGACATGTGGGCCAGGCGATGCGGAGAGAGAGGAGGAGACGATCAAGAAGCCTCGCTGCCGTCAGATTGAGAAGTATTGATTTAATTCAGTTCCAACTTGAAAGACAGGATAGCATTTATTGTTAAAGGCTACCACTTCAAACTTTGCACACTGTGGCGGGAAGTTTAGCAAAGCTTATTAAAGAGCAGCAAGTGAAGAGGCCAGAGGGGATCGCTCATCTGATGTCAGACTCAAGAGAACATAAAATATAGGGCAGCCGGCAACTGATGCGAAAACTAGGAGGTGTTAAATGAAGACATAGTGAAACCATTTTATGACTAAGCAAGGCTGGCATCATCCGAAGACAACAGACAGCTGAACCACATGTAATGAGCACTGACACGGGGCTCTGTCTCAGAGTAAAAAGGTACTTTTCTGCCTGTCCACAGCAGAGAGATTTCAATCTAATGTTCCGTGTTGATGCGGCTTCGAACATCGTTGAGAGGCAAATTTCCATTTAAATGAGAGCCCATAGAAAAATTACTTAATGTCCACAGAGCATTTTGTCGTTTCACGCACCATAATTTACATGGTGTTTGATCTTCTATGTGAAAATGACATGCTTGTTTAAATACAGAGATAAAGTGCAGTGAAGATTGTTTTACTTTGTTCCACAAATTGTTTTTATCTAACTGGAAGAAACTTCACATAACAGCAGATGAAGTGAAAGGCTTGCTGAACCAAATTGTGATAAGGCCTTCATGTAACAAATCTATCACTTAAGGTGTTCACATTTCTCCCCAACATTGTTCAAAAGGATGGCTTCACTCAAACACCAGGGCAAAACACAGATGTCTAAATTAGCATGCTTTTACTGACAAATTGTTTTATTCATTATGCAGGAAAGAGTGTGATTTGCAAAAAAAATAAAGAACATTTCAATTGATAGTCATTAAAAGGGGCCCACTGTGCTTAATTAAAATGATAAATGGTTAATACTTAGTATGCCACAGCCTGACTCTCCTTTTTTAATTATTACTTTTTTCTTCATTTGTGGTGATGCCCACTGGAAGTTACGTAGTTTTGTGGAAAAAAATTATTCATTTCTGAACTTTAGAATTAACTATATACTTTGTATATGTGCTTTGTATGAGACAAACTAGTAGGTTATTCTGATGATTTGATAACCACAGCTTACAATTCAACAATAGTTTCACCATCCATCCATCCATCCATTTTATTACACCCTTGTCCCTTTATGGGGTCGGGAGGTGCTGGTGCCGATCTCCAGCTAACGTTCCGGGCGAGAGGCGGGGTCACCCTGGACAGGTTGCCAGTCTGTCACAGTTTCACAAAATATTTAAATTGATCTAATTTATCTAAGGCAGAATAGAAATACTTATTCCTTAAGGCCTGCAGTTATATATATATATACACACACATTTATTTGGCAGCTTTTTAGTGTTTTCTAAGCTGAATATTTCACCATTTTGCAAAGCTATTTGTTGTAGACTCACAGCAGGAACATGTGAAGTTGATAACTTGACAAATGTAGTTTGAAAAATACTGTTACAGTAATAAGATTGTATGAGGTTGTGTTTTGGTTTCAATTGTTTCATTACTGTGTTGTTTCAAGACAGTCAGATTCACCTTCATTGTATATTAGGAAAAGTGTACGTGCACCTAAAGGCAATTAATTGTGACCACTTCATTTAATTTGTGTGTTTTTGAACAGTGAGAGGAAGCTGACAAAATCCAGGCATACAAAAGAAGAACATGCAAACAGAAAGGCCGTTACCTGGACTACAACCTTTTTCTTTTCTTGCAAGGCAAAAGTTGTAGCAATGTGTCTACCCGGCAGTTAAAGCTTACAATTGATACTCTAATCCAATAAAACAATTTGGGTTCTCTAACGCATTTAAGTAAGCAATAATAAAAGTCTCTTAATTGTTCCAAGAAATCCTGGGCAACAACTGAATAAACATTAATGGCTGTTTTTAAATTTAATCGCGTAATCAGTTTTTAAGATGTTTGCTTCCTTTAGACAGGCTCTGCCGCTGTGCATTCAGTTTATCTGTTTACTGCTGAAAGTTCTAAATATATTAATCAAGTAGTAAAGCATCAAAATTGTTTGGAGTTAAAGGGTTAATGTACCTGCTCTGAAAAATGCTCTGAACAGCGGCAGAGGCTTCTTTTATTACCACATATAAAACTATGCAATTCAGGTGCAACTTTTCTTCTAGCATGTGGAATTACATTCATTACATTATTTTTTTCTCTTTTGTTTTATTACTATTACTTGGAAAAAATATCTACATAAGATTGAAGACCTGGGAATTAAACTGTTGGAGGAAAAATTAGCTGTTCTATATGCAAAGCAGAGGATCCCCTGTTGTTCAAAGCCTTAATTATGACACATTACATGTGACAGTAAATCATACAATGAATAAATTGAAGATGGTTCAAATTTGCATCAGGACACACTTTTCCTATTGTTAGGAGGCATGTTTTCTTGCACACGACCAACATAATGCTCTGTTTCTATAATTCACATTGATGATGCAGATCACAGCTTTAAGTTTGCATAATTTTCTATGTTTCATAACAGTGAATATTTTTAGCCAATGTGTGCTTCTGGGAAGTACTGGTTCAAACAGGATGAAGCTATTTGTCTCACCTTCCTTCTTGTAATGTGTTTGCTGAATCATCAGGGACTTGGACACAGTAGGTCTTCCTGGTCTGGACTCCACCTCCACACAGCAGACTGACGTTAGTCCGCCGTCGATCCTGCTGGCCCAGTAAGGGTCGGATGCGGCATTCACCCCAGTCAGTGGTCCTCCAGGTGTACCTTAGGAAACACAACAAAGTGGAAATACAACGCCATGAAAAAGCATTCATCCCTCTGGAACTTTTATATATAGGTTCACTCTACAGCCGCAAATATCAATGCAATATTTTGGGATTTTATGTAATATCCAACAAAGAATAATGCATAATTTTTAAGTGGAAAAACAAGTGTGAAATGCACAACAGTCCAGTCAGCAGCACTTCTTGCATAATCTGTAAGTCTCTACAGCTCAATAACAGTTACCATGGATCTTTAATTAATGTTCCTCTTGCCTGGCCACTCAGGTTAGGTAAATGGCTCTGTCTGTCTTGGCAAGTGGTTGAACTGGATTTTTTTTTTAACGGGCATCAGAGTCAAGGGGTCTGCCAGACCGGTCTTCCCTTCTTTCTCTCTCTCTTTCTTCTGGGAGAAGAAGCTGTGGAAACCATATTTTGTTTTCCTTCCACTTCACAACTACAGTATAATCAATATCAAAATTATGCATTAAAGTTTGTGTTAAGAAAGGGACAAAAAGAAATAGGCTGAAAAGGTGAAAAGGTTCAAGTGTCACAAACCATTTAGAAAAGCGCTAGATAACCGTTACGAAGTTTACACCAGAGATGTTTTACATTTGGGTCTTTTAAATGTAAATCTGCCATACAACCAGTAAACAAAGATTTAAATGAATGTGCATGAGAATAAACCATTAGGGGGGATTAACAACAATCAGTGTACACACAGGCTTCTTTCAGTTAGTCATAAGGAGGCTGTAATAATTTGTCTTTTTATTTCAGAACTTCTAAATAAATGTTTGGTTTCAACTATGAAATATGCAACGATGCAGAAAGCAATAATATTTCAGGAGATTACTGGAACAACAGCCCCTAGTAATCTATCAAATGCTTAATTTCCGTAATGTGTTTTCCCCTAATCATGTAAATCCCCTGCTCTCAGGCACTCCATGTAAATTTAAAGGGGGGGGGGGGGGAAACTAACTAGCAGAGAATGTAATTCTCTACTGAGTACTTTGTTCAGAGCTTGTTTTATTAGCTAAAACCTTTTTCTAACTTCAGTGCAATGAGAACCAGGCATCTTTTCCTCCAAGTCAAAGTAACTCATCAGGTTAGTTCTTCCTGTTGCTGGTTAGAGATAAAACTAGTTGAGTGAATAAAACTGCAGAAATTACATACTTGCTTCTTCTGAGCTTCGTGTCAATAAAGTGTCAAAATGAACCCAGATGCAGTAGATGATGTAATACCAGTAATTTGGTCTAAATATTGTAGCCAGACGTTCACAGATTAGCAGAATTCTGGTTTCTGGGCGCTCAGAGCATAAAAACAAACACATTTATTTATGAATACCTGGGACATTTTGGAAGTAAATCTCCGATGATGTTGCAGGCTTCCTTTTCTTCAAGTGCAGGACATTGTTTTTCTTCTCCATGCGGGATCTGTGCCATGATCCGTGTCCGGACACGATACCCAGGGGACAGATCGGTGGATCGGCAGGTCTTTGAGCAGAAACTCCACGATGACCAGTCAGAGGCCTGACAGTCTTTGGGCATCACACATGCCTGGAAGGTCAGTGGGGAGGTGTCCTTGGTACATAAACTGAAGATTGAGAAGACTTCATTAACAAGTCTGATGCCTTAAACATGACATTAAACCGTTTTAACTTCTGTTACAGTTTATGTTGTCTTCATTACAGTGACAGTATGTAACTTTTATTAAAGAAAAATGCTGTTTTCATGCTTGTTTAAATGGTCACTATGCCATGGCAGTAATTGCAGCATAAAGTATTTAATTCCATTCACCTTGTTCCAACAAAGCATAATAAAAGTGGGTTAATAAAGCAAGACAATTTGTGTTTGTTGATTATTTCTTTGTTGTGGCATCACAATCTTTAACCATAACTTTCCACAGCTGAACAGAAACAAACTTTGTTATATCTGGACCTAAAGAATCAGGTATCACAGATGCTCGCTCAAAAGAACAGAGAACTCGTCCCCCAACTGAGACATTGTGATCCAAAGAATGCTCAAAACAGAAACATATTAAAATATTTGCATGCTTCCACTACTCTTGTTGGCACAGATTTATTATTTTCATCTATTAAAGCAATGTTGTAGTTATTTGTATAGCAAGTGCCTGAAAAACATGACTAAAATGTGTCTGCTGACATTCATAATGACATGCTATTTAAAAGACTAATTTGACTTCTATTATATAAAATAGATGTTTGTATTTGTTCCTTAAAGGTTCTAGCACTGAGGATAGAATAAAAATATTAAGGATCATGAATTCAAATGCACATAGTACCATTTTGCATTTAGTGTTTGTAAAAGGCCATGGCCTTTTGCTATCGGCCTGCTAGTTACACTGAACTTTAATTATAGTGCAGACCCCAGGTGCAGTTGAGCTTTACGTGGATTAGTGGACAGATCTCATTAAGTAACATTTAAAATACCACATGCCTAGAGAATCTACTGAATCTGCTACTTATACTGAGACCCATGAAGAACAAATTAACTTTGACTCATCCACTTCTGTATTTTAAAAAAAAGTTCACGTTTTACAAGAGATTCAATGAGCCAATTTGCTCCTTTAAATTAGTGAAACAAGTTCATTTGTCACTAAATTCCTGTTCAAGTTCTTTAATTGGGCAATACAAATAATGAGGTTATTAAGATGTGAGCACACAGCATATTTCATTTTATATTTTGTAATTAAACTGGAGCTAAAGTAAAATAAGACAAGTCTTATTTGGAAAAAAGTAGACGTTCAAAAGCTCCATATGAAGCAAAGCAAAGCAAGTTAACAGGTACTCCACTGCAAATGGTCCCTTTGTAGGAAACTTGTAAATCCACCGAACCATGGAGAAGGATGACCTATGATTTCAAACTGAGTGAAATGTATGCTTCCTTGGTTCCTTGATTTCACAACCTGACCTGGATGACCAAGAATCCACACTTAGGTTTTAAATTTCTCTTCCAAAGCAGGCAGAAAATGAGAACCACTTCTTATTGTGTATAACCGCAACAGTAAAATGATCAGAAACAATAACTATAATTAATAAGACCTTGTTAAATTGAAATACTGTTTCTGATATGCTTGCCTGTGTCATGATTGAATGAATTATGTTTATGTCCACCAGGTGGCGAGCATGAGCTCATGAGAATGTATAAATGTAAAATGTAAACGTGGATGAGAACTGGCGTGCTTTCAAACAACGCTTTCAACTGTATGTCGCCGCAATGGGATTGGAGACAAAGCCGGAGCCAAGAAAGGTAGCGATGTTGCTGACCATAGCGGGAGCGCAGGCTTTGGAAGTCTACAACACATCTGTGTCTGATGAAGCGGAAGACAAAGAAAAGTTGGATGATGTGCTGAGTAAATTTGACGCTCACTGTTCACCCAAGAAGAATGAATGCTATGAGAGATACGTGTTTCGTTCCCGAATGCAGACCCAGCATGAACATTTCGATAACTTTCTGACAGACTTTAAAGTAAAAGCTCAGTCATGCAATTTTGGCCTGCTGACGGACTCGATGGTCAGAGATCAGATCGTCTTTGGAGTACGTGATGGGAAGCTCAGAGAGAGACTGCTGAGAGAAGTGGATCTGACCCTGGAAACAGCTGTAAAGATGTGCCAGGCAAGCGAACTGTCTCTACAGCAAGTGAGGACATTTTCTGAACTTTCTTCAGGAACTACTTCACAGTCCAGTGTCGGAGCAGTGGCAGTGGAAGCAGAGTCCTGCCAGAAGAAACGCCATGATCAGACCAGGCAGCTGCAAGAGGAAGCCATTATCAACTGTAAGCGCTGCGGGTCACGGCATAAAGTGAGACAATCTCCTGCTTATGGTAAGCAGTGTTTGAATTGCCGTGGAAAGAATCATTTTGCAAAACAATGCTTTATGAAGAAGAAAGAAGAAAAAAAGAGGAATTGTGTAAACTTAGTAGATGAAACTGACTTAAGTGACACATTCTTCATTGGTGTTGTGAATTGTGAAAATGAGCCAGAAAAAGTGCAGTATGTTGACAGAGATGATAAATGGACAAATCCTTTGTTGATAAATGGAACTACAATCAAGTTCAGATTGGACACAGGTGCTAAGGCTAATCTCATAAGCATGTCTGATATAAAAGAAATGCAAGTAAAACCTCACATAAAAGAAGTAAAATCAGGTCTAAGAGACTATAATGGACAATCAATTGAGTGCATTGGCACATGTGAACTGAATGTGACAGTTAAAGGTACAAAACATCTTGTGTTCTTCTCAGTTGTAAAGGAGGATCGTGAGTCACTTTTAGGTGATAAATCGTGTGAAGAACTTGGACTGGTGAAAAGAGTTTATCACATAAATACTGAATTGACTGAACCTACTAACTCTGTTGATGCCATGATTCAGGAATATGAGGATGTTTTTCAAGGATTAGGTGTTGTACCCTACACATACAAGATCCAGCTGAGAGAGGATGCTCAGCCAGTAGTCCATGCTGCACGTCCTATTCCAGTACCATTACGAGAGGGGTTGAAAAAAGAGTTGGAGAGAATGACCAGGTTGGGAGTCATTCAGAAAGTAGAAGAGCCCACTGATTGGGTTAATTCCATTGTGATTACCAAGAAAAAGAATGGAGAATTAAGAATATGCATGGATCCAAAAGATCTGAATGAGAATATCAGAAGAACATTGAATGTTCCATGTCATTGTCAACAGTCAATGTTCTCTTCTGATCTCTTTTGTTTCTTACAAAGTGAAATGGCTGGAGCAAGTTATTTTACCAAGTGGATGCAGCACAAGGGTTTTGGCAAGTTAAGTTGGATGAAAGCAGTACCAAGTATTGTACTTTTAACACACCTTTTGGAAGATACTGTTTTCTAAGACTTCCTTTTGGAATAAAATCTGCACCAGAAATATTCCATAGAGCCATGGAGCGGATCATCGAAGGCTTGGAAGGAGTGAGAGTCTACATTGATGACATCATCATCTGGGGATCAACAGCTCAGAACACAATGACAGATTGAGACGCGTCATGGAGGGCATACGGAAAAATGGACTGAAGCTCAATAAAAATAAATGTGAGTTTAATGTCAAAGAAATTATGTTCCTCGGTGACAAACTGTCTGCCCAAGGTGTTCAACCAGATGATAAAATAAAAGCCATCTTAAAGATGCCACAGCCTGTGGACAAAACAGGTGTTTTGCACATCATGGGCATGATCAATTTTATAGGAAAATTCATTCCTAATCTGAGTGCAAAGATGACAAACATTCGCAGACTCTTGTACAATGATAGTCAATTCCAGTGGACAGAAGTTCATGAACAAGAGTGGAAGGAACTGAAAAACTATTTTACTACAGAACCAGTACTTACCTTTTACAATCCGACTAAAAAAATGAAACTGTCTACAGATGCCTCAAAAGATGGACTTGGAGCAGTTCTTCTTCAAGTTGAAGATGAACAATGGAAGCCAGTGGCTTATGCATCCAGAGCCATGACCAAAGCTGAATGCAAATATGCTCAAATAGAAAAAGAATGCTTGGGGCTGGCTTATGGACTTGAACGGTTTCATAATAATGTGTATGGTCTACCATCTTTTGTAGCTGAAACAGATCACAGACCAGACCATTGGTTGCCATCATCAAAAAACACCTAAATGAGATGTCACCAAGGATTCAGAGGCTGATGATGAAGATGCAAAGGTATGATTTTACACTGATTTACACTCCAGGAAAACATCTGATTCTTGCTGATGCTCTATCCAGAGCTCCTACAGACAATGGTGTAAGTTCAACTGAAGAGAATATTCAGCGTCATGTGAACATGGTGTCCACTGCGTTGCCTGTGTCAGACAGCAAGTTGAAGCAAATAGATGAGGCAACAGCTAAAGACACAGAGTTACAGTTGATCATGCAGAATATGGATGAAGGATGGCCAATAGGCTCGTGTTCACAGTTTTTCAAAGTTAAAGCTGATCTAAGTGTTGTGAATGGACTGTTACTGAAAAACAACAGAATTGTGATTCCACAAGTATTAAGACAGGATATTCTACAACGGATACATGAGGGTCACCTAGGCATTGAAAAATGTAAAAGAAGAGCTAGAGAATCTGTTTTCTGGCCTGGACTGAATAAGGACATTGAGATGCTAATCAGTAAATGTGAAACATGTCAGACATTTAGAAATAAACAGAGTAAAGAACCTATGATAATGACTGATATTCCAACAATCACCATGGCTGAAAGTAGGACTGGATTTGTTTCATTTTAAAGGGAAAAACTATTTAGTGATCATTGATTACTTTTCAAACTATCCTGAAATGGCTCTGTTAGCTAATATGTCATCAAACTGTGTCATAATACATGTTAAATCAATCTTTGTAAGACATGGCATTCCACATTTTGTTGTGAGTGACAATGGACCATGTTTTAGTAGCAGAGAATGGCAAGAGTTTACAGAACATTATGACTTTAAACATGTAACATCAAGTCCACATTATCCACAGTTGAATGGAAAAGTAGAGAAAGGAGTTCATATTCTTAAGCAACTTCTGAAGAAAGCTGCAGATAGTAACTCCGACCCGTATTTAGCTTTATTGAGCTACAGATCTTCACCGTTACAATGTGGATTTTCACCTGCTGAACTCTTGATGAATCGGAAGATTCGTACAACTTTGCCAAGTTATGATGGAATGAACAAAGTGCAAAGAAATCAAAGTTGGAGTACAAGTTACGAAAGCAGAAAGTAAAACAAAAGTCATTATGACAGATCAACTAAGATTCTACCTCCACTGTCATACAAGGATCCTGTAAGGATTCAAGATGATGAGGGATAGAATACTAAAGCAACTATTCAGCAGGAAGTAGCTCCACGTTCATTTGAAGTGAAAACTGAAGTTGGACAAGTTCTGAGACGAAATCGGCGCAGTTTGTTAAAAACTCCATTAGAGCTTGTGGTTGAGTCAAGTGAAGTTTCTAAGGACCCCCAGATTATTCCTACGACTGAAACACCTACGACTGAAACGCCCTGTGACAGTGTTAAGAAGATCTACCAGAGTGGTGAAAAAACCTGACAGACTGAACTTGTAAAAAAAAAAGAAAAGAAAAAAAAAAGTTAAAAGTTGAAATGTCTATTTTGTAATTGATGGTTTTAATGTGTAAGTATAGCTATGTGGTAACTGTCTCATGTAATGTATGTTCTTTGATAGGATTGTTCTTTTGTAACATTCTTACTTTAAAGAAAGGTGGATGTAATGATTGAATGAATTATGTTTATGTCCACCAGGTGACGAGCATGAGCTCATGAGAATGTATAAATGTAAAAAACAGAACAATAGAAGTAGAGAGTCTTAGTGAGTCTTATGCGATACACCTGTGAGCATGCTGTGTGAACAGACCTTGTAAAAGATGCTTTAATAAAAGTATCTGAGCATTACACGACGTCTGGTCTTTATCAAGCACGAATATAACAGCCTGTATGGATGGTTGTCTAATATTGAGCTTAACAGTCACCCAAAGGCGTCATTATACACAAAGAGGATGGTATTTAGTGGCATTTAGACAATACATCATAATATAGATGCAATGATTTTTCTCCCTTGATGTTGGGGGCAAAAAAATCATCACCTACGTGTGCATGCGCTTGCGTGTGTGTGCTCCATTTTTGTGTTTAAACGTGTGCAGCAAAATCCATTCTTATCAAATCCAAATACCAGGGTCAGCTCAAAAGCAGCGACTGAGGGGAGTACCACTTAACATTTAACACAATAATACCTCACCTCCCTGCCAACATGCTGCTGAAACACAAGCTTTCATAATCTAGTTATAATGGAATAAATAACAGACATCTGTAAAAAGCATTTTGTGTTACTGAATCCACCTTTACATGAACAAAACAGCCAACAGAAACCATAGGGGACCACAAACATTGCAAAAACGAATTCTTTAGCAAAGAAGTGGGTCGATAAGCATGTACATTCAAAAGTGAGTAGGTGAGAAGATAAGTAAATAGGCTAAAAAAAATCACCACCTGAATTTAACTGAACAAGTAGGTATGATCTTCCCATTTGATATTTACTGCACAACTTCTAGCAAACAAGTTATTTAACCTCAGCTGATGCAATGAGTAGCTTTTCATTTCTTAACCTCGGTCGAGTTGTTTTGTCCACATCAAGGTTCGCTTGAGTGTATTCACACCTGCACAGAACCTCCAGACCAACGGGGGAGAAAGACTCTGGCCTGTTTAAATGTGTCCCTTTTTTAAGAGGCGGCTTTTTCTGGCCAGCCAGTGAATTTACATTAGTGAACAAGACAGAGTAAGTAAACAGGTAAGTAACAAGGACATAAATAAAATAAGGGAAATATGAAGTAAATAAATAAGTTCAAAATGAAGTCATATGTAAGCAAATAGATTATTAAGCAGTGAGGGAAGTAGGTACATAAAAAAAAAATCATGAAATAAATACATAGCAAGCAAAATAAGAGTAAATAACATTGTAAGCAAGTTAAGTGAGAAAGTAACCAACATTGCCAGCACTGAATAAGTAAATAAGTAAGCAAACAATCTACTTAACAAGTAATTAATCAACAAATAAGCAAGCAACATAGCGACTAAGCAATGATGTAATTAGATAAGGCAGAAAATAAATAAAAAATTAAGTCATTTATTCAGCCATCCAGGCATACACATTAACCCTTTTTCTTAATTAATTTCACTATTTCCTCCCCACATCAATTGTCATAAAGAAATGACCAATTTGAATTGAACACAAAGCTTCTAAAATAGGCAACTCAATTTATTTTAACAGATTATTTATAGTCAGGTGCCCATGTTGTTTTTTTTTACGAAGGAATGTGTCATCATACCACACCTCTGCCTAGAATTTAGCACAGTGAGTCATATATTTGGTTATGATTTGAAATTTGCTGTGTATAGAAGAGATAATGCTGTGCTTTCTAGTTTCCTATGCATAAAATAATCTCAAAAACATTTTTTGCAAAACCCATGTTTGCATCATTACAGCACAAAGTATCTAATGAAGTCAGGGGAAGCTTGTTCAGATCTGTTGCATGGTTGCAGTAAAACATTTCAGTGCGTTACTTATCCTATTTGTACTATTTGTACTTATCCTCATTTTATGTGGCTGAGTGGCTATATGAAGGTCAAGATCACATCTTATGGAGCAATATAGTCTTGAAAAATAAATCAGCGAGCGTGATGCTTGACTCTAGAATAAATGAAAACTAATAGAATGACGAAAGCATCACAATGGAGGTGGATTGTGTCGGTAGAACTGTTATTAAATGGGATTTACCATGTGAAAAAGGCAATTTGCTGTCAATTATTTTGCTTACATTTTTTTTACTATATACATTTTTTTAAGTTCAGAAGAGTAGTAACAGTTGCTCAAACAATTACATAATAACAACGTAAAACACCATCTTCTAATGTACAAGATGTTAAACCTTGAAAGAAGATGAAATACAGTACCAAACGACCGCACTGCCAGCTAGGAACAGGAAAATATGCCATAATTCACACAGTCTCAACATAATAAGACAATAACAGATTGGAAAAAACATTGTGTGGTCTGATGAGTCTAAATGTTAACTGCAAAAATCACAGAATATGGCAAATCAACATGAAAACATAGATACATTCTGCTGTGTATTAAGGGTACAGGTTTATTTTTGGCTCTCTTTGTGCACTTTACTAAGCACTAAGCACCTTTTAAACTCCACAATCTACCAGAGTAATGCTACCAAACATTATCATACAACCAGTGTACCAATCTCCTGATGATGCCTGTCTGAAGGCTAACACCATCTCTACCTAGCTCAAAAAACATGCCAACTAGTTCACTGTACCGTAATGTGAAGGCCAGACTGATGCAACTCAGTACTAGCAAAGTGTACCTAATGAAGTAACCAGTGAAAATGATGTTTCCGAATGTGTAAAAAATGCATTTATATAAAAAAATAAATAAATAATAAAAAAAAAAAAAGCATACAGTCTTCTTACCTTAGCATAACATTCTTGCCATCACTTCTCGCACAACGTACATGTCGGGTCTGATATCCCACTTCCAGCTCCCATGACATCGGGTACCTTATGTGGGCTTGAGCGTGGTGGTTGTGGTGATGCTGGTGATGACGGGATTGGTGGTGAAAATCCAGCGTTTGTGTCGTGATAGAGTTGTTCTCATTGGAGCTAACACCAAAGTCCACTGTGGTCCTTCCATTTAAGACGGCGTCCTTGTTATGGGGTAGTCGGCACTTACTCCAGGCCCCTACTTTAAGGCTGTACTGGTACTCCCCCTCTGCAACAGGGCAGTCAACAGAGTTAGTACAAGTCCTGGTCTCGGTCAGATTAGGGCAGTTAGCCCCTCCATACATTGGCGCGGCCAGGACGTGTCTAGTCCGATGCTGTAGACCAGCACCGCAAGTTTTACTGCAACTCGACCATGAGGTAAAGTCTGAAACCACACAGTCCTGAGGGCAGGGGTTGAGGCAGGCCTGCTCCACAGGAGGCTTCTGGGAGAAGAACTCGCATATCCTTATGCTGACGGTGCTTCGATTGGACGTGCGAACACAGTGGATATTGCGCCTCTGAATGCCATGCTGTGCTGTAATGCACTCAGTAGTCCTCATCTTGAGTTCATTAGAAAAGAAAGGGACAAGAACACAAGCCCCCCAGTCAGAAATCTCCCATTCAAAAAGATCTTGGTGCCAGTCGCAGACCTTAAAGCATTGCCTTTTGCTTTCTGGTTTTTCCACGTGCTGGCAGTGCGAGTTATGGGTCGTCCAGCCCTCCATGTGGACACACCATATTGTCCTTGTCTGAACCCCACCTGAGCCACACACCTCCCCGACACACTGACCCCACGAGCCTACAAAAAAGAAAAGAAGACAGGAGAGTACATTTTCATTAAAAACGAGTGCTTTGGGGAGGTGAAAGAGGAGAGAGCAATAATTTAAATTGCAGCTATCTGGAGGCTTGCAATCAAGCCCAATTCAAGGCCATTCACTTAACCTCTATGATTGCTTTATTCATGAACTGAAGAAGAAAGGAACAAAGCAGCACAAAGTAATCAAACCAGTGGCAAACATCAATACAAAAATACAAGGTCAGTATCTTAATCACAAGGACTTAATTTATTGGATCAATATGTTAGTCTACCACATGTATTAGGCCCGTTATATTCCTCAAGTGATATTGCCATATCCTTTCCATAAACCTCGATATATTTGCAAACATAGAAACTATGGCGCTTTTCTAAAAACTAAATCTTTAATATGAAACTTTGTGGGTGCTGTGCATGATACACAAGTAATTACAGACTTGGGAGGAATAAGGGGCATTCAATAAAAGTGAGATCATAGTTCAGCATTTCTATCTAATATGGTTTAGAGCAGTGGTCCCCAACCTTTTTTGTGCCGCGGACCGGTTGAGACTCGGGCCGCGATGTGTCCCCCTTTTGCTGCTTGTGGCTCAATGTTGGCGCACAAATAACCGAGAGAATCCGGTTACAGGATTTTCAAAATAAAAGATGCTCCAGACTCAAATAATACGTAAAATGGAAATATTTAATTATTTCTTGCGCCGCGGACCGGTACCAATTGGTCCACGGACCAGGGGTTGGGGACCACTGGTTTAGAGCACACCATTAGCGACTTTACTATGTTAAAAGCTCTTGCATCTTTTCAATAAAGATCAAGCTATGCAGCATTGGTGTCTCTTAAGATTAGGTTTTCCGTCAACGTTTCAACATTTTGTCCCATTTCAGTCAAAAACCATACGTTTCTTTTTGTTTACATAGGCATGTGAATATTGCATTCATACATTCAGTATTATGATCTGTGTGTTTACAATTAGGCGTAATATTGTGTCAAAATGTGTCAAAACGCCTTCACATTCTCATGTCCAAATTTTTGGCTTTTTTTTTTAGTTAAAAACACACCAGAGTGAACTGCTTGACAGATCTGCACCTAAATATGTTGCTCTTGGTATTCTGACACCTTTCACTCAGAAACGGCTCAAACTATTTTAAAAAGTTCAGGCTCCAGTAGCTTCTTTGCCTGCTCAGACTACATGCATCAGTGAGCCATGGTTGCCCGTGACCCTGTCAAAGGCTCATCACTGTACTCTTCTTGGATCACTTTTGATGGACGCTGACCCCTGCAGCCTAGGAAGACCCTGAAAGAACTCTAGTTTCAGAGATAAATTGACCCATCACAACGACTCTCTTGTCAGCCCCAAGGAAATACAGAATGTTCACATGACACATTATCACATGGTACAGATATAATGTGTCCTATTTACTACCCATCAATGACCTCGGTCAGAGTAACTTCAAGCTGAAAACAAATACAATGCCCACAGCAGCGGTCAGTAGAGCCTTTTATAAAATTTAGCACAATCATACCAACAGTTAGAATAAAAACCAAAATATGAAAAAAAAAAAAAAAGCTACAAAATACCAAAAGTGATGTCAATGGTTCAGCTGTCAACTGAGCTGAAAGAATATTAGTATAGCAGGAAACTGAATGCACCTACAAGGAAGGGTAAATTTTTGTTTTGGCAAGGTCATGAAATGTGTAATATTGAGCTGGATTGATCCGAAAAAGGATTTTTTTCATGTAATGTAAGCAGACCCCTTTTTTCCCCCCCTACACTTCCAGGGTGCTAATTCTAGAAGATTCAACCGTTCCTCACCGTCACAAAGTTGCCAGCCGTCACTTATTAGGGCCTGCCATTGCAATGCATAAGGAGAGCAGTGACTGACCTGCGAAGCAGGTCAGTCACTGCCTCCATGCATTTGCATGGCAGGCACTTCTTATTCTACACCCAATAGAATGTCTCTTTATTTATATATATCTTTATTTTTCTTCCATTACCGTTAATGCGGCTCGTACCGCTGCGTGCCCACCCACAAAAGTGGTATCAAATCGAGCGGCTCGGTGCCGAGAAGTGAGCTATTACTTTTGTTGGGATTCTGACTTAAAATGACGACAAAAATTAATAAAAACGAAAAAATTGGAGATTGAGGAACTCGCAGCATCAGTAACCTTTCTGTCTGAAACACACACACAGGACTCCTGATGGCTTACTGAAAAACTGTGTTTAACTCGCCCTCACAGGCATAAATATTGCCCTATTGGTCTAAAACTTGGTCATAACATAGATACACATCCCTGCTCCCGTAAAATGTTTTCAAAAATTTCCTAGGGCTTATGGATTTTTGTCAGGGTCCTTCAGACTGGCGCTGGGTGTCTCCCAAGTATAGAAACTAGGGAGAAGAGGATTTTCCCGCTCTTTGTCTCCTCACAGCTGCGGGGCATTAATTACCATAGTAACGGGTTCCAGCCAGCGGCAGCCATTACTCTGAGAGACAGCAGAGAGTATTTCCTGTGACTATTGATATTTTGTTTAGATAAAATTATTATTTCTCTGAATTTTTCAGTGTGAAATGACATCCTTACTATGAAGGCTGAAAGATTTAGAGATTATGGACTGTTGTAATTTTTTAAATATTTTGTACCGTGAGTGAGAACATGTGCGAAGCTTCAGTCTCGGTCTGAAGCTCGTTAATCATTAACAGTGTCAATTAGCGGTGCGCTGCGATCATTGTCTCTTGTTGCCAATAACCTGCATGTGCAGCTGGACTCACAGCGGCGGAGCTCGTCAAAATATATCAACACAATGAAGCAAAATATATCAACACAATGAAGCTAATACTTGACGAAGATTGGCTACATCGAGGCTCACTGCAGTAAAAAAAGACATGGAGGATCAGACAGCCGGTAAAGCAGCGCGCAGAAGCTAAACAAATAACCTGTAAAATTATTTAAATCTTAGATCTGTGATGTAAGACGCTGGTTCTGCTCTTGAACCGCTGCTAGCTACAGGCAGTAACATTTAATATTTGGCACGGAGCCGCTTCTGCTCCACCTGTTAGTGACTCTCTGACCGAACCTGTTTAAAGCTGCAGCATCTACGTAAAAAAATACATTTTACATGCGTATTAAAACTTTTGCTGTCCTAACATGAGACAGATAATCTCTAAAATATAATCGATCTCCTCCCTGTTCAGCCGGAAACAGTCAATCAGAAATAGCAGTAACCAGCTAGCCGCTATGCTAACAGGAAGTTTTCATTCAGTAACTCTGAAATGTTGATTGATCCTGTTTTTGCCTTTGAATGTTAAGTTTTATACTTGAATTTTTTGTCAATGTTGAGAGGTGCAAGTAGGAGCTTAATCAACATTTTTCTGACTCTCCACAGGTTTTTGACTACTATTTAGCTCAGGTTAGCGTTGATGCTAATGTTGAGCATCAGAACACTTTTCTTACTTATTACCAATGTTTCATATACTGAATGGAGTAAGTAATGACAGACAACATGATAGTGATGCAAAACATGATGCTGATAGCATTCATGCTAACATTAGCATTTTGGCTAATTTTACATTATGTAACATACTAAATGGTGCTAGAAAAGCTAAGTGAGCATGCTTCTGACTCCCTGCAAGTTATTTACTACATTGCAGCTTTCTTTAGCATTATTGCTAATTTTTACCATCAGAATACATTATTAATCCGACGGGCACACTTTGGCAGGCCCTTCAAAATTTCTGCAGGAATTTTCTAGTTCTCTTCTAACTTACTGTCAGTTTAAGCTGCATGTCACACAAATGAAAAACTGCTGTGTACTCAGTTTAAAACATACTCACTTATGAAAACACTCATTCAAGTAAAATGCACACACAGTTAATTTACAACTTACCATGACAACTTTATATTTAGATATTTTCCGACATATGTGGCTGATGATGTGGTTGTGGTGAACCTCTATTGGACTTGGCAGTTGCTGCTTAGTAGCATCAGCTTTTTTGTGACAGGGGTCTGGTTGTTTAATTTTTTAAATCTGCTGTATAGAGGAAAGCAGAGTGTGGGCAGAGAGGAAACAAAACTGCTGATACCTTTTTCTGGAGAGACTTCTGTCAGCTTTGAACTGGATCTTGGGATGTGCTTCTTGCTGCAGCTGAAGCTGACCACAGACTTTGACAGAATGTGGAAACTATTGAATATTTTACACGGATATGCAAGTGAAGTTATGGGAAGAAAATGTGAACAAAAACAGGTGAGAGAGAGTAGGTACAAAATTGTACCTTTTCAGCAAAAGCTTGTAGTCCTTCAAGTAAAAATAAAACTTTACAGGAACTGATCATAAGAGACCTTGTTTCTTAAAATACAATTCTAACAAACAGAGTTGACTATTTGGTCGTGTATGCAATAAATATTGAATACCAAGACATTTTTCTTCCCGTTAATTGGACAAATTTACAGATTCCTGGTTAAACATGTGCCTAATGTAAAACCTAAAACAAAAAGGGACAATAATTCCCATCGAATGAAATCTTACATTAAGCTGTTTGACCTTTTGTCCTTGTGCCTAAAAGAAATACACCAATCAATGTTTGAAACCATAGAACTCTGATCAATTTGCTGATATAATGTCGTTATATATGTCAGTCTTGTTCATTTCTCAACCACTTATTTTGCAGCCCGCCGTGAAAAAGATAATTTGATTCATTTCTTCTAATTGGAATCAAATTGGTGTAATAATGAGATCCTACTGCTCCGTTAAATTGCTTTTGAATGACAACACACTGAAACTGCTCTGTGAGTTTTGTGTGCCAGAGAAATCTGCTGTTAACACTTTGTTTCCAGGCTGAGAAGCAACATGACAAAACAGTTTGTTGTTGAGAAATCCAACAGTGCAGAATTATTGCACAAGTTCCTTAAAGCTCACAGCTGAATTTTCTTCCTCCTGGCTTTACAATATTAATTAGAGTAATACAACAACATTAATGCACTCTTGGTGTAAAATATACGATGACATTTGGGGGCTGGAAATTGTGAAGATGTCATTTTAAAAAATACATTTGGAAAGATTTATCATCCCAATAGCTTCAGTTTCAGTGAGTCATTTTTTTTAAAATGGTTAAATAAAACACTACATGGATGTAATATTTTCCCAAGTTTGAAAGTTTTGGTTTGGTAAAGATATAAATGATTTTCTGTAACTCAAGCTAAACAATTCCCCCTTGGTATCAATAAAAACTGAACTGAATCTGGACGATAACCAAAGAAGGGAAACACAATGGTGCTCAGTTTATGTAAACTTTAAACTTAGGTGGACAAACACTGATAATTACATACATATTTTTTAGTTTTTTTTTACACGTTTTAAATACATAATAAACAGATATTCTGTTTATTATGTATTTATGTATTATGATTATAGCCTTTTTTCAAAAGTTAAATTTTAGTTAATACTCCTCCTCAGGCTCCAAGAACATAAGAATTTCTAATAGGAAAAAACTGACATCAATTTGCTTTTACTTCTCCACAAAAGTCTTTCCGGCATAGTCCAAGCAGGGATGGGGGAGGCAAGCTTTTCATATTCTCCCTTATAATTTGAAGCATGCTTTCGCTAGAAATTGCTTTGAAAGTAGGTAAAATGTATCATACAGACATCTCAAACCAATTATTGTCAAGTCTGTAATTTATGGTCCACACTGTAAAGCTCCAATTTTCCAATTATTCAAAAACATAATATTAAACATTATGTTTTACAATTAAGTCATGCTGTGGATAGTATACTAAAAGGTAGCAACAGAATTACAATATCCCTCTTTGTAAGACTTGCCTTTGAAAAGAAAGACTGGCTTTGCAAAAATAAAGGGACGTTGTTTACATTTGGCTTCTCTAAAAATAGGAATCAGATTTTACACAAGACAGAATTCCCTTGTGATAAACCTCATTAAAAGTAAGGAAACACAAAGATAAAAACACAAACATAGTTGGCTGGTAAACTAGACCACTAGACCATTGCTTTCCATTCTCACAGTGCTTTTGAGGACATACAGTTCAGCAGCAATGGCACGTTGAGAGAGGCCTTGCTTTTACTTCTCCACAAAAGTCTTTCTGGCATAGTCCAAGCAGGGATGTCAGAGCACTGTGTCCAAAAAAACCTTAGTAGTTTACTACTTTGATATCACTTGCTTATCCAACTTGCTTAATAGATAAGCAAGTTGCAGATTATCTACACTTTTTATTATAATTTAAAATGACTTGACTGGATATTTGACAACTCACCTCAACAGAAAAGGTAGAACTTATTTAGACTGATGACTTCCTGGCACTGATATGATGTTATAGGCACAGTCCATGAATTCTCAGTCGGGTTAGTTAGGGCTTTGGTAAGGTCACTCCAGTCACTTCATGCTAATCTGAGTTATTCCACATGAAGCAGCGCTGATATACACTCCTGATCAAAATCTTAAGACCAGTCAAAGAATTGCAAGAATTTGCATTTTGCACTATTGCATCTTAAGAAGGTTCTAAGTAGAGCTTCACAATGTTAAACAAAAAGAGACAAGAACTTTTGAGAGGGGATTTAATTGAAAACTGAATTTATACTCGTATATGATTTTTTTCAGCTGATCAAACGTTTAAGACCATAGTCTTTAAAAGCCAAAAACTATGCAAAAATCTGGATTCCAAGTCATTTTCTATCAAGTCTTTACACGGCCAAAACCTCCTGATGGCAAAAGCAAAAAAGCTCACTGACTTTGAACGTGGTAGGATTGTTGAAGCAAGGCCTCTCACAACATGCCATTGCTGCTGAGGTTGGATGCAGTAAAACAGTCATTTTGCATTTTTTAAATGATCCTGAGGGTTAGGGAACAAAAAAGTCAAGTGGTAGACCCAAAAAAATGTCACCAGCTCTGAGCCACAGGATCCGATTGGCTGTCTGTCAAGACACGGGACGATCCTCTACCCAAAATAAGGCCATTACTGGTGCTGACTGCAGCCCAATAACCATCAGATGGCACCTGTGAGAGAAGGGCTTCAGAAACAAAAAACGTCTTCAAAGGGCACATCTTCTTCAATGCCACAAAATTGCCCGTTTGGACTTTGCAAGGGTGAACCAAACATGGGACGTTGGAAGGTGGAAGAAAGTTGTCTTCTCTGATGAGAAAAAAATTACCCTTGATGGTCCTGATGGCTTCCAACGTTACTGGCATGACAAGGAGATCCCACCTAAGATGTTTTCTACATGGCACAGTGGTGGGGGTGCCATCATGATTTGGGGTGCGTTTTCCTTCAATGGAACAATGGAGCTTCAGGTTGTTTAGGGGCGTCAAACAGCAACTGGCTATGTAGAGATGTTGCAGCGGGCATCCCTCATGACCGAGGGCCCTCGTCTGTGTGGTAATGATTGGGTTTTTCAATAGGACAATCCTGCAGTTCACAATGCCCGCTTAACAAAGGAGTTCTTCCAAGAGAATAACATCACTCTTTTGGACCACCCTGCATGTTCCATGGATCTAAACCCAACTGAGAACATTTGGGGATGGATGGCCAGGGAAGTTTACAAAAATGGATATCAGTTGCAGACAGTGGATGTCCTTTGTGAAGCATCTGCAACACTTGGAGCAACGTTCCCACTAGCCTAAACGATTGTTTGAAGTCATCAACAAGAATGGTGGAGCTACTCATTACTGAGTCGTTTTTTTGGACACTTTGATTTCTGTTTTGGGGGGGTTTCAGGTTTTTTTTCTTTAACTTTTTTTGCAATGCATCATCATCATAACATCATAACTTCTTCAAAGCAGCCCTTGACAACAAGTACAGAGTTTTAATGCCTCACTTTCACTCCTCCAAACACACTTTTTTGTCACTGTTGCCAAATATCTCAGTTTCTATCGCCTTTGATAATACTTTTTTTCCCCCTCCATACAGCAATTGGCTTGTCCGTGCATGTAGCAGGAGTTTTCAACTAGCAGGTGTATGTTTTAGATCAGCACCTCTCAATCCTCTCAGTTGTTCCAAGAGGACAATGATCCTAAACACACATCACGACTGCTTTTGGAACAGATAAGGCAGGCTGACGTTAAGCTTCTTCCCAAAGCTCTGAACTCAGCCATGTGAGAAATTTCTGGATGATTCATGACAGGAATCCAACCAACCAAATCAAATAAACTCAATTCTGCCAGGAGGAGTGGCCTAATATTCAGTCACATTTGCTATGGAAGCTTGTTACTAGTATGGGGCTGAGGTGCAAAATGCTAGTTAAAAAAATGTATCAGAGGTGTGTGTATATTTGAGACATATGAGTAATTCTGTGTGTATCAGAGAAAATGAAAGCTGTGTTGATAGTTCAGATGCAGCATTGAAATGCACGCAAACCTCTGAACAGAAGCGTAGCTAATTTTGAAAAGGCTGAAACATTTTCAGAAACAACAGAAAACAAAATTCCAGTTTTGCTGTTTGAACTTCAATTGATTCAATGTGAACAGACACTATTTGTTGACATCGAAAAAAAAAAAAGCTCACCGCTGTTTGAACAAACATCAATGTGTTGTTTTTCCAAAGAGAGGTTTTCATAGACCACTCGCCCAATTTAACTGTTAAAACGGTTTCATTTTTTGAATGAAAACATGTTTGGACACATTTTACTTTAGATGCCAGTTCATAATTTAGCTCAGAAAGTGAAGTCATTGTCAAGAAAGGGATACAAAAAGAATCCTTGAATTATAATCTAAACACAGACATGAAAAGCGATTCTTCAAAGTAACTTGAGTTGCAAATTACGGCGTAGCTCAAAGCTTTCTTCAGCTCAGTAGCACCACCCTCCTGGTCACTCCTTTCTGATAAGCAACCTTTCATCATCAGGGACACCTTTGCTGTTGTTGCTGGTTTCAAACTGTGCCAAATATGAGTGTGCGATTTCTGGAGGTGTGATTTGGACCGATTCAACTCCCAGGGGAGCCAACAACACAAGCACCAGAGAATCTCTTAATCCTTGAATAATCAGTCTCTTGATCTGTCGGCATCAGCATCTGTTGACCCCTCAGGAGGAACCAGTCCCCCACAGCTCCTTCATTTCTGCCTTATGGGCACCCCACGGGGGTCTCTTGTCCCCGGGGGGCAGGCTCTGCTAAATTTACTATTTATTTTATGTTCGCAAAGCAGACTTTAAATGGGATGGCAACAGGGTGTGCAGACCTCGCCGCAAAACAGGAAAGGACTGAAATTAAACGCGGCTCCCGGAGCGTGACTAAACACGAATTGTCCTTTTCAGCGAGGTTTGGCTGAACACTTAAGCTGGACAGATTGCACCAAAAGGCTGTAAAGTAGCAGCAAGCAGCATAACAAAAGCAATCTCCACTGCACATTAAAACTAGATAGATCACAGCGGAGAAGATGCAAACAAACGAAGAGTAAACTTTTCAGCCAGCGGTGCAGCGCCAGAAGAAAACCCAATCTCTCACAGTTCAGTCTTATGGCTCTCTGATCCCTTTAATTGCATTTTCTCAAAGCAGCAGTGAGGGAGGTCCGGTGAATGATTGGAGGATTCCAGGGTTTTATATCTTACTGCTTATGCTTCCTGGTGCTTCTGCACTTCCATTTCATTGTCAGTTGAAATAAAACAACAAAATGTATGTCAATGCATTAGACATTAACATACTGCTATCCTGTCCAGTTATAACCTTCCCTAATGACCACAGGATTCATGCATCAGCTCCCATGTGACTCTGCAATAAGGACATTGAAATGTGTTTATGCTTTCACAGACAGCAAGTTAAGATTTTCTACTTATACAGTATTTGTAATGTTGTAAAGGAAATGTAGTTATAAGCCAATATGTCTTCTCTCTCCACAGACAGACTGGTCTAGGAGTTAGTCTTTCACTCCCCCAAAGCAGGTAAACACACCTTAAATGAAATCGTTCAGCGGTTGACCTCATGGTTCCAGAATCCACCACAAGAAGAAAACAGGCCGGTGGAGTCAGAGTCATGATTTGGTCAACCTTTAGCCGTGGATTGGGAAAGTTTGGGTCTCAGCATCTATGTGGATGTGATCCACACACTTGTACGTTACGATGGACGCTGCTGTCAGCGGATCCATTTTAAAGTTATTCAGTAATGTTAGCTGTTAGTTGTGATGTGTTTCAGTGACACAAACGTCTTTCAAAATTGTAGAATTATAATTTTCACCCATAATTTATATTCAGATTTATCATGTCCTGCTTCTACTGGTGGATAATTATGATGCACGTCTCTCGTCAACAAAGAAGTTGCTTTGATAACTATCGGATCTGTATTCAGTGTCACGCATGGAAATGACACCATTAATTTGGGGAGGGTAAAAAGATTGTGAATCGGGCCATTCAGATTGCCATGAAAAAGTCAAATATGTATGTACATAACCTTAGGCTCCACATTTCTCAGATCAAAATCCAATAGAGCAGCTCTGGGATTTTCTGGCCAAACAAAGTTCAATCCATGAAGGCCCTGACCTAAAGGACCTATTGCTGCCATCTTTAGATTAGAAACAACGGACGACAGAGAAAGTAAAAACCTTTACATCATATCAAGTCAGAACAGCCTCTCTTTTCTTTCAGCCAGCCAAGTGCAGCACCTCAAAACAACAGCATAGCACTTTTAATGATTGTGTTTGTTTTGTTTCTGCTTGTGTTTATGTCACCGTTTCTGTATTTCTCAAACATCCGTTTGCTGCGTTTACAGATCATCTACCCTCACCTTCTCCCCATGAGCTTGAATGTTTGGATACATGCTTCCTTTGTCACAGCAGCTTTTAATTAAATGATACGTGTGCTGCCGAGGCCTAATTATGCGCAGAGCCCTCCCCCATGCCACACACCCTCAGCTTTAATTTATGAGTGATGAGGTGCATCGTCAATTACAGCATTCATGTTTGTAGAAGTTTATAAGATTATCATCAGGCAGTCGATCCATCTCCAAAAGACCTGATTCAGCTCATTCAGAACAGCTTTCTACATGGAATGTTAAAAAAAAGTTGCAAAACGAAAGAAAAAGTATATAATCAGAGAATAAAAAAATACTGAAAAGCTTACATTAGCCGGTTTCTATTCCCTCTACCTGAAAATTCAAAATAATATTTACGCCAACAGTCTTTTGTTATAATTTACAATTTACCTTCATAACATTTCTGTACAACAAGCCTGAAGAGATAATCAGTGTTTGATAATCTGTTGCCACACTACGAGATGAAATCCACATTAATTTGTTCATTAACTTGTGAACAAAACTTAGTCAACCAAACAGAAGGATATAGTTTAAAAATGTGCATTAACGATATGTTTTTAGGATTAGTTCAATTACACTTGTCCATGTGTGAAATTTTAAGACTGAGATCTGAAAAGTGCAGCCGTCTCAAAAAAGTTTCAACAAGCTGTGCATTTGTTTCTCATTTACTCATGTTGCAACCTGAGAAAGATAAACGCAGCACTGCATTATCATGAAGTAATAAAAAAAAATGACACAAAAAAATGAAAAGTATTGCCGACAGCCAGCCTACCTTCCCTAGGTTTGTTCAATATTAAGAGCTTTTTATGCCATCAGCATCAGAACGCTAAAATCTCAAGCTCTGCCATGTTTGGAAGAGTTTCAGCTTTGTGAGTAAGCAGCTGCTGATGAACCACCTACCCCTGATGTGAATCAAACTTCACAGAAACACGGCCTGAAGGAAGAGTGTTTCTAAGAATAATCACACTGGCTGATAAACAACAACATTGTTCTTCTTGCGGCTCGGAACAATGCTGTTTGTTAAGCTCTGGTTGAAGAAGCTCCACTGGGGGCCTTACTTACTTACAATATTTGATTCTTTCTTGATTCTTCAGAAAGCAACAAATAAACACAATAGTTTATTGCTTTGTTTTACTTGTATGCATCCATTTGGATTGTCCTTGGATTCTTAAAATAATCTGTACTGCACAAATTGATCCTTATGTAACATTAATGTATTTATGAATTGAACACGACCTCGTGGGTCGTGTTTCTGCAGCATCAGAGGGTATTGATTTCTTTCAAATTATCATTTGCACCGCATTTAAAGTCCCTCTGCCTAAATATTTTTCATTTGTCACATTACAATCACAAATTTTGACATCTTGAAAAGTTTTGTTGAACTCATCTTTTGAAAATAGAAAGATGTAGAAAAATACCAGAAAACAGATCAAACTGAAGGTTGTAACACGACACGTAGAACAAATTAAGGTGTATGAATAGTTTGGCAAGAGATCGCAAGTTTCTCAGGATTCAAATTTTCATGCAAATCCATGCAGATGACATCGTCATGTGTTGAGCTTTCATCCAATAAATCAGTGACTCCATATTTTTGAATAAAATCTCTTGTTTTGCTGGACATTTTTCAACTTGACTTTGCTTAAGTTCTATTATTCATCGTGTGTTTACTCTGTCCATGTAACTTTTGCCCCAAAAAGGTTTCAGATGGAGACTGCTGAAAACGCAGGATTATTTTTGTTAAAACAAAACAAACGAGCAAAGGCAGGTGTAAAAATGTTTCTGCAGCAGGCATGGACATTATTTTCCTGAGTTCCCAGGGTTCTGCGACGAACATCTTGGACCGACTGCTTGAATATTAATGAATGAGCCAGACTGTTCATCATAAGGGTGATATTTCAGCGCTCTCAGATGGTTTTTGCCAAAGATTTACTTTAAAATTAATTTATTCATAATAATTAGAGAGGATCAGGACTCAAATATAACACAGTCCAAAGTTTGCATTCTCTCACCAGGAGTATGAATGTCATACATTTTTAGGTGTTTATAATTTATTTAATTTAAAAGTACCAATTGAGAAGAGTCATACACAGTCCAGTCACATTAATGTGACCATCTGTCAAAAGCCAGAATAACCACCTTTCGCAGAGCGAACTGCTACGAGACGTGCAGGAAGAGAGTCACTTAGGTCCCTGAAGGTCTTCTCTGGGATGTTGAGCCATGCCGACTCTAATGCCGTGGCCAGCTGCGCTAGATTACGCGGTTGAGGATCCATGGCGCGAACAACTCGATCGAGATGGTCCCACAGATGCTCGATTGGGTTTAAGTCAGGTGAGTTTGCTGGCCAGGGGAGGACGGTAAACTCATCCTGGTGCTCTTCGAACCACGCACGTACACTGGCAGCTGTATGGCACCTCGCATTGTCCTGCTGGAAGATGCCATCATCCTGAGGAAAAACAATGCGCATGTAGGGGTGGACATGGTCCGCAAGGACAGATGCGTACTTGTATTGATCCATCGTGCCTTCCACAATAATCAGTGAACCCAGAGAATGCCAGGAAAACATTCCCCAGACCATAATGCTCCCGCCTCCAGCTTGGACCGTTCCTGCAATGGTTGCAGGGTGGTTCCTTTCAGAGGTTTCACGCCTTATACGCCAACGTCCATCTGTCCGATGGAGCATAAAACGCGATTCATCTGAAAACGCTACCTGTCGCCACTCAGTGGACGTCCAGCTGCTGTACTGGCGTGCAAATTCTAGCCTTCGTCGTCGATGAACACCAGTCAGCATAGGTGCACGAACCAGGCGTCCGCTTCGGAGGCCCAGACGCAGCAATGTTCGCTGAATAGTGGTTTGGGAGACACTTGTGGTAGCCCCTTGGTTCATTTTAGTGGTCAGTTGCTCAACGGTAGCCCGTCTATCTGCCCGAACGCATCTCCGCAACCGTCGTTCGCCTCTGTCATCTATGGCCCGTGGTGCACCACATTTGCCACGTCGTTGATTTTGGACAGTCCCATTTTGCCATGCACGGTACACTTTTACCACGGCGGCACGCGAACAGTTCACAAACTCAGCCGTTTCGGAAATGCTTCCACCCTTGGCCCGAAAGCCAATGATCATGCCCTTTTGGACGTCGGATAAATCGCTTCGTTTCTGCATTACGCCAACGATTGAAATGTTTTCCGAAGCCCACACACACCCTTTATATACGCTCAACTGCACTGTGCTGCCACCTGCCTTCTGTGATTGGTTATTTAACTCTGAAGTGGAAAGTACGTGGTGGTCACATTAATGTGACTGGACTGTGTATTAGCCTGCTTTAAAAAAAAAACATATATTTTGAGTTATTGGATCTAGTGGAAGCCAGTGAAACACCCAACTGTGTCCAAGTCGACAGTGACTCAGTGGCTAGAGTAGTTGTCTTGCAAATATGAACACTTGAGGGTTTTATTCCAGCTTTCTTGTGCCACATGTGTATTTACTCTCACAATGCTTGTTAAACAAGACACTTGTCTTGTTTAACACTTGTTAAGTGTTAAACTGCAACTGCAAGTTGCCTGCAGTTCTGTCTACGGACAAAACTGTGTGTGTGACTGGGTGAAGTTGATTCCAGTGTAAAGCACCTTGCATTGTTAGTATAGTTAGAAAAGCCATATATGAATTAAGTCCATTTGTCTTTTACTCAAAGAGACATAAAGAGAAAGCTAAGGATGTTCTAGAACAATCCGGAAACCGTCAAGATTAGAACAAGCCGGAACCTGCTGGGACACAAGAGCCAATGAACAGCATTCGGTTGGATCCAAAATCGACACCCTCATGCTCCACTTGAACATGCAGCTCCTCACAAGTTGAAGTCAATTTTAAAAACGTATTTTATGCTCAAACAAGGCTGAGCAATTATGCCACCATAATTACCAGGTAATTTTTCAAAAGATAAAGTAAGATTACATTAAGCTTCTAAATGGTTCATACTTCATCCCTACTAAAAATGTATGGAAAAGCAGTACCAGGAAACCAACCAACTTAAATGACCTATTATGACTGAGAAATATTCAGATATGTGCAGGACTTGACTGCAAGCCACGTGGTTTCTCTATAAATTAGAGATATTTGACCAAATATTAGCAGGAGTGGGAATCTAAATATGTTTTGTATATAAATCTGTATGTAAAGACTTGACAAAACATGGTCAGTAATAAATTCTTACTCCACTATAATCCTGTTTCTAGAAAAACTATTAAAAGTGTGTGCTGTTTTTCAGGTCAATGTTAAATAGAAGTGGTCAAATAACTCTTTAAAATCCCTAAAATTAAAATGACATTTATGCAAGCCTCAAACTGAAACTATGCTGGTTAAAAAAAATGTTTCACTTAAATTTTTCCAACGTTTTTAATTTTATCAAAGCACAAAAATATAATTCTCAACGCAATGAAAAAAATTATCAATAATAACTTGATTATGTGCAAAATTACCTCAGCAAGGAGTCGGCTTCTTTTATACTCGAGCAGTTATTGAACGTTTTTCTCACTTTCTTAGCTTGAAATATTCTCATGGTCAAATTTAGAATAACCTCAAACAATGGTGAATATTTTTTTCCCTTCTGTGCCATTGCATTAATACCAAGCATGGATTGGATGGCCTTTTAGGGTCCATTCAGATACATCAGCCCAACTTTGAAAGAGAAAAAAAATCAGTGTACACTTTGTGTAATTCTAAGACATGAAACGTTAGCGAGGAGCATTCAGGTGTGTGTGATATGGCTCTGCAGTGATCAGAATCTTTTTTCAGGGTAATAGCGTGTCTCATGTGGTCTCCTCGAGTCCCTACAATGGTATGTGCAGGGGTGAGAAGTAATTGGATGGGATGTCATTCACTCCTGTGTTTCACTGCCTTCTGCTGACCTGGGATTTCACTTCTCTAAGCACAGGAGCTGAACTAATAGCCATACCTGCAGGCAGCAACCTGAGGGGGAAGACCCTGGTGCTATGATTTTGCAGGCAACCGGGCCATTACCAGACAGAGACAAAGTGAAAGTACAACATGAAGAGTGCAATATATTTATTATTCTGAAAATAGTTTTTGAATTCAGTGGTGCATCCATGCCAACTGTCTAAATTCACACCCAGAGGGAGGAAGTGTGTAAATCACTTCTTTGCTTGACATAGCAGATTTTTTTAAATTATATTTTATTGGCTTTTTAATAACAGTCCCAAATTTTCTGACAAAACTAATAAAAATCCTGTATTTAGTTCCATCCATCTTCCTATATGTTCTGACCATCATGATCCCACAGACTGATGGTGCCACCACCATGTTTACTGTTGGGAGATGCATGCTAAGTTCTTGCGTCTACCAAATTATCTACCAAATTTGTAGATTGTAAGACAAATAGTTATTCTGACAAAGGTTTCTCTCTTGGCTGCTCTCCCAGAGTTTCCACTGGTGTCTTGGCTGCTTCTCTGATCAATGCTCTTCTTTCCCAACAGGTTGTGTGGCTCACACAGCAGGATTAAAATTTGTGATTGATTTAAAAAAAAAAAATCATAGCTATAAGCAGGTCCTACAGTGTGTGGTGTACAGCCACACAACAAATTCAACACACCACATCGAGAGATTTAGACAAACATTCAGATGTCAGATGGAGAATCTCGCCAGAGATCAAACATGAGTTCAGAGTAAATAAACATGGCTGACAAAGAAGCAATGGTGATCATTTGTGGTGAGCATTTATCAGATAAAAAAAAAAAAAAAAGTTCATCCAGAAAGTCCAGTGAACCCGATGTTCACTGGACATTGAACACAATTTCACTTTCTGGCAGTTTTGCCTGTATTTTGGATTTCCCTCTGTGTTTCCATCACTTCACCTTCTGATTGGCTTCACGTCACATTCACCAGACAACATGCTTGTTTGTCCTCCAGGGACACCCCACATCCTCCCAAATGGACTTGATCACTCTTAACACACCACACACAGCAGGAATATCTACTAAGCTTAACCTAGGATTAAGTTTTGAGCCACTGTGACAATCCTAGTATCATTAAGATTGTCAGCAAGGGAAAATCAGGTCAAAAATCAGCACATTTATTCTGAACAAGGGATTAGGTGGATGGCTATATTTCGTGCCCTTCTCTTTTCATGTTTTGAGAAAATCTTGACCAATTTTTTTTTGGAATATTGTTTTCCAGCTTCTCCACAATTTAAACTGATATTTTTATTACACACTTCTTTAACAAATCTCTAAAGACTTTACATAGAAGCTAAGATTATACTGATACTAAATTACACATTGGTAAATGACTAATATCACTTGTGAGTTCGCTTTGTGGTACTGAATTTCCTTTCACTTCCTACATCCAAAGTCTGTCATTTTAATGTGACAAAGTATGCAGAAGTTGATGTAGTATAATTTTTTCTTTACAAGGCATTTTAACTGTACTGTTCTTTGAATGTTAAAATATACAGTAGTATACAGTAGCAGGAAACCTTTAGTGGAAAATAAATTTGATTTTTATGAAGAAGAAAAAAAAAGGTGAAAGTTGGGGGGGGGGAAGGATTCCGATGAAGGGCAGCTGATAGATCCAAGATATTTTCACCAGTGAAATTGTGGATAAAGTTTTAAAGTTTTGTTCAGTCTGCAAAACATACGCAGGCTCATATTCTCATGGAAGCAAAACCACTTGGCAATTGCCTGAATAAAAAAAAACAGACAAGGCAATGCATCCTTGAGGTAGGCAAGTTGTAATGTAAAATGCAGGAGTAAGAAACATGAAATGTCAATATCTGTTTTTTAGATTGCTTTACTCAGCTGGGCTACAAATGCCTTTTAGAGGACCATTTAATACACTGAATATGTTCAGTTTGTCTAAATGTTGTTCACTGTGTCTAATTGCCACCTTTTCCAGTTTATTTAAGACTTTGTGAAAAAAGTGTAGTTGAAAGCACTTTTCTTCTTGTCATACTGATCCTCATTGTTACTTAATATTTCTGATTTATTCGCACTAACAAAATAATTGAGAGTCTTGGTACAAAGATGCACCAGAGTAATTTGTTATGCTCCAGGAGGCATCTGCGAAGTGATCAAAGGCCGGAAATCCAGCCCTACAAGGACCTGAAGACAGGAGGGCTCCCCAGGCAGAGCGATTACTCCAGCCGGGGAGCCTGCAGAGTCGAACCTAAAGAGGATAAATACTTTACCAGTTCTCCATCTGTCACTGCCATTCCCCTTTGTCCCTCAGTAATTAATCAGTCACTTGCTCTTTTAATGGTGATCTGCAGGAGGTCAAATTTAAAAATGTCTTGAATAGCTATCATTTTCTAACATTTCTATAACATGTCGAATGAACGTTGCCGAGTTATTCAAAGCAACACATCTAGGTGCTATATTCTGCCACACCTCAGAACAAAATAATGACTCCCGATGGGATCCTGAAAGGTTTTGGAAGACTCTTTAAAGCCACTTTTGCTGTGGAAGGGTACTCAGCCATAAAAGACAGCTAAACAATACTTGATCTGTATTTATGAAGGATCAAACCAAAACTATGAGTTTGTGTATCAAAGAGCATGTTGGAGGAGTGCAGACTCAAATGATTCCTTTAATGTGATGTTCATGAAGTTTCACTCAAAGCTGTGAGGCAATCTATATCTTTATATTATACTGATCATTTTTGTAAAGTGTTAAAAAAGAAGGCATCACACAGTTTTGTAAAGCGTGCTGAGCAATGACTATAAATACTTAATAATTTGGTTACATCAATGTAGTTAATGTGTGACAATAGGAAACTGGCCATTTCCATTAGACGGGTAAAGTTTTAGGTCTGATATGGTTTTAAAGTATTTTCAGAAAAAACATTTAAAGTATTTGTTCATATTTGCATAAAAGGTCATTTTTGGTTTCTAAGAATCTACAAATTAGGAAGAAAAATAAATGATGGACAGATGGCTGAATGGATTATTTTGGAAACAAATAAAATGATCAATCTGTCTCATCACTGAGGTTATTCGCTGCTATATATTTATAATGAAGTAATTTTCTTAAAATGCAAACTTTAAAAAAAATCTGTATACTGCTGTATACACAGAGAGATTATGTTTTAGTGAAGAAATTTTCAGATTTCCCCGCAGAAAAAAAAGTTTTTATTTTTAAATAATCTGAACTCAGGAAAAAGGAATAATAAACAACAAGGCACAAGGTCAAATGAATACATTGGATCTTCTCAGGAATAAAATCAAGCCAATGTTTAAAATGCATTTTGTCACATTACAACCACAAACTGTGATGTGCATTTTTATTCCACTTACTTTATTGTTATACCTATAATAAAGTCCAACATAAGCTGCTCCTTTCAGAAATAACTTCATTTGTTGAGGTAATAGTGGCAGGAGGTGATGATTTGTCATGCAACTGGTGAGTTATGATGAATAGAAAAATGACTGAATGTACTTAAGGTGTTGTGGGGTCCTTAGACTTTATAAAATGCAGTACAAATTCTGGCCATTTAGCATTTGAAGACTCCAACCGTGTGTAATTTAACGCAGATGTCCTCTGAGAGCGTTAGAGATTCTCTAAAGAAAGACCCGAAACCTGCCAAGGTGGCAGGATCACAGTGTAGAGATTTGATTTGATTTTTTTCTTCGGAACGTGACGTTGGTAAGAGCTGCTGGAAGGTTAGATGGATCTAAATGCAGGACAATCCTGGAAAAAACTCTTTAGAGGCTGGAAAACTGGAAGACTATTCATAAACATGCAAGTAGGTGGTTATTTGTAATTTTTAAAAGTTAATTTTCCATATCCCTTTACTAACCTCTAGTAAATCAGCTATGTAAGAGAGCTGCCAACACCAACATCTATGAGGCAATGTGTGCATTCTTCTCTGCTTCCAGTAATGAGCTGAGCTCATTAAGAGAGGCGAACAGGTTTAGACACTATATACGTATGCCAAAGGCATAATAATGATACATATAAGGTGTATTATATTCTATATATGTGATCAGTTCAGTTCGTAGTCCCTGGTTTAAACGTATATTGAAGGTGCAACCTTTTCGTTTAAAGCCCTTAAATTAATGCTAGAATTTAAAATAAAGGAGCAATTTATTAAAATAAAAACCTGTAAAAACAAAAAATTTTGTATATAGCGTACAACTGTGTTACATTACGCTATCAGAAAGTAAACTGTTGAAATGACTACAGTTTTCCTGATCAACAGTGAGCAAAAAATTTTGTATATAGCTTACAACTGTGTTACATTACGCTATCGGAAAGTAAACTTTTGAAATGACTACGGTTTTCCTGATCAACAGTGAGCAAATTATGCTCACTGGCCGGACTAATCCTAGTCAGGATTAGTCCGGCCAGCTTAATTGATTGCAAAGATACATCGTTTAACCTGTCAAACTAACACTAATTTTTAAAAATCTGTTCTTCCTGTTGACATTTTAGGGTAGACTAAACATTAATCAGGAACATTTCCAGGTTAGTAAATTAGCAAAGGATTTTCTAAAATCCTCTGCATTTCAGTGAGCTTTACAGGCTGAAATGAGTGTTTAGAGTCTCTGCACTTTGTCAAAACAAACCTGATTGAAGAAATAATGATTAAAAGTCACTGACCTGTTTAATAAACAGGAAAGACTTCCCTAATATTTGCTTTAAGAGTAGGTAATCCACTGGTATTACTTAAAAACAAGAAACATTTTTAAAAATTTAAGTTATTTCTAAGAACAGGTATAAAAACCTTCTTCTGGAAATAAATAAACGAGAAAAGGAAAGTAAATTCTCTTAATGCCTTTTTTTCCCACTGTCAGGAAAATACTTAAGGTATGGAAGATTATAATTTGGTTGGCCTCTAGGTGAAGGCATCAGCAAGACCCCTTTCAGTAATATGCACATTCAAAGTCTGACATTCGCAGAAAGTCAGAAGCAATCAAATTACTCTGGGATAATAAAAGATCAAACATCACTCCACAGATCCTAATTAGAAGTTGACCTGGCTTCTATCATGATGATTAAGGGCTGGGCGTTTCAGGCACGGAAATGATGCATGGCATATCCAACTATTTTAATTACTAACTAGTTCTATCAGAATTCCATCCGGCAACACCTTCACTTCGACCTGACTTTCAAAGTGAAGTACCAACTGAATCTGTGCCAATTAGTTATCCAATTAAGAACATGCATTATATTGCAATGTAAATGTATAAATCCAAAATGCAGATTTCAATTTATGATTTCATTTTTTAATTGAACAAAGGCTGTCATTACGTGATTTCATTGTGGTTACTACGGTAAAGAGTGGCACAAGTTATATCGTTTTCACATGCAGCAAGGTTGCTTTGGATCGCTTTATTTCCCCTTGCTAATTGAAATCCTCATTTTAAAAAAAACAACATTTTATATTTACTCAGGTTATCTTTGAAAACAATAAATAAGAATTTGTCCGTGTGAAAATGTAAAGTTTAGCAAACAAGCAACAACAGAAGATCTGCCTTTCTGTTCCAGCTGTCCTTATACTGCCTCATGTATTTCCACAACAACTGTTATCTTATTGGATGCTGAAAAGGAGCGGAGAATTTAACAAGGCCCTTAGTTATACTTTTATAACGAGCTTAGCTTGTTGCTCTGACACATTGTGTATCTACATGGTCATCTAATTACTAGGACTCAGGGACATGGTGTCAAACTCTGTAAGTATTAGTATTGTCTTTTTCTAAATGCTGTGTTTAATAAGATGATTATCTGATGCAAACATAATCACATCTATGACTGTAAGCCATAGCGGAATTTAACTACATGACAAATGCTCTTTTCAGGTATTTAAATATGATCTCTGCCTCAGATGTAAATTAAAGTTTGTGTATTTTGAAACCCGTCTCATTAACTTGTGCAAAATGAACCGTGAGTGAAAAACAAAAGCAGTTTTTTCTCATATCAACTGTGATTACAAAGTGTTCTTATTTGTTGCAGCTTCACATTGCATCTTCAGTGTGGAGAGTCAGGTCAGTTTTTAATTGGTCTTGTGAAATGCTGCTCAACTCAAGGATCCATTGATGTCAATGAATTTAGACTGGCAGTGTTCAAGGTCAGAAATGACACCATGAGTTGATTTATTGCCTAAAGGCGATTAAAATGGAGCTTCAAGTAAGAATTTAAGTCAAACATTTGCATATTTCTTACTTTGTTTCCATTTTTCTCATCATTTTAGGATTGTTAGGTTGCGCTGTGAGTCTAAGTGTAGCTTTGATCATCTCAAAGGAAGTTTCAACACTGTTTTGCGTTTTCTGCATTAGCTTTCCCATATGGTAGGGTCAGTGTCGATAGCATTGTACCATTATATAATTGGAATAATCACTTAAAAACGGCAGTTTTTACATAATGACTGACAGTGATGTAAAAAAATTGTACATCAATGATAAAACTAAACTTACCAAACTCTACCGTCTTGCTTTGGACTTTACACAACAGATTATCCAGTCCGCTTTGGAAGAACCAAGCTTTGGGCAAATTAGAACAGCCTGCCTATGTAAAGCCCTTTCATCAGTCAACATAGGTCATGTTTACTACTGGGTGAGGACATGATTTCCTTGAAAGAGCCCAAAAGTCACAGTGACTGAACAGACTGAACTATTCAATGATAAATTTGATAAGAACAGTAAATATGATTCTTATCTGCTACCGATACAACCACGCAAAACTGTGACTGATCATGGTGACCACAAAATTTTATATTCACACACATTTGTTGTGCTTCGCTCAATGTTAAACCTGACTTAAATTAGGAAAAGAGCATCTAAACGAGTCAAACTGTGTGCTGTGACTTTAAAAGCATGCTGGTCACTGGTATACACAACCTAAAATCACCAGTGGCTCGTGTCAAACTTCTCCAGAGTAAGCTAAAAGCAGCTGGTCAGTGTGGAAGCCGACCTCCTTCACAAGTCCCACTCTGCTCTTTGGATCATAGCTCCCCATCCTAACTCTCTTTTGTTTCGTCTCTTCTTGTCTCACAATACCCTAAGCCAGAGGTGAAACAGGGACTGCTGAGAAAAACTGTAACGCTTTAAAGTACATTTACTCTGATGGGCCATTGTTAGTGTCTCTTACTAGTGCTCACAATGCAGTTTGTTCAAGTTTACATAATGTACAATTACAGAGCAAACATCAAAACATATCTTTTTTGTTTAAAATTACCATCTCTTTGAACAAAAGACTGAAACTGAAGCTTGCACTGCCCATACATTACAGTGACAGCCATGTTGAGCTGCAAAACAAAACCACTGAAATTATTGTCCATCTGGCAAAACATAAGCGCAAAAGTTAGAAAATGAGTTGATGTGTTTCTCATTAGTTTCTATCTCAACAGACTATTTGTAAAACACTTCATTTAGAAAGGGGAGTATATTTAAAAATACCTAGTTTGTAATTAAGTTTCTTCTCATGCACAGGTCTTGTAAAGCCAAAAAAAGTCTCTGACAGAAAATCCTTCCTGATCAAGGAAACCCCCCCAAGCTCCCCTACAGCAAAACCCAACAGCCCCCTTTTCCCATCATTGGGTTTATCTCACTGCACGTTTGTTTTCTCCATTAGCTACGTCTTACTGAAACGCCTCTATGCAGATGTCTCATTTAAATTCCTCTCGAGTGCTTTCTATATTTTATATGGCTACTATTATCTGTGAATTGATGGCTGAGGGGATGCAGTCCTGGTGTAAGCCACATATTTTGGAATTTATTATTTGGTACTAAATGTGCAGAAAGTCCCTTTAGTACATTCTGGAGATTATATAATGTAATTTTATTTTGTTTCCCCAATTCCCAGTTCAGAAATACAAATAATTATCTATGCTTGCATAATTTCACTTTCATCTAAGCATAGTTTGAATTATGTATTGTTACTGTTACATATAGAAATATATGATCTAAATGTTTTATAATTTTTGAGCAGAGAGATACTGTACTACTACTACTGTACTTCGAAGTTTACACACTCACGGTCATGAATGCCATTTTTCTTTTGAGACATTATTGATGTATTTATTCCATTGTTTTTTCAGCTTGGAAATCATTTTTAAAAGCTTAAACGGCAATGAATTAAAAACACATTTTCATAAAATTTCGGCTTAGTGATTATATTTTTTATCCACACATTTCAATATGATACATGCCCACAAAATACAGTATATACATATACCTTGCTGTCGCTGTAATTTACTTTACCCAGTTGTATTCATTCATGAATAACCTTCTGAGATTTTAAATATTTCTGGCTGAACATTGGACAACTCTTAGCCAAAGTGCTTGGCTGGTGTTCCTATATGGACCCATGAATCTTGTGTAGCTAATAGCAGAATCTTGATACTTGCTTTTTCTATTCCAAAACTGAAACTGTTGCACTAAAATCATAAATAATCTATAGAAAAAATATGTTGTTTTTTTTTTTCTGTTGACAGCAGCTCCATTACCATTTCCAAATGTGGTTAAAATTACTATTTTTTATTAAAACATACATAAGATTTTGGTCAAAGTAAGTGACGTGGGCAAACACATATTTTATACTAATCATTAATTTTCATAGAATGTTTGGTTAAACCTTAATTTTAGAAATATCCTTGTGATTGAGCACCTACCTGTTATCCTTTCTGAAAAGGGAAAGAAATTAGATCCAATTAAATTGCTTACTTGTACCCAGCGAATCAATAAGTGGATGTAGCTCTTCCACCGCTTTCAACAACAAATAATTATCTAGCCGCTTGTCCCCAGACAGGAGGAATACAAATGAATGAAAACAAATGACATGTTGCAGAGACAAACAGAAGTTGTTCAAACAGAATTTTCTTGCTAATTAGACAACGTCTTATAAGTGTTAATACCCCCTTTTCAGGTGTTTGTAGTCAGTAGTACCAAGGTTATTTCATAAACTATTAAATGGAAATGCATAATGGAAGTAGAAATGCAATGAAAGCCTCTGTGAAATATTAAACGTACATGGTGAATGTTATAACAGCGGCATTGAGTTTACACAGCTGGGTGTGAATCAAGTCCCCAGAGCCAAAACTTGAGTCAAGTTCAGAGTCTGGAGCCAACCATCAAGTCTTTGAGCAAAGCTAAAGTGAATTTTCAACTCTTTGTCCATCTCAAAATGTGACCTTCACAATATTTTTTAAGACACAGTTTGCAACATCAAAAAAATAAAAATTCTTTTGAGGAGGAAAAAATACGTTTCATCTTCTATAACATAAAACTTTCACATTTGACATTGAATTTCTAAAGGAAAGAAACATCTAAAGGAATGAATTCATTAACAAGCTGTCCTGTCGGAGACAAAAATATTTAAAGCTCCGCATTACCAAGGTAACTTCAAAGAGGTGCAACTGAGTGATGTATGCCATTATTTTTTTAAGAGTTTATCTTTTCACTAAGCTTATCCAACAACAAATTCTTTCATTTTCTAATTGTAGATCAGTGGCTTTCACCATTGTTTCTGCTTTGCCACTGATTCAAAGAAGGAATAAAACAAGTGTTTTGATAAACAGCACTCTGCAATCAAAAAGTGACTCATAGTGGAGAATTTTTCAGGGTAGAGTAAAAAAAATCCCTTTGGCTTTAACCTGACAGTCTCTCCAGGTGTTTCCCATTGGGTCGGCTGAGCAGTAAACAGAGAAGACTATTTTAACCAGACTCTGAAGAGGATTCCTTTCAAATACAAACAACATAATTAACTTATTTTTTTCCTCTTATCACTCATATTAGAGTTCCTTTCCTCCAGAAGATCTGTTCCCAGAAATGACAGGGCCCATTTAAAAGATTATTGGCATTAATTGAAAAAAAAAAACAAAAAAAACATATGAAATTTGTATAAACTAGGGCTGTATAATAATATCGATATTTCGATATATATTGATATTTTCTTTCCTGCAAGTATAACATCCAACTGTCACCTTTTTCACTCATTGCTTGCTCCGCACCAGGTCATCAGGCTTAGAGTGATTCCTTCAGATGTTAAGTGTCAAGGTTTAAAAGGCATTCAGAGCAGGTACTTGGTGCATTTTATTTACTTTACAAATACATGTAAGCTACAGTTTGTACTGTTTCAATTAAAAGATTGAAGATTGTCCAGCTGTCGACTTTACGTCTGTGTCCATGTCCAACTAGAGCCAGGTATTGTGTAGTTGGTGCTTTTAATCAGTTTCAGTTAAATTAATTCAATCCAATAACAGACACAAAATATCACCAAAATCACTCTGTCCCTCTAAAATCATTCAGAAAATCGCAAAAGTGTATCGGTTGCTGAATATCGCGATATATATCATATTGTGGGCAGAATATCATGTATCGTATCATGAGATTATTGTATCACTACAGCCCTAGTATATACTGATGTCTATCCCTGGGATAATGCTGCTTCAATCAGGCTCACATGTTCAGGCTTTTTTTTTTTAACTAAGCTGAGAGGAGTTTGTCTAATTAAAACAATTACAACATGCATGCTGAGTAGGAAAGGGTGCAAGTAGCTTCCTTTTCTGTTATATGAACATGAAATACATGAAGCTTTCCCCAATAAAGAGCATTTATAGAGCATAAAAGCCCTGGCAAGAAAAAGGAGTATGATGCAGGTGTAATAATGCTGAGGCTTAATTTATTTTTACATTGTGCAATAGACAACGTCACTGACTCTGTCCGTTCATTTCTTACAGAGACAATTTGCTTTTATGTTCTTTTTATGTATTTGACCTTTTCAGACTTTTAACACCCAAAGCACAAGGACAGCTACATTGGTCTGAAAATTCTTTCCAGTTCTCGTAAGGATGTACTCCCATCCTACTGTGGATTTACTGAATACTTTAAGCTTCAGCAAGTTTTCAGCAGTGCAATGAAAAAACCTCTTGTCAGCATGTTTACTTCATTTGCATTAAAACATCTCAAGATGTCTAACCAAAGTCACTGTTCACCGTTCACAGGTCGCTTGCTTTAGAGCTGGCAGAATAGTAGGGATGCAAGTAATCCATTAATTAGTTGATCTAAAGTTGATTGACCTTATCAGCTAGTGATTAATTGATAATTGACCAGTTTCTTAAAAAGCCTGGGTTTTCTTTTGTATTTGTCTGTGACATGAAGGGACATTTTTTTGTTACAAAGTTTTGAAAAAGAAACGGAACATTTCAAAGATTTCTTTAGGTCAGCTGTGTTAAATACTGACTGAAAAATCAAGAAGATAACTGTTTGTCCGCCACTTTTCTGTCATCCTCATCTATTAGTTCATTTCCACATTAGCAAATTTACATTTCTTAAACTTAAGAAATAATGCTTTAGAGCATTAGCTTAAAGCAACAAGCTACAAAACTTGCAGCTTTGTCTTCACAAATACTGTTGAGTTAGCTACAATCTGCTACCATGTGGCTTCAATCAGGCAAAAAAATCCAGAGCTGCATTTCATGTATTTTAGCCTCAGTATTACTTGGAGCTCTAGGAGCCATTCAGTAACAAAATGACCTTCTACTTTGGACTCCCTTCAGTTACACAAAGGAACTGCTAGCGGAATAATGTCAGTAGTCACAAGAGGTGATTGTAATTAACTCCGTCTCCAATTACAAAGTAGTAACACTTCATTTCCGATTCCTTCTACAATCCGCTTATGAAAAAAAAAAAGTGAGAATTGTCCGAAATGAAACATTTTGCAAAGTGGTGACGTGAAAGGCCTCTGTCTGCATGTTAGAGCACTAGCTTTAAAGTTAACTTTTCAGTTGGATAAAAATTTTAGCATTTCTGTCATGTAGCTCTCATAATAGACTGAATCTGTTTTCAGTTTGAAACAAGGATGCAGGTTTGAGAGAACAAACCACAAGGCTGTTTGAAGCCAAACTTCAAAATCTGTGCCGAATTCTTTGACTATTAACAGTGCAATAGGACAGAAGAGAAACTGTTTTTAATTTTCAATATTTATTCAGGGTTTTATTTTTTTTATTGATTTAGGTTTCTTGTAATATTGGATTTTATGAAGCGTGATGTTAATAATGGGGTAGCTTGGCATGTCCAAAAAGATTTTTTGGCATGTTAGATAAACATGCCAAAAAATTGATTTTATAGCGCAACAAAATAGATGTAATCTTTTTTTTTTCTAAACAGTAATGAAAAGCTGCCTAAATTATCAAAAAAAGAGAGTATCATTAGGTTTTACACAGCCAGAGAGTGCATCAGTTTCTTCAGCAACTTACATTTCTGAAATATGTGTGTGTGAGCTATGCAACAAGGTGTTATTGTATTATATTAGTATGTGAAGATCTGAAAACAGCACCAGATAGCAGCAGATTTTTTGTAGAGCAAACACTCCGCTTTTTAGCAAGCGCAAATATTATTTAATGCTGCAAGATTTTTTTTTTTTTATTCAAACTGTTGAGTAACATTCAACACAATATGGGACGTGTGTTTTTTCAGTGTTTTATTCAAGGTAATATAAAAAAAAGATGCTTCTCTGTTATTGAGAGAAGATAGTTTGGTGTGTACATCCCCTTTGACAATGAAAAATTGAAAAAAAAGGTCAAAATGCAGTACAGTAGCTGAAAAAAATCAACTCCTGGTTTTTGTGGTTGGCCTGAAGTCTGAGCGAGGCACACACTTCCTCCATGTTTGGATTTGCATCGAAAACACAACTGTTTATCACCTTATCATAATGTTCAGAGGGAGATTGTATTGTCTGCTGAAGCTCCCTATCTATTTGTGTCACTCAAGAAGACTGTAGATGTATGTGTGAAGTCACAGGCAAATGATAAAGCTTTGCACATTAAAGGTGATGACTTGTCAGGAAGTTATAGAAGCTCTTTAAAGGCATATTAAAGGTGTCTAACAAAAACGTTAATTAGGACAAAATGTTTCAAATATCAAGAATAATGGATAATACAGAGAGCCCTGAAAGTCTTTTTTGAGTGAGTATGGCTAATGCAGATGAAATGTGGGGCGACTGAATCAGCTCCGCTAAATTGAAAGCCCTACAAGTAGCAAATGAGTTCACATGTGAGGATGTTAGGATTACAAGTTTGTTTCATAATTTAAATATTAATTTAAAAGTTGACGCCAAATTCAAACTCCCTTTTTCTCCCTGGTCAGTACTGCCAGTCTTCATAATATTCATGGCTAATTGGCTCCATTAATTTTGTTTTCCCTCACAACTAATCCACACAATTTTACAACATATTTGGTTCAGCTACTTGTCAATATAATTTATTTAAATAATGTAAATTTATGAAAGAGGCGGCTGTGTTTTGGTCTGGTATCTTATTAGTTTATATAACTGCTAAAAGTCTTGCCACCAAACTCACAACCCAGACCCCATCCTTAAGCTGTCAAGGAAAGCTGTCCACTTTCCATCACCCTGACTGCTGGAGCCCTAATTAGGCACAACATTGCTTTTATTAGCATATGACCTTTACATGTGGTTGTCTTTAGCATGTTCAGTAATGCTCAGAATCAAACCGTGTTTTGAGTTTTAAGAAGTCAGGGATACAGCGAAGGATGAAGTAATGAGAAAAATGTTACACTTATGTTTCTGTTATCAAATAAAATTTTTGAAAAAAAGAAAAATTTTACACTTGAGGCAAATCAAATGACAAAGCTCATTAAAGGAGTAGTATCAATTTTTATCTTTAGTGTAGAAAGGCAAAAATCTGATTCATAAACTTTTAAATCCAATGTTAAACTGAGACAAAGACTTTGTAAATTTGGCTGAATAATCAGTTTTTGAAGGTCAAAGATTAAATAACTTTAATATTTTCTCTGCAAGCATTTTGACACCCTGAAGTAATCAGGTCATCCAGGGTCACGCAAGCAGATTTCCTGATTTTTAACAACATGCAGTGTTTTTTTTATATTCTCCAACATTCACTGGCACACGTGGTAAAAAAAAAAAAACAACATTAAAATAAATGCATATTCCTGTCAGTTGAATAATCTCATGCTGGAAAATGTAGAAAAATCCTACCTTACATTTGGTACTTAATTATTTAATTATGAAAAATATTACTGAAATTGAAATTGTTTTAAGTTAGTCAGAGTTTTGAAAAAAAAACTAAAAGTTAACACAGATCATTTAATTAATTCAAAATTCAATCATTCTGATTTAGCAAATGATGAGCAATACTCGTGTCAGACATGATCATGTTATCCTTAGGTCTGTGGCCACCGATCCAGAGGCCATGCATGGTCCTATGTTTCTGAGCCTCATACTCTGGACATTATTAGCTGTAAATTACAGGTAAAAGTGTCCTTTGTGTTATTCTCTCATATACACATGCTGTATAATTTTGTGCTTGTGAACAATTGTTGACCATTTCCTGCAAAAAAGCAGTCAAGCAATCAAATTAAACTGTCAGTAGGTCGCAGTGCCACTTGAGATTACAACTTGTTGGATAGTTTTAACATCCATTTACACCAAATAAAGCCAGATGTTCTGAGGTTCACTGCCCACCTTCTCTAAGCAGTCTGTGATCTTGTACAATTAAAGGAATAGGCATAGATTGGAGCAGCGTATCTGACACTGCATGTGCAACTTTCTCATTCTTTAATCTTCACAAGGCAGCAACTGAAAAACTAACATGACAAAACTCAGCATCCCAGAGAAATAACCAAGATGTTTTCAAGAGCTGGAACAGCGGCAATGTTGAACGATATTTATGTTACAACCATCTGCAGTGGTTGATAAGAGAAATAAAAAATACTTCATAAGCTTGTTGCACTAGAAGTTATATCTCTACCATAAATGGGAAAAATTGTGAGATGTGTTGTATATATTTTGTTGTAGCATGTTATCAGAAATATTTAGCAAATTAACACGTTTCTTGCTCTCAATTTACTTTACAAAACTATAACATTATTAGGTCTTACATTTACAACAGAGTTAACTCAAAACCACATGTAACAGAATAATAACTTTGTTAATGTAATTTATTACTGTCTGTCTCCAACAACTTCTTCTGTGATGCTAACCTCCTCCAAGTAGATTTGACTAATGTAATTTTTTTTTCTTTGTCACCATAAATAAAAAAGATCCCTCTGTAAATTATTCAGAGGTATTTGGTTAAAATTGAATTCCTCCTAGGCTTGATCCTTGCACACTGCCTTTCGTCAAGCTTATTCAAGGAACAAGAGAAGCTGAAGCAGCAGTTGTGTTTGATTTCAGCTTTGATGGTGCAACAGTGAGGCGCTATTTCAAATAAATACACTTCGGCGCTGAAACACATTGTGAATGTTTTTGCCTGACTATCAAAAGATTTACAGAAAAAGGCACCATTACAACATGTTAGAGCAGGAACATCTTACTTTAACAAAACAGTGAAATTACAATGTTTTGTGCAATTTGTATATTTTGTTTTTCAAAGAACAGGCCTAATCATTTTCACATCATGATAATGATGTGCTTGAAAATGGGAGCGGCCTTGTGTAACATATTTACTTTAATACCTCCAGGTGTGAGAACGTAAGAGTGAGAACATGCAAACTCCACTCAGAAAGGCTTGCTCATTCAACACCACACTGTTGGTTAAAAACAAGAGTAATCTGAACAAATTAGCTAAACTGACACTATTTAGATCAGTTTCTCAAGACAGCAGGTAAGATTTCATTAGTGAATGCATTATAAATTACATACAGTAAGGTGCTGAGTGTGAGTTTCAGAAGATCTCCAAGAGGCCCCTAATTAAGAAAAACTTGCATTGATTTCTCAATCTTTTGCAAATTATCTTCACTCAGCTAAAGCTTGCAGCTGAATGTTTTCACATACCATAAGTATTCACTTATTCTGCACAGGACTTCTGGCCAGAAGAAATAAAAGTAGCTTTTTTTAATAGTCCAGCAAGACAACTTGTAAAGGAAAACTAAAAGAAAAACTAAATATATATTTAAAAAGCATTCTTTTAATGATATTTGTTTACATTTCTGCACAACTGTTAGTGAATGTTAAAAGGCATGAAGGAAGCCTGCAGCATTTGGATTCCTGTTTTGCATCAAAAAAAAAGAAAGAAAAATAACAATGAATAAAGCTCTTTGAAAAACAAGAAAAAGCTTTTATTTATAAAAGCAATTCTTTCTTTCCCTGCTCTCTAAACTGAAATTTGGAATACAAATATGACCAAGTTCTGAGAAGTGAAACCCATAAAAGACCAAAAACATGACTCCTGTTGAGATATCCTATTGTGTCTGCAGTTGTGACTTTTCCGGATTTAGAGGTGAGGAGAGAAAGCTAAGCAATGTCAATTAATTGTATTGACATCTAAAGAACAACACGGCCTTGCCTCTGGCTTTTTTTGTCAAACTCCACATGCAAATTGAACAAGAATTTGCATGTGGAGTATGCTTGATGTGCAGAACTGGTTAGGGAGAGCTCTTTGGACATTTGCTCCCCACCTACCACCCTCTTCCACTGACAAGGAAGTTTATGCCTACGAACCCAAAAATGAAGCATCAAATATATATCCCCTCTGGAAAAAGATCATAATCTCTACGACTGTCTCTGAAACTGGAAAAATTTAGAGGCAAAATAATTGTTATTTACAAGAAACTAATACTTTATTGGAAGTTATATTTATGCCAACACATTTGGTAGACACTTTTATCCAAACCAACTGGTTGGCTTGGCACCAGAGTACAATGAAGATGTGATGTCACTTCATCAGCCTTTTAGGAATGCTCAGTATTTTAGGGATACTTTGAATCCCTAAAATCAGACCCAAGCATGGAGAAGCAGCATTCAGTATCTATGCTCCTCTAATCTGGTACAAACAGCCAGAAAACTGCAAACATGCAAAAAGACAGAGTTCCTCTAAAATAAAGACTAAAACCCCATTTGCTTAGAGTTGACTTTAATTAATAACAAATGGAGCAACATAAACTGTTGTCTATTTTTTTCAATCTCTCCTGGTTTTCCTCTTCATCTCATCTTTTGTGGTTTCAATCATTTAAAATACTTTGCATTGCCCAGTTGCTGAAGATGTGTGGTACAAATAAACTGCCTTGCCTTTATACATGAGGATAGGAACGCAAGCTAACACAAGCTACTTTAAAAGATTACCTTAACTGCAACAGGCTGCAGTAATGCAGCAGGTTGGGGTAGAGAGGCTCTCAGAAGAACAGTCTGCAAGGGTTTCTTAATGATAGACAACACTGTCCTGATCGTGCTTGGTTGGTCACTCCATCATCATGGAATGACACAAGGAAGGAGTATAGATTGTTTTCATCATGTTGTGTGCACTACTAGCCAACACTCCTTTGACGAGATACACCTGAGACAGCATGACTGTAACCATATTAATCACACAACATCCAGGTGAGCATAGATAACCCTGTGCTGTGTAGGTGACACCACTGGTGTGAAGTGCGGCTTTTAAGTTTCCAAGTGACAGCCCTTATAACGTCCTCTCAGTCCTCTAAATCGCAAATCAATAGAAAACTGTTGTCCTTTGTAAAGTAGCACATATTCCCCAACAGGCAACCGTGGTGTTTTTGTTTCCATCTTGTAATACGTTCCATGCTGTCATATTGTGGTAAATGTGTCAAAAAAAGGCTAGTGAGGCAGTTTGCAGGAGAATATCTGTGAGCAGTTATCTTTAAGAGTTAAATAATAGGTCCATTAGGCACAGTGTTTCAGCGCTCTATTCTGTTCTTAAAGGCACCGATGAAGGTCAAGCATAAATGGCTGCTGCTCCCTGTTTGAGCCGTAGACTCGGAGCTTAGCTACAGCTCTGGGAACTGGCTCACATAAAAGGGTCCGCCAACAATGCTGCTGGCCTAGATAGGCACACCAAGCACAATAGTGTGGCTGTGCTAATTTAGAGCAGATCAAACTTTAGGCAATTGCATATTAAAAAAAGGCTGCTTATGAGCCAAATTTAGAATTCAAATGTGCCGAGTACAATGTAGTTGTCATGGTAATATTGGGTTTCAATGTTGTCTTTGGAATTAAATTAGCTTTTTTCTAGTCTTCGCTGATTTGCTTCTAGGAGTTACATAATTTCATTTATACAAAATATGTCCAGATGGTGTTCTCGTTGTTGCCTGAGCCACAGTGCATTGTTCCTTCTCAACACTACATAATCAACACAGTGCTACCCAAGGGGGATAAGAAAGTGCGCCATTATCACCGGTAAGGTGTCATCTAATGTCGCCGTTATCTGTTTCATTAGAAATATTGTGAGCTGATTGGAAGTCATATGGACTGAGAAGACAATTGAAACTCATGGAGTATTTTAGGAATAATATTATCATGCTGGCTGTCAAACACAGTGGCGCAAATGTGATAATATGAGCTGCTTTGTTTTCTTAGTCCATGGATACTTTCAGTTGATGGAATCAGGTATCTGTTCTCTACCAGAGAATCCAATACAGAAGTACAATTACCCAGAGCCAGCACTGCAGAATAGTTAGCATTTAAACTACGCAACTGTCCTTAAAGTTAGTAGTGTTTACATTCGTCTTAATGCAGCCATTGAATTAGGAGTCTTAGTCTTAAATAGGTTGAATCTGTTTTCGGGACAAAAATCTCGATAAGACAGTTACCTTTGTTTTTTGTTTGTTTTTGTAACAAAAACATTTCATTTCATTATTTCAGAAAATAAAGAAAGCGCATAACTCATTTCACTTTTTTAATCAAGGCAATTTTGAACTTCGATTAGCAACTGCTTGCATCATATAAAATCTATTAGTGGTGCAAAGTTATTTCCTTTTTAAGAAAATCTGAAGCTCAAGTAAAAGTTTTGTTCATTAAAAAAACATGTCAATTTGAGCAAATTTTGTGGAATTTTATTCAATCTAACATTGCATCCTATTGCAACACCACACACCAGCTACCCACATTGCACCATATGACTGAAGTTTGTTTTAGGATTTAACTTCCAAGACGTTTCAGTACCATTTGTTCTATTCTCACCGCTTCCCTGCAGGCAAACAGGCATAAGTTGGATACCGACTTTCTCTTTCTTGATTCTGAATTGATTTCCTTTTTCCAGTCAAGAAACAACTCATAAGCCATCTTAGCTCTGCAAGGATGTCAAATCCTAGCGCTTGGTGTCCCAGTTGCATACCTTTTGAACATAAGCGCTTTCAAGTGAAATTAATCAATCTCTTTATCACACAGGCAGTGTCATTACCCAACCACAGAGTGAGAAATGAAAGTGCTAATCGCACAGCAAGTGGGGCCTTTGTGTGGAAAGGCCAGGTTTTCCCGCTCTGCCAGCCTTGCAAATGCGTGTTCAATTGAGTTTTTGAGGCAAGGAGAGACTAACATCAGAACTTATTCAAAATTCTTTGTAAAGAAAATTGAAACATGAAAGTGTCTTGGGATATGGTTCTCAGAAAATATATATTTTTGCGTAAAAACAAAAACTATATGCACATACTGTATTGTTTCCACACTTGTAATAAAATCAGGGAATCTGCAATGTAGATGCACTTTTTGTTGGCACATTTCCTAATAAACATATAAACAGGGTGGAACGTCTTCTCAACCCATTTCAGCACATGAAATTTGTGCGCATAGTTGAGTCTGAAGTTTAACTGCTTCATATACATTGTTATTTCTACTCTGCTCGTCACATGTGGGAGTGTCGGTGAACAGTCACTCAAAAAAAAGTATTATTCCAACCATCAAGGCATACAGACCTGAAGGCTTGATGATGTCAAGCAGACTAAGATTTATGCTCACTGTGTGGGTAAGAACGGGTGGTTACTCTCTCCAAAGAGTGGCTTTCTCTGAAAATAAAACTACTTTTTCTGATTGCTTAGTGCTTGGTAATTTTGCTTTCTAAATATGTTAATGACTCTTACACTGTAGACAACATACCTACAATTTCCAACATACATACAATAGGTGGGTGTGCACGTTCAAATATGCAACTTTTATGAGACATGCTAGACTCAAAGAAAAATGTGTTTTATTGAGTTTTATAAATACTCAGACTACCGGTATTTAAAGTAAAATTTGACTATGTCATAACTTAATCCCACAACATGTAGGACAGCCAATATAAAGTGTCCTGCTAGTATATTGTTATTCCAGAACTGCAATCTTTTATATATTTTGTTGAGATCTTGTATAGAAGACCAAACTAAAGGTGTTGCTTACTTGTGAAGTGGGAGGAAAATTATATATATAGATTTAAATTTATTTCCATCAATAGGCCTGAAAGGTTCTGATACCCCTAAATAAAATCTAGGACAACCAATTACGTTTAAAAACCCGCTAAGGGGTAAGTAGTTTCCACTTGGTGGATAGCATCATGCGGCCTCATTCTTCAAAAACAAACTTAGAAACTTAGCTTTCCAAAAAACTGCTTAAATAATTGAATCTATTTTCCCACACTTGTGTGCAAAAGCAGTGGCCCACTGAATAGAGAAATGATGCAAGAACTGTGCCTGGTGCAGCCCAGGAACCGTCAGAAATCAAGAAATAGGAACAGAAATAAAGTTCAGGAGGAGTTTAGAGCAGAACTAGGCTATAAAACACACAGCAACAACAGAGCAAACATTTCTGGAACAAGTACTATGGTCAAATGAGGTCAAAACCTTTTTTATGTTGCCTACATGATAAACCCTATGTTGGAGAAAACTGACACTAAAAAAACAAACAAACCCACGAGAAGCTGGCTGAAGAGTTGATATTTATTTCCAATGAAATACATCCCATTCTATGTTGTATTTGAGAAAATAAAATAAAAACACCATTGTGGAATAAACTCAACACATTTCACTTTCTAAATGTTAATACTTTGAATTGACTGACCCAATTTTCCTTTGCAGAAGAAAGTTATCATAAGTGTTAAAAACAGCAATGGCCAACAATAGAATATTTTACCTGCTTTCCATGAAAAATGATGGGCTTTGGAAAGTACAATGTCCGAGTGGGCTGGAATGGAAAAGAGAGACGAGATGAGAAGGAAAAGGCTGAGGACGTTCCCAGTGTGCCGTGTCCAGGCGCTGACCCCAAAGTCATCTTTCAGAGTCATAGTCCAGCCCATTGCTGCCTCTCTTACTCCTGTGAGGATAAAATGAAATTTATCACTATCTTAATAGGAAATACATCCAGAAACCTGGGCCAGAATAACCAGAGGTGGGAAGGGACTGATCATAAGAGAGAAGACGAGAATGTCACCGAGACTGTCTGCTGTAAGGAAATAAAACAAAGAACTTTGAGTTCAGAAACACAATATGCAGTGTAAAATGAGGCAGATTGTTCCACCCAACGGAAACAGTTTATTTCAGGCATAGCATGAAGAGCTAGATGGACAGACCTACAGAAAGATTTAAGTTTACAAAGCAACAAAACATTTACATGTTTCACTTGTAATTTGTTGTTTCTTCTGCTACTTTTAATCCTCAATTTGTTTGGGATTTTACTGGGAGAGATCCATGTCACTGACTCACTGTTTAACAAAATTTAGTTGCATTGTAGAATTTGTTATTGTTGACGAGCTTTTCAGCAAAACCTCTCCCAGTAGTTTTTTTCTTCTCACTTTGCTCTTCAGAAGTCCAACATAAAAGCGTTTTATGTGCGCAACAGAAGAAACGCTTTCTTGATAAACATTGACAAAGACACTAATGTTAGTGTTTAGAGATTGAAGTAATCCTTTCATCTATAGCTTTATGTTTATCATTTATTGATGGTGATATCTGTATACATTAACTCAAAAAATAATTTTATTATACTGAGCATAATTATAAAACATCTTTATAACATGGACCTCTGCTTGAATGGTATTTGTTTTCAATTTTTGCAGATCAAATTAAAATAATGAGTTTACTAAGCTTTTTCTTAGTGATTAGAAATCATGAAGAGGATCTAATGGTGGATTAACTACCAAAGAAAAAAATCTGCATTTGATATTTTGGATTTTTATTTGTTTTTTACATGGTGTTTCTGTGGCAGTCCAAGGCTTTGAATTTCTGTTGCTTGATCTTGTTTGGAGAGATTACAGTTTTGGCTTTGGTGATTTTTCTGTGTTTTCATGGTGCTGAATTTTGTTTAATGAAAAAATATGTAGAGAAGAAGATGGCTTGGTGCCTGGACGTGGGGAGCCAGATGCACAGTTATTGATGGACGGTCCAATTTTGTTCGAGCTTTGGCGTTTTATTCCAAAGTCACTTTTAAAATAAATTCAGTGTGCACACAAATCTCAACATTTGGCAAACCAACAAACTTATTAGTAGTAATATGAAGCTGCCAGCCTTTACAGTTCCACCAGCTCTGCAGGTCTGTACTTTAAAGATCTAATCTATTTTGCATGTAATTGAAGTAATTTGCATTTCTTCTTCTTACTGTTGCCTTTCTCTCACATTTCTATCACCAGAATGTACTCTTTGTTCGGCTGACTGAACAACCCACCCTGACTCGTGCACACCCATATGCCAATTAGACACCTCTAGCTGCTGATTATAACCCTCTCTCTCTTGCGGCGCTGTTTGGAAAGCATACCTGACTGCTCCTAGATTACATCCTCCCTCCAGCCTGTCTAATTTGACTATTCACAGGACAAGCAGTTCTCTCTTTTAGGCTAACGGAACACATTAGGACTAATTAGGAAACAAGATCTGGAACCAAACCAACCTATAAAACATGCATGTCCTGGAAGAAGGCCAGTGTTCATTTTCAGATGGACATTTAATTTAATCCCAGGACCAGATTTGTTTTGTTTTTTTTTGTTTGTCTCTTGTTGTTTTTTTTGTTGTTTTGTTTTTTGCAAAAATTAGCCGCAAACGTTTTCACATAAAGCTCGGGCACAGATTCATTCAATCTGCATGTTCTTACTGCCCCTTGAACAAATTCCTCAAGCTCAGTCAGACTGTGTCTTAACAGTAGTTTGCAATTTGTTTTAGGCCTGGTCTTTAACAGGCTTTTTTAACTCAGAAAGGTGCTTTGATCTAAACCATTCTATCCTATCCTGTCATAGCTCTGGTTTATGTTTCGGGTCATTGTCTTGTAGGAATATAATCATTCTCCCCAGTCTCAAATCTTTTGCATTTTCTATTGGGTTTTTCTCCAGGACAGCCCTTTTCAGCTCAATCCATCTTCCCAAAAACTCTAACCAGCTTCCCTGTCCCTGCTGAAGAAAAGCATCCCCATAGAATAATGCTGTTACCAGGTTTCACGGTAGAAATGGTGCGTCAATGGGGATGTTCAGTATTGGTTTTCTGCCGAATATAACATTGTGCATACAGAATAGAACGCTTCATTTTTCTCTGATTTGGACAGAGAAACTCCTTCCGGATGTTTGCAATTTCCCTAACTGGCTTTATTGTAAACTGCTTATGGGGCTTATCAGAAGATTATTTTAACAATAGCTTTCTTTTAGCCTCTTTTTGATCAATTTTACATCCTTGTAATGCATGACTAACAGTTCTCGTATCAACAGATTCTTCTGCATGTACTGTGAATCTCCTCAGTTTCTCCAGAGTAGCAACGAATCACTTGGCTGTTCCTCAATTTAATGCTTTTGTGCTTGCTCAGAGTTTTACTTTGGGGGTATTAGATTGAAAGAGGGTGAGTGCAATTACACACTACACTTCATTTGTCAAAGAAACTGAAAGCCTGTTTTTTTTTGTTGCTGTTTTCTATTTCTAAATTGCAGGCCACTTTCTATCTTATTCTATATGAAAATTCCTCCTAAAAGAGTTTTACGTGTCATGTTGTAGGTTGGTTAATGAACAACCCAAATGAAAAAATGCTGAAAAAAATTTCAGCAAGAAACACATGAAGCCAGAGACAAAACAAAAACAGGAATTCAGGGGGAAAAATGACAACAAAGAATTGATGGGAGGAACCAGCAAGGAGTGATTGAGAAAGAGGTGCTTAAGTAGTGGGAGGTTGAATGCTGAAACAATGAACCTGGGCTGACTGGCTAACTGATTGTAGGTGTAAGTGGAAAGAGCAGAAGGCAGACTGAGAAGTGGGAGAGAGGGAGACAGTGACACAGGTGGTGAGGAAGAGTACAACGGGGGACAAGCCAATTAATCTTATAGTAAAGCAAACTAAAAATAATAAACCTGAGTAAGAATAACTAGACACAATAAATTAGCATCATAAACTAGAATCACTAAGAAAAGACTGAACTAAAAGCAACAGCAACAAGACTGACCAAGCAAAATAAAAACCTTAATAATAATGAAACTAGAATCAAATCAAGTTATAAAACAATAATAATAATAATCAATTTAATTTATAATGCACTTTTCATTAATAAAAATCTCAAAGTGCTACTTAAGAGCCTACCATTTAAGTGTGTGATAAAAAAATAAATAAATTTTTTAAAAAATCGGTTCCAGAGGTATAGATAATGTCCAAGGCACTATAAAGAGAAATGCATGGATTAAATTTCTCTTTTGGAAAAGTCCAGCTCTTAAAGCAGCTAAATATCTAGGTCAAAGGCACCATGCCAGGCTCTCATTGGATGGAAAAAACCTGGAGATCAGCAGCATGGCTAGGATGATGCTGTGCATCGCGTTGGAAACTACATGATCTGAAGGAATGCAATCTGTCGCCCTGTCTCCTGTGGTCCTGGTTTGGTGCCCACTCACTGGACTCAGTCAGCAAAAGTCCTGCAGTTATCATAAGGGAACAGATGCACAGAACTCCACAACCCTCCGTTTCACAGGTGGTCATAACAAATAAGACTTGATGAGATGTTTCCAAATAAAAGAAAGAAGCTAATTTGGTTTGCCAAGGCTCTAAAGAATCAATATGTGATCCTCCAGCCCCTCTTTAAATAAGCCAGACACTCTGCTGAATCCAAGTGGAAACAAACACATTTCACTACAGCCTGAGATGCAACCTTCATCACTGGATTTCCACAAAATTATTTAGCCAACCAGGTCGTTCTGTCTTTACATTCTCTGTTGAATGTAAAGACAGAACGACCTGTCTTTACATTCAACAGAGAATGTGAAGACATTCTCTGTTCGCGCTTCTGTTCCTATCTTGTCTTTGCGGTCTGCCTTCACTACGGTCTGGTTAACAAGGCTGTAAGTACGTTTTCCACATTGTTGTGCATGTAATTGCTTTTGATTGCTAGCAATAAAAACACAGCAACCCATCCTACTCCATCCCTCATCCCTCCTTCACAGATGCATTCACTGAAAGGAATGACCATGAAGCACAGAAACAACTATGATACAAACTTCGATGTCTTTTTGTCTCGTTTTCTTTTGGTGAGCTTTGGTGAGCTTAAGGTTTTGTTTTGAATTGTATGATTTTGAAGTTTATGGCTTTTGTGTTATTTTTTTTATGTTGCAATTATTCTCTCTGCTTTTATTGTTCTGTCTGTCTCAACAGCATGATGTTTGAAACCCAAGATATTCAGGGTTAAAGGAGAATTTGATCATCAAAATACAAATTTCATCTATTGTTAAATCAAACTTTGAACCGATTGCTGGGTCATGTAATTTATTCTGTAAATCCTGATATATACAAATATTGTCCATCTCTGCTTTATCCATAAGCTGCTATATTCATAATGTAGAAAAAGAAAAAGATAAAAAAAGAAAAAGATTCAATGGGTTTCTAGATGATTGTGAACTCAAATTTAGTATGAAGATAAAAATAAGCTACTGTTTACTTATTAGGGGCTCTTTTTCCCTCTTGACTTTTATTTTAAAAAAGGATGAGATCTGGATATCGATGAGATCAAAAAGACACAAATATATTCTAACCTTTTAAAACACTGTAAGTCCAAATGAAAATGTTTAATGCATCACATTTTAGATTTTCACTGTGCATAATGCCTCTTGTCCAGTGCTGGACATAGGCACCCGCCCTATTTTGGAATAATGCATGATATATGGGACCCACCTGTGCAAGGTGACCTCCAGTCATCCCTTTGGGTGATGTTGTTAGTAGAGTTGCGGATGACTCTGGGCAGTCCTTCCAGAGAAGACGTTAGCCGAGCAGAGAGGAGGCGTCTGAAGATGTTAAGTCTGGCAGGGATGGTAAATCGCCTGTGCCAGGCCTTCTGCTTGCAGCATCATGCAATAGCTTAATCTGGTACCAATGAATGTGTGGTAGGCTGGGACTATGTCACACCTCCTGCACCTTCGAGGTGCTAACTCTGTCAAGCGCCCACTCACTCAAGTACCGACTGGGGATGGTCCAACCAGCATGGGCAGCTGTAAAAAGTCTGAGGAGAACAAAAACAGAAGAAAATAAAACAGATTATAAACATCTCACCAGAGACTAGTAAAACTGTTGATATAGACTTGTTTAAGGATAGCTGCAAAGCTACAAATGTCGAAAAAAAGAATGAAAAATGGATCGTAGATGATCGTGACCCCTGAGTTCAGTGTTCTTTATTTTGTACACAATCAGCAGAAACTGGGGTAAATCTGACTATTTGCAATTCATCCCGTTTTCTCATCCAATATAACGCTTCAGTCTACTGCAATGCACACACACAGTTTTGTGGATGAAAAGAAGTATTCATATTACATTTTCAGGTTTCAAACTTACCGCAGAACTACAGGAGACAAATCATGTCACTTGAGCATCATTTTAATGAAGCTCTGGATGTTGTTTATGAATCTTTTCTGAAGCAGCATAAGGAAGAGTCTCTTATTTATTCCTTAAAACACATTCTGATATCAAAGACAAGAGTTGAAGCTTTGGGGGTTTTGCTCTTTGCTATTCAGTGATTAACTGTCAGCCCTGTAGCCAAGGCTGTTCATCGAGCTCACCCACAAGAAACTGATTCTATTAACACTCTCTGCCTTTAGGTCCCATCCACTCCCAAGTTCTGTGAGCAGCTCCGCAGTCTGCTTTCCAACTGACCTGACTGTTCACGGCCCTGAGATCCCCAAATCCCACTGACCCAGAACTTATTACTTAAAGCTTTTAAGGGCATTTTCTTTGCCATTTTATTGTTGTTCAAATTAGCTTGTTGCTGCAGCTGCACTTCTCGGCTTGCAGATGGCTAACAAACAGGATGAATGGAAGCTACTATTGAGGATGGAGCAATAAGGTGAAAACAAACCAATTTCAGCTGTGGACAAATAGATAATTTAATGTAAATCTGTGTATCACCATGAAACTATCAGTCTCTTGCTAATACATTTTTAAAAATTGAAGACAAAACAAAAATCTAGTTTCCTTTTGCTACTTTATATGTGCAATATTTGCACATATAACTAAATGACTGTAGTCATTTAGTTATATTGAAAGAGTGATGATTTATATTTTAAGTAATTTAGCACCATTACAGCTTTGCTTCAAAAGTAGTTGTGGGTATTAATGCAAAATATAAAATATTTATATCCATTTGCTATTAAAATAAATAAGTCTAAGCTAATATCAATATAAGGCATAACACAATTTATTTGATTACTGATGCCAGATTTAAAGGGCTTTTTTAATGTTTTGTTTTGAATATCTGACCATATGTTGTTTTGAGTCTAAAACATTTAGAAATGCATAACTTTACACTTGCTAAATAGCGTTCCCATTTTTCAATCTTTACCACTCCATCTTAACAGTCTGTATTCAGATTTAGCAGCTCTGCAGAAGAGAAGAATGTAAATATAAGCATCCAAAGATAATTATGACACTTTGTTTTAACTGTAAATTGTGTAATTATAAATGCAGCTGAAGATGTAAGAATTATAGCAGTGTTGCACATTGTGTCACATTGTGCCTGTTTGGTTTATTTTAGCATACATATTTTAAGCAAAAATTAATATAAACGTTTAAATAAAAGCATTCTGGGTGGGAACATATCCGTTACAGCAGACACCAGATTCAGACTGGAGCCCGAAAAAAAAAACAGAACTGAAGCATTTCTACTTTATACGATTTAACTGCTGTGGCTTCACCTTGTAGTCTTAAGTCAGAGTTAAAAGCTGGCTTTACTTAATAGCAGGGCTTTTGCTTTGCAGTATCTTTGTTGTTTTCGGTTTCATCAGACTGTGTGCATGTTTTCAATGTCGCCCGTCATTTTCTGAAGGTGTCTTTCACTTCATGTGTGATGCTGTTGCAAAATATTAATTCTGTTTTTGTTTCAACTTCCAGTTTAGTAAACAAGACACTGACAAAATATTCCCACTGCAATGGTTAGATCCTTATTTTGAATATGACAAGCTGTAAAGACAGACAGCAAAGTGAAGCTGATATATTTATGTAACCTGCACCACACTGGGAAATGAAGACCTACATATGTTGCCAAATTAAGAACACTATAGTAACACAGAATTCAAATAGCATAATTGCAATCTTATGCTCATATGAGCAGATATCAAGCAGGGTTTGCCCCCATGTATTATAAGCCTGGCGGGCCACCAGGCTTTACTTGTGCCCCCTCCAGGAAAAGCAATGCTTATTTATTCAAGTCTCTTTAAAATGTTTGCATTTTTTAAGACCTGGTGTTCAGGTATTAATCTTCCAATCTTTTAATAACACATAATTATCAAGTGATACTTTTAAATTTCCTGTCAACTTTAAACAAATTTTAACTCATAGACATAAAGGGCAGCAGGATTAAAAACTGCCCTACCACCCGACCACGGGGCTTTGCAAATTTTCTGGGGGAAACCTTGTCTCAAAACTGTCACATCCCTTAATTTTCAGTTTTGATATTGAAGAAAATACTTTAATGTTTGGGAGTAGTTAAAGAGTATTATTCATATGTAAAAGATGATATTTGAAATTCTTAAACTTTTCTCTTAAAAGACTTAGTTGCAATGCTTTATCAAAAAACCACATACTGTTACTGCAGGTCCTTTTTGGAGTTCTTTCAGAGACCTAAAATATTTTTTCCAGGCTGTCAAGCTGTTGCACATGGCACTTTCTGAAAAGGGTAGATATCTCCACCCTTCCAGTCTCAAACAGTCCGCCTCCCGAAGGCAGCTGCTCCTGGAACTGAGGTTATCAACTCAATCAGCTGCATGTTTATCACTGTTTTTGAACATACCATGCTTCTTTCACCCCGTCTCCCTGTGCTGCAGGTGCAGGGGTATTGCTAGTTAAGGAAGCAGACAGAAGAGCAGGACTGATGCCAGGAGAAGAATTATAAAAAGTTCCACACCTGCAGGCTCACCAACCACAAATATCAATTAAATGAAATGAAACACAAAATCAGGCTGAATAAGGTTAAATGGCTCATATTTTAAAGGTGCCATCTTTTGTTTCCTAAATCAATACCCAGCAATGACACAGCAGAGTGTCATTACAAGCAGGGTGTGCACTCTGGAAGATGGATGCAGATTCATCAAATAAGTTTCTGTTTATTATTAAAAAAGAGAGAGAGATTGATTCCTGGGTTGCAAACTTTAAATTACAGGGAAGCTTCTTTTTTCTTTTTCTATTTTGAAAAGTTGAATGTTTCTTTTATAGTTTTAAATAAGAGTACCAAACTTGGACATGACAATGTGCAGAAGTACCAGAACGATAGAGACTGATCCCAGCTGCAGCATAAACTCAGGTGTTCCAGGAGGGTCAAAAACTCATACTCAAGTGCTTAATTTAAATCAGAATGCTTTACTTTCTGCCTTATTTTTTTTAAAAAATCACTATTGAAATATTAAAGATAATTTTTGTAGCTCCGTTTGGTACTATATTTTCTTCATCTCATCACCAGATGTCAACATCTGCACTTAGTTTAGGCTTAGATACTTTCCATTGTAAACAAGTACAGAATACAATACATTAAATGCTATTTTACTTCCCAAACAGCTTGGAGGCAAGTGTAGGCTGGTACTGAAATACATCGCTTAATTTCATCACAAAATACAAGCCCAGTTTGCATCAGAAATGCTTATTTTACATAGTAAGCTATACAAAGGCTCTTGGATGAGCTAAAAATTAAAGATGTCCTGAAGATAAGATTCATTTAAACTACAGTTTGTAAGCTGCTGTCAGTGTGTCTGCTAACCTACCAACCTCAGACTGGCAACCTGTGCAAATAATCTGACTGATTAACCAGCTAATATCAGGTTGTCAAAAACTGCAAGCATTAATCAGCATGTTTACTAAATGTACTCAGAATCCAAATAAAAAAGTCCATCTATTTATATGTTATATAAGCAGCATCAAGTAATGAATACTTTTCTGTTTTAAATTAAATAAGGAAACTCTTGAGATGGATTCTGTATAACTTTGTGTCATGTTTGCAATGTTGTGGTATTTTTGCTCACTGTTCTATCACATAAGTATCCTGGCCCATGTCCTCTGAAGATGAACGGTAAAACTGATCACATTAGTCACATCAAATATAGGAACACGAAGGAAATATTTATGCCATGATGCCTTAATACGTGCTTTAATAAGTCTTCCAAATTCTTGTTCAGTCTTGGTTAGTGCTTCACTTGAGGTAGAGACAAATAAATCAAGCAAAGCTGTATTAAAATTCTATCCCTTTTGCTACACGGCATTCGGATGAGAAAAAGAAAGGAATAACTGCCCAGAGTGACTGATCCCAGCTCAGCCTCACATCTTTAAATAAAAAAAAAAAGACTGAAGAAACCCAGAGAGTCAGAAGCTGCCATGCATTTTAAAGATATGTGGATGTACTTCAACGTTAACAGACATGGGTGTTTAAAGGAGAATAACACCTTGATGCACCAAGGCTGCTTCAGGCATGTTGAAAGGTGTTAAATTACACAGCTAGATAGTCATGCACCATTTACTCTTGTACACACCTTCCCCACTCAATGTAGGCACATGATTCAACAGTCCTTGGAGAAATCTGATGCTAATTGATGCAATGCCTAAAACAAAGTCAGAGAGCACTGCCTCGTTAGCGCCATAATTCTCACTGAATATTTTTTTCCCACCATACATTTTTCATAAAACATATGGATGGGGGGAAAATCAGGGATGTTAAAGCAGTATGGAACAATGGGAGCACTAAAGCTCCACAATAAAAAGTATTTATCTGTTTTGCGGAATACACTGGATAAATTGCCCTTGAAGCACAAACTTGTATACTAATTTGGTGTTTTGTGATTGTATTCAGGACATCTTGAAAGATTTTCATTTGCTTCATATTTTTCTCTTTGTTTGGGATGCTGTTCATTCTAACTTTACTTTAAACTTCTCTGCAGCTTTATCTCTTATATATCATGTGTGATCTTTGATATTCATGATGCCTTTTGTTCAATAATGTTCTGAAGAAACCCAGAGAGTCAGAAGCAAACCTAAAAAATACTTCATATAACGGTTGCATTCTATAATGCCAAACATATTACTGTAATACCAGTGCTTTTTTTTTATTTCTGCCTCCTTAATAAAGATTTTACTTTTCTACAAAAAATGTGCTGTTTTGATTAAATATATTATTACAATAAAAAAAGCATATCCTTGTACTTTACAATTATGCTCTGCTTTATGTTGGTGTACGACAAAAATATATTGGATATGTTTTTGTAGTATCAAATAAATGTATAAATGTGTTATCATTACATTTTAAATAAATTCCACTAAGACATAAAACTGAAAATCTATGTAGCTCCCACCTTCATGATCCCAGACATAATAGACAGCATATAAGGAATGGCTAAGGTAACAGTGCTACAAAACTAGTGAACAAAGTAGAAGAGAATGTTAGAAAATGACAGCTTGAAAGAGAATCGAGACGAGTCCCATATAATCAGATTATTGTTGTGCACCTGGCTTCACTGCTCCAACCTCCAGTCTCATTAAAAAAAAAAAGCTTATAATTACCACAGAACAAGCTGTAATCCTGGTCACTCCATCTCCATTTTTTTCAACTGATAGTCTCCGCTCCTGGGACTAGAGCATTCAGGTAACCGTATCTAAGTCCCAAGTGCCTTAGATCCAGAAGGGACTGTTGCCCAGAAAGGGAGCCATCACTGTGAGCAAAGAGGAGCAGCATGACAGCGTCAGGATTAATTTTTGAGGAGGTCTGCTTGCCGAGGCTGGCAGATAACATGGGTCAGTGGTCTCAGAGACACCTGGACCCTGAAGCAACGGGTGTCCCTCTGGAAAATATCTGTTAATGCACCGTGGGTGGTGGTGGTGATGTGTATTCACATATGCGTGTGTTTGTGCGTGTGGTTGCATACGTGTGTGGGTGGGCTGGAGGAGGAGCTGATACTTGCTTAGCCCGAAGAATTTATCCAGAGACGACTGAAACCTGGAAAAAGTCAATATGTAGAGGGAAAAAAAATTGTGAGCAAGAAGGGAATCAAGGGTGAAATTAAAACCCTGCTGCAAGTGATAAGTAGTTGTGATGTAAAGTCTCTTTATTTATTCAAAAGCAAGGAACGCTGTGGTTTGAACCCAGGTTCCACCATGTCAGAGCAAGACAACGTTACATGCACATAGGGGAGATGAATCCCTCACTTCATTGTTTATTTAAAGAGTGTGCTGTAGCTTAGTTTTTTTATAACATTTATATTGTTACGTCAAGACTCCTATAATTTTACATTTGGAAATACCTTAGCTAAACTGTACATGTCAAGGGCTCAATTTGTACTTTTACTTACTGCACTTGTTGAGTTGTCCTCAACAAGCATGAACACATAGAGGTTTTCTTTTGCAAAAAGACTAGTTGTTTACTTTGAATTATATGCGGAAAAAATATTTGTGGCATAAAATATATATTCAGATAAGAACATGGAAGAGAAGCTGAAAAAGGTTTACAAGCAAAAAGTCCTTCAATAACTTAGGCAATGCAACCAAATTTCAATGAGCTAATCAAATTTCTATACGCTACTTCTCTACTGTCAGAAAATATGGCTATGTGACTTCGATCAATTGTATCTATATACCCACAAAAGGTCATTTAAGAGCTCATTTGGTTGGTCGAAGGTCATAATCACTGATATCTCAAGAGTTGAGTTATCCTCAACAAGTTCAGAACAGGAAAAATCAGGTGAACAGAAGGTATGTACTATTATGTACTAGTTATTAGGATTTTATTCATCCTAATAACTTATGAATTACATAATTTCAAATAAAATAAATAGACAATGGTTTAACTACATGGGGTTCAATGGCAATTTGTTGAAACTAACTATAACTACAAAGGAGAAAGTTAACCTGTAGGGTAACTCCAAAGAACGATTGAGTACATTCCTGACATGGATGAATCCCACTGTGTGGGGAAAAACTTACAGCTCATTCTCACTTAAACTCAAGTGCAGATTATCAGAGGATCTCTAATTTCTCCAGTTAAAAAAAAATAAAAAAAACTCTTAGCACTATCCAGCAGGCGCACTGTGGCTATTAGAGAAAAGTTAAAGGAAACCATCAAGGAAAAAAAAAAAACATCTGACTGAAGATCAGTTTAACTGGCGTAGACAAACAATATTTGACATTTCCACCTTAAAAGGTGAGTCTAAAGCTCTCCAGTTAACAATTTTAGGCACTTAGTGTGAGCTCAGTGGAGCTGTGTTTTAAGGAGGGCTTGATATATAATTCTACCAAGAGATAAGATCTCTGAGCACTGAAGGAGCCGTGCACCAGACTGGATGATAAGTTTGTTATTTCAAAGATTAAGATAGTAGATCCATGAATATGTACAAGAAAGCCTGTTTAGCTCCTTTTACTGGGAACTACGGTTTTGAGAAGAAAGAGCACCAAGATAAACAACTTCCTGTATTGACTGATGACTGCCAAAGGGATCAAACTTTAACCTCATTGAGCCAGCTCATTTTAAGAGAATAAACTCTTCAGAAAGCTTCAATACGTGTCAAGAGGAGAGACTTAACTAAGAGTTACACACTTATATTTCCCACTAAATGCAGAAAAAAATGGGACTATTCTTTAAAATAATGACAAATCCTGAAATAGCACAAATGATTTGCCAGGTACCACAATGAATTTAAATAGAAATTATTTTAAAAGCAGTGCCTGGTCCGAAAAAATAAATAAATAAATAAATAAATAAATAAGGAAACACTGCAAGTTTATCATCACTCAAGAGTGTCAGTATCATCCAACGCTGATGAGCAGGAAATGGAGAAGATAGAAACCAATTTGTCACTCACCATGGGTGTTTATATAGAGGCGTAGCAAGAAAGAGAATAAGTGCTTTGTTTTGGCAAAGACAATTAGGCTTTTTTCTGTGTGATCAAATTCCACCAAGCAGTATTCGTTTCTCAAACATATCAGAAGAATACACAATAATTTGAGAAGTTTGCAGTGATTGCATCAAATGCTTCATGCATCACATGACTTAAAAAACAAAAGCCGGCTACATGCTTTGGTTGAAACACCCACTTAAGCACATTGTGAAGAAATATTTCCTAAGAGAATGAGATTGTGATGCTGATAGAGATTTTTAATATCAGTTCCTCAGGACTAAAACTAGGTTTAACTACACTTATCAACTTTATATATTATAATTAATAGTTTTCATTTATATTGTCACTGAGGTAATGGTTTACAATGTGTGTTGGTAATTTTACCATATCAGTCGTGTCTTAAAAATGCATTATAACACAAAATCTAAGATTTTATGGGATAGATTAACAGTTGGCATCTCTCAACTGTGAAGTGTGAGAAAATCATAAATTTTTAATCAATCAGGCTGAATCAAAACTGTAGAGACACCTTCACCTGCAATAACAGCTGCAGGCCAATTGGGGTTGTCCTCTAATGCATTTGCAAACTGTAAATTTTGTCTATTTTTAGAAAAATAGCCCATTTCAGTTAACTTGGATGGATGGAATAAAAAGACCAGTTTTTAACTTTTGTCACAAATTTTAAGTTGAATTTAGGTTTGGCCTCCGGCCGGTCTATTCAACCACAAAATATACTTAGATAAAAATAATTTTATCTAATCTTTGCTTGTATGCGTCTCAAACTATACAGAATTTCAACCAGTTGACCAACAGTTGTCAACAAATTCTCTGGCTAAAGAGATTATGCACTACTTAGTGTGTTTCACTTAAAACCCCGTGAATATACTTTTGCCCCTTTTCCACCGACCCGGCCGGCCCGGCTCCGCACGGCTCGGCTCGGCTCTGTAAAAAATGTATTCAGTTTCCACCGGCCATGTTTGGTGTGCAGAGAGGAACGCCTCCTTGCGTTCAGGGGGAGCGAAGGGGGCACTGCAAGCCACGCCTCTAGACTTTTGCGTCCTTGGAAAATAACGAAAGGAGAGAGCTATGGACAACGTTGGGTCCGTGTTGTTGCTATTTTTTAAACTTATTGGGATCTTCCTGAAGTTTCAGGAAGAAAGACGCAGTGGAAGAAATGCTCAGGATGCTGCGATTGTTGCACGCAGAAGAACAGCTGTTATCCACCGGAGATTTCATGCTTTACAGCGTCTTCAGCACGCCCTCGGCCAATCAGTGAACAGCAGCGAAGCTTACGTCACCAGTGCTGGCCGGGCTGGCTCTGCTGACCCTGCTCTGAAGCAGGACCTAAAATAGCAGCGCCAGCCCGGTTAAAAAGGTCGGTGGAAACGCAAGCAAAGCGAGCGGAGCCGGGCCGGCCGGGTCGGTGGAAAAGGGGCAATAGATGTGCATGGTTCTAACATGACAAAATGGGAAAAAGTCCTAGTGGTATTAAAACTTTTCCAAGACATTGTAAGCAACAGTGGAAAAGACTGGTATTAGGTTGATGCTCAAATCTCTTCCTTTTCATTCATCAGCACAGCAGGAGCACTTGTCTGGGATTCAGATGCATCATGTTAAAGGGAAGCTAGGAAATGTTGCATAAAGTTGCCTCTAAAAAATGCCGTTCTGAATTTATTTGCTGCACTTTGTACATTTTGGTCAGAATGTAACGTGTACAGGAACCCTTCCCTTGCATTTGAGCAAGTCCCAAAAGTTGAACGACAAAACTAAGACAAAATCAAAGGAAATGCCAGGAGTTATTGGAGTGAAAGCCAACATATTATATCAAGAAAACAAACTAAGCGTCTCATTCTCCCATTCAGTCAGAAGTAGGAAGGGTATTACATTGATTGAGGTTCACTGTCTTGTTACTCTTTTAGTGTTATTCAGATTGCAAAAGAAGATAGGACTCTAGTGAGAAAAGAAAAAAAAAAACAACGAGGCCAGTCGCATTAAATTACTCTGAGACAACAACAAGATCTCCAACACTGTCTTGAAATGTAATCTATTGATCTGTGGCCTGGGGCGTGCCAGGCCGCTACCAGACATTTCTCATCCTCACCTTCTTCATTACAGCCATAATTTTTTTTCTTTCATTCACAGAATACTGTGCAAAAGCTTCAAGTTCCACGCTATCTCGTTGTCAAAAATGGACACAAAGGGGGTTTAGGTAGAGTTTAAATTCAGAACAACTGTCATAAAGAAGATAACAGGTTTTTCTTCTGTCAGTCAAACAACATTGGTAAACCTTTATATTAGTACAGAAATCTTTTCTCTTTTAGGTGCCCATTCCCTATCTACTAAACATGCAAACATGGTTTAGTTTTGAAAAGAATCTAGGATAGACGCACATAATTACAAGTGAGGTGCATTTAGAGTGGCCCACTATCCTAACAAGTGTGTTTTTAGATTGTCCGAACAAAAGAAATCCATATTTCACAACCACTTTGCATTATTCACCAAGCCGGATGTCACAAATTAAGTGCAGATGCAAACATAGCATTAATTCAGCTGATCAGAACAAGTATCACCTACTTTAGGCTCTGCCTTTCTCATGCCTCATTCTAAGGAGTTGGGTTATCCTGAGCTAACTCTGTAGTTATCTATAGGTTTATGCTGCTGGAGGACAAACACACCACTTTTCCATACATCCTTCTTATAGAGATCTATAAAAAATTAACTGAATTGAATTTTGCATCAGGTTACAATTTTGTATTCCGCCACAAGCATACCAGATGCAGTCAAGTTGTCAAAAAGAATATTTTAAGATTAAAATAACATTGCCTGACCTGATGAGGCTTTTCTTATTTTTTTTTTAAAAGAATAATATTTCTGAAATTAGTAATGCTGCAATGAATGCCTTTGTAACAATTGGTGGAAAAAAAAAATCTTGCCTGGGTTTGTGTGCCAATAGTCCAGTGTAAAAAGACTGTGGTGGAAAATTGGATCAAATGAACAGTAGAAAATGACTACAATTCTACAACAATGTAACAAACGTCATATAGCAAAATCACATAAAGGGTTAGATGAGCTAAAGGTAAAATATATGTACTACTAGCTTGCAAAATATACAGTATTTTATCATTCAATAGGTGCAGCCAACCCTGAATCAAACTAACAGAACCAAGCAGCAGAGGCCTTCCTACCTAAAATAACTAACACATTGGCATAGGATGAACTAATAAAATGTATTGCAGAAATCCAAAAGACTTAACCAAAATCTGCTGGAACTAAAACACCAAGTAATCCCATGGATTTATCTGGCTATTAGAAGCTCAGCAAAATCTTACAAATATCACTGTCCATAGATCTGGGTTAAAAACAGGACTTCAGGTCCTACAACAATTCATTAGAATGCCCAAATGGCCATTTGACCCCGCCACCATCTTGATATCAACCAAACATTAACGTTGTAACAGCAGCAGAAACTCAAATTAGGCAACAAGAGCATCATAATTATTAACAAAAATACAAAAAAGAAATCTTAGGAATATTTATCCAGAGCAGCATCATGCTAACCAGAGCAATATAAACATCAAATAAAAAACAGTAACTGATTATCAGCGAAAAACAAATGACAGCAGCGAAGAATAGAATCACTAAACAACTGAAAACACGAGCAGAGAAAGATGGTGGCTGAAACTAAACAAGACACGCAGAGAAACAAAAGCTGCAGCTTACCGATGGTATGAGAAATCCATCGACCACCATCGCCGCCATTTTTAACTTTGTCACTGGCGGTTACTTTTTCTCCTTCTCCACGTCAGTGAGGACTGCGCCGCAGCGCCCCCTACGGACGAGCCGCCGCTCTACTGCGCCACCACCATATGGTTTCCGAATTATTTTAAATTCAATTTCCCAATAATAATTTTGTATCAATGTCACCACAGCCAAACAATAAATGCTTCTCTTCTAATCTTATGATCAGCGGGCACTGCCCGTCACCTAGCAACGAAAACCGAGCCCAGCTCCTCACCTAGCAACCCAAGCACAGCTCTGCAAGCATGTTTGGTCAGCTGATTTTACAGCTGTATGCGCTGTACAATTGTGCTGGAAAAGACAAATGTTTTATTGTTTTCCTACCCAGGCCATCTGGCAAATCACTGTCCTCTTTAGAAGTTTTAACTAAAAAACTGGGGCAACCGAAGTTTTAACTTCAGCTTCCTCCTGTCACATGCCCTGGTCAAGGCACTTAACACCCTAAGCTGTGCATATTAGTGTATAAATGTGTGTCCAAATGGATGAATGTGACTCTAGTGTAAAGTGCTTTGAGTGGTCAAAATGAGTGGAAAAGAACTAAATAATGTTTAAATGTTTGTGGTCAGTGCAATAGTATTTGAGCTACACATTTCCTGCCAAACTGAGGGATGTAAAACATGTAGCTCAAAAGTTTTCTCATACTCTGTATTTCACACATTCAGTGCAGTAAACCTAATATGTCACACCTGGTCTTTAACAATGTTTGTGCCATCTGCTCAACACATGGCACAAATATCTGTGCCATCAAATTCATAACTTTAAAGACAAATATTCTCCAATATATGGCTTCACAAGGCAATATATTTCCTTGTGATAAAGAGCCAGGAGGGCATTGGCAGAAGATGTCTTACATATAATTTAATTCTGTTGACATAAATTTTTAAGCTGGGTCATGTTGCTCATGCTTCTAAAGTCTTACTAAGTATTCAGGCTGATGGGAAAAGTAGGACTCCTGCATTAGACTTGGATATGACATCATGGTGATCCAACAGCATGGAATACAGCAAAATATGGAACAAGCACGCATAATCTACATCTCTAATTCAGCACTCATTGGAAGTGATCCGCAACATCATAATTCTTTAACATCGCTTCGCTCTCAGGATAAGCCAGATTTTCAACAGATCTTTTTCACGAAAGCAAGTCTTTGCATAGAGAAATGCTTGTGATGCCAGTTATAGAAGACAGAGCCTGTTTCAGCAAGCCAAACAATGCTAGCACTAGGTTTATTGTGTTCAGAAGCAACGTGGTTCTCTGATTCATGAGAATGACTTTCTGATCTCCTGCCAGTAAACCAGAAAACCTTGGATCCCCCAGTTGGAAGTGAAAATTGGAGGATAATCCGTGACTCTTTAAGGTGTGAGCATTAAGATGAAAAAATGTGCTAGTGCAGGTGCTGGAGACATGTGATAATTCTGAATTATTGTACAAAAGAGTTCATAAATACAAATCTGTAAATATATTTATCGAGTGAAAGAATAAGAATTTCCAAGCACATTTTTGAAAGAAAGAATTGTGTCCAGATCATCAATGCATAATCTAAGTGGGAACTTTCCATTGACTTCCATTCATTTCTAAAGCCTAAACCTAACCTAAACGTTACCTTTATCCTTTTCCTAACCCTAACCATCACATACCTAACCGTAACCCTAACCAAAACTCAATTCACACCTTAGTCCTAACTCTGACCCCTGACCCTAAAACAGGGTTTCTCCAAGTGGGGACCAGGCTTAGGTCCCCACTTGGCTACCATTGGTCCCCACATGGTAGTGTCTGTTAGGAAAATTGTCCCCACATGGTAGCATACACATGTACACGCACACACGCACACACAAAGATAGTTAGATAACAGGAGCACACTAAATCATAACTTCATTGAAGCCATATATTGTTCCTCAATATATGGCTTCAATGAAAATTTAAACTGGTCGAATACTCGACAAATTGGAAAAATACATTCAAGAATGTTCATGGCAGTGAGTGAGGTGAATATCTAGAGTAATATAAGAGAAGAAGAAGATATAAAAATGAAAATCTGGCATAAAAAACACAAATAAACTTGCATGACTTATTTATGTTTTGGTAGCTCGTTCTTTGGTGGTATACAGCCTGTAGTTCACATTTATTCACATGAATAAATATACTATGATACACTTTCCACTAAAACAGCTGTCCTTTCCTCTACCCCACTGAACAACTGTCAGATTTATGTTGTTGTGATTGTGACCAACATCATCTCATTAGCTCACAAGTTGAAAATGCTGGTTGAAGAATGGATTTCATCCCATAGCAATGCACTAAGGAGGATTTGACAGGCTTCTGCGGTTGTTTACAATTATCACACACACAACATTGAAAACCCTGTTTGTGATGCGGTTAAATTGTTAATCATTTAATTGCAAATATTTAAAAAAATGTTTAGAGTGTAGACTGTAAACCTGTTATGTTTCTTTGTGATGATATAATTATGTAGTTATCCATATTTAAAGGAAATGTTAACTTCATATATTTCAGAGTTCAGGAGGACTTAAAAATAAATGGGAATTAATGTCCAATTACTTTCTTTTATACTCCAGTCTTATTATTTCTTTTTGAAAATATTATATAATCCCAGTTAAAGATCATAACTGATATACAGCTTCTTTGTCACATTAACATGATTGATTGATTCATTCAATGTGTTCATTCATACATCCACATGCTTCTAACATTCACTTTTGCTGGTACACAAAACAAAGGAGAGGGGTAAAGGTGCAGTTCTCTTCATTAACCTCCCATCCCCATGTAGATTCTCAAGAAAAGATTCAGGGGTTAAAACGGTTTCGCAATATGACTCATTGACTGTATCTGGGTGTTGTTTGTGCATGCCAAGCCAGAATCTATGGCTTCACACATGGTGCTGAAATATCAGCACCCTAACTGGGTTGTACACTGATAAATCTATAGTGGTGTCCATTGTGCTGATCTAGCAGTCATTTTTGTTGCCGTGCCATCTTTTACTGCCAGCCTTCCACCAGCCTCAGCTCTGATCTTATTCTCTGAAATATCTACCATAAACATACTTTCCAAACAATGTGAGGCCTGACTTGTTTTACTGCGTATGTTATTGTTGGTGAAGTGTTGAAGAAAAACATAAAATTTCTCAATTAGACCAACAGATGCCTTTACTCTGACAGAGTCAATGTTTTAAAATATTAAATCCAAGGGCTGATGCTGCATAAGGCTTTGTACTTAATGAGAATGTCCTTATCTGGTCCCAAGCATTGGGTCCTGATCAAGCACCGATTAAGTTATTGGCACCAGCGCTCTTTTTTACACTCATAGTCAATATATGTTCTGATAAGCCTTTTTGGTCAGATTAAAAGAATGTTTTGAAGATAACAACTTTAAGCAGGTATTAAATCTAGCTTTAAATAGGCCCACATTTCTCTATTAGAAATGTGTATTGCTGGTCTTATGTAATGTTCTAATCTTGCATGGCAGAAAATTATCAGATTTAATAAAGAAAGCCTTAATTGGGGTGGTATTATATATTTTCTTGGAGCCTAGTCTCATTTTATAGCACAATGAAGTAACAACGTTACCTTGCAATTCGACTAGGTGTTTGCTAATTGCTGCTGCTGCCGCTAGTCAGGTGGAGTTTAATGGGGAAGGCCTGGGGGAGGGGTGAACTGTGAGACAGAAGGTCAGCTGGGGCTGCAGCCTATTTACACAAAGCATGAGTTTTGTAGAAATAAGTGGTGAGAACAAACATTTAGGCACCCCCGAATTGCTGCCAGGGGAGAGTCAGGGATTCGGGTACGCTTTAATGAGGGAATAACATGACAACATGGTATATAGCTCAAAAAAGTTGATTTTAGATAATACACCCTCTTTAAAAACCACAGTCTGTGTGCAATTAATCTATATAAAATGTTTTACTTAATGAATTGAGTTACTGAATTAAATTAACTTTGTAATAACAGTCTAATTTGTTGAATCTTGCTGTAAATCCCAGTGATTGTCATTGTTGTACTGTTTACGATGATCCCCAGCGAGCTGTTTAACCACTAGTTTATACAAGTCAGTCTGTCTCTAGATGTATTTCGACTGGAATCAGACAATTTCCAGCATCATCAGTTCAAACCGGTCAATTCTGCTTAATGGAGCAATAATCATTATCCATGTGGTTTTGTTTACTAAATATAATCTGCTTGCACAAAAGTACAATGTGAGAGCAAACCACACCAAACAAACACAATAATAATAATAAAATCAAATCCACTTTTGGTCTGGACTAATCAAGCAGACCAAAGGATTTTTCTGGTCTGAATGCTCCCTAATGTCACAACACAACCTGATCCCTTTTAACTGCATAACCATCTGTCTAGTTTTGGAAAGGTTTAGACTACATTACCATCAACTAACATTTAAACTTGTGACCATTACTGTTGAATTGAAGACTAAAATTATACCATTATATTCTCCTGAATTTTAACCGAAGCAAATGTAGCATAAGCATCGATCACACACATTAAAGGATCACCAGACAGCTAGATGGATGCTTGGAGTGAACAGCTCTCAATATGACTGTTCTCTAGTCTGTCCCTGCAGTCTGTAATTTATCACAGAAGGTAAAAACACCCTTGCCTCCCTGCAGCAGTCTGCGCAGCTGGGCAGATTTACTCTGCCAAACTAGCCAGACTGGACTGAAACTTGACAGCGAACTTTCACAGAAGGTCAACAAACCATCCTTGGAGTGAAAAGGGAGACAAGCACAGAGTTTGCTGAAGGCGTCTAAGATTAAAAAATATAAGCGATTTGTATAGAGTTGCCTCAGATTAGGAGGTAATTAATTTCTTAAAGTCTATCTAAGTAAACATACAGAACAATGTCAACATCAGACTGTGTTTCTTATTAATGACATCACCCCAATGTTAAAGGTTAAGCACTGAACTTAGGTAGCATGATTCATAACATTAGTTCTTTACTCTAAGACAACAAAAAGATGTTGTTGCAATTATACTAAGACAGGAATAATTAAAAAGTATGCACACTTGAGCTCAGCAAGATCAGTTTTTACATCCTGCTCATACAACATGGTCAAAGTACATGTTTCAAAGCATCTTATGCAATAAGAGCTGTATATTCAAGGAGCCGCCATGAAACTTGTTTTTTGAATTACACTTCTAATGCTAATTCTTGCAAATTAGAGATAGAACATCCTGTTGCAAACCAACCCGCTTAAGAAAAACCTTTGAGATGTGAACATTTTGCAGAAGCGCTCCGTGAAATCAGTTTCAGCCTCGGAGCGTAACCTCAGAGGGAAGCTGAAAAATGTCCAAGTATAGTGTATATAGAAACACACGGGCTGTGCATCAACAGAGTGCTCCATCTGACCTTCCCTGCTGTTGAGCACATTACACTTCAATTAACGACAGCATCCTGCTGCGACCAGAAGGAACAGCTGTGCAGCCCACATGGTGGTAATTCAATGAGAGCTACAGACAGGGGGACATAAAACTTGATCTACCAATCAGACACACCTACACACAAGGGAAAACAAATTTACTCTGCTGCACTATAAGCTTTTAGAGGGAAGTGTAAAAAGTATGGCTCAGACTCTAAGATACTCCAATGGTGCATAGAATCGCATCAGAAATAATGCTGAGCTACGCGGTGAAAGTAATTTAATTCCACATGCCACAAAAAAACCTGATTAGCGGCTATGTGCTTACCTAATGGATCCTAACAGTTCATGTTAGCTTCACAGGGATTCTCTATCATTGATGGAAGAACTGCTGACTATAATCTAATTCTTTAACACACTCTGATCCAGCTACTTTTACCACTGCAATGTGATTTATTTAGTCTGGAAATGATCCAATGAAATGGGACAGAAGGAACATGCGGTTTGAAGAACAGACGCAATTACTGCATGTAAGCAGTATTTGCATCTGCTAGCATGCAGATGTTAACACTGGATAGTGAATAAATAATATTACAGGCTTTAGGGGAGAATGGCTAAATTATTTCATTAATTGAATCGATCATTAAAGCAAGGTTTAGGTGACCCCAGGAACTCAGTTGGTAGAACTGTTGCCTTGCAGCAGGAAAGTACCGGGTTCAAATCCGGGCCTTGGGTGTTTCTGCATGAAATGTGCATGTTCTCCCTTTGCATGTATGAGTTCTGTCTGGGATCTCCAGCTTCCTCCCACAGTCAAAAAATGGCTGTCAGGCTAATTGATCTCTCTAAATTGTCCTTAGGTGTGAGTGTGTTTGTGTCCACGTGGCTGTTTGTCCTGTGTGTTTCTGTGTTGCCCTGCGATGGATTGGACACCAGCCCACTGCCAAGACAAACAGGTATTTATACCAAGCAGTAGCTGCCATAGCATTTCCATGTTTGAGCTGCACCAAAGGAAAACAAACTTTCTAATTAAAAGGTCAAAAAGCATTTTTGTCTTTGTGCGTCATTGTGACCAGGAAAAATATTATTACCCTTGCATTATTGGCAATATTTCATTGTGCTTAATTATTTATCTATCACTTATAGATAAAAAGAAATTAAACGACTAAATCATTAGCAATGTTCAGTTTGGGGGTTTTCAACCGCATAGTAACGCTACAAAGGTTAATTATTTCATAACCCTTAACAATGTCATTGGCTGTCATTAAGATAGATGATATGAGGTATTATTGCATGATGCTTTATCAATGCGTGTAATTACTAAAATACATAGACTCAGCAAAGTATTAAAGTTATGAAGATTTATCACACCTGACTTTAAAGCCTATATTTTGTAATCCAAAAAGTCACCTTGGAACCTCACGCTCATTGATGCAAAGCTACACCAAATCTTGACAACGTAATTAACATGAAAAATGTGAAACAGTATGTTTGTATAGACAAGGCTTCTAACAATGCCCACACCTTATCTGTAGCTTCACCAGGATGCTTGGAGAGTGTAATTACACCAGCCTCCTCCAGCCTGGCACAGCGCAACTGGCCTGATTTAATCTCACCTTGACTTGACCTCTTCAACCTGGGGTGACTGCAACAACTCCCTACATGGCAACCAAGAACAGTGCATTAGTTAATCAACTGATAAAAGCTCCAGATAAAAGTGTCCAGATCCCATTAGTGCTGGAAATAACTCCCCAGTCGTGGCAGTTAGTTTTACTGTTGGTAAAGATGTAGTGTTGCATTCTATAGTGCAGGTTGTAAATGAACAATTTCCTTTGAATGCAAACTTTGCAGAATTTGTTCAGATGGCAGATTAAAAAAAAAAAACAACTTTCTTCTTTGTTTGTCTTATCTGCTCTTTTCCCGATTATATTGCGTTCTTTTGCACAATTTGTGTTTCAAAGCAGAAACTTTTCGAGCTCATCTTGATAGTCTTTAAGTTGTTACTTAGAAAACATAATATGGAAGATTGTTTTATGTTTGTCCCCTTGCCACATTGTTATTTGGTTTCATATTTAAATGCCTTGTGCTAAACTTTAACATATGTAATTTTGACATATACTGTCAATGCGTGTCACTCTTTAAAATGATCCTATATATTTCTAAAATGTGCATAATTTATGTACTTCCCCAATCAGGAAATGCCTCCCTGATTATTCAACATCTGATTGCTCATACCGCTGTCTACTTCAGGCGATGTGCTGCCAAATAAAACTGGTCTATCATATTCACACTTTGTCACACACTGATGCAGAACAGTGTGCGAGAAAGCAAAAAAAAAAAAATTATCCGATTACAAATCTTGAATAAGCAACAAATTTTAAAATGAATTTCAAGCAGCAAATTAAATCCAGAGAAGGTGGATGATTTAGCCTGTAAAGGAAAGCTCAGAGAAAACCAGGTTTGTAGGACGCTAACAGCATGCAGCTAGTCTCCGTCTCATCGTCGTGCCACACAGGGAAAGATACATCTCTGTCTCTTCAGGAACCATAATGTATTCAGGACCTTCAGTGGCAGATCGTCAAGACGACTTCTTAACAACTGTCAAATTTAAATAATCACATCTGAAACAGGAAATGGAGTCTTGGATCAACACACAGCAGACAGTCACTGCTGCACTGAATAATGCATACCTCATAAAAACAATGTGGCTCAGACATGTGAGACGGAGTAGAGGAGGGCAGTGCCTGTTGTGAATTAGGCAGTAATTGAAATCTTGACAAGTAACACGGCTATCGATGCAGCAACACAGGTCTAAAATACAGGCACTGCAAATCAGCAGCAATGAAAATGATTTATGCTGCCATTTGCAATGTTGCATTCTTCATTAGAATGTAATAAAAAGGTGATAATTAAAATGAAATACTGTCAAGTTTTGGTAGATAATTTCCTTTCCAGAATTTGAGTAAAATCAGATTAAGCTACGAACAAAACTGGGTGACACTTTATTTGAAGGAGTGTGCATAAGACTGACATGACACTGTCATAAACATGACATAACACCTGTTATGAACATGAAAAAGTCTTAATGAATGTTTATGACTGTTGTCATGAAGTTGTCATTCGGTAAATAATGACACTTTTAATGAAAAGTTGCTCTAAAAGTTGCATTAAAAGTCAATTAAAAAAGCCAACTTTGCATGATTTTGTAAATAATGACAATTATTTCCATGTCTTATAAAAGACATGAAACAGAATTCAAAGACATGCAAAAAAATTATTTCTTGTGAAATGTTCTATTGGAGTCTTATTACAATAAAGATTTTAAGCTCTACCCTGAATAAATCAGCTCTTTAGTGAGACTCACAACACCAGTTTCTTTTGGTCCTGATTCAGTGTGAAGAGCATTATGGCAAAACTGCACTTATAGTACTCGGAACTACAAGAGTATTTTTTGCAAACTAACCTATTTTTCCTGAAAACCAACCTAATTTCACTTCATGGTTGTTTCTACACATCCACCATCAGCTTCAGCTGTCCTCTGAAGAAGGAAACACCAGGACCTTCACATGCTTATTACCAGCTTAAGTTTTGCAGGGTATGTCATTTTCCACAATAATATTACACTGGAAATACTCTCTGTGCATGTAAATACAGCTCTGGAAAAAATTAAGAGACCACTTTTAATGATCAGTTTCTCTGATTGTACTTTTTCTAGGTATATTTGAGTAAAATTAGCATTGCTCTTTCATTCTATGAACTACTGACAACATATCTTGAAAATTCCAAGCAAAAATGTAGTATTTATTTCCAGAAAATGAGAAATGGTCAAAATAACAAAAAATTAAAAAAATGCAGTGCTTTCAGACCTCATAGGAAACAAGTTTATATTAATTTAGAAACAACAATACTGATATCTTAACTCAGAGAGAATTCAGAAATGAATATTTGGTGGAATAATCAAGAGGTTTGCCATGGGGTTCAGTGCAGGGGTCTCTTCATTTTTCCAGAGCATCATAGATATATTTAGTTCACTGACTACCTGATGCATCATGAAGAGGCCACACCCTTGGAGACATCACACATCTTCTTGCTAATGTTTCTCCTTGTACTGCTGTTTTATTCTCATGCAAGAAGGGCCTTTGTTGGAAGTATCCATTTTTTTACTCTGAACTACTTTTAGGACTTGGGGGAAAAAAGCTACCAAAGGCTTTGGGTTCTTTTACAGTTTCACTAGAAAAGTTGCAAAAGCTCAAGCGGTCGTGGTTTGGTGTGACAGAAATGACATTTCCATATAAGCATGCAATTATAGAGAGCAGTGCTGACATTCATTGAATACGAACCTCTCAGATAATAGTTCTGCTCTGTGTGCCTGGATTAGCTGTTTACCTCTTTATGAGTGATGTCTTTGAGCAGCTTTTAGAAGAAGAAATGAGACATGAGGATCAAAGAGTGCTCAATAATGTCTATACTCTTTGATGTAATTTGTGAACTGATCTGAAACGATAACATCCCATTCAGTGACCCAGTCTAAATATACAGATCCAGCCACTGCACACAGCAAAAAACACACCAATTGAGCCTCAATATTCCCAATTCATTTCAGTGTGAGAACTGCTTTGCTGTCCCATCAAAGGATCCTCTTTAACATTCTGTTTTAATATTTAAGTTAAGATGTATGAAATACTAAATCTTTCTTTCAGCTTCAAAGAAAAATCCATTCAGAAATACGCTGATAATACAGAAATTGTTCAACTGAATTAATGCATCCAGGAAAAAAAAAAGAAAAAAGAAAAAGAAAAGCTAGCAGATTATTGCAAAGATTGAGCCACAAGTGGACATTAGGGCACTTTGATAGAAAGCCCTCAGGACTGCATTAGCCATTGATAACAATTAAAAGAAAATTTAACCTCCCACACTTCAGTCTAATTGTTGGTCTATCAACTCCTGGGTAAAAAGACACAGTATGACAAATGAACTCGCAGTGAGTGCTCTATCTTCTCTGCTGTATGAGGCACTTATCTGGTCACGCTTTCCAGATAAGAGAGGGAGAAGAAAGAAAAGGCCAAAAGTGGGACTTTATAGAACATTTTGTCTCAGTGGAGAATGCCAGGAAGGCTCAGAAGCAGAGACCTCACAGTGGCGAAATCCAATCAAACATTTTGGAAGGTGGCAGCTTCAATCTGTCATCGTCTAGTTACCGCTCACCTTCAATTTAGAAAGCCAGCTTACAGTTAAAGAGGTTCCTGAGGAAATACGGAGCTGGTGGAAAAATAAAGAGCACCAGTAATCAAAGTAGCATCAAACCAACTAATGTCTCGTCTCTTTCCTTACTGCTTGAAACGTCATAAATCAAAAATATTTTCATCATTCCTACAAGGCAAATTGCTTGCAACACAACTCTCACTTTTATTCCCTTTATGGTAACATAAAACCCATTTTTTCCTTGCAGAATATCACACAGCAGTTTTGACTGGCTGGGACGTCATGTAAGAGTTTTATTATCAACTAGATTATTTTAATTTGTAAGACATTATTAAAGATCTCTGTTAAAACACCAAAGAGAGCCTGATTTCTATCAATCCAATCAGAGGTTTGGGTGACTAAAACAAACTATTTTTTCAGCAAGAAAGGGAGACAGAATACATCATTATGGGATTCATGATCATTTCTAAAATAAAGGTATTTGCTCCTGCTTTGGTGCAGGATTTCACATTTATGCTATCAAAAACAATGAAATAACCATACCACTTCATAAATAAATGTGTCTATTTTTTTTTGTTACTGTGTAAAAACATTTAGCCTCGAGTCTACACTGGGTGGCAAAGAACTGAGAAGGCCTTCATTTGACCTACTCCTTGTTTTGTTTAAAGGCTATGATAGTACATTGCGCCATTGTTTTTGTTTATGAGAAAGGTGTAATTGAGATAGCAGCAAATATAAAGTACTTCTAGCAAAGCTTTATTTTGTCAACAGTTTGCAGGAATGCTTATGGATTTTTTTTAAATGACAGCAGATGTGTAATGAGCATCCAGACAGGGATACAAACCAGCAAGCAAATAAAAACAGTGAAGACGCAAAACACTTCATGCATAATTATCTTCACATTACCTCTTGGAATCCAGCCCTTATTAAAACCCAGATATTACCCATACAGATAATGTTTATTAAGATTTGAAACAAAACTGCCTTGTCGACTAGAAACTTCTAAATAATGCATAATGCAGTTGAACTTATTGTGGTTGCACTGGGATGTATGGTTAAGTTAAATTCAGCAGGTTCTTCTCCAAAACACTTCACACTAAAACCAATGTTCTGCTAAACAAAAATAAAAATGTCAGCAGAGCAGCATTTGTACCTCCCATTCACATGCAACCACACCAAGATTTTCCAGAGAAGATTCGGTGTGTCCATGTGGAATGGATCGCCACGTTGGACCCCATATTCCAAAGCAGACCGATCAAACTGCTTCTACCAGCATCCGTAGTGCTGGAGGTCATTTTTCTGACATCACACACTTTACAAATATGACCCCACTACAAAGGTAAAAGGTCTGAACAGACAAACTCCTATGAAGACATGCCCACACATCAACTGTCCTTTCCTAGCCTGTGGGATGGAGAAACAACCTTCAAACCTGCACGCCGTGTTCCTTTTTATGGTCGAACTATGACCTGTGGGAAAACATCCCCTGCGCCCAGCGTATTGCAGACGTTTTCCTCTGAACTGCTTCTGTCCATTCAACTCGAGGTTCTTCTTGGGGGGGTAATCCCATAACTGAGCCAACAGAGAGATCAGCTTGTTTTTTGAGCCATTTGCCCTATTTTAATGCTGGGACTGATCGCCTCACATGTTGGTTTTGTGTGTTTGCTTCCCACTGGTTTCTGAAGAGTTGATGATTTAATATTGTGGGATTATTCTTTTCTCTTTTTTCCCCTTTTTGATGTTACTTTTGCATCCAGGAGCAGAGTTTGAATAATTGCACTAGGACTTCAAACTGGTTCTGCTATTTTATTACTAGTTCTGATAAAGGGGATATTTTCTTAAAATTATGGCTGTAAGGTTGATCTATTTTCATTAATGAATTATCATCCCTCCAAACAGAAGTTGATTGTTTGTGCTTGTTCTGGTGTGTGTGTGTGTTGCAGTCTTTACTGTCAATATGTATTAATAATTTTATGAATAATAAAATGGTTATAACAATTACTAACAGTTACATAAGACAAACATTGACGCTATCACTTTTGCACAACAGCCAAATATTGTTAAAAACAATTATGTGTAATATGGTTTTACGTACTGTGTCTTGCCTCTTTCTATTAAACTTCAAATGTAAGTTGAAGCAATTAAAGAGGTTTTGGATTGAGACAAAAATTATGAACCATCTTAAAAGAAAAGCTACAGTTAGTTGGGAATATTTGTCTGAATATCTGCTTTGGCTCTGGATTGTCTTTGAAATTCTGATCTCACCTACTGGCAAAACAATGAACTACAACATTTTAAAAGTACCAAGTTGACTTTAACTCCGGTGTTGGAGTCAACCCGCCACTTCTGCTCCACTTCTGAAGACGGATCAGATCAGATGTGAGTGAAATCACAGTGATTGCAGCAGTAGAGGTGACTGTGGCTTGAGGGAGCAGTAGGCTGACACATAGCCATGACAACTTTAGTCCACTAAGAGTATTTCAGTGCTGAAAGAGCAACTCCATACGCACTTGAAATAAAAACTTCTTCTGAGACAGAATAAGCACGTTCACATCAAAGTAAAGGGTCACCCTTCCAGCAGCCGGAGTTCCTGCTGCTTCTGTTCTGGAGACGGTTGCCGTCATGCACATGGTAATCATTTGGCTAAATTCCAACCTACTGCTGCTTCAGCGGGTGATGAAATCAGCAGCAACCATTATTTGTAAAGATGGTTAGATTCAGATTAATGTTGGTTGCAGCGTGAACAATAAAACAAACGATCCCCTATTGTGTCTTTGACATCTCACAACTTCACAGGTCGAGTGTCTCTGTGGTAGACCTGGACAGGACGAGCCCTGCTGAAACATGAAGATCAATTACTGTTACGTAACAGCAAAGGCCTTATTTGTCACCCGAACATGATTAATTAGTGACACAATGACTGGAGTAAAATCAAAATATTGACCACTTCTGGCAACTTCTCAGGTAATATGGGAGACTGTCAGTTGTGAAATTTGAGCACATGGTTTGTACTCATGAACACAAACTGTTTCTCATCAGGAAATCGACAGCTGAGAAGCCCTTCTTTTACTGTTCCTACAACATAATCAGCTTCCTGATTGATGACGCTTGTATTATCTCTACACTTGCTACACTTGTTGCTTTAAAAATAATAATAATCGATCAAAGAATAATCAACCGGTTAAGACAAAAATACTGTGTGAACCAATTGACAAACCAGGTGGGTTTGAAGACAACATTTCAAGTGATGGCATTTATTTTACTTGGCTTTCAACTCCAGCGGGATCTAGTTTTAAATTGTATGTTTGTTTTTAAATTGCAAGAGTTGGTTTTTAATTGTTATATTTTAATGTTATCAGCTGTGGTTGTTTTAAAGTGCTTTATAAATAAAGTTGGTTTGGTTTGGTTTAAGCTATAAAATAAATGTTTCAGTCAGGGTTGTCCTTCCCCAATCGTGAGGATAAGACGTCTTCATGGTTAAGATGTTTAAACGGTTCAACACAACTGAGTCAGCCTGGCCCTATGAAGAACATAAAATCACTCTGAGTTGGACTTTCAACCATTAATTTAATGGACACACACTGAACCCATGGAGTGTAACCCCATTTACTCTGGAGTTGTGGCTCCTTGGGTCAGATTGATCTGTTAAAAAAAGCCCAGATGTAACCAGTTCAGGATTTGTGGAGAGACTTATAAATCTATTATCACAGATGATCTCCAATCTTACTGAAAGAACAGGGATTTCTTTGTGTAATAGGTAACTTCACACCGGAGACTACAAAATCGCTTGACTTGACTCCAACCTCACTGAGTTGGAGAACTTTTGCAAAGAAAAATGAGAAAAATGTCCGTCTTTATACGTGCAGAGCTTGCAGAAACATACCTCAAAAAAACCTGGAGCTGCGATGGTACCATAAATGGGTATTGACTCAGGGAGGCTGTAAACGAATACCCAGCACACTGTAGATTTCATTTGTCAGTCTTCGAAAACTGTGTATCCCCTTCCTTTTAGTCCATAAACGTGAATTGCTTTGTTGTTGTTTTTCTGCCACAAAAATCCAAATAAAATACACTGTGACATAAAACGGCAGAAAGTTCCTTTTTGCAAGGCGCTCTATCCAAAGGGGCAGTGCTGAGCCCTGTTTGAAAAGGTTTTCTTCTGTGTATTACAGACAGAATTATATGCACTGAATCTTCTGGAGCCCAGAACAGTTTAGTTTTCAAATGTCTGTCAGAGTTATCTAAATATTGCATCAAAAAAATAAAGGATTCATGAACCTTTGAAAAGACTTGCTCCAGGGAGTACACAGTTATTTGAGGGAGAATCCACAGGGCTCCATATCTGAGAGAGAGTCTGATCCTCACATCTCCATAAGAGTTACAGAAGTTGGCTATGACAGTCTGCAGATTGCTGACACAATAAATTAGGATTTGGCTTCATATGAAGTTAAATAATTCTTTGATATGGGTTGATTTTTTTTGTTGTTGTTGTTTTTTTAAAGTTGCATTCACTGACTGGCATACAATAGAAAACAATTCTTCTCTAAAAACAGCTGCAAAATGGTGTCTCAAGCAAAAACAAATAAAAAATAAGTCAGATTTTTTGCGTTTTTTTGTGTTTTATCTGGGATGAAATTAAAAAGACAAATGTCCAACAGGTAACAATAAAGCTTTCAGCTGTTTCTTGAATCAAAAGTATAAATTAATTGGTAGAATTCATTAACATGGGAGTGGTGCATTGTCAGACCTTATTATTTATATATTTTTTGGCAACTTTTGAATAATGCAGAGAGTCTTGGGGAAGCGTTTAACAGTTGAAGGAGGATGCAACACACATCTATAAGTTAATCTCCATAAACAGGACCTGGCACTTTTAGCTGTACTACATTATGCTTAAGGAGTGATTCCTACTTCAAGGCTCTGGTGCTTGGCCAGGAGGCAGTCGTCATAACACATCCCACCAGCGCCACTCATTATCCCATGGTTTGTTTAGAGAAACACAGCCTGTCCTAATTAAAAGCAGAAGAGAAGGAAAAACTGTATCTTCAGTGGCTCTGAAGACGTGGATAGAGAACGTCCATCTCATGAGCTGCTGTTTCTGGTTCGAGGGCGGCGCAATAATGAAGTATCACAGGCTGCACTATTTGTAAAACGTGAGTCACATCAGCGGGCAGCCTTTTTAAAACCCTCACCCACTGCGGATAGCAAAAGGCCATCAACAAAAAGACTGATTCTTGCACTCTGGGTGTCGAGGCATGAGGGTGAAAAGTGATCGATAAACATTGATCCTTGCGGCAGCTCATCCACACATCCTTACAGGACCAAAACAGCAATAAACAGAAAGTGGTACTAAATAAAAGCATCATGCTCTTCAAAGGATGGGAGGATGTTTATATGGTTCTGAGTGAACTCTCTATACGAGGGCTCTCGTATAGACACTGATTTCAGTCTCTTCAAAGCAACACCTGATTTCTATTTTGACAGAAATGTCACATTAACTCATTTATTAGCATTTTTATGAGAGTCTGAGTATTTCACAGCACGCAAAACAATGAACTCGACCACCATGTTCTGCGTGTTTTAATTTTGTTTGTCAGTCAGGTGGCAAAGACTTTGCTTAAGAACTATAAAATTCTCATTCTTCACTGTTTTTGCCTTTTAAAGAAATCTGTAGTTTCTCATCAGTTTCGCCAGCAGATTAAAGAGGATTTTATATTGTTTAAATATCAAATTTACTAAACCAGAAAATGAGGATTTCACAAGACTTCAAAGCAGTTAAAATAGACATTGCCACCCTGAATACGCTCTCTCTCACACCCATATACGTGTGTGTTAGTCACATACCACACACTACCACTTTATATTACTCCCTCTCAGTCTTCCCTTTGTCACATCTTCCTGTTTGTTCCAGGTTTCTCCCTGAAGCCTGTTCTATACATTTCCTCACCACCTGATTTATGTTTTTCTTTTGTTTCTCCACATCATTCTGCTATGTCACCTTCCTATCTACAATTGGATGGTGGTAGCTCATTAACTGTGCCATCTGACCATAAAACATGCCTCCCAAAGACATTTTTAGTAGTTTTTCTTTGGCAGTTTACTCCATCTCAGTCTACGTTTATTATTAGCACTGTGTTCCTGAAGTTTTAGCATATTCAGTTTATGGTCTGCTTGAATCTGGGTGATTGCTGAGTTTTTCTTAAAGATCCTGACCAATTTCAGATGTGACACTAGATAACTGAAACGTGCAAAAGACTGGGTTTTCAGACGGAATAATTTAAAAGTGGTTTAGGAAGGCTTAAATTAGAGAGCACTGAACCAAATGCCAAACATTTGCTACTCCTCCTAAGAGTCTCTTTCACTGCCAATAGTAGTGGCGCATTCCAACTGTTGTTTTAAAAAATCATTGAAGTTACATATTCTGTGACCCTTTCACCATAGATAAAGAACAGCTAAAGTTAATCATTAAGTGAATTAATATTTTAGGGTTTTAATTAATTTGTAAACTTCTATCCTGCACTTTTTAAAATGAAGGATCATTAGAAAAAATTATGACATGCTTTCATATTCATATAAGGTTACAACAGGTTCAAATCATAGGCAACTAGACTGTTGCTCAGTTTTTCCTGAAGATGTTTCAACACCTATACAGCAGTCTTTCTTCCATCCTGGAGGATCAAAGTTGACCAACTTGGAGTTGGGAGTTGCTGCTTTTAAGCCCAGTTAGATGTAAACTGATGTACAATTCATGTATAAAGACACAGACAGGGTTAATGGAGAGAGAGGACAGAACAGATTGCCATATTTTACTTGTATAAGAGCCTTTCTAACTTTACTGTTATAAAGTTATAACAGTCACTTTACATTTTTCCAAAACCATTTTCTGATTATCACCTTGTGCTAAATAAAAAGGTGTTTCCATAGTCAGAAAATGTAATGGTTGTTAATTAAATTCAGTATATGTAAGTGTGCGGTGGTGCATACACTCAGTTGCATATCAGAAATGTTGAATGTGTTTAACTGTGAATGATTCATTAGAACAGAAACCTTACATCCACAGTAGCTTTAAAATAATAAAGCATTAACCCTCTTGCTTAATGCCATCAGCATGGTCCTTTCGGTGCAAAATTCAACATTCCTGCACATCTTCCATGTCAAAATATCATGCTTTGCGAGACTGAAACATCTGGATTTCTCAGATTTGGCTGGAGGGAGAGAACGCTAGAAAATGGTAAATAGATTGTAGCACATGCTGAAAAATAGCACACCTTGATGTGATCTTCACAGGACATGGTGACCACAGTCAGATAACTTTCCTTTTTACTAGCCTTGACTAAAGTACATTAAATACTCTCAGATTTTGATGAAAAAGTTGTTGCTATGGGAGGAATAAAAACCATTAGCTATGTTTGGTATTAGAAAATAAAGCAGAGAAAATAGGAAAAGTGAAAGAAGGTATTCAAATGAAACTACTTTGTACTTTAAAAGAGAGAACAAGAGATCATCAGATTGCATGAAAAATGAGAGGTGGTATCACCTTGTTATACTTTATTCCTTTTTTCCCCACTTTGTCATAAAGCAAACAGGATTTGGAAATGTTGAGGTTGAGGTAAGAATCTACATTTCCAGGGGAATTCACATCGAGGCTTCCATAAAAAGACTTAAGTCTGTTTAAAATGTCATCTCTTCAGTCTGTTTATAAAAAATATGCACCAACACAAGGTTTGGTAATGGGACGATAATATTCCTTTTGATTGGTGACACACCACACAGAAACTATCAATTCAATCTTTATCTGTTCAGTGAGACTTGTGTATTGCTGAAAATTGCTGTAATCTGCCTACAGCCTTGTTTCCAATATTTAAAAGTTAAAAGAAAGTACTGCCTGTATGTTTAAATAAGCAATAGAAAACTGTTCTAATCTAATACTGTTTTCACTCCCTACCCTCCATGCCATGCCATCCTTGTTAAAACTGCTCAAATCTATATCTGTTGGTTCTGGGCAAAGTTAGATCGGGAAATATTGTTTTAAGGTAATACACACAGGAACTGGTGAGCTAAAAAGTTATGTGTTAAAAATCTGCACTGTTAAAATATACTGGTGAAAAGTATTTCAAAAAATGATGACCACACACATTGGGAGTGCTGCTAATCATAGCTTTTAAACAGAAATCAGAATCACTTTCAATGCAATATTGGCGAGTTAAAGTAAGATTACATATTTCTAAATCATGCATGAATCAAAGCACCGGTGTGGTTATGATTTTGATAAAGAAATAACATTATATCATGATTTCAAGCTTTAAAAAAATTTTCTACATAGCCTTAACCCCCCGTTTACAATTAAAAAATAAAAATTGGTCAACAAAGATTAGCTCAACAAGGTTCAATAAGCAGCTTGTAAGAATCAAAGCAAATTTTAAGGAACAAAAAACAATCCCCAATGATACTGACCTATTTCTTCATGAAGGGAAATACATTTTTTAGATTGTTTTCAGGTGTCGTAAAGCCGAGATTTGAACCACAATCCCTTTATTTTAAGAGGTTAATATAATATTATTGAAATATGCAATGCCAACCTAATCCTGATTTCTGCATCTGTACCTTTTATTGTGGTTCCTTCTCCTGTCCTTCAGCATCAACTTGAGGTTTTATTTTAATTTATCAAGCAGGTTAATTATTTATGCACCCATGATGTAGCATTGCTGATAGGTTTCCTTACATGTTGTGTGCACCCTGAACACATCCAAAAATACAGTCACACTATATGTGTGCCAAGTCTGGAATGGGATAGAACCTTGCAGGTAAATGCTGTAGCCATGCTGCTTGGTATAGAGATGTTTTTCTCCCCAAGTTTTTCAGCCCCACTTGTCTCTTTGTTTATCTTTTTAGCAAATTTAACATGATCCTCTTTCTTCTTTTTTTTTCAAATTGTCTTCCGTGTACAAAATTTGTACAAAATTTTAGACTAGCCCAGTCTGACGTTTAATTACCAAACTGGCCATCAGGGCAGCTGCACATCAGTGTTGAGACACTTTATGGGGTAAAATAAAAACACCCACACACATTTTGTCCAAACAGCTGGTTCGTCCTTAATTTGCAATGTCCTGAACCAATGTTTTCTCCCATTTAAATGTTTTTGGTATTGGATCTCTTACAAAGCATGTATATATGTAGTTTGGTCCAATGCTGCTATAGTTTTTATTCCCCACCCCCCCCCCCCCCCTTTGACCAATACACTACAGTTTCTAAACTGTTCCTGGTTTCTGATAGCAGATTAACTCATTTATGTATTTTTCATAGGTACAGGGCTACAGAAGAATTGATGATAGATGCACCCGAAATAGCTGCTTGTCAAATGCTAGTCAAACTGCCCAGTTTGAACTCAGGACCTTCCTGCCGTAAGCTAACTGTGCTAACCATTAAAAGATTGTGCTGCCTATTGTTACACATATTTACGCCTCTCGCATGATTGAATTGGGCATTCCATTGATTTCATAGTTGGTGGTCTGCAAAAAAAGGGCACCAGCAAGCCTAACTGTGTGGCAAACACATATCTAAACTCTTCTGGCTGACCACATAATGTGAAAGCCATTACATAATGCTAAAATATTAACAGCATGTCCTATGAATCCATTAAGATTTATTTTTGACATTTGCTAATCTAGTTTGGATGTCTTTCCTTGAATACGGCTGCCATCGCTCTGACCTCTCACCTACACATCACTAAGTCCTGAACCACAAACCTTTTCACCTGCCAGTCAAAATACTTGTGACATCCTTTAATGTGTGATGTATCCTGTTTCTAAATCCAATGGACACAAACAAGAGCTTGAATTTCAACGCTGCTGCCAACCCTGAAAAATCAAAGTGACAGTGCATCAGATTTTACTGACTGCAGCTGTACGTTTCCATCAGCACGATGGCAGTAACACGTTCTCGCTATAGATAATGTTGTTCGCTTCAGGCGAACAACTCCTTTCCTTTCTCTCATTAGACGTAATTACTGCTGACACTTCAAACACACCAGGAGAATACCAAAGAAATGCCAACTGAGACAGAAGGTCTCTACGGCAGGTGGACAAAAACACACACGTTTGGCCATTAGGAGGGAATTGTATTGCTGCACTAATTCCATTATGTGCAAGGATGATTTGGAGAATACAGCCAGTGATCCGAAGTTAATAGGGGTGATGGAGGCAGGGGATCCAAGCTAAAAGGCCAGTGGGCGATCAAGAGGTTGACCAGGTTCCGTGACAGCCTCCTTCAGCTGCCTGACAGCTGGATAGCCCTCGAAGAACAACCTGTGTGGCGAGTCGGAAAGAGCAATGGACAAATAAGCTGGGTACTTGACAGAGACCCTCAAGATAAGCCCTGCTCAAGCTCCTGCATTTGTATTCCAAGTGGGGTGTGGGGTAGGGGCTAATGTAATTGAAAACTGGTGGGGTGTTGGGATCAGCAAATTTAATAGACTTTAGGAGAAAAAAAAAAAGTGTTTTGTGTTCTGAGTTGCAATGTGGAGCGGCAATAGCCCAGCTCAGCATTATGATTCTCCTCCCCAAATAACTGCTTCCATCCTGTTCCCCATTAGACCCACGTAAAGCGGGATATGGGAGCGTGAAATCATGGCCACAGACCATGTCGATGATAATGCCACGCTCAGAGAGGAACATTTCTCTAAGTGGATTCAGCTCAGCGGAAGCTGCACGGGATGAAGGTGGAAACTACTTCAGCTGGTCTGTGGACTGTCCTTTGTTGTCTCTTAATTAATCTCATTTATGCTTTCATCTGAAACGGAACAAAGAACGAGTACTGCTGCTAAAATAACATTTGTTTGTGATTCTCACTAATTTTAATAACATAGGATTTAATTATTGATATTTTTGACAAACAAGCGTAAGAAAATGTGTTGTAAAAACACAAAACTTTTAGAGTCCACGGGAGCAAGACAAAACGCAATTTCAACAATATTTTACATCATTTTTTAATAATTGTCTCAATTTGAGCTAGTTTCGGTCCAAGAAGACGTTTTGGGGGGAAATAAATTGAATAGATGATCTATAAATCTGTTTTAAATAATGTTTTCTTCAGTTCAGAATTGTGCACTACATGTCTGGTCAATTGCTAATATTGTATTTCATTCAGATCCTTAAAAAGGTAAACTGAAAAAGACCTTTTTCCAACAACATAAATGCTTTAATGGGAGGAACCTTCCTTCTTCCTTTATACAGCCAAAGGAACCTTGATGATTCCTCACAGTAATGGGTTAAGAACACAGTTTTGCAGTCTAATACTGCAGCTTTTACCAAATTGTGCAGTATTTTGACATCATACAAACATATTCTGTCAGAAATCTTTATTGTTACCCTGCCAGTCTACTACCAGGCACAGAAAAACATTCAAAACTGTTTGAAATGCAAATAAATTAACAATTTGACAAACTGTACTGTTGATAAATTAACCGTATGGCAAAAATCCTTTAGAAAGGGCGTGACTGAAGCTCCCTATAGAGAATATTGACCTTCTTCAGCTGTCAGCTGGATGTTTTACTGCCCTGTGTCAAGTAGAGGTAATGAGATCAAGCAATCCCAGGTCGCTGCTATCATGGTTAATCACTTGGCGACCTGACTCTTAAAGTAGATTTCAGCCTGAAAACAAAACCACATTTTCATTGATGACTATTATTAGTGTGCTAAGCTCCACAGTCATTAAAATTTGTGTGGCGGGACTTGATGTTCACTCAAATTTTAATACCGCAAGGGCAAATAGATGTGAAAATCAAAAGAGCTGTTGCTAATAAAATTAACAGATTTATTCCAGCACTATTATACTGAACATTTCACTAATCCTAAACCATGTTAGGCAGGATGGATGAGCTGAATTTTAAAGCTGTGATGTAATTCAGAGTCTTTCTAGGCAGTGTGTTTACGCAGTGTGATTCCCATGTAATGAGAGAATCTTTCCTCAGTGGAAATAAAAGATGAAAACATTCCTTGGTTCAGTTCCAGGTGTAACCTTTCATTGTTTCCAAAGCTATTTTTAAAGAAAGAAAAATCTAACTGGAGGAAAATTGTATTCCTGAAGGTAACAGTCTTCATTTGTTATTTGAACCCTTTTTAATGAAAATATGTGAAGTCCTTATTCTAGGATGATGCCAGTTTGGAAGTAGTTTAAGATGCAATCTTAAAAGATTTAGACAAAGAATGTGTACATTATGTTGGTTTAATCTCTGCCTGTCCTCCAGCTTGAATGACATGTTTTAAAAGATGCAGTTTTTTGTGAGACTGCGTATTGTCAGTTATGGAAGTAGATAGTGCCTTACACACATACCAAAGTACATAGTGGAATAATCCTTACAAAATATATTATACATGTCATATCATTGAGAAGAAGCTCCATTGTCCCCATACCCCCGTGTCCAGACCATTAAGCACACCATCCAAATTGTTTGCTAGGAAAACGTTAACTGCTGAGTGACTTTTTTTTTTCTAAATTTTTCATCATTTGCAAAAATTTCATCATCTGCAAGAAAGGTTATCTACCAGCACCATGAGCCCATCCAGCAGGATTCCAGTTCCCTTCCCACAAAACTGTTTTACAAGTGATGTGAAAACAAGGTTTTAGCTTTTGAGCTAGAAATTCAAGTTCAAAAGCTAAAAATCAGTTTGAAGTTTGATGTGCTGAACAGATGTGGAATATTAATCAAAACTCTTAATAAAAACATAAACGAGAAACATAACATCCCATTTTTACATCTAAGCACTTTTTATTTTCGTCTCAGCTGTACTCATTGGACAAAGAGCCCAATAATTACATCGTCTGGCATATAATTTTTTTTTACTAAGGAAGCTTATAAGTAAGAATTAAGAAGCTCAAGAAACGGAGCTTCCACACTATCTAGATTCACAAAAATGCAAGAAGTGTTTCAACTTAATCTGTCGTTTGTACATACATTAGTCAGGCATACGAAATCTGACAACCTGGCAAACGCATCATAGACATTTATAAGAGAAATTGTTTGGCATTTCATTTGCCGAGATGTGTTTTGAGCCATTTATTATGCTTTGACAAACATATTCACCATAGGGAATGCTTTGAGTTGCTTATCATTTGCATCTCATCATTTTGGAAGAGAAATGTCATTGACAAATAGCTTGCTATTTGTTTTGCACTTTCAGAGGATTCGATCAGAATAAAAACACGAAAGCTCCTACAATTAAACATGCAAAGAATCAGAATTTATCCCTTAGTCATTTCTTTTCTTTCATTTAACATCTAAGATGTTGTGTAAACAAAGGAGGTGGTTAAAAACTTTATTTGCAGCCAACAACACCTGGTGGATCAGACAGCAACAGCTTTCAAATCACACAAACTGTCACTAAAATCTAAAGATCGAGTGTTCTTTGAAATACCTACAAAAACTTTTCTCATTTCAATAATGCGAAGGTTGACTCCAGGAAGGTTGTAATCGGATAATCTGCTGATGATTGATCCAGTGATGTTGCATAAATTAGACTGCAAATATTGTGATAATGCTGCTGAATGCCAAAGGCAAAGTAAAATCTATGTAAGCTAAAAATGAGTTTATCATAGTGCTAAAAGTCTAATTTTTACATTACTAGTTTTTACATCATATTTTATTCTACCTATTTTAGTTGTAAGTTAATGGAATTTCATAAATCCCTTGTTAAGCTTGACAAATCTGAAAAGCTACCCTTGTTTTGCACACATTGCAATAACAGAATTGAAAACAATGTTTAGAATATGACTTTCTACTTCAAGTTAAAATTTTTAGTAACACTTTATTTGAAGGGTTGTACATAAGACTGACATGACACTGTCATAAACATGAGATAACACCTGTCATGAATATGAAGAAGTCTTGATGAATGTTTATGACAGTTGTCATGAAGTGTCATTCGGTAAATAATGACACTTTTAATACAAAGTTGGCATTTTTAATGAACTTTTAATGCAACTTTTAGAGCTACTTTGCATTTAAAGTGTCATTATTTACCGAATGACACTTCATGACAACTGTCATAAACATTCATAAAGACTTCTTTATGTTCATGACAGTGTCATGTCAGATGCACACCCCTTCAAATAAAGTGTTACCGAATTATTTTGTAAAATCCTAACAACACTTCATAACAGACATGACTAAACGAGTAGTTGAAAGGTGCAGCACATTGTTACCCTTCCCTCAGTGTTTCTCAATATTGTGGTTGTGGTCTTGTTGTACCCGTCTTTGTTCAGTAAGAAAATAAGCCGTCCTCTACAGGACGGTTAGCATCAACCATGTGTCAGTTTATCGCCACCTCTGGGACATTTTGTACACGTTTCAAAAACCAATTAGGTTCTGAGACTAGTACTTAAAATCTACCTGCAGAAAGTCACACTGTGTTAATTTGGCTTTGTTATAAATCCAGATCTCTTGTAATACAGAGGATATGACTGTCTAAATTAAAACCATATTTATCTAAAAGTGAAATTTAAAAAATATCCAGAAGATAATATAAGGTTAAACAAATCATTAATGGAATTTGAGCATTTTATTTATCTCAGTTTTCTATCAAAATACTAAAGAGAAGTTATGGCAATGGTTTGCTACAAAATGTGGGTACTAATTGGCAAAGCAATCGCAATCTGTAACTTTAAAATGAAATTCTTAAGATACTTCTTTGACAGCTACAAAATACCGGTTACCATCCTCCTCTCTATGCATGATCAGAAGAAAACCATATCTCCAGTCTTATTAGCTACATGTACATTTTCATTTAGTGTTGTACATGTAGATATGGTCAAATAAGTTGAATTAAACAGCTGTTTTCAGAATTTCCTGGACTGGCCATGTTCTTGTGTTTTCCGATTTTGAAAAGCTGTGAAAGGATGTTATCCTGTCACATTATCCTTTTATTCTAAGAAAAACAGAGGGACATGCTCAAAAGTGAAGCATAATGTACATGTGGTTTAGTTACATTTAACTAAGCTGAGAGCATTTCACCTGCTAAACAGGAAAGCCCCACTTATTCACGTACAATCATCTGAGCACCATAATACTTAACAAGCTGTAAATTCATGCAGACATTTTAGATGAGAAATGGATGCAAAAGAGATTATAATAAACTGAAAAGTTCATCTGTCTACCGTCTTTTCCTGAACAGTCTGGCAGAGAGTCTATTTGCCAAGAAATACTGCACCCTACTGTACAAACTGTAATGTAATCCATTTGCTTTGGCTTGAGGTTATGTGCCCAGATAACCTTTTAAAAGATTAATCGCACCAATAAGTCTCCAACATAACTTTAACACACAGTAAGATGCATACGTATTCCACAAAAAGGCATTGTTCTCATTAAAAAAATATTAATTTTCTGAAATCCTAGTAGTGATTACTCATATTCCCGGGTCATGCTGGGTAGAACTTGACCAGCTGCTGAATGGAGCACAACATGGCATCCAATATACTGCCCCTCATATTTCAATCAATAATCAGGTTGGGTTGCAATTAGCAGGTTGGAGGGATCGCGGGAGTCACGTGACGGATCAATCGAAGGAGAAGGTGGCACACTCATTGAGGTGATTTACAGCCCAACAGTTTGTCCCACCCTCGGTCTGAATCCGTGCCGTCTATCTTCTTTATACGAACCTTTCAAGGCTGGAAATATGCATCTGTCAAACGTCCCCCATTACTCCGGCTGCCTGTCACACCTGGGGCAGCTCACAGCCGGGCGGAGGGGAAGGGAGAGAAAAAAGACGGAGTGTGGCTGTCAGCGCAGGAGCCTCAGTGGACTGAAAAAGGCACCAGGTCTCCCATTTCTCCAGCTCTAATTTCCTCAAATTGCAGATATTTTCGCAGGTCTCCGACTGAGTGGTGGGTTAATGACAGAGCCTGTCAGGCAAGTCGCTAAAGCATCGTCTCTTATTGCTACAGATAAGATCAGGCTTCGTCTCATATGGAGACATTGTGCACAGAGTCTCTGACGATGCATATGCCACAAAGCATGAAGAAAGCAACACTTATCTCCGCTGATGTTATTCTGCAGCTCAAAGTAAAGAACGCATCAATAATAGACAATGCAGCGTCCAGTGACTGTTCGTTACTCTCAGAGCTGCGTGCAGAGTGGGATGCAACACCCACCAAGTGACATAAATCCCGCAACTCTGTGGACTGTCGCCTGTCGGGTAAAATGAGAAAGTTTTCCGTGTGGCTCCTCACCATTAAAGTGCTGTTTCAGCTCCTGCTGTTAGTGTTTCCACTGCAGTGAGTCTGGATGTTCTCTCACCTCAACAACCAGTGTCTTTTCACATCACAAAGCTATTTCTCTCATTTCTCTCCGCAGCCCAAGAGAGAGTGCAGCAAACTATGTCATGAATGAAATATAAGCACACCGCTGTATTACTTATGAGACCTAACGCAACTTTTGCTCAGAGCTATTTTCAGATTTCATTTAAATTCATCAGTGTGATGATTATTCTTACACCACAGACCACAGCCGGTGGGCATTGGTCCTTGAGAAAAATATTAGCTAAAGATGAACTTCAGAGATTACTTATCAGCCTGGACCACCTTTCAACTGTGCAATAATTAAACATCAATCACCGTAGTAAAAGCCATCGTGCAAAGCTTCTCTGTGGAGCAGTCAAAGCCACCAAGAGACATGATCCAAGTAAATGTCATGTGCTTCCTGTTGAATTGCAGATGTGAATTTACATTGTCCTATTTGTTTATTAAACAGTTAAAGGAGATGCATAATTTGGTCATGAGACTCATCTCTAATTTCTAGAAATGAGGGAAGAAATAGAAAGCTTGTAGTTTGAAGTGAGTAATGAATATGTAATAGCAGTTTAATAAATAATCTACATTGGTACCTTATATTTACTCTAGGCACTGTAAAATGTTTGGAGATGTAAATATTAATGGTGAAAATGAATGGGTTATTCACCTGAACCCAACAACAATGCCAAAGTCTGGAGGAGAATATGCCAAGATCCTGAGAGCTGTGACTGAAAAAGGGTTACTTACACAAGTACAGATTTCTGAATTTTGAAGTTTAAACTACACAGTGTTGTCTGAAAATAAACATTTTTGTGTTTTTTAAAGTTTAAAAACATGGCCGTATATTGGGGTTGTGTAAGATCCTTTTGTATCAGGGAAAAGTTTAATTTTTCAAAAGTAAATACAAACCCAAGCCATTTAAACGGACATGCCAGGGTCCAAGAGCAGAGAAACATGGAGATAACAACTGAAGAATCCAGCAAGGAGTGAATGATGGAGACGTCTCATACTCTGGGAGGATTGAACTGTGGAACAATGAACGGTGAGTCCAATTAAGCGAATCTGCTACAGCTCTGGGGGGAGCGTGAACTGAGTAAAGCTATATAAACATGGCAGAAGATAAAAGCAAGCTAAGTGAACACAGGGGACTTAAAAGAAAAAAACTGGAAATATAAACAAATTCTGAGCACTAAGTAAAGAAGCAGAGGAGAAACTCCAAACAGGAGAACCAGTAAACGGGGGAAAAATTTATTTAGAGTCCCATGGACATCATGGCAACAGCTTGTTTTTATCATTTTCTGTAAATAGTATGTTGATAATTTAATTATCTTAAAAATCAAATTATAAAAATGCTCACTTTTTAAAAATTTCCAGAGTTATATATGCTGCATGTAGAGAGAGAGAAAGAGGGAAAGAGAGAGAGCCAAGATAAATATCTTCCATCAGTCTCTGTGGATTTCCCCTCAGCTTACTTCTGGGAGCATGCCATCTTCGGATCAATAGAAAGTCCGCTTGTCCCCTTCTGATGTGCGAACACTTGAGCTCAAGCTCTTCACTTACTTTCTGCCACCAGCATTGACCACAGAAACAAAGCATATCTGCTTACCTCTATTAATTTTTCTTAAATTACAGTATTTTTTTAGTTAAAACCAGAGCTTCCAACACATGTCTCAGTAACAACCTTGCAATTTAAGCCTAATTCTTCCCAGCTGCCAGTGCATCAATTTTGCAGAAATGAGAGTCCTTACAAAAATCAGATTTAAGTACAACAAAGGTATGAAACAAGTTATCACCCACTGCTCTGCTTTAAAACAGTCAGAGCTGCACTTCAAATTCATCACTGCAAAAAAAAACAAAAAAAACTACAAATGTGGAGAAATCAATTTGTGCACAACAGAAAGCAAGCAATCTGGGTTACTTGTGTCTGTTTTCCAGTGTTACAGACACCCAATTTGAAGTGAACAAATAACAGAAGAGAGACTTACCTGTGCTCTTGATGTGTAACAGCTGCGGCGTGTAACAGATCCTATCTCTCTCCCTGTGGGGCAAAATCACAGAAGGAGAAATGAGGAGCAGGAGGGGTGGAGGTGGACAGCAAGAAAAAAAAAAAAAAAAAAGATGAGGCGAGAAAAAATCTGAGAGATGGCCAGAGAGAGCCTGTGGACAACAAGAGAGGAGCGCAGACTGAGTGGAGGGAGCAGTGATAGCAGCGCTCTCTCTCACACAGCGCACCGACACTCTGAAGGGGATGTGCTGGCTCTGGGAGGTGTTTCAGCTCAGTCAAATGACATCTGCCTCCCTCTTTAAAACCATTGGCTAAGAGGTATGATTTCCTAATAAGCCATCCCCACTGTCTCCAAGAGAGCACACCCACTCCTCGTTTCCTACAGCACATGCATATGCAAATGCATGCACAACCTCACAATCATGTTTTTTGTTCATCTCTTCTTCTGCACAGTCCAAAAAGAAAGTCTCCGTCAATCCTTTGTCCTCACTTTCCTCTTTCAGCTTTTTGACATGGTGACATCTTGTTATTCTCTGAGTGGGTCCTCCATAGGTGCATTGTCATTTTCCACTATTGTCGGAGAAAGTGCAGTTGTGTTTCAGCTAAAAATTGCTTTCCCCTCCAATTTTGTCTCGCTCTATAAGATATTTCCAGCCTTCTTCAAAAGACTACAAACCAAGAAAATGCCTATGGAGAATGTTTAACCTTTTTGCAGAGCATTTTTAGCCACTATAGATGATGATGAAATTGAGTTTTGAGAAGATTAATTGATTTTTCAAAAGGCCATGTAATTATCTTTGATAATAGTATGTCAAATTATTCTATTTATTTGTTTACTTCGAAGTTCCATGAACTTTTGACCGCCTATTAGGTGTAAGGTAAATTGCTTTGCCTCACCCATCATCAGTGTTCAGCTGCTGTCTCAAATGTGTGGGAGGCAAAATTTGATAAATAACCTGGTATAAATCAATTTATTGTTTCAAGTGGCAGCACTGAATAAAATCAGTAATTATGAGTAATATGTCGCCTACTCACACATCGACTATTATTGAAAGATATTCTAGAGAACAATGTGTTTCTTATGCAAGACAAAACAAAAATCATACATGTAGTCGATAAGTTATGATCCAAGTGAGCAGCATGACATCTTGGTATATTGCAAAAACTTGAAAATTTAATCAGTTTTAGTAATTCTATGAAAAACGTCAAATTAAAATGGATTTAACAGAAACAGTACACTGAATGGACCTTACCCGAACCCGACCTTTTCATTGGCTAATGCCCATTTGACGTCACATCGCAGCGATCAGTGGGCTACCATCTCACAAACTCAAGCTAATGTACATTGTGGACTACCAGACTGCAGAAAGTTTTTGCGTCAGGAATCAAAAACAATGGTTCACCGTCAGTGGGGTATCTGTACAGGCGATGTCAGGTAGCCTGATCATGTTTTGTGGAACTAAAATTCACAGATTTCCAAAATTTGAAATGGAAAGTCTTGCTTGGATTAAACTTTTTCACGACCCCGTTTGCAGCTCAACCGCCGTAGGATCAATAAGAACAAAGGATTGTCTGCTGATGTAAGTATTATTGCTTTGCTTTCTTTGTGTTTAGTGAATGAAAAAAATAGTCAATAGTAAACACATCCGTTACAAAAACCTTTTAGCCAAGTACAGCATAATGGCAGTACTAATACAACTTCTACACCTTGAAGCCTGTCTGTTACAACCTTACGTTAGCTGAACAGATCAATATGCAATGATACCATATCTGACATACATTCAAGATTTTATTTTACCTGAAAAGGCTTTTTACTAAACTGTAATTGTGCTAGCCACGCTAATCTTGTTAGCCACGCTAGCACTGAGTGTTAGCGTGCTGCTCTGCACTGCTCTATCATAGCAGACCAAGGCACATTGAACATTTGCAAACAACAAAAATCACTCATTTCAAAATCACCCTCAAAACCTTTTATTATGTCCGACTTAAACAGCCTTGCAAGAACAATAGGTGTCAGTGATCTTGTCCACAGCTATATTAATGCTGAGGGTCTGAGGATCTGATATTTTCCTCATCGACCGGTGGCCATTTAGCTGTGACGCGCACAATGTTGGAGGCATCGCATGGCTAAAACATCTTGATGTCGTCCAAAAATGATGACATGAACTTGTTGGTTCCCCGGTCCATCGTCGTGGCTGATATTTTGTGAAAATCAGGCAGAAATGCTAAACTAATCAACCCAGAAATACTCTGTAGTCAGTCGACGCCATGTTAACTAGGCGCGTTAAGGCTTTGCTTGTGAGACATGTAGTCCGAGGGGCGTTTCTGGGCGGGGCTTAGTAAGGTTCATTGCAAGATCTGTTAATTTTTTAAACTTTAGTTTTTTCACAGAGCAGAATCAGCCCACACTGTGAACAAACTCAACTTCATGCTGAGTATCACTTATGGATAAACTGAATGTTTTTATTTTATTTTTACTTTTAATAATGTTTTTATCTTTTTAAATCTTTTTCAAACTCTCTGCCTCTTTCTGTTTTTATTTTTATTTTAAATGGTGTATAGCACTTTGAAATGCCTTGTTGCTGAAATGTGCTATACAAATAAAATTTGATTGATTGATATGGAGTCACAGATTATTTGTAGAAATTCACAAAATATGAACTACCAAACCAAAGCATACATATAAAGAAATCCAATAAATGCACTCTGTATGTTAAATGTAGCCTGATAAAGTGGAATGGTCAATGAATGTATATAAAACAAGGGAAAGAAAAGGACATAAAAAAGCTAAAATATGCGGAAAAAGCCTCATATTTTAGCTTAACTTGGCAAATGTGAATGTTTTGTAAGTTAATAAATTATCTAGGATTTAGTGTTGTTATGAGAAGCTTTATATAATTTTATGTGTTTGTTTTGTTACAGAAGCAGGCATTCTTACTTTTTTAATCTAAAATTTTGATCTCATATTTAATTTTTACTTCACACAAAAACAAATCAACAAAACACTGGTGAGAAATGTACTGAACAGAACCCTAACAGGCACAGAACCAAACTCCATAACCAATCGTCCTCAGTGATGCTTCTAGTTATTTGCCGCATTTGCTAACAATCATTCCTGAGCAGGGCGGAGCCACTGAGAATGAGAGCTGAGCAGCAAAAGGGAAAAAAGCAGGACTCTTTTGACTCACTACAAAGAATCAGCTGCTGGAGCCGATGATTTTGAACGTGATTTTGAGCTTGATTCTTCGCTGCGGCACAGACAATCACATCGAGAACCACAAGGTGCTGTGAAGCAAAAAGCTGAGACTAATGCCAGAGGCCCTCCACCCTAAAACAACAAAATCTGGATTTTGGTCCTATACCACTTAGTGTACAGATAGTGTATTTTATACTTATCTATGAAAAGAAGTATATATGTAATCTTAAATCAAGAAAGACAATCTTTATTTTATTTTTTATAAAAACATATTTCTTCAGGAAACAATTTTTAACTTGAACTTGAACTGTCAGAAGAAACGTTAAAAACCAACTTCCAATAAAGTGAGTATTGGCAAGATATGTTGTTATTTTTCAGGTTGAGACAGTAGCTGCTGGATGCACCTAAAGAAGTAACTTATAATCTAATCTAATTACTTTTGAAATGAAAGACTCAGTAGAGTAACAAAGTTAGGTTTTTAAGGAGCAGTACTCCATAGTCAGATTTCTTCTTCATTGTATTTTGTTGCGATCCTTACATCAGTTGTAAATGTTTATTTTATATCACTGTTTTGAGAACAAGCTTGTATTTCTGTGGCATTTAGTACACTCTATAACTGAGTTTTTTAAAGACTCCCATTGGTTTTGACCCTTCATTTTGTCTCTGACCTTGTGGAAGGTAATTGTCTGTGTTGATAATAACCTTTTGCGTTTTTGTCATTCTGCCCTGACATGATTTGTACCATCATGTCCCTTGACTAAAATGGAAATCTAACTGGAATAATTGAGATTCTTTTTTTGTGCTCTCTGTCAACTCACCCACTCTTCGGAAGCAGGAAACCTCCATTTGACAAGAGCCACATAACAGCTGACCCATAACACTTCAGAACCGGGTTTTTAAGAACAGAATAATTTTAATTAATTTGACAGCTAAAGAGCCTTTCTACTGTGTGAGTGCATGGGGTACAAAATACTTCACTCCCTCAGATAGGAAGATGGCTTATTTATGAACTGGAAAGCATCTTCCTCAAGCGGTGATTGGAAAAATCGCCGTCCTCCAGTGTCGTCCCATCTCATTTGTTATCATTAAGAATTTCACTTTGAGCTTCACGAGTGACTAGGCTTTGTGAGTTCAAGTCATTCCTGTTCTTGAGGTTTTCCTTTTGAAAAGGGTGCACTGAGAGAACTCCCATCGCTACGCAGACAGTACAACATCCTTTGTCACAAACTGAACAGACACATACCGAATGGAAACCTGGTGACAGCATTAATCCTGACAGTAAATTCAAAAACACCCAGTGCTGTCGGAGCTGATAGCTGACTCATTGCATCTCCGCCTGGGGATGCTCTTTTCTTTCCATGGAAACGCACAAAGTACGACGGCTGGCTGGCTGCAGCTTGCTATCTGACTATGCATCTTATTTAAAGCTGTTCTTTCCAACTCCCAATCAGGGTTTTTCCATCAGGCAGCTTGTCTGTTTTGGCTCAGAAGCGTTTACCCTCAAATGTCAATGTCAGCCAAAGGCACAATTCTCCATATCTTTAAATGGCAGTGGTTAAATTCACTTATCATATTAGGCACTATGGGAACTCCTCGCTATCGCTCTTTGTGAAATGAAATAGTTCATCAGTTACTCACCAACTTTCAGAGATAGCTTGTCTACTTATAAAGTAGAACATATCACCCCTTGATATTTACAGGCAAAATTAAGTCCAAACTAGGGTGTAAGTAAAAATTAGATTACCTTCCATTTTAACAATAAAAAATACAAAAAAATGTTTTATGTGAATCATAAGATAAACACATCAAATAACTCCATAATAGCTTAACTAAGTAAGCAGAGCAACTTTCTTGAACTTGTGTGGTTCCATTCCCACTATGAACATCGCTACTGCCTCTGTCTCTTCTCCCCAACTCACATTGTTTCTGTTTAGTGAGGTTTAAAAACAATGGCCTGGAAAGATTTTTCAAATGGTGTTGACTAATACAGCACTGATTGTGTTTTACAACGCAAACCAATGAATTATGGTTTAAGATGGTATTTTACCCATCTGTCCATCTATCTACCCATTAGAGGAACTCAAACATCCCTCCAGCTCATCTAGGGGAATCCCAAGGTATTTTCAAAGGGAATTCTTCCTAAACCATCAATTGATCTTCCAGTCCTTCCTATTGTTAGTCGTAAACAAGACATAATAATATTTCAGTTCCTTTGCTGGAAGCAGGAATTAACTTTTACTGCACTGGTATAAAATCAAACCAAAACTAACGCTGAAACCTTGGAAAATGTGTCCCACTTTCATCTGCCTGCCCTCTCTTTATTGTTCACTGTTAGCAAAAATATGATTGTTGCTCTAATTGTAAATCATGCACAAGTTTAGGAAAATACTTTTGTGCTGCCTCACTGTCTTATTCAGAGCAAACTGCCTTTTCTTGTCTTTTCAGGAATTATTAGAGAGGCAACCAATGGTAGAATTTGTTTTTACTTCTCCAGAAAGTAATTTTTAAATATCGGATGTTTCTTCTGCATTGAATAAACGTATGAAAATAAAAGGATGAAAAAAATCACTGATAGAATATGATAAAGCAGTTAGTGCAGAATTTATTTTCAGGCTTTTTACACAGCTTTACCAGGATTACAGGCAAGTTTGGAGAGTTTTTATATGATTGGAAAATAATTGCACTCTGCAGGATACTGTAAAAGTAGGGTGCTGTAATTAGTGCGGCTTGTCAGGGAAGCTAATTTGATCTCCATTCTGCTGAGGAGATTTAAACATTGTGAACAATTTTACACAACAGTTTACTGTAGTCTGACTAGAAGTGTTTTGTGATGATTATGAGCAGAAAGGTAAAGATTACACATCAGGGGAAAAGTTATTTTGGTGCAGCACTGAGCAATATGAATTGCTAAGTTTCATGTTTCAGCAGAGGCATGCAAACAGTAGCGTTAACGACTTGAATGTTTGCTAGCCAACTTATCGAGCACCCAATTTAAGCTACAACTCTTAACTCCAGATGTATAAAAATTCACAATTCCTCCAAACTGTGGTCAGCTGATGCTCAGGTTTGAATCTCAGGTCTTTATTCTTAAAGCTTGAATGTCTCTCAAGGTGCCTTGGTTTCCTCCCATAGTTTAAAAATTCAATAAATTCTTACCTGCTATGTGTCTTTGTGCTGCCCTGGGATGGATTGCTGACCTGTCTGGTTTGCACCCTACCTCTTACCCAGTAACTGGACCCAAACTTCCCAGGAGCCTATAAGAATAAATAGGTGTAGACAATGGATAGATGTATCTCAAAAATTTGTTAAAACACGATTCATACAGCTTCAGCCATTATAAGTTTGCTGGCTGGACTGAAAGCAAACTGACATATACCGTCTTTCCACTCTTCTTGATAGCCTTTTTAGTTGGTTGTTGTGAAATTTAAGTACAAGTAATGTTCCCCTGAGAAAATCCATCTTTATGAAGAGCACTTTCAAAGTTAAAACATAAAGAGAACAGTAACTTACAGAATGTCAGTTAAATGCCACAAAAAAAAAACACTAAAGTACAGTGACAGCAGTGGAAATTACAGAATTTATTGCTTGTTTTACAGGAAAGCCAAACAAGAGTAAATGCCTCACACTGGAACTGCTTCCTATTTAATGCATGTGTTAAATACTTCTTGCCATTCAGGATGTCCTTAAAGTAACAGGCACTCAAAAATGTATGTCAGTGAACCAAATGGAAGGTGACAAGAGGTGGCACTGCTTAGATCCTGTCTCTGAAGTAAAACTCTTGTGACCCAGATTATCACTATTTTTGTCCTACTTCCTGAAAAGCAAGAGCACAGAGGTCCGTAAAAGGTTTCCTTCTGAGCTTTCAGTATGGAGTACATCCTGTGTAGGTCAGACAGTTTCTGCTAAAAGACAGTTGTCATGCATTTCCCGCACAGACACTTTACCCCCACTTTTTCTTTAATTTAATTTTCTTTTTTATAGAGAGAAGTGAGAGTTTGAGCTAACACAGTGCTAAAAAATTATAAACTAATTTGTTGGGCAAAAGAAGAGACTAGAATATCATAATTTTTTTAATAGGTCTCATTTTGAACTACAATAACCTGGTAGGTCTTCCCTGAACTAGTTTTTCAAACTATGTGATATTTATAAAAACAAAAGATTTTTTAGAAGGAAAAACTACACGATTGCAATAATTTAAACTAATACTTTGTTAAACCATCTTTTAATTCCGATTCACTTCAAGATGTGCAATCAACATTGTACATCTTGATTTTACTACCTTATTTTCCGGACTATAGAGTGCACCATACTATAAGCCGCACATACAAATAAAATAAATAAATAAATAAACCTGGAAGCCGCACTGGGCTATAAGCCTCTGGTATCTCCACAGCTCTCAGTTTTCCATCCTCAATCCATCTCCAACTCCGAACCATGGATTCGTTCACGCCGAGCTTACATGCAGCTGCTCTATTTCCCTCCTGTACTGCCAGATCGACAGCCCTCAACTTAAAAGAGTTTGAAAACATTTCTCCATTGTGCCTGCTGATAGCATACATGCACATGTGCTTGTTCTAAATCAGCACTTTCTTCTTTGATTTCCAATTTTGACTACCAACGACTCACTTCCTGCTAAAGAGCCCCCTGGTGGTTGAAGAAAAATCCACAGAAAAGCTGTACTGGGCTATAAGCCGCATGGTTCAAAGCGAGGAGGAAAAAGTAGTAGTCCAAAAAATATGGTACTAACTTGAATCAGTTATTTTGTTGATATAGATTTAAGCTGTTGATATAGATTTCACCTTGATAAACCTGAAGGTTTTGAGTCATGATAATTGGTGTTTGGAGTTGCTCATGATTTCACAGACCTTAAGCTAAGAAACACCAGAGAATGATGCTGCTGGTACTGCATTTCACTTTGGACATGGGTTGCTTTTAGTGTTGTTTTTTTGTCATTTGGATTTGTGGCTCAACATTTCTAGTTTGGTTTCATCAGACCATGACAAATTTTTTCTTTGGCACATTTTAACCAGGCATGGATGCTTAATGTGCAACACATGTTTCTGTTTTGCATCCCTACTCTTTAGTCACTACAAATGGAGAATATAGAACATTTTGTGACATGAATCCCAATAGAATTTGGTGAAATAAAATCCTTATTTTGTTTCTGTAATGTTACTATTGTCCCATATTTTCACGATTGATTAATTTCTGTTTTTACTAGTTTTATGTATCGCTGCCTAGTCTTTCTAATTTCTTCCTCAATAAATTCTTGGTAAAAGTTTGGTCCCAGGATCAAAAAATTGCCTCTCTGCAAAATGTGGCTTTGACTAAAGGAAGAAAATGTACAGAAAATCCAACCATGACAGGTAAACTTCATTTTTGGTTTGTCAGATTCTTTACAATTGGTGGTGAATGTGACAGAATCCTAAAAGAGTTTCAACAACATATTGGTTTAAGAGTGTGCACATGTAAGTGACTAGGGGTTCGGCAGCTTTTTTTATTTTTTCTGTAGTTTTCCTTTTAAACAGACTTTTATGTCTTTCGAGACATAATACATATATTATTCAGTTTAAAAAGAAATATCTTGAAATAATTCATAATTTCTGTATCTGTATAAATCACAAAGTTTTGCATATTAGCTGGGTTTAGTTGGCATTTGAGATGCATAAAGATAATGATGTAATTTGTTGAAAATACCACTATGACATCTTTTTCCAGCATGTTTCTGAAGAATATGGGCACCGCATGTAAAAGATAGCTGGCCTTTCCTGCCACAAGCTATGTTCCATATTCAAATCAACATAAATGGGTAATATTTCATGCAGTATCTTATTATAGGCTTGAATCTCATTACCCAAATTCTAAATTTTGCCACTAAATATCTTATTTTGCATAATGGTTGCCCAAACAACACTTGTTACTCAAACTGCTGCCTAAAACACCAGTTGTTGTCCACATTCAACACTGATGTTAGTCCATCTGAAGGCTCTCCATCTTAAACATATATTTTGCAATATATATGATTTTATAGTACTTGCTAAAAGTAGCACAACCCATAAGAACACTCCAAATTTTATTGTTCAAGACCGCAGACCTTCCTTTCCCTGTTGTCTATGCTGGTGACCATCAGCTTTTCCAAAATACAGTGCCACCTCTGCTGGTCAACCTTCTCATTACATTAACATTTGACTCCATATCATCACAGTGGCTACCTGCGTTAGACATTAGTCACTTTAAACTGGGTGAGAGCAACAGCCACATCCTGCTGTGATCAGTCAACCCGGGCCGGTTTGGTCCATATTTTACTGGGTTAGCAACATTACCTAAATGAGGTTATTTTTAACCCAGTAATGTTATACAGTGTGAGAGGCAGCAGCTTCTTATGCTTTCTTACTGCCTGGAGGAGCTACGTTTATGTTTGAACAACAGCAGTGGAATCTCTAAATAAACTTTCTCTAAATGAGATATATATGATGCCCCAGAACTGATAGGAAGGTAAAGCTTGCCAAATTCCTATGCAGCTTTGAGACGTTTAAAGTCAATAGAGAAAACACATTTATAAATGTCATCATAACTAAACCGACTAAATTAGCCTTATATAAGATAGTAAATGCATCTGGGAACCCTAACATCAGTCGTAGCCCTCCAGGTCTTCGGTTTGCTGCTGGAATGTCAAAAAAGGGTATCAAATCAGCAGCGTAAACAGCACTGCTTTTATTTTATTTTATTTCATTTTGGGGGCTTACTCTAAGGGTGTAATGAAAGCAGTGCTGGCAAGAGACAGTGAGTAATTGCAGGCTTTGCCGTCTTATCCACTGCAGCTGAGAGTATTGGGAAAAGGATAAGCTCACCCAGAAATGCTGCTCCTATTTACATTTAGACTAGCCATTCTCAGACGCCGTACGCTCACTTCCTCTTGAAAGACTTAACTGTCTTTTAATGTTCTGTTGACAGACAGAGTCACATAAGTGAAAAGCTGAGGTCCAGGATGGTGTACTGGACAGCAGTGAGCCTGGTAAAAAAAAAAAAACAGTTACATGTTTAATTTAGTTACCTTAACAACTTCTCTTATTGTTTTTCAGAGACGTATTAAAAGCATCTTGCATTGTGGTGCTGATGCATGCAATCCATCATTATAAACAACTTGCTTTAACATTTTTAAAAGTACAATGAACAGAATCATCAATAATCATTTCAGATGCAATGACATCACATTGTGAACCAGACTGCTTTGAATCTTTATCATGAACTTTTACGTTTAGATGAAAGATGTATGTTGTCGTCCTCGTCTGTTTCATTAAATGGAAATTGATTTGTTGTATGTCAATGCTGGAAATTAGGTTTTCTTATTCCAAACTTATTTTACTTTTTTTTTATATATTCCATTTCATATTCCAACATATATTAGAAGTCAACGGTCACCTGGAGGGACGTCCAGGATTTATAGACGTTTCTTATCCAGGAAAAGTCAAGAAAAGCCGGTCATAAAAGTTATAGGAGTTTATAAAAGCTTAAAAAGATTCTATCAGACTCTAAGGTACAGCAAGATGTCTTGCAGCTTTTCTTCTTTGCATCTTTTATGGAGTTTCGTGCTCTTGTCCTAAGTCTACTTCTTCTACTCCTTGTCAATCTGGAGGACTTTTTTAAGCATTATGCAGTCTCTCTCTGCCTCTCCCTCTTTGCAGCAGTGGGAAAAAGAGTGTGGAGTAAAAAGCGATTTACTCCTCCGTCTGAGCCTGGAATGCTCCATCCATGTTGCCCACATGATATGAACTTCCCTTATGAATTTTCAATCATTGTTCACTAAATACAAAGACTTTCATAATTTAGAAATTCTGTATGAATATTCAAAATGTTACGGCCAATTATTGCCCAAATAACAGTAAAGTTTGGATCTCCGCTGTCTTTAAATGTCTGTGTGCTGGCAAATACAAATAATTGCAAAAGACAAACAGATGCAGCCTTTTTTATTTTCACATCTTTCCTCTACCGCTTTCTAATGTCTTTCCTCTCTCCCTCTATAATGGCAAACTTCCATATATCCTCATACGGTACGTCTGAGCCCTTCAGCAGATCCTGGACACATCAATGGATAGTTTTCAAAGGTCCTGAAAGCAGCAGGGGTTTTTATTTGCCTTCAGCCTCAGTGGGCTGTAGTGTACAACCTAAGACCCAGATATCTGTTTCCTGAGTGTGAATGATTACAAATGTGTTTACAGGAAAAAAATCTTCAGGCACTCCAATTAATCCAATGTACCAGAAAATTGTTTGTATTAAATACCCACTATGTCTTATGAGCATGAGCGCCTCAGAATCTAAATGTCCTCCATGAATATTGAGAGAATTACTGTTTCTTAAAAAATGACAGAATGTGGTCCCAGTCACCTTAACATCAGAGCGCGAGAAGGTTTCAGTGGTTTTGTCTTAAAGCACCATATGGATAAGCAGAAGAATATTTAATAGAGAGCTACATTCTATTCACCTGAAGGGTATTTAAAATGCTAGGGTAGAAAAATAAGCTTCTACATGTGGAAATCTACACCAAAGTTAAAGGAAATTAAAACACAAAGGAATGCACATATTAAAATACAGTGATTAAGAATAACATGGAAAAAGTGCAAAAAAGTACAGCTGTGAGATAACTTGATTAATATATCCTAATGTATGCATTGAAGTAATGTGGATATTTATCTTGTAAATAATCACAATATGAGTGTTGTGGCTTTCTGTGCTTAAAGTCAAATTTCAGAACACTTAATATGAGATTATTTGAATGCTGAAGCCTCAGAAGTGACAGACTGTGATCGTCTTTTCACCATGAATCAGTGAGACATTCATATCTGCAGCCTAATTTGTCCTGTCAGCCGGAGCTCAAAGTGAAGCCGCGCAGACCAGCCCACAACGTCGTCTTTCCTGAGCTGAACACGCAATTTCTTGCAGGAATTTTCTTTGATTCTTTCCATTTAAAATGTTGTACATTTAGAGCTCCCCTTTGTTATTAATTATTTACAGTACCTTCATCAAGAATTACAGTGTGACTTTTCCTCCTCTGCCAGCGGCTCCCCATTATTACTAAGCATTTCATACTTTTAGCTTTTGCCAACTTGGGCTTCTTCAGTGTATGTCTTGCTACAAGATTTGTGTTGGAAAAGTGATAAGTAACAACTAATCAAACAGTGGAAAGAGAAATTTAAGTGTTAAGCTCATCTGGTGCACAAAGAAGACAGCAAAAGGAACCAAATCATTTTTTAGACGAGTTCTTGTGGGGTCAGCCTAGTATTTGACTCTTCTCATTTGTTTCAAAACGTTAGCTATTGAAGACGGCTCATTCACACACAACACATCACAAATCCGTTCACTGAAGTTAGCTTTTAAAGTGTAGCAGTAAGACGCACCTTTTAGTTAGAACTAGACACTTGCTGTATTAAAACAAATACACTGATCAGAAGGTTATTAATGTGGACTGGCAATATTTCAAGGTTTTCAAAATGCAGTCACAAAATCCTAATAATTATGTTTCATATTTGAATCATAACTCAGCTGGTAAAAAAAAAAAAAACTAACAGAAAAAACTTAGCTAAATAAAATTCTTTTGGATATGTTGTATATGTAATTTTGGCAAAACACTATGGATACAGTAAATGTCCCTATTAACACAAATCATAACAACTAAGCTTGAAAGAGACACAGTTCTACTAATTGAACTAATCCTGATCCGAGAAAGCCAGAAAGTTATGTTTGATCCCTTTTGTATTTAACTCAAGTTTTCAAGTTCATTATTTTATCCAAAACATCAGGAAATATAATGATAAGAGATGCAAAAAAGCAATTTATATTGCTTGCCTGAGTGAACCATCAAGCACAGCTTTCATACTATCTGTAAATACAGAACTTGAATGAAAAGAACATCGTTGCATTCTGTTTTTAATGTAACTTTCTTGCAAATCAGAGCGCACAGCATGTGAAGAGCTAAGAACAAAAACAGAAGCATTACAGCTTTAAGTTGTGACTAAATGTAACCACATGCTGCAATGAAAATTAGATTGTTTTATTCCGTTGTTTTATTCCAAGCCCTCCACACAACAACAAGCTTCCCCCACTCAGTGGATGTTTTATGTTACTCCAAGCTCTGCGCTCTGTCTTGAAAAAATATATTGCTTTAATCAATGTCCCTGAAGAACATCGGCCGTATCGGCAGATCCAACTGCCCCTTTTCCCATGACAGTTTCTGGACAACTTATTGTCCCATTATTTCATTTCTGATACGTTCCCTGTACGGTTGTGCACCACTGCAATATTCACTATCTGACCAACGAATGGGTAATCTGGGACCAGCTAATGAATGTGTGTCTGGAAGAAAGACTGACAGGTGAAAATAGGAAAAAAAATATAAGGGAACAAGGTGTGATGCCATTGTGTGGAGTATAACTCACACTGGGGACGAGCGTCAAACATGAAACATGAAAAGCTCACATGGAAACAAAGCAATCTAGTTGACCGTGTGAGATCGCATAACTTCCTGCTGAACAGATGGTTGAATTACAGGATAAATATTACCGACTTTTTCAACAGGCTGCTAGGTAAAGCCAGATGTCCACAAATAAATTGTACTTTAAAAGGGAATTTTAAAAATTAGCTATCACAGTCATTTATATGTTATTCGAGAATATTACTTTGTAATTGTAACGTTCAGTGAGGTTACCTTTTGACACAGTTATAAGTGTAGCATTAGTAACACCGGCAATGTTTCTGCCTTTTTAGCCTTGAACACTGAACCACGGGGAAAATAATTGTAATCATTTTTTAACAGGTTTATCTTAAATATATTTGAACTCTCGCTTGAAGTCCAGTCCCAAACAGCTGCTGAATTCCTTCATCGCCACACCTGAATCAGACTGCAGAGCTGACTGACTGCTGATGAAGGACTTCACACACACACAAGTCGTGACATCATCAGATGCAGCTCCTCTGTCCTTTTGCCTTTCACTTGCAATGAATCAAATCCTTATTCCAACAAGTCCAAAACAGTCACCAGACAGGCTGTGTCCTGCACAAAACGCCACAGCAACATGCTAATATTTGTGTCACTAAAGCCAGACGCTAAATGTTCCTCATTTATTTGCAGACAGCATAAACTTCACCTTGAATTTAACAAGTAATGATGGGTGCTGCTCCTCTGGATGTGTTATCATGTTCGATGTGTTGCCTCCCCTGATCTCTGCTGTCTTCAAGTACGCTTTGCACATCTTCCTTCCAGCTGCCGTCTGGCTTTTCTACTATAACTGAGGCATCCCCATATAGTGGGCTCTTTTCTTTTAGATTACTTTTATTTAAGGTTTCATCGTTATTGCCTGACTGCTGCAAAAGTGCCTCACATCAATTCCTTCATGCCGTTAAAATGAATGAAAATGAACCAAACACAGGAGACTTTATAGGCATGGCATTTTACCATGAAAATTTAATAGAACCGTTGATATTATCACAGAAAAAAATGGCTAAATGTGTTATTTACATGCAAATCTAATATAACACAGTCTTACATGATGTACCATGAAATTAGCAAATTCATTGAAGCTGTAAGACAGAGGGTTTATTACAGCATCTGCTTCAGGTCGCCTGTTATGCACCTGACAGCATTCACCATTAGCGATAATGGATCATAATGAAAAGACGTTAAGCTGGACTTGGCATCTGTACCCGAGCCAAGGCGCCGAGGTGTTGTAAGATTACAAATGTGGCATCTGAAGATGCCTATTTATAAATCGCAGACTTCGCCCTTCCTGGTGCTACTTCACCCTGCCAAGCCTGTTTCTTGAAGAAAAGGGTGGCAGTAAATATACTTAATATGCTGCAGAGGCAATGCTACTCCAACATGCTATTAAACAAGACACGAGATGTGATTCTTGCCACAATTGGGATGTAAAAGTCTGCATCATAAACCAGACTGGGAATGGATTAACCACAAGAGCATCACCAAGCGAGCGCCGGCGTCTTGCATGAGAAGAAAACCAGAAGGAAGTGATGTATCTGTCAATGTATCAGTTTAAATAACTTAAAACATGCTTCAAGCCTTGCTACAGTTCAGGAAGTTTCTGCAAAGGAAACAACAGCAGATGAAAATCATGTTTATGAGCTGCACTGCCTTTCAGCAAGTTCATGTTGAAAAGCTCAGCAGGGCGGTTTCTCCCAGCAAAGACAAAGGAAACCACAAAGGTAAGGGATCAGATGTTCCACTCTATGCTCCCTGTAGATAATGCGCTGCGGTTTGGGATTTAAATTGGAAATGGGATGAATAATCAAAGTCTAAAAAGTCTCACTGTGCTCTACACCGTTGTCAAGCATGGGAAATGTGTTTTGAAAATGGGCCAATTTTATTAAGAAATGTCAATCAATATACATTGTGGCATTTTCAGCTTTTTTTTCTTTAGTCTGTTATAATCTGAAGTCAAGCGTATCAAACTCACCTGTAATGAAGCAACTAATCCTTATATTTACAGACAGGATAGAGCTTGTCAGATAAGGAGGAAAAAATGGTTCATGTCTAATTTGATTTACACAGACGCTGCAGTGACCGTGAGCAACTCACCCATGTACGTGGCTATCTATCAATATCACTCATGCAGTTACATTTCATTTTTCAGACATATTGCTTTGAAAATCCGTCGAACCACCTGGATTAATGCGCTGAGCAGGAGTCACACGAGTCTTTAAAAGATGGCACCAGCCTGGGCGTAATCCTGTTTACCTTTCAGGAATTACAGTTACCCAATTACCCCTAAAGTGGGGGTAACTGGGTAACCCTCGATTGAAGTCTGATTTTCTGGAAGTCAGTAAATCCTTCGTTCAAGTTTTTAAAGCTCAAAGCAAAGCCTGGATTTTATAAACATTTAAGGAACATGTTGACAGGCGAACGTTTCACACGTATTTATATCATTAGGAAAGGTTTATTTTTATTTAAACTACTAGAAGTGAAAGTAGACTGTACTGCTGTTGTGTTTTTGACAGACGGTAGCCATATTTGATTTTCAGCCTGGGGTTGGTGAGAAAGCTTTGCATTTCTTTCCTGTAATTCTGGTGTCATTTCAAAGATAAAAATTGTATAAAACAAACAACAAATTCAAAAACAGTCTACTGCTGTATCCAGGGAAATTTTAAAATGCAACTAACAGTATTTTGGTGGAAAACGTCATATTTAGCAAATATTACATGGTTAGGAACCACAAATCTGTGGTATTCTGGATCCAACTCTGACTGGTTATTGAATATAAAGCCGTAAGTTACTTGCATCTTTCTTACTGATGCACAGTCTCCTTCCTGTTATTCACACCAACATATCTGTGCATATTAGTTTTCTTTTCTCAACCTCATAAACCCTGAAAAGCATCTGTTAAATGAATCTGCTCTTTATTCAGGTCAGGTCGCTCTTAAGCTACACATCAAATTCACCTTTCACACGCATTTAAACTGTCTGCCAGTGATTGTGACGTCTTACCAGACACCAGTCTTTCGTCAGTAATACATCAATACAGATTTGGGAGAAATTTGTGGTGATCCACCAACACTTTGATTTATGAACCAGGAATCCCTGAGCTAAACTCTTAGCCTCACCATTGACAAACAATTTCTCCTTCCCTTAAACCAAGGCCTTAAATCAGCCGTGTCCAAAGTCAGATCTCGTGGCTTCTGGTCTGCATGTTTTAGATCTTTTCCTTGTTCAGCAGCATCTGAAGCGTTTGCTGCAGGCCTCTACAGAATGTGGTGACAAGCTGAGGAGGGAATTAATTATTCATTTGTGTGAGAGCAGGGACACATCTAAAACATGCAAGACTCTTATTTTTAAAAAGGTTTTGTCTATCCATAATTAAATGAAAAACTGCATTATAATATTTTATGAGGAAATTGATCAATTAGGAATATAAAAGCAGAAACAACACACCGCTCTGAAAAAAATTAAGAGACGACTTTAAATAATCAGTTTCTTTGATTTTACTTTTTATAGGTAAATGTTTGAGTAAATTGAACATTGTTCTTTAATTCTGTGAACTACTGGCAACATGTCTCTAATATTCTAAGCAAAAATATTGGATTTATTGGCAGAAAGTGTGAAATGATCAAAATAACAGAAAAGATGTTTGGCTTCCAGAGTTCAGAAATCAGTATTTGGTGGAATAACCAGGAGGTTTTAATGGACTCTTCATTTTTTTTCCACAGCTGTATATTTTATGAAGATTTAAAAAAAAAAAAAAAAAATCCCATATAAGCTAAATAATGTTTCAGCATGTTTGCTGTTTCCTGAGCCCAGTTAATTTCATGTTGGAGCAGAATTTTGAGGCCGACTTGCAGAAGCTTCTAGTTGTGACAGAATATCCGTCACTGTCAACAAAATGGATCCGTCCACTTCCAGAACGTGAGCGTGTTCAGTGGGACACCATCGCAGAATGAATGTAGATCATGTAATCCTGCTGAATGGTAGTCTGTCATTTACCTCTACCTCAAAAGGATAGATGGATTGTCAAGTTAGAATGTTATTAAAGAGTACACTTTTTTTCGTAATTCAATTCATTAAGACACGTTATCGGGCTCAGTTACACACACGTTGTCATTTTAGAGCCTGTAGTTCTGTTAGTTAGAATCATCATACTGCTCATCTAATAAAAACATGAAGACTTTCTTAGAAGACTAGACGTTATTTTCAAAATCCTCACTGAAACACATCATTTATTGAATCTGACTAATTGACATGGCGTAGCAGAATCTGTAATTTGTCAGAATATGAAACAAAAAAACATCTTTTGTTCAAGGAATTGAAACTGCCAAATAACAATTTTCACTCTTTACTTAGCAGTTAAAATGAGAGAATCTGTTAATCGCCGAGCCACAGTCAGGTCAGGCAGACCAAAGGAATGGAGTGGCAGCTGCTAGTTAAAACTTTTTGCAATGAAGAGAAAGAAAGACCTTCAAATATCTTCAGGAGAATTGGAGAAGTTTGAAAAAAGAATTGTGGCTGTTTCAAAATGGGCAATGAGAGGCACTTGAAGAACAAATGGGCTGTAAGGTCAGTTTGCCAGACGAACGTTGGCGCCGTACTGATGCCATAGAGAAGTTTGTTCGCTATGTAAAGCCTCAAAACGTGATACCACCAAAATTTAATTGCATGTTCTCAATCATTATATCTACATTAAGAGAGGAGTTAAACTTTACTGGAGGTGGGAATATGTGTGCTGTAAAAGGCCAGAGAAGTTTTGGTAAGAATGCATGAGAGGAGGAGTCCAGCAAGTTAGGAGAAAATACTGGAGGAAAGGTTTGACTCCAAAAAAAAAAAAAAAAAAGCTGAGGAAAGCTGTGTCAGTAAATTTTGTAGGAAATGTTTATGAGCTAACTGTAAAGGACATTGATTTTATTCATATTAGTGGTGGACCCAGTGTCAGTAAATGCTTGACCCTAAATAACTGGGAAGCTAAGAGAGTTGATCAGGATGTTCATAGCATCAGTTTATGGAAAATAGATTTTTATAGATATAGAATCTTATTATGACCTTTTTATGACATTATGACATTTTTGATTGTTAGCTGTGTTTTTCTTTAAATGTGCTTCTAATACCTAAAATGCTTAAGTTGGAAGCTAAAGATGAGAAACTGCTTTATGAATTACATTTTATTTTTTGCAGGTGAAAAATAAAATCTCCAACATTGTAAACATACTAAAAAAAAAACAGTTTCACAGCTGATTGTTGCGCCTACATTGGTGTTGCTGTTATTGCCTGGCCACTGAATGAACCCCGAGATGATAACTTGATCACTTCTGTGCATCACAACCTGGTTCATTTCCCAGTGATGTTGCAGTGGCTCCATGAGCCATGCTTATATTATGTAACTTATATGGGTGGATGTCAGCAGCTATTCCTGAGGAAGAGAAAGACGCTTTCTTGACTCACAGTGCACAGTTAATTGCAACAATGACAGACCAGAAACACCAAAAATCACTTTCTCAAACTATTCCCTGACCAAATCTCTGGCAATATCTTTCAAACGTGTTTGCATATTTATGTTAAGTGCTTCGTGTTCAGCACAGTTAAATGCAACTGTGAGATGATCAAAAAGAGGAAAAAGGATAAGTCCCTCATCTTCTGTACGTGGCACTGTTTGGGGTGACAGCGACGTTAACCCTAGCTGTGCGCGCCACGACAGCCGTCTCCCTCGTGCTGGCTCTGCAGCTGGAAACACGGAGCTCGGTGACAGAAGACAGATGGTGTTCAACACAGATCACACAAGCTGCACATTCATGACTTCTCTCCAGAGCGGACAATTCTCACCGTGTCCACTGGTTCATTATTCAGAAGAAGTGTTGCAGGCAAAAAAAATGCCGCCTACTGGGGCTTAGAGGTGATAAAATTTAGGTTTCGGGATTTGTGTAAATGGCTCAACAAATAAGAAAGTGTGGCGCAGCATTATTGCTGATGCACATTGAACTATTGTCATTTCCTTCCATTTCATCATAAAGTGCGCCATCTGACCTGAAATGAGCTATTTTTTTTCATATAAATGGAAAACTCTCAGGCAATTATGCAAATAGGCCGTGTAAAATATTAAGCAAAAACAAGACTCTAAGCTTCAGTTTATTAAAAAAAACAGCAGCATTTTCAATGTGGCAATGACCACAATTAAAATTGATTCTCATGAGGAATACGGTCAAGGTCCAAGCCAGGAAAGAGTTAGAAAAATATTGAAAATTGTCCTTGTTTGTACAGCATCAGTCAAAGAATCTCAAAGGTTTCACTGAGTTTATTTAATGAGTTATTTAGGTCAATGCTACATGATCAACACAACTCAGGTGGGATCGCACAGCGATTTTTTAAAAGTGCTCATATTTACAAAATTCTGGAGAAGCTGCAAAGATATTTACCAAAGGTGGTAGAATGTTAAATATTAAAGTGGAAAAGAAACCATAAAAGTATGTTCTGCAGTTTTCTACTAAAAGCATTTAGAGGAGACAGAAAACAAGTGAAAGAAGGAAGTTTGGTTAGTCAAAATCAAAATGCTGTTCAGATGCAGAATTAGAATTTCTTTTGTCATTGTGCACAAATAAAGCAAAAACGAAATGTAAAAAAAATAGCAACTCCCGGAAAAACCCAGAACAACTGCAATGTTAAGAGTAAATAAGTAAGTAGATAAATGTTTTAGATGGATCAGCTGTGTTCAGGGCAACAGCAGTTCTTGGGTAGAAACTGTTTTTAGTCTGTTTGTCAGGAGTTTGAAGAAGTGGCGGCCCAACTGCACATAAATCTGAACGCACCACGTGAAACTTGGCGGCAATGCTTTTCTTCAACAGGTGCAGGGAAGCTGGTCAGAGTAAAACATTTGAGGGAAGATTGACAGAACTAAAGGAAACCTGTTCGAGGGTATAAAAGACTTGAGAACTGGCCATAGGTTGACCTTCTAGCAGAACAACAATGCTAAATATTCAGCCATATTCAGACTGCTGTTTGGAGATGTTTTCCCATCCAATTTGACTTGGCGTAAGACATTTTGTGAGGAAGAGTTATCAAAAGCCTCAATCGCATTAGTGGCACTACCTCTAATGACTCACAGCTGCAGTTATTGTAGAAGGTAGTTTGATCAAATATTGACTCATGAATGCCACACATTTCAGAATTGTATTGCAAAAATTTTTTAAAACAACGTAATTGTTTCTCCTCATAGTGAGGCAATGTATTGCAACAATAATTTGTGTTAACCTATTGTGGTTGTAACAAAACAAATATATATAAAAAAATTTGCATTTTATGTCAGTGTTTATTTATCCCTTAACAAGCTACGCCAGGGTTTCCCCCAGTGGATTATAAGCCTGGCGGGCCACCAGGCTGTACTTGTGCCCCCACCAGGCTGAGCATTGTTTATTTATTTTAGTTTATTTTTAATGTCTGCCCCCTTTTTTAAGAATTTATAATTGGTTTTCAGGTATTAATCTTCTAACAACACATTGTTGTAAAGTGATATTTTCAAATTTCCTGCCAACTTTAAACATTTTAAACTGAAAAAAAATGGGTTTACCGGGTTTACAAAGTTTTCTGGGGGAAACTCTGTATTCTTAACAAACTGGTAGTCTCCAGATACTTTTAGCTGCAATAGAAGCCGTTTGCAATTATGCCAGGTGAGGTTTGCAGCGTAACTCTGCTATTCTTTTGCACAGCAAAGAGACATTAAAACAGCTGAATCTGGATCTGATAAGAGTCCCTACAGCGGGTGAAGGGGGTAAAAAGGGGAATGGGACTATAACAGCAAATAGCCACCAGATAGATAGGTGAGATAAGAGGGGAGCTATGATGATGGCAGACTTTTTGTTCCCAGCCGTCCGTGCAGCAAGGGCTCCATTCCCTCTTCTCAGTCTGAGGTCCTTTACCTCCATCAACAGAGCAGATAAGTGCAAGTCCTATGGAGAATTGAAAGAAGAAACAGATTAGAGAGAGAATCTGATGCACAGCAGCGCAGGTCGTTCTCCTGGGACACAGACGGATTGGTTTACTATCAGGCCTGCGCCTCATCACACTGGAAAAGGAAAATTATTTGCCAGTTCAGTTTTAAATAGATGAAGTTAAGTAAAACATTGCAAAAAGGTTTGTGCACAAACTTTAAGCAAATAATCAGAGACATACATACAGGTCAGAAAAGCTGTGTGCGACCATGACCCTTCTGTTAGTTTCACAACCAATGGATCACAATGCAGTTTCTTCATTTTCCAATATTTTCTTCTGCTAATGTTTAAAGAAAATGTGTGATTGTGCTATAAACCTGGCTGTTACTTAGATGGTGATAAATGGAGAGCAACGCAATGACATAAGGCAAAGATGATATGTATGTGGATCCTAACAATAATGAACTTTTTCCGAGTCTGTAGACAATTTACTCAACTTACACAAACCACTTGATAGGAACAAATCATCTGAGGAATTTTTAACAGAAATAGAGAACAATGACGCCAGAGCCAATTGTAGGAGAAATGGGGAAGAGTAAATATTAACTCATCACACAAAGTTCATATATTATATTTGATAATAAAAATAAACATTTAGACGCCCCAAAAAAATAATGTTTACTTCATTGCCAAAACGCTTGGCTATGGCTGCCACATGATCCATCACTCTTTGCTATGATTTAACTGAAATTTTGAATAATTTGTTGCTCTTTTCCTGTTTTAGTGCATTTTTTGTGTTTTATGTTAAGTTGCTTTCTCTTTCAGTCACATTACTTTTCACTTCCTGTATTATTGTAACTGAAAATCTGTTTTCAGCCACAGTCACTGACATAAGAGAAACACATTTCTTAAGAGAACCATAAGAGACATGTTTCTCTTTAGTCTTTGGTTTGGATTTAGTATGCTACAAATAATTTCCAACAAACTGGCTTGTGTTTGGGTTTGAGAGATCCAAACCCAAAAAGAGTCTATCAGTTTCCTACGAATTCAATTTCCAAAAAAAATTTCCAAATCATAAAACTTCATATATGCATCATTTAGATTAAGATTACTTAATCTTCACTTCCTGAACTGTGATTTAATCAGCTTCCTTTCTTTGAATTTATTTCCACAATAAAATTTCATTTAATCCATATGGAAAAGTATTGCTTTCAAACAATATTTTTCATTAATGTATGTAAATCTAAGGAGTTGTGCAAGAAATGTTCTACCCAAGTCAGAGAATAAAGAAAAAGAAAGAATCTCTGAGTAACACCATATAATTTAGTCACAGGCCTTCATCACTGACACTTATTATAAGGCTTGAGCAGAAAGCAGTATCACTACCTTCACAGGTGACGGACTGTCCATTTACACATCACCTGCGACAGAATATAAGATTTTGCAGCCCGGACATCTTGCATTTATCTGACATGTCACAGTGGTTCAGGCCTGGCAGAGGCTCTGTAATGCCTGCAGCCAGCTCCAAGCTTCACTGGGGACAATCTTCCCTGAGCAAAAACACAAAAATGGACAACTTTTCTTATACAGTAAACAGTAAATTAAGCATCGTTTTTTTTTTTTTTAATTTTAGTTTAATTTGACGAAAGATGAAAAATATTTTTCCCTTTAAGTCTTTCATTAGTTTTTTTTTCTTCAAAAAACAAATTTTTGTTGTTTACTTTTAACCCGAACCCATTGGCAACAAGTAACTCTTACCAAAAAATATTATAATTGAAATGAAGGACATACAAGCATACAGGGTGCTAAATGTACCTGAAATATATATATATAGATATATATATATAATATATCTATCTCTATATATATAGATATATATATACCTGTATATATATATATATATATCTATATATATAGAGATAGATATATATATATATATCTATCTCTATAGATATATATATATCTATAGAGATAGATATATATACAGTATATCTATAGATATATAGATATATCTATAGATCTATCTATCTATCTCTATATATCTATTATATATATAGAGATAGATAGATATATATATATCTATATCTATATATATAGAGATAGATATATAGATATATCTATATATATATCTATATATATATAGATATATAGTATGTCCAAATAATGGATTGTTATGTGACCTGTTGCTTTTAAATGTACATTTACATTTAAAAGAGTTTACAAATATTTTTGACTGATTGCTGAGCTTGAAAACAGATAGCTAAACCCAAATCTCATTTTAATGTGAAGAAATACTTTTGGGAAAAAGCTGGAAAAAGAGGAAAGAGATGACTTTCTGATGAGTGCAATAAACCGAGATAACTTTTGTAATGTATACAAGTAGAGTGGAGCAGATGTAGAATTTCTGATTGGAAAATGTAAAGAACTGTGGTTTTAAAAAGTTCCTTTCAAGGCTGAGTCGAAAAAAAAAATCTTCCTGTAATCCATTAAATATGAGTGGGCAGGGCTGCAAACTCCCATCGCAATAAAGTGGCAAGCCTGACCAGATAGGAACAAAGGGACACCAACACAACTAACTTTAGTACAAAAGCTTGCAATGTTATAACAGTAAACAAGATTAAAACATAATAGCTATTTAACATCCTCATAGTTATTATTTTAATAACACTCACAGATGTTGTCATCTAACCAAAAGAAACTGCTCTGCAACAAAGAAAAGGCCTGAGAAAAAAGAAGTTTCTTTAATGTATCCTTCTCACCAAAGAAACTCCATTATTCTCCTGAAATGCACATACAAAATCAATATTTGTACATGCTGCTCTTGCATACATTCACAGATGTCAATGCACTCACATTACAGACGTCAACTGTGACCCCTTTGTTAAAAAAAGTGGATTACAACCTTTTGCTTTGCAGCTCCAACCACTTTTTCCTCCATTGTTAAGGTTGGCCTTTTTAACCCTGAATAAAACACTGCATCATAAAAAAGCATTATATCCAACAGCGCACTTGTTACCCTTGACATTCTCTTGAGTGTGGTCAGTTAAAGCAGAATGGATTGAGAGTCTTGTGTAATAGAGCTATGATAATTACCTAGCTGCTCTGCATATTTTTATATGCCTGTTTTAATGCATCTACCAATGTGTACTCGATTTCCTTAGTCTAATCCAACCCTCTCATTTGTGTGAAATATAAGAGAAAGAATGTCAAAATTTAATGCCTGATTTTTATTCAATGAATAGTATGTTCTGTAGAAATAAATCTATATATTTTATATGTATTTTCATATTAATTGCCACTGTTGCATTCGCCTGGATTTTGTTTTTGACTTCATTGGAGTCTCTCAAACCGCAACAAAAAGACGTGGAACATATATTTTATAATTTTTCCATCTCCAACATGGTACTGGTAACAGGGCAAATACAGGACACCAATGGAAGAAAATTTGACGGACATACTATGAAATATCTGAGATTGGTGTTGCTCTTTACCTTTGAGCAAAATAACTACACCAAAGACGCAACCAAGTGATCAGGTAAAGCATGCTCAATGGTACGATGATCCAGTCAAAGTGCAGACGTCAATTCATTCAGGAATAAACAGCAAAACTTTAAAATTAATGTTCACAGACGCTCAATTCAGTGTGACTGAGCTTAAACCATTTTAAAAGAATAGGCAAAAATGTATGAGTCAACGTTGTGAGGAAGATTTAACTGTAACTATGATTGCAACAAAAGTTGGTTTCACAAAGCCTTGTGTGGTTTTGCATTTATTTAAAAATTATACAGTACTTCCTGTTGGTCTGTCACGTAGAATAGCTTTAAAACATCTACGTCTGTAGTTGTAACACAAGAAAATATGAAAATGTTCAATGTTCACGAATACTTTGGCAAGGCCTTCGAAACTCAAACATGTTTGCTTAATTGCTTGAGCAACAGAGTTTCGTCCTCTTGTTGGCAGTGCAAATGCTATTCCATTAGGTTGTGAAGGTCAGCTGTATCTATCACTCTTGTTGAGTTAAATAATCAATTGTGTGGCAGCTAAAAGATCAGTCACAGATGAAACACTCATATTAAGTTCACAAATATAAGCGCCTCAAAATTTGTTATACTGTCTTTTTTTAAAATAAAGTCTGTCTCTGAGGGACATCTATGAATTTTAATCTTTTAATTATTATATTAAATGATTCCCTTCTAAACTGTTATACATAATTACCAGGTGTCCACGATAACACATGATTATCCACTGTTTAGCTATATTAATTAGCACAAGGATGACCTACGAATACTTGTTTTTATATTAGTATTACAACAGTGGAATACCAAGAGGAATTGAGTTTGATAATCTGTAATTTCTCTTTGTTTTTGCTGATAGCACAGCTTTGCTCTCAAGGCAGCATTCAGATTACTGGTTTGTTCCAAATACTTACTTCCAATAAATATGTAAAATATGAACAGAGAGCATTTTGCCTGCAGGTATGCTCTTTAACCTAAACGGAGACGACACGGACACCAGGGAATCTCCGAGGCAAAGTCTAGGTTGGGGAGAGTCATCAACCCCCCACAGCCCCCCTGTCGACATTTGAATAATGTATGAGGATCTGGAGACATCACTTAGAGATGCTGCCAATATCAGCCAGGGCCTTGCCCACCTGGCCTGCTGCTGCCCTTTAGCACAACCTTTAGAAGGTGGATTCCCCGAATGCAAGACGCATTTGTTTTCTAAAATACCCAAATGATGAGAATTAAGCTACAAAAATGCAAGAAGTCTGAGAGAGGCAAACATAGTCTTGACTTATTGTGACGGTTTACAAGGAGATTTATATTGTTTTTGAAAAGCATGCCAACACCTTGTACTGGGTCACCTTGTTGACCCATTTTTTTTTCTTTACACACGAAAACAAAGAAAAAAAAGCCTCCCATAAAAATACATTTTTTGCCCGTTTTGTATTTTTTAAACGTTCACGCATTTATTTAAGAAATTTAAGAGATCTTGTCACTTAAATTTAAAGTGACAAGATAGCCTAAAACGGCTCATTGTGATAGGAGCTCAGGATGTACAGAACAGAGCAGACTAAGACCTCATTATCTAAGAATGACAAAAAATTTTATCAACATGTATTGTATAGTCCGTAGATCGATACTAATTTGTTCAAAGACGCTTAATAGGCCACCTTTAATACAAAATTCCCAGGATAAACTCTGACTTTTATGCTCTTAGTAACCTGTGAAAGATTCTGGTTGTAACACAGTGCCAGTTCTTGTTCCAGTAAAATATTTAATTACAAAAACACGTTTGCATAGAAGTAACATGGATATGCCTTCAGCTCGTTGAGACGGTTCGTCTTCTAACTGGCACCCTCAAACACGAACATATCTCACCTGTTCCATCATCTCTCATCTCTCAGCAGTGTGGCAGAAAATTAATTTTCAATTCCTCCTCTTGGGTTTCCAATGCATTAATAGTCTTGCTCCTCTGTACCACTCTGACCTGCTTCAGCCTTACATTTCACTAAGGAGCCTCAGCTCTGCTGACCAGCTTCTGCAAGTTGTTCCAAAAAGTAGCAAAGGTAGCTCTCAGAGGAGGTCAAACTTTTTTAGTCTTGGCTCTAGAATTATAGAATACGTTTCCATTAAATATTAGTGTAGAGTAGTTTAGGCACAAGGGTCAAAAGGTGCACAGAAAATCAGTACCAGCCACCGCTTCAGTTTCTTCCATTTACTTTTTTACCCTAAATACCCTAAAAAACCCTAAATTACAAATTAATTTACAAACTCCTACATAATGAAGTTATCTGCAAAATAAATTACATAATACAAGATAACTCAAAAGTTTACTTTAAAGGAAAATAAACAAAGTAATACACAAAAGAAAACCCCTCTAATTGGTAGAACCCAGCAGGGTAATCACTGACATCATCCAGCCATTTAAGCAGGAAGTACTGGGCCGGCGCCTCCCATAATGCCCTGCTGCAGATCTACAAGGACAAATGATGGTGAGTGCAAAGAAAAACAAATACCTTAATAACCATACCTTGAAACAAATTCGACCCATAATCCAGAAATAATAACTTTAACCTAAACATACATAGATGGACACTGCAACATAATGTTAACACAAACAAACCCGGGATAGTAAATGAAGCAAAATAGCAATGTTCAAATTAATCATTATAACCAAATATAGAAAGTAAGTGAATGAGAAAGAATAAGGGACAAGCGGTGAACATAAACTGAACCACTTTGTCACAATTAGTCAGGCTTCTTCTCTTCAAAACACACTTATTTCCAGTGCCTTTTTAGTACAGTATGAGTTGTTTTCTACTTCAGTCTTTGTAGAATGTTTTCTTCAGTTGTGAAAATTTTTTGTTGTAAATCACATTGTTTTGTATTAAAAATAATTTTGAAAGCTTCCCATGGATTCCTCCTAGCGTATCCATAATGCAAAAGTTGCAAATTGAAGTGAAGCATGTAAATATCCGTTTTGGAGATGACAGTTCTTTTTATTCTTTATCTCAATCCATTTTAATGTCTATCTTGCGCCGCTGTGGACACTAATGTTTAAATATGTTGTAGTTACATTCGTTATTCTTAAACATCCTTAGCAGATCTTTTAATTAAAGATGGAGCCTTTGTGTCTAAAGGTTGAAACCTTGACACATTTGGGTGTTTCAGAAAACAATGTCTCCAAAAAACTGCCAAGACGAGGGATCAAATATTCATCCAGAATTATCCAATGAACGTCCTAATGGCTACAGAAAGTAAGTGGTTTCTCTGCAACTTAAAGCCTTAAATATTGATAAAGGTGTGAGCATATGATTGGGCTGGAATATGCAGCTTTGATCTTCTAAGTATTAGAGAAACCACTCAGTTAGGTACCCAGTTCTCGTTTTGAAAAATCACTGAAGATGTATGTTTTACCATCATTCCGACCAGAAAAAAGAACCGTTAAAATACCCTAATGAAAGCTCAACATGTTATTGATGAATGGATGAAAACATTTGGGGATTATTTTCTACATAAATTGTGCAGAAATAAAATTGCTCTTGATTTTTTTCGTTGTTTTATCCATGAACACTAAACCATCATTCCTGTGTCACATAAGCAACTAAACAGAAAATACCACTAACAATTTTACATCTTTTTTGTCTGCAGATTTTAATCTTCTTCACAACTCAAATCAAAGAGCCAATTGAGATAAAACATTATGTAACATTATAATTTATGTTATTGCTAAGTCCTATTATTACATTGTTTCTCAAGTGTATAACATTTGGTTTACTGGAGGGAAACATTTTTTTATCTGTCGATTTTTCTTAAGATTTAATTCACTTCCTGCAACTTTGCTCCGAGTTTTGCATTGATGAGTATTATCTTGTTGCAAGCTGCAGCCTGGTACTTTAAGGTCAACAGCAGTGATTGCTCATAAAGATTTGATCTTTTCAGGGTTATTAGTTTGATTAACTCCTTTGCTCTTAGTTTTCTGATTGCACTTAATTAATGCATGACTTCTGGGAACCTTGAGGCGGGCTTAATTTCAGTACATTTACAATCAAAGGGAGGTTTAGATGAATCAAGGCAAGGTTTAAACATTTTTCATGTTTTCTTTCTCTGTTTCAAACAGATTTGTATTTATTCTTTCACTGCTGCATTGGACTTCTTTGCAGGAGTATTTGTTGGCCCGTTTTGTTTTAATTTGCAGGTATTCGGGTGAAAGCTGGAAGAAAAGCTGCTGTCTGGCATATAGACTCTAGAGAAACAGCCGAGACAAACGTCTAAAAGAACAAATTCACCAAATCCATGTAAGCCGCTGACAAGGAATCTAAATGTTAGCGGAGATGCAGACAGTTTGAAATGGAGCTTTTTACCTCTTTTCTCACGCCACATTTTGGGGGCAATAAAATCAAAGTGCAGCTGGTAATTTATGCCTCTCAGCGGCAAGCCCCCACTTTAAAGCCCTGATGTCTGTCAGTGTGCAAAATATGATGAAAATCCAAAACCACTTCAGGTCTATCAGAAAGTCATCCATCCTATCTTGTCTCTGTGTTTAAGTGCAGTTATGCAGCGTCTTCAAGGCCATTTGTAAAGCTTTTCAAACGACATTCAAGTAAAAGCTGTAAAGTATCCCCGGCTGCCACTCTGCCCCTTTTAAGCAGCATGTCATTTACTCATAATACATACACAAGATTTCATGGGGCCCGAAGCAGAATTTGATTGAGGAAGTCCACCTGCACTTAAGCTTATCAGTCACCAACCACAATTTCATGGTTTACTAATAGGCCAACAGCAATATTGACAATATTGCAGAATGAATTTAGCTTGCGCCTAACAGTAGCTATTTTACACAATTTAATAAATAAACATTTGCAAATGAATCTTGGAGACAAGTTTACTTCTCTGCCTTACTCTTTTCTTGTGGCTGTCATGTTTTGTGCAGCTTTTCAACACAGATTCAGTCTGGAAGAACTGAGGGTGAGGTTAATTAGTGATAGTAACAAAGAACAACATGAAATTGTGAGATATTTAGATTTATTTGTGAAGACCAAATATTATTGCAGCAGACAGGGAGCAGAAATAGTTGTCACTGTTAAATAACTAAACCTCCGTCTCATTGCGGCATTAATACATCTCACAGTTCTATTAAACCTTGAACCAATTTATTACGCTGACTTATTCTAAAATGTAATTTAAAAAAATATATTAAAAACACCTAAATGTAATACTTGCAAACTTTGAGAGCAATGTTTCTTTTCATGTTTTTTTTTAATTATGGAAATCTACAATGGCCTGTAAAAATATCCATGCCAATCAACATTTCTACAGATTGTATTACATTACCACCAGTAACAAATTGTTTCAAGTGGATGGATCAACAAACTTTAAGTTTTTTTGTAACAAATCTGAAAATGATGTCAAATTTGTGTTCCTCTGTCGTGATAAATGTTTTGAAGTTGGTGGTAATAATAATAATAATAATAAAGTTAAAAACTGCAAAAGGTGTGAATATTTTTGCAGATCTCTAGTGATATAATTCAGGTATTCTTGGGTACTTTCTGTGACTCCATAAGGATAAGTAGCGGGTTTTTAATGTCATCCTGCTTTGGTTCAGGTCTGCATAAGACGTCATCATAACATTTGCTTTGGAAAAGTTCTCAAGAATAACTTCACATTTCTGATTTTACTTTTATATCGTATTAGTTGCTGGAACTGCGGGGCTTCGTGGAGCGCTTTAAGCTGCCCTAATCACAGCTGCGCCGGTTGATCCGTCCTCTGCAGTGATTAGCATGTGGCTGTAAAGACGAATTAAGAACATCCTGACTCACCTGTCAAACACAGTTTTACCAACTGTCTTGACAAATTGAGAACAGCAAGAAAACAAGCTGTATAATGCTGTGAGATGGTTTTGGTTAAATAAATACCTTCTGCATCACACAGGTATTTTTCAGACAGGCTCACAAGAAGAAATCCAAAGTATTCACAAATCAAGCCTTCACAGTGGTTTTTTTTCGTCCCCAGGCTGTACAAACTAAGTGGAGATTCATGCAGAGCAAAAATTGCCCCGCAACTCAAAAGCATACCTTTCTTTGAGAGGTCTATGCTTTTCGTTGTGCATAAGGTTAAAGTCTTTGTGTATGAAGTGGTTACCAAATTCCTCCTTGCTGTTCACTTTATTACAGGAGAGCAAGCTTCCATTGTGTGAGTACTCACAATGTCGGTTTCTCATCTCAGCGGACATTTCTTAGTGGCTTGAGAGTGAACAGTGTTAGAATAAAGTGCAAACTGTGTCCAAATTGGTCCCTGACTGTCTTTTCCAGCCAGACGGATCCGCGTAGCTGCTTTAGTCGTAACAAGCCTGCTCTTGGAGCTCTCGTTTTAATCATCAGCCAAAGCCATCGGCCGTGGCTGCAACAAAACATCCAATCAAGAGAGAAACAAGGCAAAATTTGTAAAGTGCCCTACACTTTGAATTGTTCATATTTATGTAATGTACTCTATTCTCTAATACTAGTAAATAAAATCCAGATCAACAATCTGACATCAGACGTACCCCGAATTAATATGACTAGAGTGGTTTCTTACACCTTCTCCACAAAGCCCTTGGAAGTGTGTTAGTAGAGGTGGCATTATGCTGTGGGCCTGTCTACAGCAGAAATCCAACTTTACCAAATCCAAAGTACATCTAGAGCGTCAAATATCTGGTGAGGTGAAAACTCCAGCAACACTTGAAGTTCAAGTGGGAAACATTTTTATTAGCAGTCCGATGATTCAATTTGATCTTAATCGTCTACAGCAAGTTATTCTTCCACTTTATAATTTTATGCAGCTTCAACAAGCCATAAAATCTGTGGTTGTAATACGACGAAATGTGGAAAAAAAATGTTCGTGAAATGATTACTTTAATGATTCATTATGATGTGTTCTTAATGAGCACTTAATCACATAACATGGCAAAAAAATAGATTAAAAAAATTAATTTGGCATCTCTCCAACATGATTTTCCTGTCTGTTTCACTCATAAGTTTCATTTTACACAACAAGAGAAAATAAATCTTGTAATATTTTCCTTTAAAATCCATTCAGTAGGACCTTTGGCAAGCTAGATGTTAGCACAGTGCGGAAGATCGATCAGAGTCATCTGTGTAGGTCTGACAGTTTAACGGAGGCAGATGATTTGGCAGAGCAGGAGGAGGGGTGTGGGGGTTCATTATCTCCTAATTACGTGAGATAGAGCATCGTCTCAAGGAGCTGGTGCAGGAAAACACCTGCAGACTCAATTGTTCCTCCCCAGATCTCAGCACAGAGCCTGGAAAAATGCTGCTTATTACAAAGAAATATTGCATTTGAAGACAAGGGAAATGAGGAAACAAATCAGGATGGTTGTGGAAAAGTAGTGATGGATGTCATCAGCTGGAAGTGTGCACTCAGTCAGTCTGATTGCTCTCTCAATAAACACCTTCTCTTTTAGCCTTTAATACACTGCCCTGTGCATTTATTGGAAGAGTAAAAAGCCTTAACGTTATTGATCTTTTTTATTACTGTATGTTTCACACTGTAATAGGATCTAGCAAAGCCATCCCTTATTCGCTGTTTTCTTCAGTCAACCCAGATGTTTCCTATAGGACTTTGGTGTGGAGGCCTTGTGACAATTTTGCTTATTGCAAACTAACTATGTTGATTTAGGTATTAGCCTGTTGAAAGACCCAGTGATCACACATTTTTAGGTTTTATAAAAAAGACTATTTGGTATTTGTTTAAGAGGAATTCACCAGTTTGGAGGTTATTTGAAATTGGTGCTTGTCCCATAACATCTGCTTTACAGAGGGCACGAGAGGCCAACCCAATTGTTTCTCCAACGGTTCAATCTTGGTCTAATCTGACCGAAAGTCGGAGTAATAATTAAAGTTATCGAATGGCCATGGAAGAAAGTTAATTTCAACCCGAGGGAACCAGTTCTGTGTTGATTTGGTCTCATATTTCAGATTACTATCCAACTTAAAGGCTCAGTGTTGCAGAAACAAGCAGGAAGTTATTTTAAAAGTCCTGACATTTCAAGAACTACATGGTGCAAGTTTCCTTTATTTCATACTGTGGTTACTCTTGCCTAAAAGTTTGACATTGTTGATTGGAAATTTGGCATTCATTCCGTCACCAGGTAAATGTGTTCTGCCAACTAAACTTTACATTTTTAAAAAGGATGCTAATTTTCATGTAGGTGGCTACGTTTGTTGTTTCCTCAGTGATTTCTTTTTATAAATAAACATTATTTATGGTAGCCAAAGCCCAACACTTATGACCCAAACCCAATGTATGCACCTCTGTTCTGTTGTTTGATTTCTCCTGATGAACTTTGACTGATCTCCCAACTCTGAATAAAAGTCAGTCATGCCTGTACATCCAAATCAGTGTATACTGATTCTAAAGTCACAACTCAAATTATTCAGTTGACAACCAGCATACCATTGAAGCATCAACTTTAATTTCACAGAGCTAAAAACTGCAGGTAAAAGAAAATCTGAGCTAGGGTTATTCAAGATATTGCATAAGTTCCTCCAGTTTCCTTTAGTAAGAAAAGTTAACAGAAAGCTGCTTTCTGTGTAGAACCCCTAACTTTACCTGCATGCATTACCCCTGTGGTGTTCTTGCTGGTCTAATATCCAACAGCTCTGCCAGTCCCTTAACTTATTTGCTGCACTTACTGAATATTTTACAAAAGGAGCATAAAAGCAAAGCATTTCAAAATGTAACCGACATGAGAGCAAACTCAGTCCCCAGCTGTCAAATTCAATAAATATCATGGAGATTTTTTGTTTTTTTCTTTGAAGATGTTTGGCTATGATAAAGTCCTCACGGTGACAGGAACGATTCTTCATCCACAAATGAGATTGGAAGAACTGCGTTAGCTGTACACAAAAGGTTTAAAATTGGATTGCATGGTCTCCTGCGACTGTAGGCTCAGGTCACTGAATTGAGAGCAGCCCCTCCTCTGGTACATAATGCTGCTGCATTATGTATGTGCATGATACTCTGCCATCTAGTGGTCAGCTAATGAACAGCATTGTAATGATCTCTCGCTAGGAGGCGGTTTGTTTTTCGTTTGAAGCAATATTAAATTGTGTTTTTGACTTAAGCAGAGATAAGGAACTAATTTATGCAAGATATTTGTGCAAACCTGTGGGGTAACTTGGAAACATGATGGAGACAGAAATACAGTGATAGCCAATAAATTAGAATCTGTTTTAGTAACTCAGCTCAGGAAACAGTATATAGGTTAATTACACAAGCCTGTACTTCTATCATGATAATTTTTTACTTGTTGCTAAATAAAAAGACATTTAACATTAGAGTATTAAATTTGACCAATTAAAAAAATGTTTTTAGAAATGCAGGTTTAATGAATATAATGGTATTTTTAAAATGACAAACGTGCCTCAATGGATGTTCTAACTTATTTATTTAATTTGGATTCTTACCTTTTAATAAGATTCTCTAAATTGTTTAAATTGTTTGATTCTCTAAATTTTAAAGCCTTTTTTAACCTTTATTTAAAGTCCCATTGGGATTAGATCCTCTTTTTCAAGGGAGTCCTGAACAAGAGAGAGCAAAGACGATGCAGCAACTGCAAGTAGCTACACAATTAAACGGTAACAAAAAAATACAAATCTGAAAAGTGTGGCATGCATATGCATTCATTCCCTCTCACCATATCTGACCAGCTTTTCTGTGTTGCTGAAGAAAGTTTTTCACTTACCATCCAGAAACCACTTGCTGCATTCATGTTGGTTGTGCAAGAGGCTCCACTTCTGCTTCTCAAAGATGTACAGTTGTATAATTGCACATCTGTTTGCAGCCATTTTAAACATGGCCAGACTAAAATCTTACCATCCAAGAATGATTTTGTGCAAAAAATGTAATGAGCATATTTTGTGTGGCATCCTAACCTGTTAAAGGAAGCATAATTATGTCAATTATGTCACCTTTGATTTTTCTGTAATGTTCCTTTCTGCCATTCTGCCTGTTTGACTCTTTTCCCCAACAAATATCTGACTACTTCACAACAAAACTTCATTTATATTGAGATTTCAAATTAGATGAGTGTTGAAGGTAAATGCGGCTGCATACATAAAACCCTTTTCCTGACATCCTTCTTACCTTGGGTTGGTGTAAAACATAAAAGGCTGTTCAAATACTCTGAAATTTGGAGTAATAACATGACAAAATGTGGAAATGTAGAAAAGATCTTTGCAAAGCTCTACAGCTCTTCCTGTATTGCAGGCATAAATTCGTAATTTCTCTAACCCGTAAAAAAGCAGAGGGCCATTGTCGTCAAAAGACCCTGCAGTCACAGGATGTCGTAATTCATTTAGCTTATAACATACCATTTCAGCAAGCGAAATGACATGTTATGCTGAAGCTGCAGAGGGAGGTGTTTTCTATTACTTAATGGAGACTCGAGTTAAGCCTGAGGGAGATATGGAAAACCAAGAGCTATAATAGAGCCCACCTTCAGGCTGATCTTTTCCTCCATATGCACGACCACAGTGGATTTCATTTTGTGAGGCACTAATGGGAAACAGCAGACAGACCTGGGTCACAGAAGCAGACAGAAGACCCAGTCTGGCCTGAGCATCCAATTAGCAATCATGGCAAAGACTTAGCCAGAGGCTAATGGAAATGTAGATAAGATCCTATGAACAAATTGGAGGTAAGATCAAATGAAATACTAGCAGATGGAGACTGGGAGCACTGAGATGCTATCTAACACACACAGTGGCTGGTGGTCCTGCTGACCACGCATTATCGGCCGCCTCTCCTCCAGGAGCAAGAAGAAAGACGGCTAATTATGTCAAATAATAATGAATCACAACGACACCATTTCAGGGAGTTTCAAATAGAGTCCATTGGCACCAGCCTTTCATTGTAATGTTTTTAATTTGGCTGAGCTCTGGTACTGCAGAAGCTATTCACACGTCCTCCTCTTTCCCTTAGCAGATGAATGGAGAATAATCACGAGAGTGGGTGAATAAGGGCTGCAAACTCTTTTCCATTACAATGCCCAAAATCAACTTTTGCGCTTGACTTTGGATCTAACTTTCTGCTTAATGCGCGTTGTAGTGCAGCGCGCAGATTTCATACTAATCGCACGTGTGGGCAGATGTTGGATTGGATTTGGCTTGTAGAGGCAGGACTGACTAACATGCAGCCCGGCGCTCCGCTGAGTTGATCGCTGCGATCGGCTCTGTGTGTGTAATAAAGCTCTGGGCAGCTGAGCTGGGGGAAGGAGGTTCTGTCTGCATGCAGCTGTAGGTGATTTGTCACTATGGTTGACAATGTGAGAATAAGTGAGGGGGTGGAGAAGCACGTCCGTATGCAGAGATGGTTTTCTCTGAATTTCATCACTGCAGGTTATCTTCTTTCCATAAGGAAATATGTTTTCTTCTTGCCATTTTAAATTGATAAAAAGCTACTTTTGAAAAAAAAAAAAAAAAAAAGACTCAGTACGGCATCCTCTATAGCACCGGATCTAAATAAAGTCTTGGCTCCTTGTTGATGAATTCGCTGCCACAGAAACCTCAGTGCCCATACATTTCCCTGCACACTCGGGAACTTTTCTGTTTCAGAGCAGCCTAGAAAGTAAAGAGGCTGGTGAAAATGGACCATTACATCTGATTAGGGTAATTAAACAATGCTAATTAAGCTTCCTGAATAAACAGCTAATTACCCAAACGCCACTGTCTGTGAGATAAAAAAACACAAAGTTGCTCCATCGTGAATGGCTCAGCGAAGGTGGAATGATTCGCCAAGTTTTCTGGTGTGATGCGGTTTGCATATTCCAAACTCAGCAGCCCGGCTGCCTTATAATTAGAAAACATCACAGAGAAGACGCAGCTAAGGCAGATATTTACCTCAAGCAGCTTTTCATTTAGTCGTGTCTGAGCTGCATTCAAATCTTCTCGGAGACTCTTTGTTGCCAAGCAACATGAACCCGAGGTACTTAATGGCATTCTAGTTATAGAGTTTTCCCTTCAGGCTTCGACAATTCATATCTGAGATGTACGCTGACATCCCTATCTTCTGACCTCAACAAAGTCAATCTTCAGAATTAGAGTCCCGCAATAAGATGTGCCACCAGTGAGACTGAGGGATTTTCCGGCAGGTTCAAATAGAAATAGAAACCTAGAATCTGTCCCTTCCTTCTTACGCAGATATATTTTTAAGGTCCTTAAGAGGTGAAATCAGATTAGTAGGTCTAAAAGTTAAAAACTTCTTTATGGGGTGGAAATAACACAGCTACTTCCTGCGTCATATTAGATGCTGCAGCCCCAGCGAAATGTTTAAGATGTTGGTTGAATCATGCTGTGGGATGCTTTTCCTTAGGAAAGTTTGTGAGCGGTGATAGGGAGCTGAAGCTAAATATGTGGCAAACTTAGAATAGAAAACCGTTAAGGAAATGCAAAAACCTGAGCCTGAAGCAGAGGTTCACCATCCAGCAGTGACTCTGAACATACAGCCAGGGCTGCAATAGAAGGGTTTAGATTAAAAATACTATCATGGCCTAGTCAAAGTCCAAACATGAATACAATTGTGAGCCTGCGACAGGACATGAAAAGTGACATTTCTGTTTCTAGATATACAAAAGCAGCAGATAAAACAAATGTTGAGATGTGCTCACTAGAAAAGTACGTTTTGATTAATGTAGGTTGAAATTAAATCGAAATCCTCCCAATGTTCTTTCAGCTAAACTGTTAGGCGCTCTGATGGCGTAAGCTTTGCTGCTAAACGTAAACTCTGATGATCTGGCAGTGTTCCAGGCTCACAGGAGTGAGGTTAAAGAGGGGAGACTGTGCACACCAAGAAATGTGCTAAAAAGTGAAAGTGTGGCCAGCTTTCCTCCCGTATACCTCCAGGGCCTTGAGACGGACCTTTGTGGGGCCTCTCAGGTTGTTGGAAGCTGTCCAGATTAATTAAATGCCACTTCCTGAGAACACAGCCGGCGGTCCCTCCGCTCCCTCCCCCCCCACTCATTTGACTGGGATGCCGCCGTGAGCAGATACAGATCTGGAAAATCTCGGAGAGCAGGTGGACTGCATGATTTATCAGGGAGGATTTGGAAACCTACCTGCTGAATTTGTAAACAACATTGATTAATCTGGTGCACCTCTTACAAATGACTGCAGTTTCTGAAAATGACACATCATTATAATAAAGGTGCAGGGGACCGGAGGAGGCTGCTAATACGTATCATGGCCCAGAGATAAACTCGTATGGATTCTGTACAGCATCATTGATTCCCCATGCATCAAGAAGAGCAGCGGGGCTCAGGTGAACAATGCAGAAAGTCGAGCCAAAGAAGAAGAAGAAATTTTTTTTTTGAAAAAGACATCTAGGAACAAACCGCAGCTGCTGGATACACACAAACCTTTTGTGATTAAATACAAACAGCTTCACGTTTTGTGGTTTACAGCATCAGTTTCTTGACAAGCGTCTAGCCCGCTGCGTCTTTGCCGAGCTGCCTTCTCTGCATATCAGCCTCTCCATTTTTGAACGTGGCATTCAAATACTCCATGGTGTTGAGGCACAAACTCATAACGCTGCCTGCAAAGACTCGAACGCTCTCGTCTCTGTGCTTCTCTTCTGCGCCTCGCCGTGATCGCTTGCTGTGGGAGTTTTGCTTTGTTCAAGTTTTTTTTTTTTTTTTATATCTCCTGCACAGAAACACACAATAGATCTTGGATGCAGAGACACCGAGCCGAGTAGAATAACACGGATTAAAACAGACTCATATTTTAAGTACAGTGCATGTACCCTCAAACACAGCGGCGGAGCCTGAGAAGTAGGGCAGTGCTGTTTCCCTCGCATGCAGCCAAATGAGCTGTAATTGCCTGGGGAGCTGGAAATCAAACTCGGGGGTGCAAACGGGAAGGAAAAGCTCATTCAGTACTCTGATCAGCAGTGATGAGTGGCAGGTCATTGTTAACATTCAGAAAACAAACAACTCCTGCAGAAGGAGCCTGTCTGCTCAACAGAGCCAGACAATGAGATGGAAAGCACCAGGGACCAACAATGTAGGCATGTCGTAGAAGCTGAGCAGCAGGCAAGGGGACTGAGATAATTCTAAGTTCATTTACTTTGAATCTACAACCATGGAATAAATAAATTTTAAAAAATCACATTATTTAACTAAATGTAGTACAATCAGGAGATAAATATACTGAAGACTCATTGGAAAAATGATTGTTTTACAAACAAAAAAGCTATTACTGATTATTTTCTGAGGTAGTCATGGTTCTGGATCTCATCAGCTGTGGCCTGCCTTACAGAACCTTTCTGAATTTTGTCCCATTACAACCACGAATGATAAACCTTGATAGGATTTTATCTAATTTGCCACAAGAAAGTAGTGTGAAGCATGTGAAATGAAAGGAAAATGGCTGCGAATTTGTATTCAGTGCTTGTGGAACCACATTTCACTGCAATGGGAAACATCTCCACCAGATCTCTAGCATTTCATTTCTGGAATATATTTTTAATAAAACACAGTTTTTGCCAAGGGGGCAAAAACTATAAAATATGAAGCAATAGCAGAACCACAGAGATTAGGATGTATTTGAAATTAAAGCTAAAAAATAATTGAATTGCTTTGTTTTTTGTTTTTTTTTACTGCTTAACAACAAACCTAATTCAGATTTTAATCAAATAAACTCAATTATTTTATGACAACATATTGAGTCTGGTATAACCAAACAGTTTGAACCTCATTTAAGCCTTTTTTTTCTTACTACTCCCTCCATCATCAGCTGTGACCAGCCTCTCTCCCTCTACTGGACAACGACATTCCCACACCATCATGCTGCCGCTACCATGTTTCAGCTGGGTTATGTTGCTGCTTTTCTTTTTATGTTTTCCTCCAGGGTGCAGCGTTACACCCCCTCACCATGCGAAGGCCAAACATCAAAATGTAACTTCGGCTTTTCAGTCCCAGTTAGACGAATCAATGCATTTTAACTAAAACTCTCTGAGGTGTGAGAAGTTTAACTGAAGTCCTACAAAGGGTGCGGGTTTTAATGTTTTATCTTTTTTAATCTTTTTTCTTTTTCTTTTTAAAAATTCTCTCTGTCTTTCTAACTGTTTATTCACTGTCACATGATGTTTCTATTTTAATTATGTAAAACACTTTGAAATGCCTTGATGCTGAAATGTGCTATCCAAATAAAATTTGATTGACTGATCTCTTCCGCTCACCTGGAGCTCTTGGCTGCTTCTCCAATCTGTGCTCTCCTGGCCTGACTTGTCAGTTTAGGTGGACATCCACAGCCTGGTAGGTCTGCAGCTGTTCTGTACTCGTTCCATGTTCTGATGATATATTAAACAGTACTCAGTGAGTTTAAAATATGGGATATTGATTCAAAACGAAACCCAGACTTGCACTTCTCCACAGCTTTCATCCCTGATCTGTGGGGTTTGTTCTTTGGTCTTCATGATGCTGTTTGCTGAAGTGTGGAACAGATGGATTATAACAAAATAAATTTACACATAGGTGGGCTCTACTTTCAGCTTAGGTCAGAGTAAATATAAATGCCTTCCTCACGTTTACAATTTGTGTTTGTGAATGCTCAACTTTTTCAAATTCTGGTCTAGCTTATAAATTCCCAACAGAACACAATGAAGTTTGTGTTTTTAATGTGGAAAAAAAGATGTGAGAATATCACATCTATATGTGACCTATGCTTTGCAAAGTCTGGAAAACCCTGCTGGAACCTTTTCCACTATCCTCCTGCTACTTTTTATTTCACCATTTCAATTTCAACTCTGCAGTGAGTCGTTTGGCTTTTTCTGGGTCTAACCAAAACATGTTTTTGCACATTCACTGCTCTGGAGTAATACACACTGAAGGAGAAGTAATAAAAATGAAATAGCAGAACAAAGCTCCTGCACTTAATTGAACTTTCAGTATGAATTTATTGCTTCAGTAGATACTTAGTCAGTGGTGATTATCAATCGTTTTATGCTACTTATCACTGACTACTGAAGCAATAAATTCTTTCTGAAAGTTTACCAGAGTGCAGCAGCTTTATTGTGATTCTTTTGGATAATACTTGTTTGTTACTTCTTTGTAAATAAAAACTGCAGGTTGGACAAACCCTTAAAGAGTTCCTAAATGTCCAATGTCTGTCTATGAAAAGTTTACCTGTTTATATAATTTGATTCCTAGTCTTGGTTTTCAGAAACACAAAGCAGCAGCTTCTATTCCTGGTGGAAAATATTGTGAAGATGAAGAAGAAGAAGGTGTTGTTTTAGATATACAATATTGATTCTTTGCTGTTTATTTTTTCTTCATTGGGTAATTCCTAAAATAACCTCCTTTTGAGCTGAGCAGCAGCGTTATATCTGCAGGCTGTTCCAGCCATGAATGGTAGTGCCGGTGTGAGCAATGAGTCCAGCTTTAAGCGGCTCCAGCGTTCAAGAGGAAATATAGCAACAGGGAACATAGACAGAAAAGAAGCAACTTTAAAAATGCTGCCAGTGTGTCGTTTAACCACATAGGTTTGATAATTACACACATTTCCATTTGCTCTATTCTGTAAATTTTAGTTAACATAGATAAAAAGTCTTTGAGGATTATACAAATGTGATTATATTTCTTTAAATAAGGCTAGACAAATGCTGAACTCTGTTTTATTAGATGTTATTTTCACAGTTATGTAAAACACTGACATGATATGATTATCGTATTTTCCGCACTATAAGGCGCACCTAAAAACCTTAAATTTCCTCAAAAGCTGACAGTTATAACCCGGTGCGCCTAATATATGGACCAATATTGAGCCACAACAGGTCTAGCAACTACGGTAAGCAGCTGCCGACTTCATTTTCCCCGTAGAAGAAGCGCGCAGTGCATGCTGGGGTAGTTGTCAAAAAACTGGTTTGTTAATAAAGTTTGACTGACCGATCTACCCATAGACATGTCTATGTATCTACCTACCTACCTAATAATCAGGTCGTCTGCAGGTCATCTAGCATCACGTTCTCCACCAACATGCTGTGCGCGAACGGAGACGGGTGACCATCGTCCGGCCCAGACGCCCCATTCCAGTCGCTCTCCAGGTTCTCCTCACGACCGGAATCGGACTGTTTTGTTGACATTCTTTATGTCAACAAAGTGGCTTTAGACATGTATCCGGGGAGCTTCGGCTAGAGTTACCAAGGGACCAGCAGCTACACATTTAAAGCCGTGGGGGGAAGAGAGACAGAGGCTGCGGCGGCAGCGTGTCGGTTGGTCTGTGCTAACCAGAAAGCAGTTGGGCACAATATCGCAAAACCGTGAGTGAAACAATGACTAGTGCAGATGCTATATAAAGGACTAGGGACCAATTTTTATTATTAGACACCCATATTTGTAGTGAACGGAACAAATCATGTCCCGTTCAATACCAGATGGGTGGCAACATAACTGTGGCGTCTAATCTATGCGCCTTATAATGCGGTGCGCCTTATATATGAAAAAAGTTTTAAAATAGGCCATTCATTGAAGGTGCATCTGGAATATTTAAACTGTTGGTATGCAGATTTTGCACAAAACTGACATATTTTATTTTTGTCTCATTTCCAGTTTTGTTTTAATTTGAGTCACCCAGCATCTAACTGAGGACAATTTCTCTTTAAGAAGGGTTGAAGAACCAAAGTATACTGGTATTTTTTACCAGTATGCCCTCTGGTAAAAATAAAAAATAGTACAAGAGTTTCTTTTCATCAAAAGTTCTGCCTCATGTTTTCTAAATGTTGGCAACATTTTAGAAAACATTATTTTTTCTTTACTATTAGTAAAAAAAAAAAAAAAATCCAGGGATTATTAACTGAAATTTCTTATTAAAATTCTGTAATTATCTTAAACCTTTTCGAATGTGGACACTTATTCTCAATCGTTTAACATTTTCTAGGGGGTTTTATCATCTTTTATTCCCCCTCCCCCATTAATTTTAAATTGAAACTTTGGGCCCTATTAATAGACAGTTTTATGAGTATTTGGCTAGTCGATCATTAATGCAACCATAAGCATTCCTCTAAGATAAATATAAACGAACCACAGTAAGGATGAAATGATCCACATCTTTTTGGAATTCAGTGTTGAAATTTTAATGGCCGTTCCCAGGCTTGCTTTCTGACAGACCTTCAGAATCAAGAATCACTTAAACAGAACATGTCTGACAACATGAAGTCGACTTAAAAAAACAAATCACACAGCAAGTCTGTATCTAAAGAAAAGTCAATAACACGTGAAAATAGAGTTAACTACTAATCTGAATGTGGTTAAAGTTTATTTTTGGTGATTTATGGCACCAGTGAATCAAAGTGCATGTCATACTTACTCATTTTATCCTTGGTGTAAAAATGTGCTCAATAATCTAAAAACAAAGCATATATGTTTGAGGGGAATTTGCTGCTTTACAAAAACAGAGTCTTCAGATGAATACTTTTTCAAATTCACTGTGATACAGATGAGTTACAACATGTAATTTCGCCAAAGGGAATTGACATGTTGTGTTTTTGAGTTTGAATTTGAACTGAGTGATACATTCAGTACTGTTCCAGCTCCCCCACTTCCATTACTGTACATCCAATGACAGTTTTGATTCAAGCAGCCCTCAGGATGTCTTTTAATGCAAAACAGTCAGTGCTGTCATGTAAAAATGGCAAAAAATGACAGTCAAGCAAAACTGCTCAACCCTGCCAATTTAAAATCCAGCCCACTAACTGCATCTTTGATAAGGCTTGAAAGCTATCTGGACCATGAAGAGCGTCTTGCTGACAGATGGTTAACAGCTCCTTACAGGGGAGAGGAAATCAAAAAAGTCAAGTAACAAAAGAGTATAGTTCTTATAACTCATTCATCAGAGAGCCTGCGTTGCTCCACTCTGCCTTCGGTCAGCTTATTCTCCACTTACAAATCCAACAGCATCTCTTTAAAGCGAGTCGCCCTCCTCTTACTCAAACAAACAAGCTTAGTTCTCCCTGTGCTCAGCCTGGGTGCAGAGACAAATGGCTCCTCTAAATTGCCTAAACAGCCACTGTTAATATTGGCAGGATAAGCTCTCCAAGAATGATTCACACTCAACCAAATCATCGTGATCCGAGGAGCACACTTTTGAGTTGTGTTTTTTCTCTCTGGAGTGAGTGTCATTAATCACTTGGCTTGACATGGAGGAACAATAGTTATGAGTGGAGAATACGCATCACCTCCTGGTTATCTTCACTGAGATGGATTTTCAGTATGTTTTGTATGCTGATTATGTTATATTACAGTAATTTTAAAAAGGACTAACGCTCAAGTAGTCAAAATGCAGATGCCTCCCAATAAATATTAAAATAAATAAATAAATATTATTCAAATATATGTAAGTAATTCAGTTCAAAAAGGAAAACTCTGATTCAGTTCTCCTGAATCATTGATGCTATATTTAATTGTGTTATGATTCAGTCAGATTCAGTCAAAGTTATTTTGAGTGATTTTTAATACGGAAATGTCTGCTGACTTTACAGATGTTCAGACGCTGAATGTCTGCAAAAGATTGTTACTCATTCCTGTAAAATTGAGTGGAAGGAAAAAGTGTGTTTTAATTTTTAAAAAAAATGTTGCCCACAAAACAAGAATAACTGCGGTCTTGAAGACATGCTGAAGAGTCTATGAAGTATCACACTTCAAGAGACACGACACACACACACACACACAATGCGCACGCACACACATATTGAGGATATAGGCTAAAACATTCACCTTCGATCTGTTAGGCGACTTAAAGACAACTGAGTGTGTTTTACCTGGACTAAAGAGAAAAAATAATTGGACCGGTGTTCAATACATTACAATATTAAAACCTATTAAACAATAAAATTAAAAGAAAAGGTCATTTAACAACAATTCTCATCTAAAAACACTTGACAAGACACAAATATCTAATTTACATGCAAAAGTATTCAACCAAATCATACTGACAGATTTACTTTTGATTGCATGCAATCCAATTCAATCCATTATTATGAAATACAATAACATTTTCTAGTTTCCTATCTAAGGTTCGTTCAGCCATCCATCCATTTTCTTCTGCTTATCCAGGATCGGGTCGCGGGGGCAGCAGCTTCAGAAGTGAGGCCCAGACTTCCCTCTCCCCAGCCACTTCTTCCATCTCCTCCGGGGGAACCCCAAGGCGTTCCCAGGCCAGCCGAGAGACATAGTCCCTCCAGCGTGTCCTGGGTCTTCCTCTCCTCCCGGTGGGACCTGAGCTCCTCACCAGGGAGGCGTCCAGGAGGCATCCTGACCAGATGCCCGAGCCTCAACTGGCTCCTCTCGACGTGGAGGAGCAGCGGCTCTACTTTGAGTCCCTCCGGATGACCGAGCTTCTCTCTCTAAGTTAGAGCCCGGCCACCCTGCAGAGGAAACCCATTTGGGCCGCTTGTATCCGTGATCTCGTTCTTTCGGTCATGACCCAAAGCTCATGACCATAGATGAGGGTGGGAACGTAGATCGACCGGTAAATCGAGAGCTTCGCTTTTTGACTCAGCTCTCTCTTCACCACGACGGACCGGTACAGCGCCGCTTCACGGCAGACGCTGCCCCAATCCGCCTGTCGATCTCCCGCTCCCTTCTTCCCTCATTCGTGAACAAGATCCCCAGATACTTAAACTCCTCCACTTGAGGCAGGACGACCCCCCCTGACCCAGAGAAGACACTCTACCCTTTTCCGGCTCAAGACCATGGCCTCGGATTTGGAGGCACTGAGCCTCATCCCGGCCGCTTCACACTCGGCCGCGAACCGTTTCAGCGAGAGCCGCAGATCACGATCTGATGAAGCCAACAGGACCACATCATCCGCAAAAAGCAGAGATGAGATCCTAGGGCCACCAAAACGGATCCCCTCAACACCTCGGCTGCGCCTAGAAATTCTGTCCATGAAAGTAATGAACAGAATCGGTGACAAAGGGCAGCCTTGGCGGAGTCCAACTCTCACCGGAAACGAGCCCGACTTACTGCCGGCAATGCGGACCAGACTCTGACACCGGTCATACAGGGACCTGACAGCCCGTATCAAAGGGCCCGGTACCCCATACTCCCGGAGAACCCCCAACAAGGCCCCCCGAGGGACACGGTCGAACGCCTTCTCCAAGTCCACAAAACACATGTAGACTGGTTGGGCGAACTCCCATGCACCCTCCAGGACCCTGCTGAGGGTGTAGAGCTGGTCCAGTGTTCCACGACCAGGACGAAAACCACCCTGCTCTTCCTGAATCCGACGTTCGACTATCCGACGGACCCTCCAACAGGTGGTGAGCCCATCGTTCAGCCATCAAATAGTTAAATTTGCAGCAATCCTTCAGTACTGGCTTCGAGGTGGTAAGAAACAACTCACTTTTAACAATTACAGTTGCACAGAAACCATCCACAGAAGAAACTGCAGGCATGCAAAAAACACAGGAGCAAAGGTCCATGAGAAGTTTCTGTGTTATAAATCAAGGGAACCTGGCAGAAGAGAGGAGAGACACAGAATCAAAAATACTTAAAGTCAAACATGAAGTTTCTTCAGTCTGTTATGATTCAGCGTCATTTAATTTTTCTGATATTGGATGAATGTGTTTTCATTTCCCTCTGCTGACGTTGATTTTGTCTTGCAGATTGATTTGGCACCTGAGCCAAAAGCACAAACACCTGCATTAATGACCAGAGTTTAACTCCCCTGGCCAACAAACTGTCCTCACTTAAACCTCCCAAAAATCTGTGCTGTATTGTCAAGAGAAAGTAAAGAAACACCAAAGCCAACAATGCAAATTAGTCAAAGTAAGCTGGACTTATTCACAGCTCAGTAGATCCACAGTCTGATCACTTCTTTGCCATTGCATTCATGCATAAAGAGCCCAGGCCAGTGAAAGGAAATAGTCTTCAGTAAATCAACATTTCTGTATTAAGAGTTCATTTCTAATGGTAAGATATTCTAATGATATGAGAAACTGAAATTTGAATTCTCATCAGCTGTAAACCGTAACCATCTGAATTAATTGAAATGCTTAAATTAAGCAATGTGTGTAATAAATCTATATAATGTGTTTTTTTTTCATCCAGTGACTAAAATAAATCAGAATTTCCAGGATATTTCCATTTATTGAGCTGCATATGTAAATTCCTAACAAAAAAAATCCAATAAAAAACCTGTCATTTTTTTTGGACGATGTCTTGTAACAAAGAGCAGTTAAAGTTTTCCCTCGGCTGCTCTCATCAGACTTCACGATTTCCTCAGGAACTGTTTCAGAGGGATCCTTCCTCGCATCCTCATCTCCAAGATAAATTGGCTGCCAGCCAGCTGGCCTGGATCGTTCTGGTCTAAATAGGGAGAGAGACAGCAAAGACGGCTTGTCAATTTGTTCCCAATATCCTGCCTCACAGTGATCCCCGACCTGCCCACTTCAATCCTCAACACTATTAGGAGTGTCGCAATCCGAGCGGAAAGCAGCAAAGCTATTACAGCAAAGTCGTGTCAAGACGTTCGTCTTTAATTAATCACATATAAAAATTAAACTCCTGATAAGAAAGGCCGCAGATTTCAGCTTGGAGTGACTCCACTGATGGAAGAGAGGCTGTTTCCTCCGCAGTAAATTCTGACGCTTGATTTACACGCAGTCGCTTTGGCATATACATGTCACTTTTCCATTTTGTTCAAGTAAATGCTCCTGGGGCTCCTTCAGCCATTACTTTATTCTGCTTTCGGAGACTTTATGGCAGTTTAGAGAACGGCCACGGTGCCCAGCCACAGTTGTCTGGACCGTGAAAAATGAGTGCCATTTTCTCCAACATCTGATTTAAATGTTGCTAGCGTGATTTAAAAGACCCGCGCGGTATTTGACAAAAGCGAGCGGTGAGACAACCTCTCCGCAAATAGCTTTGCTGACATTAGGAGAAACAGTCTGTGTTTGCCTTGATTTGTGCAGAGCCGTTTTCTTGGACAAACTGCCTGTTCCCGGAGATAAATGAGTTAATCCTACCAATTCTCTTGTCCTTTCAGTGAACAAGGGCTGTAAATAATCACACACGAAGGGGTCATTATGCACTTAAGGTATTTAGCCCTCCTGAATGCTGGGAGAAAATGAGAAAGCTCTATCTCAATTGTGACTGATAAACACAAGAGAGCTGTTTATGGAAACAGAAATAAAAGCCTCAATGAATCAGTCCAGAGGACCCGCTTGGATTACGCAGTGTATCAGTGGCACTTACAGTAGCCACTTAGTGTTTGTTGATGGTTCCAACTGAGCCGGCTAATACTTCATAATTATGTGATGGAAACTCGGTCTCTTTGCCTGTTACCAGCTTCACTTCCTCTGGCTGCACAGTTTTATCCAAATAAATCCAGAAATCTTTGCTCAGCAACACAAAACAGTGGACACACAGTAACTTGGAGGTAAAATGAAAGTTTTTGTGATAAAAACAAATTAAAGTATTTCATTTGTTCTTTTAGTGTGACATAATTATTGTATTATTTTATTAACGAAGATAAATAATTCCTACCAAACGTGATATTTGAGATTACTTTCCTTCAAATGGAATTGTTTTTGGGGGTTTTTCCAAAGTGGATGAAATTAAAAACAATCCTATACACCATTCAGATTTTACTCAAGAATGTTTGGCATCTGATAGAAATCTGAAAACAAAAAGGGATTTAATTTTTCAGTATCACAGTAAGTCATAGCATACATAAAAAAAACAACAAAAGATTGTTTTCACCAGCTTTACTGACTGAAAATCTGTGCGATCAGCTGAAGAAATTTGTGGAGAAGAAATGTTCTCATAATCTGAACACAAGCGAATATTGGAACTGAATCAAAATGTGGTTTAGTAAAGTATTAGCTTAAGTCTGCATGTTTTTTTTTACATCACAAAACTTGCCATTTTTTAAAAGCGATGTCACAGTAAACATAGTATCTCAAAAGGGGTGTAAAAAGGTTTTATATACATGATGCAAATATGCAAGTCAGTCATGGAACTAGAAACGAATCAACGATTTCAGTTTGTTCTATGTGTGAAATGTAATTATCTAAATTTAAATGATTTGAATGAGTAAAACCCTGTCAATCTTCACTTCATCATAAAAATTGGATGAGTGTGTGTGGCAAATAAAATACTTTAAACAGCCTATTGACATCTCATTTTCATGTCATTTTTGACAAGTTTCCAATAATTTAATTCGGCACAATTTGCATAATTACCTCTGCGTTGCATTTTATCTACGTTGCTATAATTCAAACAGTAGTGAAATTTGCCGCCTTGCAATTTCATGTTTAAACAATCTTGTCAATCAAAGGTTTTAGCCACAGCCAGGAAGAAAAGAAAATTCAAACTAAGCCTGGATAGTTGCTGGTAAAACAATTCTTGTGCATTTTTCATATTAAAACCATAAACTTTACCATTAAAAAAGCTGCACACTGCTTGTGACGTGCCAAAAAAGTTAACGCTGCAAATCATCCTCAAAACAACACTCCCAAAATGAAACTGGTGGTGGCAGTATCATACTGTGATGACACTTTTTGAACAGGCAGTTGAGAGAAAGTCAGATGGAGCAAAAAGCAGAGAAACACTCAGCACTGTTTACAGTAGAAGTGCAGTTTGTATGTACTTCTGTTGTTATCCGTTTGTTGTTCTTTGTTTGCTTTCTGTCAATTGATAATGTGACTTGTATTGGATACTCAATAGCGCCGATACAAAAAAGCCAATTCACGTTTACCTCGAAGCATTGTTCATTTCCAACAAACACTTGAAAACTATTACTCTCTGTGTGTGAATTGAAATCACTGGCCTCAGTGGGCAACAATGGACAGCCAACAACAAAGCAGTATTTTCTCCATGTTGCGCATTTCATCATGGCTGTTTAGTAATAAATTACTGCTTCACAAATGGGGGTGATCAGATCTAATGAATGCTTAAATTTGAGTGGTCATTCACGCGAAACTGTGTTTATTGAGTGAAAATAATTGACCATGAGAGTAATCTGTGGGCAAATTTGTCTGTGTAATGACGCGCATGTTTCCACTAGATGGCCCTTGCACCCAGCTGTGTTGCCTCTTTGGGAGTCATGTTTCATTACCACTTGATCTGATTGGTACTTATTATTATTATGTTTGTTTTCTTTTCTTTCTCTTTTGAAAGAAAACCCCCCACTGACTCTAATTTCACAAAGACCATTTGGAAATTCAAATAAAAGGGGAGCTAAAGTCAAAAGGGGGCTTCTTATCAAGGTTTTGAACATCATTTTAGAAGTAAAACAACTTTAACCTTTGCAAGTTAATTCCAGCTGGCTCCAACTCTGATGCCCATTGCTTTTCCTTGCTATCAGACATCAAAGCATAAAATTGCATAAAATCATAAACAAATGCTGTGCGAAGGAAACGGCTTAAGTGCTTTTTGCATGAAAACACCCCAAGCTACGCAGTTAGCCAAAAATAGCCACTGTCATTGGAAAACAACCTGCCAGTGTTCAGCAGTGAACAATATGTTCTCCCCATTTGAGGAAGTGGTTTGCTCACTAGACTGTTTCACACGCAATCCTCTAAGAGCGCCTGATATTGAAATCATCTCACTTAGTGGCTGTAATTATCTGCTCTTTGGAAGAAATCGTCCTGCGCAGAGGCGAGCAGGTCGAGCACGGTGAAGCCAGAAGCACCGCATTGCAGGCTGGGAGATGTCAGTCAAGTCTCATGTTGGACATAAATTGCTGTCCATGCAATGATGGATTTCCCTCCTGAGCTGCTTCATGAACACCACCGAACCAGATGCATATCCACACACATTACAAGGTTTCTGCTGTTTGGTCTTTGGGCAAACTGTGATGTTATTTACCCACGCAAGGCATGTAAATTTTAAGTTTATATTGCAAGGCATTTAAATTTTAGGTTTATATTGCAAGGCATTTATATTTTAGGTTTAAATTGTGCCCACAGTCAAACTGTGGGCACAATTGTTCCAGATTATTAAACAGTAACAGCATTCTTGGTCAATCCAAAATGTTAATAAACCTCAAAAGTGAATGTTTAAGAAAGTAAAAGTGAGTTTTTGGCTTTCTCGGGAGAATATGTGCACAATTATTTGGCAGTTGTCATTGTGGAGAGATTTTACAAAACTAAATTAAAAGACGTGTTTTCCCATCTCTCTTTTTCTATTTTCATCTCTTTATTTGAGAATTATAAACAAATGTACGTGTTTTCAATCAACATTCCTGACATTTAAAAATAAAATCAGCCCCCAATTATAGCCACCGTTGCTTTCAATAACATTGATAATCCTTCATTTCATGGAGTGTGTCAGTTTATTGATCTGTTGACGATCAATTTTTTATGCAGCAATCACTACAGCCTCACAGATACCGTTCAGAGAGACGGATTGTTTTCCTTCAATGTAAGAACTGACCACAACTTCTCAGTTCAGTTCAGGTCAACTGAGGAAGGGGCTGTTTCAAACGTTTCTCATCTTTAATAGAGTTAGACATACAGAGAAGTACCTGGATGCATGGAAAGGAGCTTTTGTCTTTTTGAAAGATGCAACCTTCTTTCTGCATCTTTGCTTGAAGACAGTGCATTTTAACTGGCAGTAGGTTTGAGAGTCGACTTTGAGTTCATCTTCAACCCATTAAAGTCCAACTAGTTAATCTTTAGTAATACCAGCCCATCCCAGAACCCCACGTCCATCTCGCTGCCGTCTGACTCCTAGTGGAGCTCCAGAGCCTGCTACTGATCCATTCAGTCTCATCTGTCAAGAGTCACTCTCATTTCTGTAGCCCATAAAACCTTTGAAAAACTTACTTGCTTAGCAATTGTGCACACATTGTATGATGGGGAAAAGAGAAAGATCAAGAGCTATTTAATAAATAATCATGCAGATAAATTATTTTCCTTCAAGACTGTTGTCAAACAGGAGTTATAAACTGCAGGGATGCCGACCACAACATCTCCAGATGCTCTTTGATTCCCTCTCACAACCAGAAGTATTATTGCTCCGTTGGAGTAAAAAGCTCCCAGATTATGACGGAGCCTCCTTCACTGTCTAATGTAGACAATATTTCTCTTTCGATCTCCCTGTTACACCTTCAAAGATGAATGCTACCAGGACCATCCAGACCGTCTTCCATCATTGATTTTTCCATATTTAAGTTTTGAGGTGCAGAAGGAGACTTTTGAAGACATTTTTGATTTAAGTCCTTTTATCCCATGTCCTTATGGGCTGCAGTCAGCATCAATAAGGACCTCACTGGATTCCCTGGTTCAGAACAGGTGAAGTTTTCTTGGGTCCACCAATTGACTATATTTGCCTCAATCTTTGAATACAAGCATTAAAAAACACACAAAAGGTCAGAGTGTATAATTAGAAATAGATTAAGAGGAACAACACTTAGGGAGATAATTAAAAAATCCATTTTGACCTTCTATCTAAATCTTTTGTTTCATATCTTCATCATTTTGCAGCCATTTTAGATGGCTTATGATTTATGCTTTGAGATGTGTGTGCATCATTTCTTAAATGTTCTGTCTGCCTTTTTTAAACGTGCTTCTAGATTACTGTGCACAGTTATTTAGTTTACTTTGTACTTGCTTTCTTCCAAGTAGTTTTACTTTCATGTAATTATTCAAAGTGGCTCTTTCAACATTTCATTGTTGGACTCAACAATGAAGTGCAATGTTTTCTTGAAACTCTACCTGGAGTTTCATTGGGGAACATGTCTGCAGCTCTGTGACCCATGCTGACACATTGGGACATGAGGCTTCGCAGGGCTGCTCAGGCTTGACATGGCTCCAAGGCTTTGGCTCAGGCAGAGTTGGTACCGTTTCTCTCTGTGAGTTATGGGTCGTAGACAATGACGCAAATTGGCTAAATGTTCGCTAAAGGAAATTGAAAACAGCAAGGGGAGTGGGATGCAGGGTCTAGTGGGGTGGAGGTGTTTTGTCTTAAGCTAAAATGTCTTCGACCAGAGGGCAGGGTGTGAATGGGAGCATGTCCAGGTGGTGTGTATGGGCTGTCCGGCCTTCATTTGGACCGGGTCAGTTTACCTCTCCGTCCCCACACACTGACCCTTTAATATGGGCTGTTTCTCCTCTCCTTTCACCCTGGCTTTTATGGCCCCATGTAAATCTCTCTCCGGTAACACAAGCTTGTCAGCCCCCTTTCTTCTCAACACATTTATCCTCATAGAGAATTCAAAGAGGCACTGCGGCAAGGAGGCGGTATGCGGGCTTATAAGACTTGAAATAGATTGAAAGAGACTGCGGGATGATCAAAAAGGAGAAAGTCCAACGTGAAACCTTAGACATGGGAACACCGGACACTCGAGTGGGCAAGAAAGCCCCTTTCAGATGAAAGGCAGTCGTCCATCAATAAGTCATTAAAGCAGACACATAGGCCCAGGAAAAGGGAACGTTGATGATTACAGTCGTCCCCAATTCAAGCGTTAGCACACAAGAAGGGAGATTACAAGGTGAGAGTGATCCTTGCCTAGGAATTAATAAAACATTATGGGAAAACTAAAACACAAGTCAAATGAGGAAGTGATGAGCACCATCTGGTGGATTTTGTTTTCATGGTCATATAACACTTTCCGTGTGATGAGGACAAAAACTCCACTTGGTTTGTAATCATTGCAACAGTGGAAATTAAGTGCAAGGAGGTCAGTAACTGCTTAAATAGGATTTCCTTTTGCAACTCAAGGTTCTGCAATGAACTACCAGCCTGGGTATTCTGTCAGTTTTATGCCCACAGTCCTATTTGTGTTCTATGAATAATAAAAGGAGCTACCATGGATGAATAAACAAACGAAAACAGTCAATTTGCATTGGAGTTTCTCCCAGTTGGTTGGAGTACACTGCTCCTGGAAACTTTCCCACATTTTGTGACGTTGCAAACTCATCAAGTCTCTATTGTAATGTAAAAGACGGATGGACCAACACCAAGCAAAGCTGAAGTGTACATGGAGTTCAGTTTTCACCACGCCTCTATCAGCATCACACATCTTGAGACTGATATGTTTCTTTTTTTTTTTTAAACAGTTCGAGCTCAGACATTGGATGGATGGTGTCAGTTTTGAATCTTGCCACAAATTCTCATTTCTTGACCTCGACTGGGTCATGAAATGAGAAGGAACGTTTTGATACATCACTACAAGCTTAGATCGAACCCATTCCACATCAGGTTACAGATGCTGGCCCTAAGTTGACGATTCACATTATATTTACTTGCTGAGTCTTCCGTAAATTTAAGATAAATGGAACAATTAAATCAGTCGTTAATGTTGATATGGTTTTACAAAGTAAATAAAAGCAATCTTTGGGTCCGACTACATTTTTCTCTGCTGTTAAACCTTTTCACGAATTTATCCCACTTGCTGCTGTGAAGTAGAAGAGAGAAGTGCAGCAATGGAAATAAATAACTTATAAACTACTTTCAGAATGTGAAGTCTAATTACCTAATCAATAGTCTAAGTTATTTAATCAAAACAAATCAATATAAAATACACACTGCTAAGCAGGTGTCTTATGAGGACTGGATTTTATTAAGGGTATCAGTTTAAAAGGGGCTGAATATATATAAACACCACACTTTCAGATTTTTATTTGAAAACCATTTATTATGCTCTAATTTGAGGTGTCCTCTTCCATACGACCTCAGGAAATATATGGAAATTTGTGGCTTTAATCTCATAAGATGTGGTTTGAAAGGGTTGTGAATATTTTTTGCAAGGCTCTGTTGTGTGACCCCTTCCGTCCTAACATGATGAGCCCATAACTTTAACACAGGTGGTCCAAGATGACCCTGATCTGTCTCAGTTAACCAGTAAGAGCCATTATAGACTTGCAGGGGTCACACTGGCACTAATTCACGTTGCTAATGTCAAACACTGAAAACAGCAAGGTTCTGAGGCGAAGCATATAACAAAATTTACTGGGCAGTAAATTTAGCCACTTTGGTGAGTATAGTGACAGCACAATGTTGGGTTTCTTGCAATAAAACCTGTTTTCTGGGAGAGTAAAACTGCAGCAGGGTGACGAGGTTGGTACCAATCAAACGTATTTCATGATGTGTCCTAATACGATTGCGTACGCCGGCTCTTTCAGTAACAACATGTAATATCAACCCCAGGAAGCTTTAATAATTCAAATACTGGGGCCATTTCTGCTGTACTTTCACACAACCTTTCGGAATAGTTCTGTGTTTTCTCTGTGCAGTTGCTGCTAGGTGTTCACCTGAAAATTTGCAGCTGTAACTCTCTTGGCCTTTACATTGAATCCTAATCATCCAGACTCTCTTCAGCTCTGGGCCAAGTAAAGATTTCGATTTGCTTTACAGGCAATTATTGTTTAAACGGCCGAAGATGAAAGTGAGTCATTGAAAAGATGTTTACCCGTTTCAGCCATTACTCGCGGGTCACTTTATGGCCCCCTGCCAGGCCCTCTGCTGGTCCGGGGCGGCTCTGGGGCTCTTGGTGTTTTAATGAGCGAGAATTCACTGAACAAATACACAACCAGCTGAGAGGTCACGCAGCTCTTCTTGCCCTCTTTCACTCCAGGGTCAGGCTTGTTTGTTTGCGTGAAGGGCCCTTAACACAGAATTTGACACAGAAACACATCAGCCATCTTCAGGATTAGGGCTCTTGATTAACTCAAGGGTTTCAAAACGTAATCTCTGAAAATGACCCGGATGCTTTTTGTATTTGTCCTGTAATGGGAGATGAAAACCAGCTATTGATTAAACGGCAAAAAGACCTCATCATGATTGAAAGTATTATTAATTCAATTTTTGCATGAAGAACATTTGAATTTAAAGATTAGGGAACATGCAAATAGCCCTTTTGCTGTTTTGACATTGTTTTTTCTTTGATAATTTTAAGTTTCTTGATCCAGTCACATTACGTTGCTTTAAGTGACAGCCCCACTCGTTGTTGTGGTAGGAGATTTGACGTCTGCCCTCGTTTGCAAACGAGTTTTTGACCTGAATGAGGCTTCCTGAATAAATAACGCTGACCTAAATATAAACCAGACTTGCAGAGGACTTGGCCGCCTGGCGGAAAATGCCTGCAGCTTCAGGTGGCTGTGAAGGAATCACAGCAGCGTTGCCATTTTCACAATTAAGCCATGTCAGAGAACGAGGCGCGCTCTGGCAAATGGATATCGCTCTATCATCTGCATAGAGGAAGATGACGCAGGCTGGGTGTGTTAGGAAGACGCATCTTGAATGACTGACAGCAGGACGGCACTGTAGATGGTCTTTTCCTGCCCACTGAGCAGCTAATGGTGCAGAGAGCATTTCCCACCGGGGGAGACAAACACCAAGGCCCCACTATGATGCCAGATGTGCTGTCAGGTCTGTATTGTCAGCGGCAACAAAGCACACACTGGGCTCAGTGCTTATAGTCTATTCGCATTCATGGTGAGATACCCTGCCATTTAGTCCTGCGCTGCTAGTGCCTGCCTGCCCGCCCACTCTGAATAATCCGAAACTGCTATTAGTCCGATGGTCATTATTTAAAGCTGACACTTTTGAAAAATGTGCTGGTTTTTATTTTTCAGTTTCTTCTTATTATACTCTGCAGTTTAAAAGGATTTGGTGGGGTTTGGCAGGTTATGCTGAAGAACTGGCCCAGAGCCTCATTTAAATGAGCCATTTTCACCCATTTGGACACCAGCAAAACAGGAAGCTTCTGCAGAGAGCAAGAACACTGTATACTATGGTATGTATGTCAGGGCACTTCAGTAAACAGAGAGTCAAGTTAGAAATGCTGATCATTTTGCCTTTACAGTTTTGATCGTTTTTGGGGGGTTTTGTCAATTTGTACCATATGGTAGATGGACTATAAGTAGTGACCCTCATTTAATGTTTTGGACTCTAAAATGTTTACAGAAATCCCCTGGACATATTCCATATCTGGAAAAAAAGAAGTTCTGGAGGGAAAAGGCACAGTCTACATAGAGCCAGATAAATCCCATCACTCCACCGATTTTCATTAAAAGGACTTTAAACTTTATGTCATCCTGGCCATAAAGGCCAGGATGACAAACTCTCTTACTGATTTTAAATGACATTCAAACATGCAAACACACAAGCATACCCTCCCCCACCGGACTGCCATCTGTCACCTGCAGCAGCAGCAGCAGCCACATGGCCAGATCAGAAAAGAGCTCTAATGAGCAGGACTTTTCTCTTGTTAAAAATTCATTCTCTACGTCTTGCTGTCAAACGATCAACAAACCCTCCACGCCCCAAACACCTGAGCAACCGCATCGTAGTTGTGAGTAGGATCATGTTAGGACTCTGGTTTGCTTGTCTCCAAGGCACTGACACATTCTGTTGTAGTAAATATGACTAACTTAACTGCTGCTTTATGTTTTTAAGACAACACCTCACAAAGGTCAACTGTGAGCCGGCTAAAACATGAACACGCATTAACTGCAAAGGAATTCGTGACACAAGACTTTGTAGCTGCGTCAACAGAACTGTGTTTTGACATGGTCTAACGCCAACGCGGCGGCCCGCGCAGACGAAAACAAGAACCTCTGCATTGCTTTATTAGCTCTTTTTTTCCCCACCCACTCTCACGAAATCGTGGCAAAGGGAAGTCGAGCGGGACTCCTGCACGGCGCCTGATGGCCACCACCTGAGTGGGTTAGAGGAAGGTTATTGATCTGATCTCTCAGTGGACATCTGTGGCGTCCATCAGGGGTTGCTTGTCAGTCACGAGAACAGGGAAGCAAACCACATTTTGGTTTGCTTCTCTTCCCCTCGTTCTGCCTGTGATGACGCAGGCAAGACAAATAGGTTCACTAAAAGTTCACTTTGTTTCACTATCCATCTGATATAACCAACTTGTCCTTTTTTGCTGTGCCGCATTTTGGTTTGCTTCTCCTCCCCACATTCTGCAATGTGAGAATAAAAGTGTTTACTTGCTCACAAGGAGTTAAGATGTGCAAGAGTTGGGCAAGAAAAGGCAGCGCTAAAGAAGATAAGAGGCACATCGGCTGCTACATTATCATTTAATTATCAAAGCAGAGCAAAAAATGTGCCTGCATGGGCCAGAAATAAGAAATGATGCCAAAAAATGGAGCGCAGGGTTGATGTTTCACATATTGTGAAGGTGGAGCTAACCCACAGGGTACATGTTTTTGGAAAAGAAAATGCTGTCTATACTTGTATAAGTTTATTTTATTATAAGATAAGTAGAAAGTTAAAAGAGCTGCAAGTTTTTCTGCAAATCAGTTCTCCGTGGCTCAACTGCTGATAGGCTAGAGTCGTGTGAACAAACATTTTGAGAACCGACTCTCACCTGAAAAACATCACATGACCAAAGATAGACAGGCATTTCTAACAGTTATGCATCATAAAATTGATGTTTTTAAAAACTTGATTTATGACATCTCAGCGCCTCAGAGTTGCAAAGCCAGTGAGCAATCATTATCTGTGAAGGAGGAATAGAAAAGCCCTGAAGATAGTTCAGAAATTTGAAGATGGAAAGACACAATTTCGCTCAACATATTATTACAGCAGGCAGCCACCGGCATTCAAACACGTTAAATCTTATGAATCACGTTGGGAGAGGAAAGGAGAACTGAAAAGAAAAAGTGTTTGCTCCATGATGTTGGAAAAGGAAAAAAGGTAAAATGTGGTGCATGAGTCACAATCCCCAAGGTAGTGTCAGTGATTACAGACAATGTTGGGTGAGGAAGACCAATAAAAAGTTTGAACAGCAGAGACATGAAGAAGCTCACGTTAGAGGTGCAGGAGAAAGTTTATCTTGTGTTCACAGTAGCAAAAAACGCCACCAGAACTTGAAACTATGCAGTTTCTTACGGCAGCTATACACAAAGTTATTGTAACAATTTCTGACTTAATTCTTACCAATTCTAACCCTAACCTAGTTTTCCAAGTGTCACCCTCTTGATTTTAATGATGCATCGCATTTTTTCTTAAACTTCCCCCCCCAAAAATTGCAAGGTCCACATAGGTCAGAATTCAAAGTATTAAAATAAGAGGTTTCATACCTCAAATGTAACATGGCTGAAGCATAAGTGTTATATTATCTCTGTACAAGTACATGTAGTATTATCTGTTCTGTTTTACTGGAAACTGCTGCTTTGTAAACAATAGACCTTTGCAGATTCATGCACAGACTTCAGATGTTACTGATTTATTTTTTTAAATGTTTTTTGAATTTATGTTATTTAATAGAGAGGTACATGAGACCCACTACTGTTTTCTATATATTTGGCAATATTAGGCCAGATTATGCAATAATTCATTTCACTTCACTTGCATAAATAGACTTGAGGAGGTAATACACACAATTTTCCAATCACTTATCTCAGCAGAAACAGATCAGGTGGTTTTTAGTTCACTAAAACCAAAACATCATCATCATCATGATTTCACTGACCTCAGCGTCCAGTGAGGTCGCCATGGGTATTAATCATTGTTGCATAATTAATCTGGGATAGAGGTCATTCCCTGATTCATGTTCTGCTCCAGAGGAAAATGCTGATAGCAGTTCTTGAAATTTTCTCTGCTTCACTTCTGTTTTATTTGCTGTGGTTGACCAAATCATCTTTTCATGTGGATGTGGCTCTATGGCACAGATAATTTGCAGGTTGAGAACAATACTTCTTCAGAGTACTAATAACGGTACCTCTAAGATGCAAAGTTTTTCAGTTGGAGTCCAAGCTTGGGGTTTTTCCAACTGTGACTTAGAAAAAGAAAAAAGTGTAAAAGTGTATTTTATTAAATTTAAAATAAATATGGCACAAGCGATTAATGTTTGAAATTACACAGTACTGGGAAATACTTTGAATTCACTTCAGTTTGTTTATGTAGAAGCAATTCACAACACGTTGTCTCAGGCACTTTACAAAAAGATCTCAATGCAAACCAACAATTCAAATGTCAAGTACCTACAGAAGACACTGGTCTATGGTGTTTCCTGCTGTGGTTCATTTTTTTGCAGCGCCACCTGCAGGCAAGTGGTGCCAACAGCAGACGCTTCAATTAATTTGTATCGTTTAAGACATGTGAAAGCAAACCGCAGAAAATGTTACAAATGTTATAGTTTTGTTTCCCTTCTGAACTGAGTTAACCAGACTGTCAGGTGGGAAAACATCAGATAAACTCTGAGTTGATTTTCAGATCTGCATGACGAAGGTGACCACATGCAGTTAGTCGCAGTACAAGTTCAGCCAGTAGATTTGACTAGGAGAAAGACAGGGTTAAACACTAAATACAATGCCAAGACTGAATGAGAATATTTCCAACCAGTTCCACCTGAAACAATGCAAATATTTGGAACAAACCTGGAACTTGAACACAGTTAGTGGGACTGGCTCAATCCACTGTTCACTGTTGCCCACTTCAGTCTATTCTGGGCAGTAATTACATTTCTGCTCTGTAGCTCAACAACACAGTTGAATAATTGGTTCTGCCAGCATCAAACTTTCTCCTGAGTAGCTCTAAAAGCAGGCAGGTCTAGTGACATTTGTACCGCACTTAGGGAACCCTGGTGTTAAGATCTTGTTAGTTACATAAAGAAGTTTGATTGAATCCCCAAAAGTGTGTAATCACAAAGTTACTGTCTTCTATTTCCAATTCACCAAGTTTTTGGTCACCACCAAATCACCCAGAACTGCATAAATGCCAAGGATTTACATTTTGGGAAAATTGCTCATTTGCTTTCCTGGGAAAAACAAAAGAGAGGATCAATACTCGGATCCTGTAAGCTCTGCAACTACCGAGCTGAAGCCAAAGGTCAATTAACCGGGCTTAGTCTGAATACTGGGAGCAGTGGGAAAGCTTCGAGTGTGACTCTCTTTCCAAACATGCGAACTATTCACTAGCAGCTCTAACATGGAGTAATTAACTTGTGCAACATTGTGGGAGAACACTGAGTGCGCAGTTGTGGTCCAGACTCGTTAGGGAGCGAGCCAAGAAAAGCCAAAGATTTAAGTAATTATACTTATTGGGTCAGATTTAGCATGTCATTCACTGTAAGATATACTTGAAATTAAATATATTTGTAAAGGACTGCACACAGTTTATAAATACAAATGCCAAATCTATAATTTCTTACTGTTTCATCTGAAATTTATCAGAAGAAATGAAGAAACTGATCTTCCATAATTCCTTGAGATTTGACTCTTTGAAATGTTTCGTGTGCAACTCATTCTGGGTTACAACCACCTTATTGAGATTTTCGTATTGAATTTTTAGCTTGTTTTGTCTTCTGCTTTCCAAACATTTCCGTCTGTTAATTTTGTGTGGCATAAATGAGTTCATTTTATTACAGTTGCCGAGCACAACTTCTGTTTGACCTCAAATGTTGATGCAATATGTCACTAGAAACCTTGACACTTTCCAGAGAAGTCATGACACCATAAACAGGAACAACAGTAGAAATAGGAAGTAATTTTGGTGATTGTCCAGATCAGTTGTCTCAGAGTTGGATGGCAGATGTGCCATGTCTTCAGTTTCACCACCAAAATACATCACAAGTACAAAAACAAGGTTATTCTTTTCCATTTAAACTTCTTGTTTGGTATTCGAAATGACCTTACTCACTTATTTTTTTTTAAATCACATCTTGGTCAAATGTTAGCATCGTGTTTTATTTTCATAACCTAAAGAAGGACATATTTTTTATAATCTACTTCAATTTTCCATCATAAATTAATTATTTTGTAGCTGTGTATTTACGCTACTGCTTTAATTTCTTTTTACTATATTTTATGGTTATATTACTGAATCCTATTTTGTTTTTTTAAAAGTTTGTCTTCATAAAAGTCTTTTTCCATTAATCATAGTTCTAACCTGCATTCAGGAAAACATACTTATAAAAAGCATAACCCCCAGTCACACAAAATAACGATGAGTAACCTCTGGACTAATGAACTCCAGACTTAATTAATTGATTCTGAAAGCAGGCATAAAATCTCTGCAACATGGATTCAAATTAACACAACTTTGTTAGGAAACATCTTGTGGCAGATGGCTCCTTTTCAGACATGAAAAAGGGACGTATAAGAAATATATAAAACTGCAAAAATTAAAATTGACATGGGGCAAAAAAGACACAAAAAATTCTAACTCAAATAAAGGTCGTCAACCAAATAAAAGTTTGTCAAAGTCTACATTTTTATTCATAATTATTAATGCCAGATGCAGTAAACTGGCAGAATTTACTGTTTTAAACAAGATAAACTTTCTCCTGTACATTTAAAACGAGCAGCCTCGTATTTTTGTTGTGTTGCTGTGTATTGATTCACTACACAGCAACACTCTTCACAATTGGTCTGCAACAAGGTGTGAGGCCAAAGAACGGTATTGGATTCAGATTAGCTTAATCAGGGGAAAGTGGAGCAGCTGTGAAGGAAACTGAGGGACAGAGAACAACACAAAGGAAGCTGAATTAGACACTAAGGAGTTACAAACCAAGAGATAAATTACTTTACTCACTGAGTAAAATGTAGAGAGAACTGGACACAAGAGAACCTCTCTAAAAACAACAAGCACAGAGAAATTAGCTTAATACTCTAAGGCAAAACGTAAATCAATAATGAAGAAATGATCAGCACAGAAGATTATTTTGACGTTTGCAATTGTTTACTGTGATGGAAATTCAGGCGGTTTACAGTTTTGATAAATCCAGCTTTGAAAGACCATTAACTATTTTTACATGCTAAGAGAAACGTCCGTCATGATCCTTAATATTTAAGCTTTCATTAGTTTTAACCACCTGAATTTCCATCATAGCAAACAAACTACAACCATTAACAAAATAACCACAAAATAAACCTAAACCATGATATCATAATTAAATAATTGCTTACCTGAACAGACACAAAATGCTCTTAATAGCAATGCATCATTAAAAATACATAGGTTTGTTGTTGTTCTCTGTCTTTTGTGGGGGAAAAAGACAACATCTGCTAAGATACAGTTAACTTGTGGTTTGGTGGTCCAAGTTTTGAGTGTCACAATATTGAATACATCCTCTGAAAGCATCCTGTCTGACATCTGCTAATATATATGGAGGTCTGTGTCACCTAATTATGACAGAAAACATATCAAACCAGATGGAAAGCTCCCAAGAGGAGTGAGGGGAGCCCTTTTTGACTCCATTATCGCGCACACACTCTCTCCCTCTCACACACACGCATAATTACACATCAACCCGAGACATAAGCAGCTTGTAGAAAACACAGAAACTAGTTCTTAGATTTCCAGAGGTGCCCCAGGGGCAGGAGGCCCATGATGGATCACACATTGATTTGATTTGAAGTGAATGTGAAAGCTGCCGTCGTTGCCCTCTGCCAGAGAGGTGAACCGCGATTGAGCAATGGTTGTCTGGAGGGTTCACTCAGGAAACTGTAAGTGGACAGGCCGGACCCGCTGCTAACAATCACCTTTTGTACAAATCGGCTGGAAATGAATTGTTGATTCACAGAGTGGAACAGAAAAAAGGGGATTCCTTCTGCCAGCTGTTTTGCCATCGCGACACTATCTCTGACCTGCTGCTAAAATCTGTTTCCCCTGCAGTTTCCATGGCAGTAAATAAACAGAAACTATTTTAGAGTTGCTTCATGGGCGATGGAGACCAACCTGCCTGTGATTCTTCTGTTTACACAAGAAGAAATAACGTGTTATGTGGCGCCATTCATTTCCTACTCATGTGAATGAATCACAGTTTCAGAGGGAGTTTCAAATTAAATTCAGATGAAAGAAAAATTCTGTGTCTATGCAGACAGATCTCTGTTTATCCAATGTTTATGCTTATGACGGCGCACCAGGCTGTTCTAGATAAAAGAAAAACACAATAACTGCCCACACAAGAGTAAATTTCTGCCAAAAACTTCACGGATTTTGACATTAATTTCACATATTCACCAGGAAAAACGCTGAAAACTTTCAACGCTGTCATAAATTTGCAAGAAAAATGTACAATTACTAAGATTACTCTTGGATTGAAGTGGTAAATTTAAGAGCATGCATTTAATCATTTTAGCATGGATGGTTTTTCTTTTCACACAAATCTGTTAGTTTTCAACATCAGAGAATATCCAAGTTTTTTCTTGTAAATATGTGAAATTTACCTCTTGGGGTTTAAAAATTTACACCCACATAGCCAATTCTGTTTTCTTTTATCTACAATGTTCTGTCATAGTTATCACACAAAGTATTAAGGTCAAATAAATCACTGCTCCTGTGCCTAATCAGTTTAACTGAGGTATGGTCTATGCCACTGAAACACATTTCATTCTATTTTTACTTTTGTTGCTGTTCCAAAGATTATTCTTCTGTTTTATGGCACAGTTTCATGTGAGGTATCGAGTTAGAGAAGTTGCAACTGATTTGACTCTAGAATACTTCCTTCTAAAAGGGGATTCTTCATTAACCCAGAACTGGGCAAACACCAAATAGTGTGTTTTTTTAACCCAGATGTTTTCAGGGGGCCCTATTTTAAGATTGAGTTGAATTTCTAGTTTCTGACAAATCAAATGTAACAAAAATCTCTGACATTAGAGTGTGACATATTGCAGGAAAGCCCCTGTGGTGCCCAGGAAGCAACGTGATTGCACCTGCTATTTCTGTGAAATTCAATGCAGAAAAGAAAAGAAGAAAAAAGGAAGAAAAAACAAAACAAGAATTAAGTTTCACTGATGCCGTAGCACAAAAACAGCAGCACCACTGCAGAATGGAAACATAAAAACAGAAACTTCAATAGAAGATGTGAAGCAGGGAGATTCCCAGGTAATTGTATGCAATAAACACTTCAAAACACACAAACCTGCATGCAACTGGTAAAATGTGACAAGCAGCGAAGCAGCACACACGCCGCTCTCTTTGTCATCCAGATGTTATTGATGATAACCCAGAAGCCTTGTTGACACTCCTGATAATGACACATTCTGCCACCTGCCTGGGGTCTGTCCTCTCTGGTCACTGCAGCTCAAAGCACATGCGAGTGTCTCACAGCTCGACGGATAATAATCAGTCTAAACATTACGGGCTCACAGGAGCCACTTCCCACCTGAGGCCTGAAAAACCTTTGTCTGTCCTGAGAGTGATCACACTTTATCGCTTCCTGTGTTGACCTGATGGGGTAACTCATGCTGACATTTCGTGTTTTCCTCCAAACAGACTTCTAGAGGTTGAGAAGATGCCTTACAAAGCATGTATACCACTTAAACATTCCCAATTTTGTTGTATGACAATATTTTATCAAGGTTTTATGTGACAGACCAACACAAATTATTGTATAATTAAGAACAGTAAAGAATTGGATGGATGACTTTTAAAACAAAAATAACAATAAGTTTCTCTCCAGCTCTTTTAGTCTTAGAGTGTGTAAAAGAACCGGTGGTTGAAATGTTTGTCACCTTGTGGGTGTGTCTTTTGTGGCAGCCATCTTGGGACCCTGATGAAGAGGAAGCCCAATTCAAACCCAGCTCTTTTACAGAAAGTGCTGCGATAAGAGCTGGAGTTTGATTGGTTGGTGTTTAAAGTAATTAAACGAATAAAATGATTTGTAAAATACCTAAATGTTTGCCTGATATTGCATTATTGAGAAGTAATTGTTAGCGTTTACATTGTGTATGTGAAAGTTAACTTTGTTTCCTTTTGTGCCCCCTCTCTGAGGTGATTGGCCGATGTAATTTGAAAAGGCGGGGCTAAAGCAGGATATAGGTGAATGTAGCAGGAGGTTTGATGGGAGGGCTGCCATTTCTTAAATCTGCTGTTTTGCACCAATCTTAATAAACCAACTTTGTTTACAGTCAGGATAGACTGACTAAAGGGTGGAAAATATCAGTTTCTCCTCTGAAAATGTAATTAATTTGTCAAAACAGAAAACACAGCCATCACCTCAACGAACAGGCTAGACAAGGCGGGTAGGATTCAAAGAAGCAGCTAAGACACCCATAGTAACTCTGGAGTCAAGTCAAGTCAAGTTTATTTGTATAGCACATTTCAGGGACAATGCAGGTCAAAGTGCTTTACGTCACACAAACATCACAGTCATCAGTTATGAAGCAAGAGGAGCTGCAGAACTTCAGAGATCAGGTAAGACAGGACAGTTATTCATTGTGCTGTCTGCAAATCATCCCTTTGTGGAAAAAACATCAAGACTGTTGAATTGCTGACAGATAAACCAAAGAAGACCTGTTTGAAGTTCCCTTCAAGTCAAGTAAGGAACAAATCTAACCAGTGAAGGAAGTGGGTTAGATGAGTTCTCCATGACAAACTGACACATCACCTGGTCCTCGATGGCCGGTGTCCTACAAGATGTCTCCCTGGTCCAACACACTTGAATCCAACAGCTGAACCACCTCCTAAGTGCAGTCAGGTTCTCCAGAGTCCTGCTAATGACCTTATTATTTGATTCAGGTGGGTTGAAGTAGAGATGCATCTAAATGTTGCAGGAGTCCAGCCCTCCGGGCCTGGAGTTGTCCACCCCTGGTCTAAACACACCATGTGTGTCGAGTAAAACGAGGAGGTGGGTCAGCATTGTGACGCTGTTTCTCAGCAGGACAGAACAGATGGTCAGAGATGATGGGAAGACAAAAGCAGCTAATTACAGGTCAGTTGAGAACAAAAACTTATTGGAGGCTGCAAATCACTTGAGACCTGAAGGTTCAACTTCAGGCAGGACAATGAGGCTTAGAAAAATAAGATAGATAAGAAGAAACTAAAAAGCTCATGTACATTTCTATTAGCTTTTTTCTCATATGAAACAAATTAAATAAGTTTACATTTAACAAATGTTATTGTAAAGAGAAAAATGAATAATTGTTTCATTTCTTTGCACCTTCCAGTCATGCCCTAATTGCTATTCTCTCACATATAATCCCATTAAATACACTGAAGTTTGTGTTAGGAGGTAAATATTTTGTGAATCCTTTTGAAGACAAAGTAAAAATGGAAGCAAGTTGCATTGTTTCTGTCCGGACTGACTGGCCTTTCTGTGGGAATTAAGTGCTTTTGCTTTGCTAAAACACTGACCAGTGCCCAACGCGCATCCTGCCATAAACAACTCCAAGGTAAAACAATCAGAGTCAGAGGACTGGAGACTTCCACACGTATTATTTTCTCCATGTCTTCGTTTACACAAAAACACAATAATCCTCACAGATTTTGAGCCGTCGGGGGAAGGAGAGCGGGGGGGTGGGGGGGCTATATCAGCCAGAGGGATCTGCAATCTTTGCAACCTTTAGAGAAGTTAAGAATTCCCAATTGTGCTGGGGAAAATAAACCTGAAGGCAGCAGCACAAAGGGGAAGTTGGTCTCGAAGCGAGCGCCTCACGGATTCAGTTGAAGAGTTGCCATCAGAGGGCTGAGGGAGCCTTGGTTTGCTGTACAAGCTTGTGTGTTTTTATTTGTTTTTTATTTATCTGCAAAACGTAACTGAAACGTTCGACTACTGTCTAAGAGCTTCTTTTGTTTTCATCTGGAAAGCACAGAGGAGAAAACACTCAACAAAAACAATGAGTGTACCTGTGCAGGCTCCAGGTAAAACAAAAAGTTGGCTCATAATCTCAAGTGTTTGACATTCACGAGAGGCTCCAGCCTGATCGGCAGACTGTGACTAACCGTCTGACTCATAAACTGTGAGTGAAAGCAGAAAAACAAAATTTCATGTTGTACCACCAACCGCTACGTCCTAGAGACCACAGAAAGAAGAAAAGAAAACGACTATTTGTTCTTGGTTTGGCTGCAGGCAGTCAGCAGAGACGGTGTCATCTTTCAGTCAGGGAGGCACAGCAGCGGTGCATCCCTCTGGCTCCGGCTGATGCATGTCCCTCTGCCTGCGCTTTGTTCCGGTCCGGTGCCGGACACTCGCTCCAGACCGCAGCTTCATGTCACAACAAAAACACGGTCACATGTGTGCGTCCAGTTTTCCATCACTGTCTTTAAATAATAAATGAAACGTGTCCTGCTGTGTTGAGCGGCGCAATCATTCAGGCAACTGCCACAGGCTTTTACGAGCGCAGGGGTTAATGCAGACTGTTTAAAAGAATCAATTGACACTTCTTTGTTTGTGCTAGGATTTCTCCAATTTGCAAAGAAACCATTCCAAACAGTAAGTTTACAAGAAACCAACTGAAGTGACTTTTATCAATCCATTTACACCAGGAGTACCAAATGCAGGCCATTTGTGCAGCAGACGTGCCTGTGAACACACGTCTATAACTCCTCAGGACGCAACCATCAAAAGCTTGGGTGAGTCTGGAAAAGTGGAGGTAATTGTGTGGAACATCACAACCTACCCTCAAGCTTTATTTATCAAAGTATGTAACACTATTACATTATCTACAAACTGCAACACGTAATGTATAAACTGATAATGTTCCTCAACAATTACAGCTAGTATTAGAGAAGTAAATGTGGATGATTGGGTTGTACGTACTTATTTTTATTACTTGCCACACATTTATGGGTGAGTCAAACCGAGTGTCTCTCCAAAGTTTTCACTCCTTTGTTAAAAATCCAGGTTCATTCGATCTTTTTTGTACTGATAATGAAGGCAAAAAAGACGTTGATCTTCTGTTGACGTCCCTCACTTTGACATGGTTGAATCTATGTTATTCACTACAGATGTTTTCCAAATCCAGTACATTGTGAGATGTACTGCTCACTACACTTTTCAGGTGAGCCCACATTTTGTCTGTGGATCTTTAGTCATTATTTTATTTGATATAGGATGCTCTCTTGGATTCACTGTAATGCAAAAAAAAAACATCTTCTGCTTTCCAGCAGACACTCGAAGGTTTGACTGGCATTCAGAATGGTTCATAATTTATTCCATCTTGTCAAAATGTTTAATTCCATTTAGAGAAAAATTTGGTTTCATCCAACAGAGGCACTTTCTTGTTGTTACAGGTTGAGCACATCGAGTTCTCCACATAAATTCCTGCAGCTCTTTCATTATTGTCAGGCTTCTGGTTGCCTCATGAACCTGTTCCATGTTTAAGTCAATTACAAAAAAAAAGCCAGATATTTTTCACGTGTGTAAAAAAATGTTAGCGGTTTCATGAATTTGTAAATGTTCAAAACATTAAGTATAACACAACCAAGACAAAAATAAACCTGGAAGGATGCTAAATAAATTTGCATCGGTCACTATTTATGGCATGGAAAGCAGCTGCAGTTCTAAAAACATAAAATTTGGTTAATGATTTTGAATTAATATGAGCTAAAAGTAAAAATTGCACTCGCAGTGGTAGGTTTGTGTCAAGAGAAAGTCCGGATGGCAGCAGATTGTTGCCCTCTTCTCTTTGGTCATTTGACTCTGGATGGAAAGCCTATCTGCACTCATCTGGCCTATTGTCCCGTTATCTCAGATAATCGGGGCTGAGCTGGGCCCCTGTTCTGGTCTTTGAACCGCACACACAGGCCAGATGGAGGACCGCCACCTGCAGAGTCACTGAAAGACTCACCAAGGTCTCCTGTCCCAACAGGTTGCTCTCCAAGTAACAAAAATTCAATCAATAAGCTCTTGCGAAGAAAATAACTTAAATGCTTTAATTTGCACGTTGATGCACGGAGGTAGTGGCAGTTATATTTTTTATAAAAAAGTAAAAGAGGAGGTTCATAAATTGGCATCTGAACTGTCATGCAAATGAAGGCATTCAAAGAGGTCGATTTGCATTGTTTTTGTGTAATTACTGTTCTGCTGCCACAAATGAACTCCCTGATCCACAGGAGGCCATTCGGCCAGAGTTAAAATATTGTCGCAAGATAAAAACCACAATGGAGACGTTGGTGAAAAGGAAAAGCAACCCCGATTGCATTTATCATGGGCTCATAGAAAACACCCTTCCTCTGCAACAACTGGCTGCCTTTCTCAAGCAGCCTTGTGACTTGTCTTGGATTTATGCCACACGTGGGATCTGTTTCTCCACTAACTGCTCGAGGGCATTGTCACCCTTTTCAGTTTTGTTTTTTTTTATTGGTTCATGCCCTTGTGTCTCAGTCTGCATGGACTCCATGTCGGGACAGGCAGCGGAAGGATTCGGGTTAATCAGCGTGAAAAAGTTCAGAGTGGTAAAAAAAGGAAAAAAAAAAGCTGCCTTTTATTTGTCCCCCAGTGATGATGACAGACCAACAGTGTGTGTAAGCTTGTTACTACTCAGCAGGAATGATAAATCAACCTGAGCGTGACAGTTTTGTGAAATCAATATTTGAAACTGAATTAGATATTTGAGGTCTCATCAGTAAAATCCACTGACAAGGTTGCTCCAAAGTTTCACAGTTTTGTCCAGATGGTGGTGATCACAGCACTCTGTTAATGGCAAAGAGCAGCTTAGTGCAGCAGGGCGATATAAAATAGAATAAAAATAGAAAAAACAAACCTTTAATATGAGAGCTTGTATGCAGAGGGAATTATTTATCTTTAGCTCAAATAATTATTTTGAAAACTCACAGGTATCATATCTATGTGCAGCTATAACAATTTCTTTAGAATAAAATGAACTGATATTAGGAACTTTTCATAATGTGTCCTTAACTTTAGGTACATATGTGACAGAAGTTACTTTCTCTTAGCTATTCATCAAAATGAGAAAGACATGAGCACATTAAGGTTTATCTCCACACAGGGTTTGATATAAACTTATTTCCCTTTTTATGAAACAATGCCATATACAAGTCAAGCAAGTCTCATAAGACAAAAAAGTAAATGAGTTTTAAAAAATATTAATATTTTCTCAATAACATTTAATTTAAGAAAGTTAGGCTGATGAACTCGAAGTCTTGGAGGTTGGGAAAACCTCCCAGTTTGGCATAAACTTGTACATATAGTTAGAACAACAATTCAAAACTGAAACTGTGACAAACAACCACTGAAGAAAAGAAAAACACCTCCAAACCTCTCAATGTTAATGCGGTTAAGAGTGACATCTTGGGGGAGCACCAGGTCTCCATTACCACCATTAAAGGATGTTTACATGCCAATGGGTTGTTTGGGAGGGACATCAGGAAAAAGCCTATTCTGTCCCATCACAGACTTAAAAGAGTTGAGCTTTTAATGGAACTCCACTGGGACTTAAACTGGTGTTTTAGTCAGATGAGTTTAAGATTGTGTGTTTAGTGAAAACATTCTGGGTGCAATTACTGCAAAGCAAAAACACCTCATGGACATTGTTAAGTACAGAGGATCTGTGATGCTATGGGGCTTTTTCTCTTAAAAAAATATTGAGTTAGGCAAAGAATTTGGTCTGAACAACACAGAAATGCTTCACCAGAGCTAAAGCAAACTTTCTTCCACGGCCGAGTCAGACAATAGATCTAAATCCTTTGGTAAACATTTAGGGAGAGGCGAGAGAAGACGGCATCGAGCTCACAGGATGGTCTAAGGAGAAAGAATGCACAAACCTGCATTTCACACTCAATTCACCAAAGTACTCTGAACTTGACTGGAAGGGTCAAAAACAAAGTGTTTAAATAGGCCAATAACACAGAAAAGTAGGAAGTTTAAATGGGTGAAGTCCAAAGATAAGAGGCTAGCTTTGTCCTTAAAAGTTGCTCCATTGTTCAAATCCAAACACTTTCTTTGAACACAAAAATAGATGACTGGCATTCCGGATGCTTTTACATTTTTTGCATTTTTTTCTGCCTACTTTGATAATAACTAATATCTCTTTTTTGCAAACCAAACCACATCCTTTGCGAGTAACAGCTCTTACAAGTCACTCAAATGTAGAGCAACCCTCCGAGTGAGTTTACAGTCTCCTAAAAAGAAAATAAAAGTTGCGTTCTTTTTTTTTTTTTTTTTTTTTTTTTAATCTAACTCACTGAGGCCTGATGTGTCGTGTCTTTGAACAAGACAAAACCCAAACAAAGGCGCCAAGCATGTGAAGGATGGCTCTCAAATTGGCCTCCAGCCACCAAACGTGCACACAAACACACCACAGCCAACCTTCTGCCTTAAAAGAACGACCACACAGACAGAAAGAAACAACAGCAAGGCGGCAGAACATTGTCTGATGAATAGATAAAGAAGATAAGCATTCCAATTGAATAATGAACAAAGTATGCATGAAGGTGCAGGGTTGCATTCAGATCATTTAAAGTCATTGGGAAACAGCAGCGTTCACGCGTCAGCTTAAGAGGATTGTGGAGGCTGCAGCATATAAGTTATGCCCAAAACAGATTCTGTACATGACTCAGACTGTGTGAATATTAACATAATAATATGAAGTTAACCATACTGATAGAACAACAAACAGAGACGTTCCTGAGTACAAACATTAAAAAACCGTCTCTCACTGTTTATGATGAATATGCAAGTCTTCTTTGCACGCACTGAGCCAAAATGCAAACATGCTTTTCAGAGTCCAGACATGAGATTAAAGGTTTTTTGAGTCAAATCTTTCAGTGCTTTTTGCGGCCAACGCCCAAAATCAGCCTGACTGACAAACCCTGGATGTCATTCCCTGTTTTCTGATTTTTAAAAAACACCATAAAGTGATATTTGAGCCGAGCTATCATTATGAAAAATGATCCCGTGCTGACTTGCAGGGATGAGTTGCAACCGGAGAGGTAGTGTTGTTGGCTGAGCAGCTCCGCTCATTCTTCTCTTTATCTCACCGGCACGCTGCTGCCTCGTTTCAAAAGCCATTCTTCACCAGAGAGAGCCCTTCGCGGTCATTCACACTTGTCCCGATCTGTATTCTAAGTAGCTCGCAGATCTTTTGTATTCCAGGCCGATCGCAATCTGACTTCTGATGCTGACGCGGGGGGCTGTAGGGAACCTCCTGGAGACAAAATGAATGCCTTTTACATCTTGAAGCGTGAAATTTGTTGTAATGCAGCCAAATGATGTGTGCATATCAAGCTAAGAGGTGATGGAAAAAATTGCAAAAGAATAAAATGTTTGGTCTTCACTTTAATGTGAAGAAAAAACTGTTATATTAAAAAAAATCACCTGATATGAGAAAAGAAACAAGCATCTGTCACCGAGCCATTTTTCACCCTACAACTGAAGTAGAGAAAACAAAGACCCAGGTTTTTTTTTTGAGAGAGAGAGAGTTTTGACAGTTTACAAAATAATCCAGGTTTTGTTGGAGTTTCTCTCATTTTAAATCGCATCAGAAAATGAACCCTTCAGTGATGAAAGCAATTTGAACAATGTAAATAGTGAAAGGCTGTGTGTATTTTTGATGAAATGCCAATGTCGTGCTTGCAGTCAGATAATGTAGAAACTGCCTGCCTCTGAGTAGAGATGATAAGAGCATCATACCCATACAGAGGCCTTTCTTTGACAGTTTCTTCTCCACAGGAGTGCAGCTGCAGGCACATCTGAAGGACAACATGCTCAGGATTAATCCAGATATGTTTACAAGCTTCGGCACACTGAATTCAGTCCTTTATCTCTATACTATGTTATTATATATCTGTCTTAATTGCTGCACATTCTTATACTATAAAGTCATAATTGTTTACTTCCACTACAAATACATACAGATCTTCTCATTTCTGTCATTTATGAACTGTCTGTTTTTTTTTTTACAGCAACACAATTGACTCTCAAACTGTCAACACAAGAACCACTGTTCGCACTTTAGTAGTACTCAGGAAGTGTTGACATCAATTTTTTTGCAAGATTAAACTGAACAACTTAACTATCGCAGAGAAAATAAGCACTAACAACTTAGTTTCTGACTTCAAAACTTATATTGGGGAATGAAATGAAGTACAACTTAACAATGTTTTGGATTCCAGACTGAAAAACTACTGACATTTTCTAATTAACGTGATCAAGCTCTAAACTGGAATATGTTTCTCTTAAATCAGTTGTCGCCTCAAACGAAAACACAGAGAATGACCAAAAATGATTTTTTTTGTTTTACTCCCCCAGACCTGTAGTCGGCGCCTCCTCTCAGAGTTAATGGTAAACACAACAGGACTGTCGTGATTCATCCATGTTCTCTTTTCAGTCAAATAGCACAGAGTACTCTCCATGTAATCATGACCTTTCTAAGTGTTGGTGCTTGAAAACCTTGGTGTTTACCGAGGTGCGATTCAAACCCTGCAAACCACGTTTGAACAGAAAGTGAAAAAAACCTCTGAAGTTTTAGGGATTTTAGACACAGCATCAGGGGAAACAGAAAGTGTTGGAACTTTCATCAGCCAAATGATTTAAAGTCATATGATGAAGAAATATGACATAGGTCATAGTGAGCTGGAGTCTTTATTTGTTTTAAGGAACCACGGTCAGTGATGTCCAGCTCTTCTAAGGAAAAAGTTTCATTTGATAGCCGGATTTTTTACTAATCAGCAAGAACAACAGCCTTTTCTCCCTGGAACTTCCCCATTTGTATCTGTGAATTTCACACTCTAAAACAGTGGAGAGCCCAGCTTCAGCTTCACAGCTTTTTAAGATCCACTGCACCTCTAATAGAGTCGGTTTTCACAGATAAACCTCCCACGAACCATTTATCTGTGACATATGTTTTCAGTGCTGCTCTGTCCGATATGAAAACAGTCATTATATCTGTCTCCTATATCTAATCCCCTACCTAAAGCAGATGCGAGTACATATTTGCAATCTCTCTTTGGGACAAGTCGGATGTGTCAGAGGAAATCAATGGTGGAGATCAAGTCACTGGATCTGTCATTGCTCTCATATATCAAAGACTCAAGTAGGATATTCGGTTTCAAGCAACCGTCAGCCCCTGTGTGTCAGACAGAGGAGGGCGGGGAGTTTTGTGTGGCCTCGCCGTGCCACCACTGCTCTAACTGAACCCCGTAGAGCATGAATGCTCAGCACACCGAGTCCCCAAAGCCGTTTTTGAAAGGAACCCACACGTCACTGGGCGTGCGACACTTTTCCCATCCACTGTGGACTCAGACATAACAGCAGTTGAGAAGTGACAGAATGTGGAATCCTCCTGTGATGAAAACTGTCATCAGACATGGATGGCTATGAAGTGGCTAGTAGAGAAGGAATGTATATTTAGGAAGGACCCCAAAAACCGTAACATAAGCCTTCACTTCAGGCAGAGATGATGCATGCTTGAGCCTGTAGAGATGAGACCTGAGAAGTATTTGTAATCTTTAAATTGCTGTGATTTGCATAAAACTTTCCAAAGGGGGCTTTGTTGACTGATGGGCTCCACTGTTTCTCTTCACCACTTTTTTAAAAAGTGACTGTAGGATTCTTTAAAAACTATGCAAAAGTTTTGCAAGTTTTGACGTTTAGTCATCGTAAAGTGATCACATGTGTGTTTTGTGCTTGGCTGTATTAACAAAAACAGGAATGTCCTGAAAATAAAACTCAGCTGTTTGCTGTATCTGATCAAATATTGGGCTAAATCATGAATATCTGTTTGATTCCCATAAAGCATACAGCTCTGGAAAAATATTAAGAGACCATATAAATTATCAGTTTCTCTGATTTTACTTTTTATAGGTCTATGTTTGAGTAAAATGAACATTGTTCTTTTATTCTATGAACTACTGACATGTCTCTGAAATTCCAAGCACAAATTTAGTATTTATTTGCCAAAAATGAGAAATGGTCAAAATAACAAATAAGATGCAGTGCTTTCAGACCTCAAATAAAACAAGATTATATTCATTTAGAAACAACAATACTTATGTTTTAACTCAGGAAGAGTTCAGAAATCAATGTTTGGTTTAATAATCATGACAGGGTTCAGTGCTGTGGGCTCTTCATGTTTTTCCAGAACTGTATGTTCTGTACCTCAGTAAATTTACCACATATTTCAACAGAAAGTTGTTCCCAATTTAGCCCATAAAGATCAAATTTAAACAAATGTCATCTTAAAATATAGGGCAATAAAGAAAGAAAGTCACTCTCCTCATTCTCTATTCACTATAAAAGTTCAAATTATTTAAGAAATGCAACATGCTTATGTCCAAATTTGATAACTTGGCCAAAATATAAAATTTGCCTTAGAATGGGAGGTTGTTTTGCAAATGCAACAGAGGATTCTTAAGAAGATTTTAAATAATATCTTCAGTGGAGAAGTTTTATATGTGAATAAAACTGCTCTTTTATTCTTAAGAGCAGTTAGGAGATACTGGTGACAAAGCCCGACTACTACGTGTATTTCAAGTGTTTTCTAAGAGATCATGTGCTCTGCTAAAAGGTGTAAAACTGAAGTTGATTTTAGCTGCGACTTTTAATTAATATGCAGTGTTGGGTTTGTTGTCGGAGACCTTCCTGTTTCCAACAATGTGGCTTAGGTGAGACCAGTTTGGTCAATCAGTTACAGTGACTCCATGGAAAAAGGAGCAGGTTTTGGTACTTTTGACTGTGTGGGCAGGTGCTAAGTTCTGCTAGAAAAATAAAATCTGCAATGCTTGTCAGCACTGAGATTTGGATCTGGATTTGATTAAACACGGAGCACAAAAACATAAAATGACACAGCTCCACAAGTAAACATCTACTCTGGAAACTTCACACAGGATCTTAAGTAACTTGTGAAACTCTTCACTCTTCAGATTTTCAAACTTTGAATTATAAAGAAAATAATAAATTTACTGGACAACAGTGTGGTTTATTTTTCTCCTTAACACAAGTAAGAGGCTTTTAATGTTGTCTCTTTCTAAAAAGTGGCATAACTAAAGAAATGAAGTTGCATCCCTTGTCCTGGATTCAGTGAAGCAATGACTGAAGCTGGTAATGAAATCTTTCTAAGTTACCTCATGCACCTTTATGACCTACTTTTTCCTTCCCTTCAATTTTGAATATTCTTGAATACAACACTGTCTCTTTATCAATCATCCGTTACAGCTATAAAATCTAATAATACATAGTTGTGATAAACATACAGTGAAAAACTTTGCAGGTATTTTCTACATAAATAGTAAAAGGAAATCCTAAATTTATATGTTCATGTAGAAATATGTTCTGTACAAAACGATGGAGATTCCTGCAAGGAACAGTGGGAATACAAAGAATTTATCAGGTTTGTTGGGAGCCGTACTGGTCCCAGCTGCTGGGAGGCTCTTTGATTTGATGCCATGTCCTCCTTGTGGAGGGTGTAAGTTACTGTCTGCTGATAAAGTCTCCCCTCAGTGCAGATAACATAACAACAAAATAGCAAAAAAAACATTAAATATAGGATAAGTAAACATTCAAATATTCATAATTTAGTTTTAATTAAATTTTTCAGTGATTTCATTTTTTTTTTTTTTTTTTTTTTTTTTTTTTTTAGTTTTACTTTTATTCAGGTCTTGAAGCCTTTTTTTGCTTTTCATCTAGCAGCGCCCCTGTCTGAGGGCCGTTATTTTTAACGCTTTAACGTCTTTTTTCGCAGACAGAGAAGTTTCGCCATGTTCCGCCGTTATCACATGCGGAGTGTTTAAGGGTTTTATAGTGACGCTGTTTTTGGAGACCCGGTTCGCGGCTCAGCCCCGCCTCCACATCCTCCTCCTCCCCTGGGAGGCGCAGTGGGGGGTTTGCCGTGCCTACTTAATGGGGTAGGTCCGCTTACAGATCGCCACATCTAATCACCTCGCTAAACGCGAAAACACACGGTGCCTGTTGCCAAGACTTTTCATTATCGGAGGAAGCTAAAAACATGGGAGAGGTGAGTCTTGTTGTTTTCCTTAATTGATGGAAAGGTTGTTTCCCTTTTTGCTGCACGGTGATTCCTGTATTAATTAGAGTTCATTTTAAACGTTATTTACAGCGCTTACTCCCCCCCCCCTTTTTATTCTTAAAGTTGGGATGGATGTTGTGGTTAGAAACCTTGTTTGTAAACCATTTCATTAAAAAACAAACATTTAAAAACATTTTATTTTCATTTTAGGACGACTATACGTTTGAGTATTCTGATAACAACACCTACAACATCTCCGAGGAGTTTGCAGAGCTTGACCTATTCATCCCGGAGCCATGTGGTCAGTTACTCAGCAGCAACTTCAACAAGGTCTTCCTCCCAACGGTTTATGGAATAATATTCATCCTCGGGATTGTCGGCAATGGACTGGTCATTGCCGTCATGGGCTACCAGAAGAAGGTCAAAACGATGACAGACAAGTACCGGGTCCACCTCTCTGTGGCTGACCTGCTGTTCGTCCTCACGCTGCCCTTCTGGGCCGTGGACGCAGTCAAGACGTGGTACTTTGGAGGCTTCCTCTGCGTTTCAGTGCACGTGATCTACACGCTGAACCTGTACAGCAGCGTCCTGATCCTGGCCTTCATCAGCTTGGACAGATACTTGGCGATTGTCCATGCCACCAACAGCCAGGCCAAAAGGAAGCTGCTGGCCAACAAAGTGATCTATGTTGCAGTGTGGCTGCCGGCTGCCATCCTGACCGTGCCTGACCTGGTGTTTGCCCGGGTCCAGGATGTAAAGTCCTCCAACTACTTGTTCGTGGAGGACAGCATGGAGAGCGCCGATTCCAGAACTATCTGTCAGCGCATCTACCCTGCGGCAAGCAGCCTGATTTGGACGGTGGTGTTCCGCTTCCAGCACATCCTGGTGGGCTTCGTCCTGCCCGGACTGGTCATCCTCGTCTGCTACTGCATCATTATCTCCAAGCTCTCCCAAGGCGCCAAGGGCCAGGTGCTGAAGAAGAAAGCTCTGAAGACCACAGTGATCCTCATCATTTGCTTCTTCGGATGCTGGCTGCCCTACTGCTCCGGCATCCTTTTGGACACCCTTATCATGCTGGACGTCGTGAGCTCTTCCTGTCAGCTGCAGCAGGCGGTGGAGACGTGGATCTCCATCACCGAAGCATTGGCCTACTTCCACTGCTGCCTTAACCCCATCCTGTATGCCTTCCTGGGGGTGAAATTCAATAAAACCGCCAGGAGCACGCTCACAAGTAGCAGCAAATCAAGCCAGAAAGTGACTCTCATGGCCAAAAAGCGCGGGCAGATTTCTTCTGTGTCCACAGAGTCCGAGTCTTCCAGCGTTTTATCGAGTTAACCGGCGGTTACTGTTGGGAGTTCTTGACTTTACGCTCCCAGGAGAGACTTAAAAAAACGAAGCTTTATTTTAAAGAACTTACTACATTTTGTACACATGTAAAAAAAAAAGTTTTTTGTTTGTTTTTTTTATACTTGGTTGTTTGTTTGAGTTGAAAATTGCAGTTGTGTGTGTTTTGTTACATTTGTTTCCCAATTGTTCATCTTCTGAAGTAGCATTGTGTCTGGTCAGTACCGATTTCCCATTCGAGATCCAATATCTGTATTATTTCTCACGGACTGTGATGCTCCACCATGGATCTTATTTGTTGTCCTCCACTGGTAGCTGCTTTTGCAAACCTTGTACATAGTTCTGTTTGTAGCATTTTTGTGTGTGTGTGTGTCGCACTTAAGTTGCGTGAATAAGTGGAAGCTATAATTTATTGCTGTCGTTTACACTGGGCTTATGCTTGATTTAAGAAAGTTGCTTTTTGTACTTGTTTTTACTATAAAAATAAAAGTGTTTTGTACTTTCCATGACTGTTGTGTGATGAGGGGGTTTTACCAACCCTCCCTTTTGGGGAGTTTGTGGGCGAGTAGTGGTGTGGGGGGTAGAAAGTCTCCTAGCAAATGTCACCACCTGAACTGGCCTGAAATGCAGGAGGACTGCACAGACAGACCCTGTAATTGCAGGAACATCTGTGCACTTTACATCTTAACCAGACAGTGACACAAAAGCTGAAGAAATCTCTTGGAATTAGCATCCATATGGCTCCTAAACAAAGCAATTAGCATGCTAAGTTTTCCTTCTGACTTATTTTCTTTCATTCCCAGTTTGCAAGATATACTGCCTCCTTTATGTTTGGCTTGTAAACAAGCAATATCCTCATTCACCTCATTGAAAGGGTCATTGGGTCAGCTTAACCATTAAGTGGATCACAAAAACTGAAATAAATGTATTCAGTAGATGCAAATAGCCAGGCATTGTCTCTCATGAGGGGTTTTGTGAAATGTCATTTGCATGAATTTGCTTCAACAAGAAAACCGCAACATTTGACCTTAAAATGGCCTCTTTTTGGACATTTATCCACATTAATCTCTTTTAACTAAGAATACAGTATGTTGTAAATGTAATCAGCGCTGAACTGGTGACAAAGACTGATGTTCAAGTTGGGAGACCAAAGGAAGCGGACAACAATTGATGTCAAGGAGAATGAAGCCATCAAATGTCCTCTGTAATAATACCACAGCCCTGGCATTCACTCTAAACTCCAGTGGAGATACATTTCCATATCTTTATGTGGAGAGGAATAAAGTGTGAAGTGCTTCCATTAAGTCAAAGGGTTAATGCCTGTTTTGGTGCAGTGAAACAGTTTAAAACAAGAGGAGCTTTTCAAAGTTGGGAATGTAGCCAAATGAGCCTCATTTAGCATAAGGCCTCCTCCTGTGCAGGGAGATCTGCCTCACTTGTATCTCTTCAGTTGCATTTATGCTTTATAGACAAGAGAAAGTTTAACTCCCAGCCTGGAAATAAAAAACACAGCTTTTACAGTTTAAATTAATACAGCAACTGCTGTGGGGGGGGAATACATCTCACAAAAGTATTCATGTAACTTAAATAATTTAATATTTTCTTCTGTTACAACAAACTTTGCCTACAATAAAAATCTGAAAAGTTTGGCATGTATTTTTATTCATCTCATCTTAGTCAACCACCTTCTGCTTTAAGTACAGCTGTAAGTTTTGCAGTTTGTCCTCAGCATGAGTCCTAAGTTGAACTTTCTTGGCCACATTCAAAGCAATACAGACCATAAAACACAGTGGTGGTGGTGGTGGTGGTGGTGGTGGTGGTGGTAACATACTGGGTTTATACAAGAGGCAAGAAAAAAGAGACAAGAGTTCTGTTCTCAGCATAACACAATACATGTAGTGGATACAAAAGAAGGAAGGTTCTCTTTTCACATGAGACCAAAGTAGAACTCCATGGCAGCATCATGCATCATGTGTTTGTCCTCAGCATGGAGAGGGAGTTGATGTAGGCTGCAAAAGACTTTAAACTGAGTCAGAGGTTCACTTTCCAGCAGCAAAACAACCCCCCAAATATATGTCCAGATTTCTAATTAAATTGGTGCAGATGAAAGGATGTTCATGTCTTAGAATGGCCCAGTCAAAGTATCAACTGACAGGGTGTGCAAGACTTTGATATTTATATTCATGGATCCTCTCCCACCTAATCTGGCTGAGCTTGAGCTTTTCCAAAGAAGAATGAAAAAAATAAATGATTAACTCAGGGGAGCTGAATACAAATGCGCACAACACATTCTAGACTTTTATTGCAGAGTTTATTGACTTTATTGCAGAGTTTTTCTGACACATTTTGCACTGTATTCAATTTAGGGACATCAGAATAAAAAGGACTTACTATATACTCTTTGCTTTTAAAAGTTTGGTTAATAAAAGCTTTATCAAATATGTCCAACCTAGTGTTGGTCTGTCACATACAATCCAAATAAAACGCACTGAAGTCTGTCTGTCAAACTGTAATGAATTAAAATGATAAAAGTAAGGAGATGGATGGGTTCTGCTTCTCTACAAACTGACTTTGGTCCCCCAGTGAAGTGCTTAAATTTTAGATAGGCAGTCTTGTTAGGAATTCACATATTGGGTACAAGAATGTTCCCTTCCATTCATTATTAAAGCTTTCATTCTCTCTGTGTAATGGCAAACTACAATATTCAACATCCCACATCTCTAGCGCCTCCTTCAAAGGAGCAGTTTAGGAAGTGTCTACCTTCTATAATGTAAAGGTTCCAAGAGTAAATGCACAAAACTGGTGATAAATTTGAATGTTTTAAACCGACATTTGATGAGTCAAATATTTCCCTGCAGGAAGGTCAATATCCTGGGTTAAAGGCTAAAGTTGTTGGAGAGAGCAGGAAATTGCTCCTTCTGGTGATTCATTATTTCTACGCCTCCATATCAGAAGCTTTAAACGTGGAATCCGTAAAATTACTCTGCCTTACTTGGCTGTTAATGTTGGGCACTGTAAAAACAGAAAAGTACAGCTTAGCAGACGCTAGCTTAAAAGAACAACAAATAGCCCGAGCTCCTTTTGTGCAGTGACACGCTTCGCAAAGGTTACACTGTTTTAGGGAGGAAAGTGAACGACAGGAAGCCTGTTTCCTGCATCAGGAGCTCCTGTGGCCAGCAGCCTGAGAAAAGCTTTGAAGACACCCCCGCTGAATTCAAACCACCGTCACTCGCTGTGCCGGTCCGTTCCTGCAAAGGTTACTGGATACCTGTGTGCACTTAGAGCACTCAAGCAAAGGTGTGAATGTGCAGTTGAATTTTACACTTTCTGTGAGAGTAAAGCAGCCCCCACATGCTAATTACCTGCTGTTATATCACCTGTATTTCATGTGGACTGATTTATCTATGTCATATAATGAAGTGTAGTTAAAAAAGTGTTTTACATGGTACTAAAGTCTTTCAAAATTATCACTGTTGCATGTGACATAAGTATGTTTTCTGAAGTCAATAATTAACTGTGGCATCAGTGTAGAAGGTAAAAAACTATCTACAAAGTCTAACCCCCTGCCCACAAAACAGAAGAAGAACCTCAAGATAAGACCACCAGCTAACCACAAATGCAACGCTGCATTTCCTAATGCCTCATATAGATTGGGCAAAGATTTATCACTAAGGTTCAGATGAAAGCAGGTGTCTTTTATTTAAATGTAGCATGTTTAATAAAAGGAGACACTTTCCATGGTTGTTTTTGTTCAAAAAAGTCATTTATGAGATTTTGGATTGGAATGTATTTAGATGATTTGAAGTGAACTGCGTTGCACTACAGTGGTTTACTAGGCCAGTCATATCCATTGAACTCTACATTTACATGTTGCAGCAGTGTTTTATCTGGATCTTAGCGGATAGATCGAGACAAAGTAGCACATAACCCTACCAAGGGAGTTCTTTGCCTCATCATGAACATGGAAGCTGCTCAAAACTACTCGAAAGCCAGATACATATATGACAAGAAGGAATTAAAACTTATTAGATACATAAAAAATAAATAAATTAAAAACTGGGACAAGGGTTCACCTTTTCGTAGGACAAGAAGACAAAAAAATTTAGTCAAAACCAAAATAAATTCTGAAAATCTAGGCATTAGATGACTTAATTTCTGTAATTTAGTTTGATGGTAAAATTATTTGTTGCTTTGAAGTTCTGCACAGTCTGAGGAAATTACCTCAGGCGCATTTCCCTTCAGATGTTTGATGTATTTTGTCTGCTCCGGACAATCGCTAATAAGGCGGAACTACAGTCTGTGACTCGTTTCCAGCCGGAACTGTGCTCGGTCAAAACAGCTCCTTCCTTCCTTAACCCGTCCATGCTGTGAACAGCTGATGCGGTCTTTCTTTCCCTAGCAAACAGTTGTAAAAAAAAAACATTTGATCCCAACTTTCCAAGAATAAAATTGGACATGACGAAAGAAGAAGTAAACGGGTAAGAGCGCTGTGAATGTAGCGTTTGCTGTAGCACAGCTCTCAGAGCGGCATTTTGATTTCACCACCGTGCTAACAAGGCTAGAAGCTAACTTGCAGCGAATTGCATCAGCAATCACTCATTGCAGTTTGATAAAGTGTAATTTAGCAGTTTATGGAAATTGACGGAAGACCACAAACGACAAAGCACGAAAAACAACAAGATGACAATATGCCACGGTTTATGCTTGCAGCTAAACAGGGTAGTTTCCTGCCACAAACTAATGAAACTGACAGTTGTGTTGGTATGACTTACCCTCTGCTGTTTTCAACACAAAGTTCATCATTGTGCTAAAACTTGATGATTTAAAAAAAATAAAAAGTATTATCAAAAAAGTATTTACAATTTGGGACAATTTTTGGTCATTCAACAGTAAATGTACGTTATTACAAGAAACGACTGTTGATCCTAATTACTTCGTTTTCCAATAGAACTTTTATTCGATGAAAATGCGTTCATCGTGTGCTTTTTAATTGTAGCGTACACAAAATGTAGCATTATCTAATTATGGCAACAATAGTGATTGTAGTCGCTCCCAGTTGTGTCACTGTTTTATTCTTATTATCATTATTACGTAGCATTTGCGCCACCTTGCTTGAGGTTTACAGTCTTGGACATTTAGATTGTCGTTAGAGATGGACATGAAGGTCGCATTATTGGTAATGAACGTTTTATGGCTTGTCACCAGATGTTTGATAGATATTTCATCTAGGCTGTTTGTTTTTTCACCATTATATTTCTGGTGATTTGAGATTCATAAGAGTTTGGAGCTCTGTGAAAAAGCTTAAAAACTCAATTTAATTCACGTCAGTGCATCTAGGTTAAAAATCTCATATCTATCATAATTTTGATATGATTGAATTGCTATTTATTTTTCAGAAATGTTAAAAGCAAATATTACATTAGTATTTTTTTGTTACTGTTTTTTTTAATATAACCTTACAGACCATTAGGGATTCAGGAAAAGCAAGCCTGGACCAAATCTTAAAAATGTGGCCTTTGCTGAGCCTCTGGTGAGTGACTGAAAACAGGCCTGATTAAAAAAAAAAAAAAATTTTTCCTGTTTACAATATGAACATGCAGCTCTGCTTAGAAGACAGTGCTACATCCTCAGCTCTAATAATGAATAGGTGACATTTTTTTCTTATGTATTTATATTAAAGTACTTGCATATTTTTAAATATTTTTGATCAGTTATTGAGATAGTTCAATCTGAAATATAATTTAATTTTGTTGCAATAGAGTATAAAAATACAAAACATTGAACTTCTATTGAGCAGCTCCTTTTGTGGACACCCAGACATGTAAAAGCTACTTGCTAGCTCAACAGCAATCACTCGGATGCAGACTTTACTCTAAAGTAAACTTTTAGATTTAACTTTATATTAAAGGAAATTACTCTCATTCTGTTTGACTTTAGCTTTGTGAACTTTGCTCAAAGATTGATGCCATTTTTTTTATATTTAACTATTCCCCACCGTTTATTGTTGTTTTATGTGGTTACGTTAGAAATGTTAACTATTTTACAGCAGAAGAGGCATTTTGTTTGGGGACTGAAGCTGTTGGATCTTGGACATGTCATCATATCTGTATTTAAATTGGTTGAGTTTTAATTTGTTTAATAGTTGAGTCTTTCTGTGAGCACAATATGAACCTTTAGAATCAGATCACTTCTTGAGAATCAAAACCACAATAAAACAACATTTTAGGTTGTTGCATATTAATACTGCTGCGTCAGAACCATGATGTTTTACAGACATCCATATACTGAAGATTAGTTTCAGGTTTTGTAGAGGGAGAACTTGGGCTGTTGGCTTTGCTGTTAAAGACAATAGAGCAAGTGCAACAGGGATCTGATTCCTCCCTTGGAAGTCATAATATGTTGCTGTTTTTGACTTTTGTTTGGGCTTTATTGCTATTTATAGCTCCCTGTTATTTCCTGATCTCACAGGCTTCCTTCAGGTCGAGACTCCTGGTGTTTTGGGAAACCAAGCAACTGCTATTGATGCACCTGCAGATTTAAAAAATAATTATGAGTTAATGGACAAGTCCAAAGTTCAAACTGTTTGTGATCTGTTGCTTTATAGTGGCTTAATTTTTGTACTGAATTTTGTTCTTGGGCTGATATTATTCAGGAAAAAAACGGAGAGAGATTATTCCTAAGCATGTTTATCCATAACCACAGAATTGTATCATATTTTATAGTTTATTTGATTAGGATTTGATGTGATTTTTTTTGTATGTGAGCTTTGAGTTGATTCTCCTCTTGAAGAAGTGCTGCTGGACCTGGTGAAATGGGTCTCCACCCACTGTACCAGCAGAATCCATAGTTTTATTCAAACAGTGAGATCAGACCAAAACTCCATTAAGTCTTATTGTTTCATAGTTGTTACAGTTTAAAAGCCACTTACTGTGTGCAAACATATACGGATATATTGGCCCAACTGTAGAGAATAATTTATGCTTTCATGGCCATTGGGCTCTGAAAATTGATTAAAATCATTTTAATCTCTGAAGAAAATGCAGAGAACTTTAATAAAGCCTTCGAGTTGAGTGTTAAAACATCAGCTGCAGCGTGTTTCCTCCATTCAGACAATCAACTCAATCCAAATCAACAGTTCTGTGAAGTTTTGAAAGCTTTAATTGATATGTCAGGACATAAACATTGTGAAACATTCTAATTGATTTCTATTGTAGGGGCTGCACAGCGGCGCAGTTGGTAGAGTTGTTGCTGTGCACCAAGAAGGCCCTGGGCTCGACTCCCAGCCCCGGTCCCTCCGCATGGAGCCTGTATGCTCTCCCTGTGCATGCATGGGTTTTCTCTGGGTACTCCAGTTTCCTCCCACAGTCCAAAAACATGACTGTCAGGTTAATTGGCCTCTCCAAATTGTCCTTAGGTGTGAGTGTGTGTGCATGGTTGTTTGTCCTGTCTATCTCTGTGTTCCCTTGCGACAGACTGGCAACCTGTCCAGGGTGACCCCCGCCTCTCACCCGGAACATCAGCTGGAGATCAACACCAGCAACCCCCCGACCCCACCAAGGGACAAGGGTGTTAGAAAATGGATGGATGGATTTCTATTGTAGTTTCTGGAAAAGTTTCCTGGCCTTAAAATGCACCTTCAAAATCTCCAAAGCACCTGAACAAAAACATCTCTACACATGTTAAAAGGCAGATGCTCTGTATTAGTGTACATTTGTGGTAATTTTGGATTTTGTCATGTCACAATTTGTTATCCTGTTTATACTGTTAATTGTAGGTAAATTTCACTAAGAGCTCAAGTGAAGAGTTTTTAATCTGGTAAATAAGGACGCCTTTATGTTATTTTAAAGGGACAATCTGTGTGCTCTACAAACAGCTACAGAATTAGAGATCGTCAGTCTGTCTACAGTCTCCTCAGCGCTGCAGTGTTTATCTACGTAATCTTACTTTCTGACATCTCAATCTTAACTGCTCTCCAAGCTCTCTCCCATCCATTCATCTCAACTCCAGCTGTTTTGCTTGGAAGAACAATAGGATTAAAGGGAGTTCAGACTTTAAAGCTGGAGGTGGTGATGGCGCAGAATTAATTTTCCCAGCGCTCAACTACTTCCTCGTGGGATGCGGGAGAAATAGGAGGTGGAAGTTGACTTTCATGTTTATGTTGTGTCTTTCTTCCTGTTTCAGTGCAACGGAGGAGGAGCAGCAGGCTCAGTCAAAGAAAGCCCTAAAGAAGCAGCAGAAGGAAGCAGAGAAAGCTGCAAAGAAGGCTGAGAAACAGGCCAAGTTGGTCAGTGTTGTTATTGCCGTTTTTTTCTGTTTTGATGTCTCACATCCGCTGAAAACCTTTACAGCTGTTGGCGATGTGACTTGCTGTTCTGGTGGGCATTGTTGGCCCAGCAGGGTTGGTGAGCCAACAGGGGGTTGGACTCCATTGTTCAAGTATTCCTGTCATTTTGGTCTTGTTTATGTCCACACAAAGTGTTGTTTTCTTACTGAATCATCCCCACATCCTACATGGTAAGGCTCATAGTTATTAAAGCATGTTTGCGTTCATGACAGATGGATTATGGAGATATTTTTGGATCATTTTAATTGCATAACTAAGAATAAGAACAGTTTCTCCAAAATACATAGATTTTTGTTCACACATGTCTGTAACATGCTGAGGAACAATTTCTTTGCCAATTTCAAAAGCAAAGATGAACTAAATATTTTTCTAACTGAAGGTTTAGATTGTGTGAAATTAATTACACCTCCCTGACGGTTATATTGTGTATTATTCAAACTAAGGTCTATTTCCTGTAGGTAAAAATGAAGCACAAACAAAATAACATAAAAACACCCAACAGTTTAGGATCTACTCGCATATCCACACATTTATCAGCTCAGAACCGCCTTAGCAAAACGAGCAGAGTTACTTGTGGCCTAATCGTGGTCTGGATGTTGCTGTGCCATGTCTTTGTGAACAGGTCTGAGTCTCTTGACTTATGAATGTCGTTGTTTCATTTCTCAGGAGGCATTCTGACCGCCCAAAGGACATCATGCTTCAGGAGGTGGTGGCTTATCTGCCCTCTCAGGTCACTCCAAAACAGAATTAGATACAAAAGTTACTGTGTGGTTCTGGGTATGCTGGAGGTGTTTGGGGAAAACAAAGTTGTTTTTTTTTTCAGAAACTTTATGCAGAAATAAGTCAAAATAACAAACTGTGCAATGTAGCAGACATTTCTCTCCGCTGAACTCTGATAAAGTTGTTGGGCTTCATCCAAACTTGATTGGGCTTCACCTGCAGCTCAGGGAATGATACTGAGCTGCACAATTTATCACAAATATGTCATCATCAGGATACCAGTGTATGCAATCCTCATATCACAAGGGATTGTTTGGAGTGCAGTAATTCCTGACATATTTAGCAAGTTGGGCATCAGCAGAGGCTAACAGTGTTTATGAAGTGTTGGAATCAGGCATGAGAACGAGAGGAAAAAACAAAATTGTCATACATTACAACTGATAATACTATTGCAATACTTATCAATATTATCGTCAATGCAATAGTTATTTTTTTATATTGAACAGCCTTATAGCCCTGAGCAACTTTTTATAGGAGGATTTCAGGAGATGTGTGGCATTGTTTAAACTTCTGAAGTTTTCAACACACGTCCATCTTATTGAATGAAAATCAGGTTTAGATTTCAGAGTGAAACACATTTACTACTATTTAAAGTAAAATTATATTAAAAGCTCTATTACTAAAATTCTAAATAGAAAAAAAAAATCTTTCATAAAAACAGCAGCTCAAAGTCTACGGGAGTTTGTCCTGTAAACTGTGGGTTGGCGGGTGAAACTCCTACTCTGTTATTGTGTCCTTCACTTTTATAAGTTTCTGCTATGGCTACAGTGTAGCTTACATCCATGTGAATGGATAAAAGAATATCAATAGTGTGATATGCTTTGGAGTCCTCTGGTCTAGATAAAACACTATACAAGTACAGACCATTTACTTAACATGTATTCATAAACATTCAGACAAACTAGTTTCATGGTCAAGAATTAGAATATCAGTGCAGAATAAGAAAGTGTCTGGCCTGGACTGTGTAATAATATCAATTTTGCAATATATATCAATATTTTCTTTCCTAGAAAAAAAAATTATATTCATCCGCATGTATTGTAACATCCAACTGTAACCTTGCTCACTCACTGCTTGCTTCGCCAGGAGAGTGATTAGGTCATCAGGCTTAGAGTGATTCCTTCAGATGTTAAGTGTCAAGGTTAAAAAGGTATCAAACTATTCAGAGCAGGTACTTGGTTCACTTTATTTACTTTACTGTAAGCTACAGTTTGTACTGTTTCAATTAAAAGAAACATGTTTTCTCACCACTTCTTTGATTCATTTTGTCCAGCTGTCGACTTTAAGTCTGTGTCCAACCAGAGCCAGGAATTGTGTAGTTGGTGTTTTTAATCAGTTTTCAGTTAAATTAATTCAGTCCAACTTTATAACAGTCACAAAATGTCACCAAAATCACTCTGTCCTTCTAAAATCTTTCAGAATATTGCTAAAGTGTATTGAATTGAATCGTTCGCAGAATATCGCAATATACATTGTATTGTGAGCAGAATATTGTGCATCGTATCGTGAGATTATTGTATCACTACAGCCCTAGACTGGCCAGCTGTAAGAGAATCATGAAGTAAGTAAGGTTCTGAAAGAGAACCATAAAATGTGTGTAAAAAGTCATAGGTAAATGTTTGTAGTCATGTAAACATACCTTATGTCCATTCACATGTGGACTTGTCTGCAGAATACAAATATCCTGGCTCCTTATCTTCTACCAAAGGCCTCTTATAACTTCTTAAATTATAATACACACCTTTGGTGGCTTTTCTCTTTTATATACTTGTAAGCATCGAGATAGAGGATTTGTAAGATTTATCCTGTCCACCTTTTGCCATACAGAAGATGGGATTTTTGCTGCTACTGAAGTTTCAACAAAGAGACCATAAACTTCACTTTTTTATACCCACACCTCCTGCAGCTACACACTGCTGCATTCGCTGATCAAAGCATCTCTTTAAGTCCTTTTACATTAGTTTTCTCAGAAGTTCTGTTGTTTTTTTCATCAAATTTGGTTTTCTTGACTACAGATGTGATTTTATTTTTAAAAAGGTTGATTAAGTAAAATGGGAATGCTGTGCAATTTAGTTCATCAGCATTTTTAAGAAAACTGATTTAGTTTTCCATATGAATATTCCTCATTTATTTTTTTGACTACCTTATTCCAAATGTTTCAGACTTGTATGTGTGTTGCTTTGAATTATTGTCTTATATTAAAAGATAAAGGGAAACGAACATGAAAGGAGGAATATGCTGAAAAATGTCACTTTCTCTTTGACTACCTCAAGCGCAGACATGTTTCTTTCTTTTGGATCTCTATGGGTTTGAAAATAACTCATTCATTGAGGAGTTTATATTAGCTGAAGAAAATCACTCTACTTCTCAGGTTCTGTTGAAATGCAACTTCATCTTCTTTAAATTCTCCCAATATTTCAGCGTCGAAATATTCTACTCTAGCAGTTTCTTGGAAGTTGGATTTTGATTTTTTTTTTTTCCCAGGTTGTTTTTCTGTTTTCTTTTCCTTTCCTGCTTCCAAAAAAATCACCTGAAGTTACAAATAAATGCTGTACACCTATTATGAACTGGATATATTTTTAAAACATAAATACAAAAGTGGACTGAGAACAGATTTGTGTTTCAAAAAGTCTGGGATGGCCAACGGTGCAAGAGCCTTGTAAAATTAACTCAACAGATAAGTGATAGAGAAGTTACAACATTATGGTCCAAACGGTTTATAACCCGCCTGGCTGGCTGCTATCTTACTGCAATGTTTGCATTTGATGAGTGTTGTCTTAGTAACATGTTTTATTTTAACGTACAACTAACAATGAGACAACACCAAAAAATGAGTCATGACCAACTACCCCTGGGCAAACTGCAGACCGGAAAAATGTAAATATTTGAGAACACTTGAAGTCCTACAGCCTTGATCGCTTTATTTGCTGTGTGCTGTTGTTAAATGCCTGGAGGGTTATTTCATCATTCCTTCATGGTTATTTAGCGTAATTTATACTCTGTCAATTCTTTGCATAGCAGAAGAAAAAAAATATTAAAGTATCCAGTTATTGTTCTTAAAATCAGGCTGAAAGGCAGGCAGTGTAATCTGCAATCTTATAGTTTGACCAAGGTATATTAAAGTGCATCTAAATTAGAGATGTAGTTTTGATGCAGTGCAGCGCTGCTGCCACAGCTGAGGTGCCTTTGAAAGGTGAACGCAGTGAAGTGTCGTCTTCCAGCTGAATTAAACCAGTCAGCATCATTTCATGGAGGGAGAGGCTGCTGTCGCTGTTGGATCCACCAGCTGCTGCTCACATCACTGAAGCATAGTAGGCATCGCCTCGGGGAAGACCTGAAAGCTGAGTTGAATGTTTATTGAGTGAACATCGGTATCTGGTTTTTTTCTTCTTCTCTCTTTTTCTTTCTGCGCCCCTGCCAGCTCTACGCTCATTCTGCAAACACTTGTCACTTTTGTGGGGCTCGGCCGCTTTATGGCTAAAGCGGGTCTATATTCGGTTGATCATAAGCTGAAATATCATCCATCATGTGACTGAATTATTATATCAAGGATGGGTGATTCCAATTCACTCCGCTGCCAGCAGCCATTTCCGTGCCCCAATATCAATTTGCATAGAAAATGGAGCCACGGCATTGCCAAGCCTGGATCTCATCGCACTCTGGGAGTCATTTGCCTGGAAGTCCATGCAGAGATAAAGCATATCCGTCCACTTACACTGCTTCTATTACATGGCAATATCTCGTGCTGCCATTACTCATTGCCCGTGATGTTTCGGAGCAATGTGTGGAAGAGCGGTGAATTCCAGGGATCTGATGCTCGGCTCTGGGTTTGAACGATGAGCTATTAATTTTATTCAAATCCTCAACAGCAAAAAATGGAAACGCAATTTACATGACTGTTGTAGCAAAATGTTTCTCCATTTGAAGGCAAATGTTTTGGTGCATTTTTTTTTTTAATTTAACAGCTAGGAAATAACAAGATGACAATCTACTAGCAATGCCCCCTGACATTTTCTGTTGCTTTCCTTTTTCTTTCAGGCAGCTGAACAACAAAGTGCAGATGAAGATGTAAGTATCCTCAAATTACCTCTGGCTTATTTTTTAGGCAGCTTTTTGCTTTTCTGTCTTCTTTTGGTGTTCTGTTGCAACAACTGATATGCAAATACCTGCACGCATGACTCTTGGATTCTGTTTTTTTGCTGCACAACTTCTCCTTAGGATCATGATAAGCGGCAGTATCTCTTCTGCGTGTCTCTTATCGCAGATGTAGTAGACAGACAGACGTCATTACAGCGAAGTGGAAAGACTGTCTCAACTTTTATGGCGTTATGTACTAAAATGTGTTTTGCTGTCTTCCTTTTAAAGGATTTTGCCAAGGACCGATATGGGGTGTCGGCTATGGTGCAATCACAGCAAAAACTTGGTTGGTATCGGAGCTACCTCGACTCACCAGCACATCTAAACGCTCACAATGAATAAAACCACTTATAAATCATCAATTTAATAAGCTGAGAGACGGAAACCAAAAGCAAATAGAACTTTTATGCTTATGTTTAAATACTGTTTCTCACTGTCATTCAAGCCTGTATGTTATTTTGTTTGTTTAGTCTAAAATTTGTCTAGCAGATGATTTCACAGTCTTTGGTAAGGTAGAAAAACTACATTTTGAGTTTATTCAACAGAAATCCAGAGTCTCTACAAAGTATGCATGTTCCTATAACCTTTTTGGATTAATCAGAAACTTTGGTTTATTTTATTGGAATTTTATCTAATTGACAAAGTGCATGTTTGTGCAGTGGAAGAAAAATATACAGCATTTATAACATTTTATTGCAAATACAAGTATGAGCAGTTTGTCGAGCTGAAATGGAAATACTTTTTAACAAACAGTTGAGACGATTCTTTTGTCGGAGAACGGATCTTCAAATCCCAAACTCTTTTCTGAACAATTCAAGATTCACACAGTAGTTTTACAACTACCTAAAGACACTGTAGGGCTTTACAGTATGGCTGGAAAACCCATCATGATACAGGCATTTCTTAATAATTCTCAATTTTGATATTTATTGATTAGTTTTTTGTTTATATATTTGAAATACTACCAAAGTGGTAGCATGACCTTTTCTGGTTTATCCTCTGTTTTCATCCCAAGATGTTATGAGGCAACGTGGCAGAACCTAAAGCTCAACAGGTTGTTGCTAGGTAACCAAAGTTTGGAGCATCCTGAAACTGCATGCCACCAAGCAGGTTGTTGCTAGGTAACCAAAGAACGAGTGAGTTGATGCCACAAACCTGGCTTAGCTCGACACGAGAGGTTGAGAGGCTAAAGCCTTTCCCTTCTGCCTGGATCCCCCAGATTACATTAAATTATCATAATTTACAAAATCATACAAAGTTGGCATTTTTAATGGACTTTTAATGCAACTTTTAGAGCAACTTTGCATTAAAAGTGTCATTATTTACCGAATGACACTTCATGATAACTGTCATAAACATTCATAAAGACTTCATCATGTTTATGACAGGTGTTATGTCATGTTTATGCCAATGTCATGTCAGTCTTATGCACACCCCTTCAAATAAAGTGTTCCTGAATAAATAGAGTTGAAAACGATCTCTTTGTTTTTGTTTCTACTTTTTAATAAACTCCATGTTTTGGTTTATCGCAAAATCTGGATAAAATACATTCAACAAAATGTGAAAATATCTAAGGGTATGTATGTATTTGCATTTAAAGGTTGTACTATTTATTTATTTAAAACCGGGACAATGTACAAGATGCATTAACCACAAGGTGCCAGTTTAAAGCTCTAAGTCCTAATTTCCATTGTTGTTTGTTACCAAGGTGACATTACAAAGTTTACGCACTGTTGTCTTGTCATTACAAAGACACGAGGAAATTGCCAGTCATTGTTCCACACATTTCATCTGTACTTGTTGAGAAATACAGGTTGTGCAGCTGTTTGTGCGTGCAATAAGAGTGTTTCAACCTGTTTTTCTGCATGAACTCTTACAGCACGGTAGTAGAGCCAGAAGTATTGCAGTCAAGCAAACTGATTAAACAGGCTTGTGATAAACATCACGAAAAACCACGTTGGAGTCACCTCTAGTGGCAATTTCGTCGATACCAGAGATAATTCATCAAACTGCCTGTGTTTAAGAACTCCCTAGATGGGGAAAGCAGCAGACAGACCTGTTGCTGCCGTCCATCTGTCTGCATATTCTTTCAGCATCAGTGGCAACAGACAAAGTGGGGCCTCCCTCCCTCACCTGCATGCTAAGTTCAGCCACAGGGATGAGGCGGGAGGGGTTGGGGAGCGGGAGAGTTGACGGAGAGTTCTCAGCCAAAGGGGCAGCTCTTTCTTTAGTGTCTCTGCAGGATTATCAGCAGTAAGCATGCCTCAGAGTGATACAAGTGAAACTAGACTCAATTTGTCATAAAGCCAAATTTTAGACAGCTTTCAGCAGCTCTTCTACTATGTCTTATTTATTAGGCATGCCTGTAATTTGAGCAGTTTTACGGCCTGTTTCACCACAAGCACACTCTTGCTTCTTCACATTTTGTTCTACCTCTGGGAGTATGAAGGATAGTCAAGGGAGATAGTCGAGGGAGATTTATTTTTCTTTGCTCAGAAGTTGGGAAGTTCTTTGAACTAATGAAAAATTTGTATGTCTATTTGATCCAGACAGGGCATTGGTCCGAGTCGAAGACCTTACTCCGCAGAAAGTTGACCAGCTGATCTGGTTGCGTGCCCGGGTCCACACCAGCCGAGCCAAAGGTGAGATCACTCCTTTGCCTCTGGGCTCTTTGTTCACCTTTTATATCAGAGCATACAAAGAGACAGGCTGAGATGCCCCCGCCCCCCCGTGCTTATCCTCGGTGTCCTATACTCAGCAGACTAAATCATCTGCCCCTGAGCCATTTTCCTCCACAGCTCTCCTTTTAGTTCAAGATCAAACAGCAGAGGCAGCCGACAGTGATGTGGACTTCTTGGATTTCTTATGACCTCAACAACTGACATCACTCCCCTTAGTTTTAATACTTACTTTTACCACCCACTGCTGTCTACATTATTCAAATAGTATTAAAACTCTTTGAACTTTTAGTTGATGCATAAATGAAGAGAAAGTAATGCAAGGTTGTGAAATACAGGAAAAATAAGTGCAAATAAAAATCTAAAGTGTGTTTTTCTCTGGACTCAATACTTTGTAGGAACAGTTTGTGCTGCAATTACAGCTGCAAGTCCTTTGGGATACGTCTCTGACAGCTTTGCTTGTCTAAGAATGGAAATGTCTCCTAATTCTTGGCAAAATTATCTCAATACTTGTCAGATTGGATGGATGTGTCTATGAACATCAGTACCAAAGTCTTGGGCAATCAAACATGTGAATACAGTTTGACGTAAATCACTCTACTCAAGCTGTATTTTTAGTTTAGTGAGCCTCAACTCTTCTGCAGCCTACAACACATTTTCTAACATGTTTCCTCTAACAAAGCTTTTTCTGTCTACTGAAGGTTCTTTCAACACCAGAAAGTTACATTTTGGTCTCATTTGACCCAAACACATCCCACATGTTTGCTGTATTCTCTACATGGGTGGTGGCAACCTGCTAATGTTACTGCTTATTGCATTCCCAGGGTTTCCCCCACACAGCTTGCTAAGCCTGGTGGTCGGGGCGCCGAGGCGGTGCTCCATGTTTTAATGTGTAAATATTACTGGGTAATTATATGTTGCGGGATAACATCGCCTGAGAAACGCTATTTAAACCCACAACTAGTCTTAAAACATCAAATCAAAAAAATATAGTTAAAATTAATATCAATTATTTGCTTCTGTTTAATCCAAATTATGTCAGCGACTCCATCAGGCCCCCCCGGGGCTTCAGGGGCCCCATAAATGCTAATATTTGAACACAGACCACAGATATATAAATGTAACATTTGTTTTTTCAGATTATTAATGCTGCTGAATTCATGTTAATGGTTTCAGCATACATAGATTAAGAGATTTTAAATTTGCTTAACATTTAATGTAATATTTTAAGAAGCTTACATTGTAAAAGTTAAAAGAACAATATTCATAGATTGGTTTGTTACCATAGCAACAATCTGATGCTATGAGTTTAATCTTTGAGTCTTGTACTCTTTTTGTTCACAAATACAAATTAGTAAACTGCAATTATAACTTGTTGCTTTTTAGTTTGGTCAATCAAACTACTACCCCTCTCCCAGATTTCACTAAATCTAACACAGAAACTGTTAGAAAATCTGGGAGAGGTGCTGATGTTTTTAGCATCAAAAGGTGATTCTAAGTCAGATTCTGCTCCAGGCCTCATCCAGCCTTGGACCGGCCCTGTAATCTGCTGCACTGCGCAGAGATGTGCAACAAACCGGAGATTTAATTCAATGCTGCTAATGTGGCTTTAGTAGCTCTTCCATTTTGTCTCAGTTGAGTTTTTAACAAGTATCACAGAAACTGTTTTGGTTACTCAAGTTTATGGGACGAGTTTCTCAGATCTCCACCTGGCCGTGCGCATTGACTCTGGCAGACTAAGTGGACAAAGCATTTGATACGGTTTGATGCATCGTGAACCGGAAAAATAACACTAAAATAAGTTATATAGTAATATAGAACCAGCTTAAAACATGGAGGGCCGTCAGGTTTATAATACACTGGGGGAAACCCTGTATTCCTTAAACAATGACTGTCTGGGCTTTCTTCCATAAAGGTCAAATTAAGGTGCAGTTCAAGAACAATAGTTGATTGATTTTTCACATCTGATCTCTGGATCTCTGCAGATTCTCTGTAGAGTTGACATGAACCTTTTAGCTGCTTCTGTGATTAATGCTTTCCTTCCCTAAATTTGTTAAGGTGGACAGCCAAGTAGGTTTTCAGCTTTGCCTTGCCCTTTCCATTTTAGGACAATTAAATTACAGAAAGATGGACTGTTTACTAGTAAGGTGACTTCTGAAGGCTATTCATTGTGCTTGATTATATTTACAGGTATCAGAGTGAAGAGTCTTAATACAGAAGCACACGTAACTTTTGAAAATTATGCATTATTACACTTCACTATTGGTGGATTAATATCAGAATATGTAAAGATTGAAGGGGTATGAACCCTTTTTAAAAGAAACAAGCGAAAACTTCGAAGCTCTCAAACCAAACAGAATTTATGTTGAATTGGACTTGTCCCATTATTTGCCTACAATGTTTCCCTTTTCCCACCCTCTCCTTGTCAAGCAGTTTGACAGTCTGAGGGTGTTTTCTAATATCATTCTCACACTAGCTTATCACTGCCAACGGGAAGATCAGATAACTCAGTTCCAGCAACCGACAGCCTTGGAGCTTTTGAGTTTGAATACAATGAACTGCCTGAGCTTTGCCTACTTTGTTACTCCTCTGCATTAAACACCCCACCTTTCTTCTGCTTGGCTGAACCTGCCATCACAAACAAACCTACTGACACCATAAACAAACCTGTGATTGTATTTTTTGACTATTTCCTTTCAAGATAGCTTCCAGGGTCAAGAGTCGCTTCCTAGCCACTTGTGTTTTAATTCTGCGGGCTCGCTGTGGGATGTCCGTGTGAGCAGAACAACATCCTGATTTGGTGTGGGATGAGGTTTGTTTCTTGGTGGGACTCTGGCATCGGTGCTATCCCCACCACTCCCCTCTTTCTCTCACCCAGCAAACATCAAAGTGTCTGGGTGGTCCTCATATGTGCGGACCTGAGTTTTTTCTGAGCTTGTTTGTTTACACTCTCCCAAGGTGTGTGTTTGACTTTTAAGGTAGCTATCACACTTTCTCCACAAGGTGCTGTTCAAACGCAAGGCTTTGTTTGCAAATGTTTGACCCTTTGCAGCTGCAGGATCCAGTCTTCCTTTTTATTTCACTCAGCAAACCAACCCTGCTTCCAACTAAGTTTTTCTCTTTTTCTTTTGTGATAAGTTTGTTAGGCCTGCACCACTTATTGTTGTTGCTTTGCTTTTGCAGGGAAGCAATGCTTCTTGGTCCTGCGTCAGCAGCAGTTCAACGTGCAGGCGCTGGTCGCAGTGGGAGATCGTGCCAGCAAGCAGATGGTCAAGTTTGCCGCGAAGTGAGTACCGAGACTGTTTTTCCTGTCAGTCGGTGCAGACAATGGTGGGAAAATCCTGGGCTCTAATCGTCCGCTGGTTCATTTTCACACATTCTACACCAGGAGAGGAGGAGGGGGTTGGCAATCAATCATTTTTCACATGACAGCTGAAGCTGGCTTTTAACAGGGTGGAATACGACGCAGTTTTTAATGGAGCACTTCCTGTTAAGATGGCAGATACAGCGGTGTGGAAGCCACACTTAAGTGCAAAACATCATTAGTCATTTTAACAGCTAAATTGTAGCCCATTACTGCTAGTCTATGAATGAAAGCAATTTTCAGAGGACAGAGGAAGGGACACAATAGCTCTGACTGAGGCTCACATTAGAGGCTCACTTAAGAGCTTGATTATAGAATAACTCTTAATGGGAGCCTGAATTATGCTGCATGATGAAAATCATGCACATGTGCTGAAATATGCATTGATTTCAAAACAAGCTATTTTTTTACGCCCTGTACTTAGTGAATTTTGCGTGTGAGACCTTAATTATTATATGCAACGTTAATGGCTTTCCTGTGGATGTTGCCAAATTAGTCCACCGGTGACACCCAAGGCTGTAATCAACCACATGAAAAAGACGGTTGATGCTCAGCTTTGGCAATTCAGGTATTGCAGTAACAAACACCGTTTAAGATGTGACCATAGCTCAGTTCAAAAGCACCTCCCTAGGTTTGTATGCTGTGCCATTCTTGCAGGAAGCCGTTCAAAAGGTAGAAAGTAAATACTCTGAGTGAAGGCAGTTGGCCAGACAGTTCAGATGGAGCAGAGTCAGGCCTGCTTACTGAACATGTTGAGCTTTGTAACTGTTTCAGACAGTTGCCTCATAAGCTCTGCAGGTTCTGACATCTTCACTGTGATCTGAGCTGGCCTTCCCGGCCTCTTTTTCTCTCTGGGTATTTCTAAAATGAGCAATGAAAGATCAATAAATACCAAACATTTCAAAGAAACTTTAACCTTCTGTTTAAGGGGCCTTTCTTAAAATCAAGTAAAAGTTCTATAGCTTTCTGGATGCCTTACCTGCATAGTCATCACTTCCATTAATATTCACCATTGGCTCAATGTGTGCAATGATATTACCAGACTATTGCGCTATACATTTACCAAAAGGAAATAAAGGCTTGGCCCAATGGTTGAGAAACGTATAACTTCAGTGGAAAAACAAGTAAGACTGCAGTTAGCAATTATTTTAGTAATCAGTTATTCTGACAATTAGTTGAATGAAAATAAAACATTAAAAAGCATAAACACCTGACTGCATCAGTATGCGCAGGCTAACTTAAAGCTTTGCTAAAGCACACAATTAGATTCATAGAATTATTTAGTGTTAAATGAAATAATTTATTCTGAGCATTCTCCCTTTGAACTGTTGTGCACCAGCCGACTTTCTTCAATCAGAAGTGTTTTTAGACCCCGTTGTAATACAGACCTCTATAGAAGATCCTTCCTGTACACGGCCATCAGCATCTACCACAACTCTGAGAAAAATTATGAGCTGCATCAACATTTAATTTCCCTTTGGGATTATTTTTTATTTCTCAAATTGAATTCATACCAAAATTAAATTAACTTTATTTTTTATTAAGTTGCATGTATGCCTGGACTCACTGTGTTGCTAACACATAAGTCTTCCAGCAGACATCTGATTTTATGTTTAAGATCTGATCCGTTTTTTGAATAGTGTTTATTTTTATCTGCTTTACCAAGAAATGTCATCCATAAAAATAAGAAAAAAGAAAAATCTACATGACTTAAGGCTGCCACAAATGAATATTGTGTTCCTTTGTATTAAGTAGTCTAGATATATGGATTATATGTAAAACAAAAATTATATGTAAAACAGAAGTTGTTGTTAGGCAGGAACTCAAAAAGAAGTAAGAAGATGAAGAGTAACTTCAGCATTTTTTGTTAATAAATTACAAATTCCTTGATTTTTTAAATTTTATTTAGTAGTCCTTCTATACATACTTTACATATATATATATATATATATATATATATATATATTATATATATATATTAGGGATGTGCCAATCAGGTTTTTTTCTCCCGATACCGATCACCCCTGAAGGCCGATCCCCGATACCGATCACATAATTATTTATTTTTTATCATAAACACTACTGTTACATTATGTAGAAAAAGGAACCATGAATTCACCTTAATATAGACAAAAACTTGTTTTTAATAACTTTTTCCAAGAAGAAAACTAAACAAAAGAAGCATTGTGCAAATTAAACTGCTATCAATAAAACTATCTTTAACAGACTGATGACATATGAGGCTCTGAAGAAGCTAAATGATGCAAAGAGCCAAAATAAAACCTCTCAACATTGCCAAAAAATTCAAGTATAAAACTTAACATTCAAAGGCAAAAACAGGATCCATTACAACAAACAATCCAGAGTTACTGAATGAAAACTTCCTGTTAGCATAGCGGCTAACTGGTTACTGCTAGTTCTGATTGGTTGTTTCTGACAGAGCGGAGTAACAGGGAGGAGATCGATTAGACGCAGAACCAGCGTCTTACATTGCAGCTCCAAGACTTAAATCATTTTACAGGTTATTAGTTTATCTTCCTGACCGTCATGCTAATCCGGTGAGTGTTTGTAGCTGCGCTGCTTTACCTGCTGTCTGATCCTCCATGTCTTTTTACTGCACTGAGCCTCGATGTAGCCAAACTCCGTCATTGTTTTTATGTCTATTAGCTTCGTTGTGTTGATGCATTTTGACCTGCTTCTACTTTCCGCCGCAACACGCAAACGTCCTCATTCACTCAGTGCGTTATAGTTACACATCGCTTAGCATTTGTTGCTGCGCGTTTGTGCAGTGAAGGAAAGACGAGACCAGCTGGACAGACAGGCTGGGAAATGAGATGCAGCTGATCGGTATCGGTAACAGAGCCAATGATCGGCCGATCCCGATCATCACCGATTTCACGGAAATCGGCCGATTATGATCGGTGACCGATCGATCGGCACACCTCTAATATATATATTATATATATTATACAGTTATACAGTTTGTTCTGCTGCTTAGGGACTCGCATTGTAATGGTGGTGAACCTATTGATGCTCAGCCTGGAGTGCTGACTCAGCTTCAGCATATGGCTCAAACTCCTGATGTTTGTTGCAGTTCCTCTTTAGATGACCTTTGAGCTCCACTTTACCATGATGTGGGATTAGTGACTCTGCAAAATAACTGATGGATCTTATGGAACCATGAAGTTGGTTTGCTCTTTGTTGTCGTGTTAAATCACAGAAACTCATCTCTGAAAAGACTAGAGAAGAAAAAAAACATCTTCAGAGTCCTGAATAATTGTCTCTCTTCTGTCTGTAAAAGCATTTAATCTCCAATCATAAAATGATCTTCATGGGAAAAAGATCTTGGGCTTAGAAAACTTTGCCTAACATTTTCCCTTCAGTTCATTTTTTTACTGGAAAAAAACACATTATGTGTGAGAAAAGATCAAGTAGATAGCAAACAACATATTACTGTTCAGAAAGATCTTGATAGTAAGGGTTGGTTTAAAGATATCCAAGATAAATAAAATTTGCTTTATCCTACTAGAAGTCAGTAGTATAAAGTTAAAACATTACTCTTCTTATCAAAGCTTATTCAAAGTGTATTTCCCCAAGCATTTATTTAGGTGTTGGTGTATCTGCAACTCTTACGTGTCACGGTTCCTCAATCTAGTTCTGCAATGTTTGTGGTATGACAGTTAGTTTGTGTTGCAAAACTTGGCACCTAGCAACGGAGCAAGTGAAAGTGACAACACGGTTGTCAAAGCAACATGTTTTTACTAAACTTTACCGCTTCCCAGAACGCAACCGGTGGGTTTCTACCCTCCTCATCTAGTTTCACATGCTGCGGTTTGATGATTGACAATCTGAGTGGGAACCCAGATTAAAAGGAAATCCTCTCATAATCATACCGAGGCCAAAGGTGGCATCATAGTGGGAAGTCGCCTTTCATTTATCCCATGTCCAGGACATCCTCTTCTCACACACAGTTTAATTAAGAGCTCCAGAAGCTCTGCAACGTTTATTCTACTGCCAGCGACACGGAGCTGAACATGAAGTCCCCAATTCAACCCTTTTTAGTTTTCTTTCTGTAGAATAGACCTCCTAATTCTTTATTAGGTAGTGGAAGCAGGAGTCCTGTACAAATTACTCCACTGATATGTTGCTTTTGTTGGCACCTTTGATATCTAACAGATGCTTCCTACCGAGTGAAAACATTTATTAGTAGTTTGTTTGCATAGAAGCCCTGGATGGTTTTGGGAGGTGTGAATGGTAATCCAACACTGATTTGGTCCCAAAAAACAAACTGGTCTGCCTAAAATCCTAAGTCTGCTTGGTTGAAGTGAACTCTGGTCTGCTTGGAGATCGCTAATGCGTTCAGCGCCTGAGACCTCTCCAAAAGCAGAAAGTAGACTATAGAGGAGGGCATTTGGGGTAAATGCAACCAAAACAAACACAAGAGTCCAATGCTAGCAAGAGAAATGGGTCATGGTCTTTAACCAAGGACAGAATAGAAATCCTACAACCACCAGCCCATTTTTGTTTACATTTTGTGAAGAAAGAAGTTGTGTTCATGTCTTCTTCAGAGGTTTTCATGTTGTTTTCTTCAGATTCTTGGTGCAGCACCACCACAGGTGAGGGGGTGAAACATATTTTTCAAAGGGTTTGGTTTGTTGGATACAGTGCAGCGTGAAAACGAACCACACCAGCCCAAAATACGGCAAATATGACAGCTTTAGTCCTTAATCAAACCAGACTATCGGGTGTGAAAACGCCTCAGCTCTTAGGGTGAGCCCAGCCTTCCTGCAGATGGGTCACATATATGTTATGTGGTTTTTATAGCAGTACTCAGTATCTCAGGACCACATGTAAACGGCTTGTGAAGAGCCAACAGAGCGGCTAATCACGAGCTTTACTTCTAATCTTTTTTTAAAACCATAATATAACAGATCAGCGCTCGCATTTCTACAGACAAGCTCCAGTTAATCAGAACAAAACTCCAAGATAATTGATCTGTAGTCGAGGCTGGAGTGTGACCTTCGATGGAGCAGACCACTTTCCCCCCCCCCTCAGTTTTAAACCACGGCTTCAGACTTGGATTAGCCGAATCAAACGTATTTTCCTCAGATCTCTAAAAGTGACTGGAGACAACGAACAAGTACCGAACCCATGTCGTGGTCAGTTTTCGTCAGGTTGAAGAACCGCACCATCTTGCTTTTCCTTGGGTCATTTACTCAAGTCCGTCTCCCTTCTCTTCTGTCTCATTTCTATGTGGTGATGTCAGTTGCGTGTCGCGTATCCTCAGAGTCTTTGGGGGCGAGCTCAGACGGTCATTAATGCAGGGGATTTATTTATTTTACTGATCTCCTCCTGGATGGGAAGGACTATGGCGGCAGCTGTCGCGGGGCTGAAGGGACAGCAGTGCCCCGGCGTTCAGTCCCTCATTACTGCTTTTTAATGAGGAGGAGTGACGGATTACAGCAGGTCTCCCATCTGGCCCGGCGCTGCTTGGCAAGCAGGGGGGTGTTTCGCTTTTCTAACACGGTACACTGAGTTTCCACCAGCTTCAATTTAGGGGCCGGGGGTTGGTTTTGAAACTAACAAAGATCAAGTAAAAATAAATAAAAAAATGGCCCTCCTGCAAATTTACTTTCAATTTAAAGTAGGACAGAAAAATGATCATAATGGGAACAAAACCCAAATGATTTAGTTGTGTAGCTGGGTACTTCCTACATCCTGAAATATGATGCAGCGCCTCACCCTGATGCTTTTGTTTTTTATTATGCACACTTAAAACTCTGAATTTTTTTTATTTGAAAATTAAAACGTTACATTTTTAAGTCGTTAGTGGTTTAAGTACCAAATTATTTGATTATCAGAAGGTTAAAGATGACTTAGATTAATAAAAAACCATATAATCTTATCTTAGTTCTTTCTCCGGTAGCTGTTGGTGCAGGAAGTTAGATGACTTCTGCATAATTCTAAGACTGAAAACATCCTCTTTCTTACGTTAGGTGTTACAGTTGAGTGACAGTTTCTTCCTTTCAGCTTCTGAGAATCTGACAAACTCTCCATACCTGTGGTTTGATTTCTACTTTTGCTTTGTAAATCTGTGCTTTTGCATAATGTGTGCTATTAATCTTGCATAGGGTAGAGTTGTTGTTTGGAGTTGATCAGTGTTTAGTAGATGGAGGTGCTTGTCAGTAAATCAGAAAGTTAATGTATTTCCATGAGTCTATCTGGAAAGGTAGCTTCTTATATTACAGGTTCATCACACAGATGAATCACTGATGACAGATATTTCAAATGTTTATTTTTGCTTATTTTTGCTCAGATAAACAATATACCAAATATATTTCTCAGAAAATTATAGTTCTGAGTACCAATTAGAGAGGATTACAGCCAGAAATATACCCTTATTTAAAAGCATGTCCCTGTACTGTAGAGGAAATATACTGAATATTTCTTAGGACTCCTTTTGTATTGAATGCCGCATTATCGCGATAAAATGCTCAAGTTGCTTTAAGCGTTTCTGTATTTTTGGTTCAGCTCTCTCTCACCTTCCTGACAGAAACCCTGTGAAGTTTAGGCCAGACTAGTTTGATGGCATCTCCATGTAACTAAAGTCTAAAGTGACCAACACCAGCTGGTTACAAGGCTCCCCAAATCTCTGTAGAAACATCACACCGGATCTTAAGCAACTTAAAATCCTTGCCCATCATCTCTTCTTTTAGAGTTTGGGATCTTGATTTTCAAATGTAATACACAATTTCAGCAGTAATCCATTGCTTTTGCTCCTTAGTCCAGGTAAGATGGTTAGATAAGATGTCACTAATTCAGGATTGACTTTACACAATTGTGTCTGCATGTAGTGATTCTTGAAGCACTCACTACTGCTGCAGTCCACACCTTGTAAATCTACCAAATAGACGTTGGTTTACAATAATGTCAAGGCTGCAGTTATCCCTGTTGTTTGTGTGTGTGTCTCTGCTGCAGGCCTTGAGAGTTTACTGTAATTCTATGTTCAAATACAGAAAATATTCTGTTAATGCGACCCCTGAAACTAACAGAAATGACCCAAAATATACAAAAAAATGTTTTCATTTATTGTGAGTCATTACAAATTGTCTAAATTTGCTAAAATACTTTTTATCAAACTACCTGAGCCATCTGTATTTTGTTCTACATGAGCTTGTAGGGATATTGTGCATGCCGTAGCAGCCTGCTGATTGAAGCAGGGGAGAAATAGAGGAAGGTGGTTTTGATATGAAAGCCACAAGTGCGCGTGGCATCTGAAATATCTCTTCACGTTTCCGCAAATGTTACTTCAACAGTTGTAATTCCAGCATGATTTGAAAAAAAAAGAAGAAAAATGGCACAATCAAGTCAGAAATCACTCGCTCGTGTCCCACACGCTTGCCTTCCTTCATGTCTGCGGGTTGAGGTCAGAGTTTAACCGAAATGTGGCTTCGATGCAGGCGTAGAAGTTTGTTTTCTAAGTGCAGTTTGTTGCTTTCACTCTGCAGCATCACAAAGGAGAGCATCGTGGATGTGGAGGCCATGGTGAGGAAAGTGGAGCAGAAGATCGAGAGCTGTTCACAGCAGGACGTGGAGCTCCACATCGAGAGGGTTAGCTCACCTACAAGGCCTTCTCATGCACCTTTGTTCCCTTTCACATCCAAATAAACACACAAAGTTGTATTTCTTTCCAGACCTTTAGGCCTTTATAGTTCGTTTTGTTCAGGCAGGAACACAGCTCCCCTCACAGGAAGCACACAGCTGCTCTTAGAGTAGGCGAAACAGTGCACCTAATGTTTACCTCTGTGTTGACACTCTTTGTTCAAGCAGATTGGGATCATTGACCAGGTAACCCCTTGTCCTAGCAGATGTGGAGAAATAAAATTTCAAAGCTACAAGACGAGGTGTTCAGGCTCATCACTTGAAACAATAACCAAACCGATCACAATAAGCACTCACGTTTGTCAGCTGGAGTCAGCTTTTCACATAGACAGAGGGGGTTTCACTTCTTATCCACTTTCACTTTGACGTAGAAGTCTGGAGGCCAGGTACTTTCCATTTTCTTAAGCCCTTATGTAAACATCGCAGCTTTGTTTTAGGCATTTTATTGTGCTAAGCGTTGTTTTCTTTTGCTTGTTTTTTTTTTTCTCTCAGATTTTTGTCATCAGCCAGGCAGAGCCTCGTCTCCCCCTGCAGCTGGAGGACGCAGTCAGGCCGGACGGAGATGGGGAGGAGGTGAGGTGACTTCAGCTGTTCCTCAAACAAGAATGGACACCAAGATCTGTAAACTTAGACTCTAAGCTTTTCTCTGGTAAAGCATATAAGCATAGTCTGTGTCTGATGATCTCTGTTTTCAGCCCATCCCACAGGTTTTCCATAGGCTTTAACTCTGAATATTTGTTCTTCTCTTTATATTTTGGTGTTGACCTGAAATTTATGACATCATTGTTGCATATATTTCACTGTATCCAACAGTGTTCGTTGTTGCACACTAACAACATTAACAGTGTTACTTAAAACTTACCTTGAGTTTTATTTATTTTTTTTTGGCCTACAAGCTCATTTAATTTTTTATCCAACAAAAACACTACATTCTACTTGAACTCTACTTAAAGTGGAGTTTAACAAACTCCAGTCCAGTAAATATCTATTATTTTAGGACAGATGGTGCATAAAAAGCGTCTGATTGTTGTAGAACCTTTGACATCCATTTTTGGTCCCAGTTGCAGTTTTGAACTTTATTTGTCTCTCTGACTGTAGCTCTGTCTTGAGGACTCGGAAAGCAACCGTTTTGTTGTAGCTGTTCTATAGACTTATTTAGGCCAGCACATATCAGAGGAAGTTGTATGACATTTTAAAGAGAAACGGGCATCTGTCGCAGCACATTTCTACCCGAGGGCAACAGAAAAACATCACTGTATATTTAGAAGTTCCTCGTTTTTAAACTCTGGCCAACTTAAGAAAAAAAATTAAATAAGAAACAAGGGTGAAGTTATTTATTGTGAAGGGATGGTTGCAGGCTTCATAAATGGTATTTTTGAAGTCTTTGGTGAAACCAATTACAGTATTTCGCAGCATGAAACTGGAGTGACAGGTGACATTTTTAAAGACCTTTTAGCACATTTCAAACAGGGATGTCAACAAATTTGTCCTTGTATGCACACGGGTCGCGCCTTGTTGCAGTGAACCCACCTGTTTGTATCCACAGCTACATTTCACATCTGCAGCAGGATCTCAGGTGTTTTCTGTTGGGATTCAACATGTCAGTCACACATTTGTAGCAGCACCTGTCGTCCCCAGAGACGCAGGCCAGATCGGCTCTGACTGTCTGCCTACCTAACGCTTTCCCCCCACTGTATGAGGCTGTCTGGGGCAGGATGTAGCAACATGGGCTGTTAACTTGCGCCCCAGAGGACATTCTGAGGAAGCCCGGCGTGACCCTGGAAGCATTAGTTCCTCCTGTGATGACACGTTTACTTTTTCATTTGTTTTTCTTTATATTTCTCCCTTTTCTGAATTGGTTCCCTATTGTCTTGAACAGCAGATGTTTTGTTGCAGCTGAACATTTTCGTTGTTCAATCTGCGTCTGACCTTGTTTCTCATTTAGCGCTTGGTGCCTCCATTCTCACAGTCATGTGAAAATGGTAGTACATGTCAGTGCTTAGTTTATTTAGAGTTGTTCAAATATTGATGTCACGTTTTACTTATCTCAGGGAAAGTAATTTATTTGCACATTAGTGTTTTCCTATTTAAACAGAAGATAGTAACAAAAATCTGTTTTCTGTCTAATGGAAAAACGTTGGTCTCCCTGTCACCTAATAACTAGTGTTAGCTCCTTTAGCTGATATAACTTAAGTGAGAAATTTGCTGCAATCCTCACTTTATATTCACTTCTTTTTGATATTTTTTGTACATCACAAAGGATGATTAAATTTTTTTAGGCCTTATTAAATTTTTAGGAGCCCTTATTAGCTGGTGCAATCTTATTTTTTTAAGTTCTCTGACATCTCTCAGTCTGACGTTTAAACGACGCAAATCATCTTCAGCATACTGAGTTGTGTCACCTTAGTGGGAAAATTAAAATGGCTAAAATTACACACTGAGACAATAAAATAATATTTCTGTTCTCTTTTATGTAGGAATACATTTTTGAATTGCTCTAATTTATTTCTCACTTGATTTTGAATGTAATTTTTAAAGAAATTTACAAGAGGTATTTTCTTTTAACGGGTTACCTGAAATTTTCAGTAGCGTTGAAATGGATAAAGAATGTTTGCATGCAAATATATAAACAAAATTAGACAGATTTTCATTTACTTTTTTCACTTGAATTTATTAGTAGAAACAATTGCAGTTGCCAATTTATTTTTCTCGACAAATCTTCTTATTTGGATGCTTATGGCACAATTCTCATGAAAACCTGCTTCAATTTTTTTCTGTCACACTTTTTCCTTCCACTAAACATTACATTGATAGCCGGTGACCAGCAAGCTTCTTAGCAAACACTTCTGGCACCGTATCCACCTTGTGGAGGATGTTAATGACTTTTTTACTGGATAATTTTCAAGTTAGCAGTGTTTTCTGTTTTAGTGATAACTGCTTTACATTTTTTGCATAATATGTAATGTTTAGGTTTTCAGAAAAAGTACATTTTGAGCTTTATTAACTAAGCATAATCATCAAAATTAACACAGATGAATATTTGAAGCACATCAGATGTGAAGAACATTATACATGAATGTTTGATTCATGTAAATTGAATCAAACATTCATTATACACTCTGTATAATGAGTGTATAATAATCATAATCATTATACACTCCGTATAATGAATGTATAATAATCATAATCATTATACACTCTGTATAATGAATGTTTGAGTTTAACTGAATTAGTGGAATGAAGTAACTTTTCTAATTTGCTGAGAATGCCCCTTTATGATTTTACATCCTGACATATCCAGATATGCAACACTCCTTATGTTTTCATCCCTTGTGAGCTTTAAAAAGCCTGTAAAATATTTACACATCACTGAATGCAAACACCCCTGTGTAAAGAACAGGAACAGAGCAGATCAGCTCTGTTGAATATTTCATAAGTCGAATGTTTGGTTGTGATGTTAAAATGTTTTTTCCCCTCAGGAAGGAAGAGCCACTGTTAACCAGGATACCAGACTGGACAACCGGGTGATTGATCTCAGGGTAAGAGATCAAAACTATCAGTCCGTGATTCTTATCCTAAAAGTGACTCTCGGTGAAGGAAAATTAAAATCTCAGTTTACATTCCTACAAGCATGCGGGATGCCGTGTCATTTTCAGTAAAAAAATTCAAGCAACGCCATTCAAAACGTATCTTTTACGCTCGTCGTCTAAATTTAGAAACGTCTTCATTCAGACTTAACAGGTTAAGCTAAAACTGCCACAGCGTTGAAGCGCGGCACTTGAGATCAAACAGAAAGCAAACTACCTAATAACTTCAAAACGACTGAGCAAACCGCTGCACCTTAGAAGAGAAAACGTTCATCTGTGATTTAGCATGCTGCCGCGTTGTGTGGAAGAGGTGCTAAATCTGTATGAGCAGCAGAAGACACACAGCCGCCGAGTCTCGCATTGTTTTGATATGTATGGATGATACGGCTGGCAGGAAGGCAGCAACACCACAGCACAGAGACACGGCGCTCTAAAGGATCACAACAACACCTGTTTCTGTAACACTTGAAGCTCACAGACCAGGGTCTGTCATCACTTGTACACTTAAGGGCCCGGTGAAGCTATAAAGCGGTTCCCACTCTGCGAGACAAACATTCGATGAGGGACCAATAAAGCTCCTCTAAGAATAGTTGACTTTCTATGAAACTTCTCTCATGTGATGCTTTAACATCAGGTGCTTCGTACGATGAAAAGCAGAGAAAGTTCAGTTGTGTTAATTTAATTTGTGCATTAAAGCTTAGACTTGGAATCTGTTCAGAGTTATTTGGCGCCAAATAGCTACAGAAGTTAACTTTTTTGTTTTGTTTTTTTGACTGAAACAGTGCAGTTCAAAATTTAATTTAGGCTCATTTACTTTACAGAAACTTTCTCAAGGAACCAGAGTTTGTTTCTCAGGCTTTTCCACCCACTTATGTTTTCACTGCACCAGTGTGAAAACGAATCACTGGGTTAGAAATTAAACTCAGAACAAGTCCCGGGTAAGGAGGTACAACTTTCAATATTACTATGAACGCTCAGGGTGGAGATTTATAGCGGAAGATGCCAAGCAGCTAAAAACGAATTTAAGGTTCCTTTAGTCGAGGAAACATTTAAGAGTTTGAAAGTTTTACGTTCTAATTTACATAAAAGGCAACTATGACCCCCGCCCCACATCAACAGATTTTAAATGATAATAAAAAAAGAAGCACAGGTTTGCAGAGCTCATATGGGATGTCATGTTGGCATCATGTGATAAAAATGTTTTATTTTTTTAACTAAATTAAGATCTTTCCAAAATCCAAGCAGAGTTTTAGCTGTTATGTACAACCTGAAGTTCTAGGCCAAGAACATCACCTTTTAATCCTGGTTAGAGTTTTAAAACTTGTTAAAGTTACACTTTGCTCTGAATTGGCATCAGCTTTAGATAAAATGGTGATAAACAATTGTTAATTTTAGATTACTACTGACAAGTTTGACCCTTTTTTTGTCATCTGCATTCATTTTAGGAATACAGCTCTATGTCAGCAGACTGCATACAACAAGCAACTGGGAAACAAAATTTCAAGATAGTGTAATAGAAACAACACCTTTTATTAACCAAACTACAATGAACACCAAAATAGCACGTAATAAAGTTTAAACCTATGCTACTTCCTGTGGTGTCAGCATATCTGCATTGCTTTTTAAGGAAGCAGCAGAATCTAACATTTCTAAAAAAAAATCTAGTCTTTTTTTATATAACTGATGTTTGATAGTAGTAATCAGATAATACACAATATAATCTATCTTACTTTAGAATAGAATCTACTAAGTCTTGCGTCTTGAATGTTTTTAAATTCGTCAGGTAAAAGATATTGATACCCTTTAGTGGAAAAAGTGGAAAAGTCAACATTTTCCTTAAAGTTAATGATTGATTCAAGAAAATGAGCAATTATAAAGAAATGAACATGTTTAATTAAAAAAATGTTTAGTGATTAGTCGACTGGGTCAGAATATCTTCAAAACCATATAAAGAATCAATCTTACTGGAGTGGTGAAGGCTCTTTGATGCATGTAAGGAGATAATCTGACAGTTTGTTGTCTGATTACACACAGCATCAGTTTGTTGCAAACTGGGCTGCTTAGGGTTAAAATGTAATCTCTGGGTGATGCATAAATTAAAAGCAAATGTTTAGACATTTATCAATGCAGACGTTATCGACGTGTTCATGCATCTCTCTTTCAGCTGTTGTTGTTGAGTGCTGCATCATCATTTTTTACATGTGCCATGGTTAATTTTAAACAGAATTGCAGGTTTACCATTTTTAAAGTACATTTTTGTTTCTAGTTTCTCTATTGGGTGGCAAATACGTTGTTTGAATTAATTTGATTTTATGCTTCAACTGCAACAAATGGGTATCATTTAAACAGCTTCACGTACAGGAACTCTGTGTTGAAAGAGAAGTGTGTCAAACTGAAAACAATTTAAGCAATTTAAAGTTCCAAAATGATCCTGTAAATGAAACTGAATTGATCAGATGATGGGCAAAAAGATTTGTTTTTTTGTAGCAATACTTCCACTTATGAAGATTTCAGAGCAAAACCTTCTCTAACCTCATCACATCATGCAAGTTTTGAAAATAAACTAAAATTGTAAATTTCTTCTTAAATATAACGGTTGCAAGGACATGGTGACTTTCAACAAGAGTCTTCAAGAAAACATGCAATTTGTGATGACGATGGTGAATGCGTCAATGGTACATTGCAAAACTTGATCCTGTAAGTGTTGGAAAAAATAAATAATGATAAATATATAGTTTTTCCCCCAACTGCATAATTTAATTGAATAGTTAAAACATCTCAGTGAAACATTTTGCTGCTGTTTTAAACGACAAGCGTCACCAAATGCATCCGTGGCAAAGTGAGCATGAATGTGATAGTTGTATAATTCACTAATAACTGCATTTTTTTAAGATATTGAGATTTTATCCAAAGAAAATAAACTTCCTACATATTTTTGCAATGCTACCTTTTTATCTGTTAATATGTCACAATATAAAATGCAGAAATTTAACTATGCAGTGCATGTTATTGCATAGTTAGGTGTTCTGCAATTCTCTGGAGCTGGTTTTATAATTTCTCTAAGGTGTTTCACATTCACCAACAGACATTAAAAGCAGAATTACATTCTTGGGTTAACTTCATCAAATTTCAGTATTAACAGTATTTTAACCATTTTGGAGTCTGTTTGTCACTGTTTACTATAGTAAGGGCAAAAAAAAAAAAAAAAACTCAAAGATGAATTCTATGCTTGTCTTGCAACGTGGGACTGAAACCACACTTAACCAGAAATTTTAATTTTGGACCTTGAAACCCGTCTGTGGTATCTCATCACCGCAGCTGGGTTTCTAAACCGTAGAGTTTGCCTCTGAGTTGTAAGTGTATTCAGATGCTTCTTATAAGTAACCGCAGCATCAGAAGAGCTGCCAGTTTAGGAGACCGACTGCTACCTACATATCCCCCATCGCACCTTCTCGCTGCAGACTTGCTGTAAACAGGAAGCGCTTTCGAAGGTTTAAGTGTGGCCTCACTCAGACTGGCTTGTCGCTGATTTTTTTTTTTTCCCCAAGTTAAGAGGTTCGGCCCAAACGTATGACGCACAGCAAAAATGAGTCAGAGGCATTCTGCTCCGCAGCTTTGCAAAGGTGTTGATAAAAATTCTCAGGGACGTTTTATATCTTTTTCACTTCTTCTTTTTACCAATTGTTCTCGCTGATGCTTCAGATTTCAGTCAGACATCCCTGAAGCGTCGTCTGTAGAGTTACAAGTTGGCCAGTGCTCACACGCTATCACTTTCCCCTTTCTTTTCAAAAAGCAGTCATGATGTCTATTCAAATTTAGGCCATCGGTACAGATGAGGCTTGGTGGCAACAGTTTCTCTCCTTTTGATATGTAATAACTGTAGTTGTAGGCCGGTAAACTGTAGAGGTTTGTGGTAATCCGAGATGAGTCAAAGGATTTTAGGGAGTGTGCTTTTACGTTTGTATCTGCTTATTTTACTCAACTGTTACACAGTTTGGTTTTGGGGGTTAATTTTTAACAGTAATCTTCCCTACCTCGCTGTCAGCTTTTACATTGATAATGATAGGTCTTGCATTCCCGGAGCTCCCGCCGGGCTCTGATGCAGGTCTCGGTCTCGCCCTTGCCAGCAAATAAATGTTTCAACCTTCGTGCAGACAGGAGGTGCAAGATGCAAAAAAAAGAAAAAACTGGCAATCTTGTTTTTGCACATCTGTTACGATTGGGTAATGAGTCCAATGAATCACTCTGTGTGTGGTAACGCTGCTCTGCTTGTGGTTCAATGCTTTATGTGTGTGTGTGTTTCCTCCCAAAGACGACCACCAGCCAGGCCATCTTCCGCCTGCAGTCAGGAGTCTGCCAGCTCTTCAGAGACACCCTCACCAAAAAGGGCTTTGTGGAGATCCAGACCCCCAAAATAATATCTGGTAAAACTGTTTTCTTATCTTCCCCGAGTTGGGGAAACTGATCTTGTTTTTTTGATTTGAAGTGGAGGCCCCCTCGTTTCCATCCCACCGCTTGCAGGTGCCCTGTGAGTCATGAAGTGACAGTTGTTAATCACACTTCCTCCACTAGTATGCATTTTAAAATCATAAACCAAACATTAAGTTCAGCTGAATCTCCCAGCGTTAGTCATAAAACCAAAACAGTTATGCAAATGTGAAACACTTTGGAATATGAAAAACTTTCAGGCCACTCAGGATCTTAAACTTATATTTGGAAAAGGAAAGTTTTACTGTAGTAGTACTCTAATACATTTGGTTCTGAACATGATAAAAAATGAAACAACACAATTCTTCTGTCAGAGTTCAGAGGTATTTGAGCTTTTCCTTGAATTGTTACTCCTCCGCCCCCACCACCAGCTTTTCCTACCGTGGAGAGCAAAAACAATCTTTTAAAAATAGTAGAAATGTTCAACTGCTTAAAGCAAACATACTAAAACTGTAGCAGCAAGAAAGTCTCACAACTGTGAAAACCAAGAAAAACCCAGCAGAGTTCAGGGATCAGGATGTAAGGAAGTTTAATCCACTGAACATTCTTCAATCCATCACCTGAAGATGGTTGGATACGCAGCCAAAGTGGCCCCTGGCAGCTCTGGAGGAGGACAAGCTGTTTGCTCATTCCACAAACCAGGCCTTTACTTTAGGGAGTGTACTTTTATGTTTCAGTCAACTGTTACACAATTTTGTTTTGAGGGTTAATTTTTAACAATGATCCACTCTGCTTTGCTTTCAACTCTAGCATGAGTTAAACCACTTTGAGAAAAAAAGAAATAAGCCAAACCAACCAGTGCTTGTCATTATTCATTCGCACTGCAGAAACACAAAACTTCAGTATTTCTGGTCTAGTTTCTAGTGCAAATATCTTAGTACACATGAAATGAAAGCAAAGCCAATTTACACGTAGCGTTTCAGCATATAGGAACTTGATTTAAGTCAATAATTCCTTAATATTGATAATAAAAGTGCCAAAGTATAACGAAACACTCTGCCATTGGAACGTGACTTTTTCCCCATGTTTCCCCAAGTTATAATTCTCTTGCTTCACACACACCTGATTTCAATTGATGGTCGATTAACAGACTTTTATTGAACTGCAATTATCTGAGTCAGTTGTGTAAAAGCAGGGAAACATCTGAAACATGCAAGGCAGGGTGCCTTGAGGACCAGGTTCGGGAAACGTGTCAAAATCTATTCAGAAGTTTGTTTTTGTAGCATCAAACCTTCGCCTTTCCACTTTCATATTTTTTCACACTCCAAGGTTTTAATTAGAAGAAGAAGTTTCCATCTGGAGAGAATATAAAACAAAGCAAAAACAAGATTCCTCACTCTGCATATCAGAGTTCAAATGTATTTGAGCTCTTTGAATCATGTTTGTGTTCTTTCTCCTTCATTCTAGTAGAAATATTCATCTTGTGCTAAAACTGCTAAAACCTGAGACGGAGGCGGCAAAACACGTTACGTTAAAAAAACCCTCCAAAACATGTTGCATAATAGGGCCGTGTCTTTGTGCTATCCCTGGACTCCCACGTGGTTCTCACATTCGACATGAACCGCTTTGCTCTCACTTCCTCTTTTACTGTGTTTCAGCCAATCGTTGCGTCTTCGCCTCATTTTAAAAATGCCGCGTTTTTTTCCTTTTGGCGGCACCTGCCAAACAACATGATGTGCTTTCTGCAAAACCGCATCTTCCTGCCAGGCTACACCCATCACAAGCGCAGCGTACAGCTTGTGCTGCGTGAGAACCCCCCTACCCACGCCCTATCATATATTTTCAGTGGAACATCAGATACAGCCCTCCTTGATGACGTTTGGGTCGAACAGAAAGCTGCAGATGTGTTTTGCATGGCCCGTCGTTATGTAATCCTCAAACTTGTTTTTGAACAAAAACACACGGCAGTCTTGGTGAAGGTTAAAAATAAGTTTGTACTTCATTGTGACAACTTGTATAAATTTCTGTAAACTCTATTTTAGCTGAGTTTTTTCATTTTTTTAATCTTTGCCTTACCAAAAAACAATGCCTGTTAAATACAAAGGCTTTTCATCTAACAAGACTTTAGGAATCCCGTTATTTCAGCTGAAATATTACATGTTTTGGTTGAACTCAACCAAACCCATGTCGGAAAATTTAAGGCTTTTTCCGATATTTAAACATAAGAGTAGCTAATGATCAATATTTCTGTCCAGTTAGTTCTAACACTCAACTTTTCAAATATATCCATTCACTTTCGATAGATCTTGCAGTGCAGATATTGCATAGGCTGTGTGAAATACAAAGGATGTTACAAACTTTCTTTTTATTATTATTATTATAAGGCTTTGTTATTAGGAAAATCCCATTGAGGTTAAAATCTCTTTTGCAAGAGAATCCTGGTCAAGACTGGCAGTGGCAGCTTCATTCCTACCAGAACCCAAACACTATTGTTGATTTTTATAGACCTATGAGGTCAAATTTAGCTGCATGTCTATTGCTCATCAAAGTATAATCAATTTAACAGTTTTTGTTCTTGGAATAAGAGCAAAGTTGAGTCTGAGCACAATTAACCGCCGTAACAGGTTTTTGTGGTTCACCTTCAGATCAAATGGCTCCACCCTCATTTGTCTTATACTCGTTTCTATTTGAGCAAAGATCAAAGTGCTTAAAGAAATAATCTCTTATCTGCCCTTTACTTTCAGAAGGTCTTATTCAAAGTTCCTCCTACGGTGAACTACAGTCAGTCCAGTCCACCGTTGGTCCTTAAAGTTCAGTTACAGCTCAAATGGAGAAACTTACTTTAAATTGGCAAAATGGCTCTCCATGAAACATGAGCAGATCCGCAAAAGCATCATTTTGTGTTTGCAAGAATATTATTTTGAAAAAACTAGAAGGGTGACAGTTTTTCCAGAAATAAAAACAGGAAAGTGGTATAAAAATTTTAAGTCTCGTTGTGCATGACCCATTTGTGGTTTATGATTTGGAGCAGCAGGTTGGCGATACTTCACACAGATTATTTTTTTATTTTATCTTGTTATTTTGTTCCCACCCCCTTAGTTGGTTTTTGTTTTTCTGCTGACATCAGTTTCTTGCTTATCAAACAACTGTGTTGTGGTGGACAGAAGCAAACTCTTAAGAATCATTTCCTGCTGAGCCACTTGAAGTGTTGGAAAGGGTCAGAAGTCAGTTTTTTTTTTTTGACATATCAAAACCTTTGTCATGACAGTCAGATAAGATAATCTGAGACAGAAAATGACTAAGCTTTTAGATGCTTGAATAATCTTTCAACTATTTTCCTGCTACTTTAAAACCATAAATAATTCATGATCAGTAATAACTTCAAAGCTTCTTTTCTGAATGCAACCTTGTCTTTTCCCCTGATAGATATAGATCAGTGTGTGTCTGAGACCTTCAGTGTTAGACTATTAATCCGTCTCTAAAATGTAAACAACAGGGTTTCAACGAATTTGTGTTATTTTTAGCCTCACAACACACACACACACACACACACACACACACACACACACACACACACACACACACACACACACACACACACACACACACCTCCACATACCACAGTGGGAGTTGTAGGGACATCACTCAGAACCAGTTGGATTTCTCAATTCTGATTCACGTGGTTAATATTTTTGTTTTTGTTTGCCATCTTATTCTCCAAAGGTTTCTGCAGGTGTCTTCATTCACCTGCTACCAGAAGTTAGTTTATCTAAAAACATCTCAGATTTGATTGTGAATTTACATTTCGGTTCAGAAGTGAAGGAAACCACTGAGACTTTCTGAGGTCAGAGCCAGGAGAGAGGTTACAAGCCGACCGGAGTGTCGAGGTATTCCTCCGTTCACAGCCATAGAAAGGTCAGAGGTCGGATCTGCTGAGGTACAAACTTGATTTCCACAGGGAGGAGACTCTGCAGTTGAAGGTGATCTGATCTGATCGACCAAAAAGGGCATTCTTGGAGTTTATCCAAGTATTGTTCTTCTTCCAAACCTTCCCCCAGTCTGAGAATTGAAATTATGTACGAAAACCTTGAGTTCACCGTTCAGAGAGAACGGTTGACATGAAGGTTATGAAGGTTATTCTCCTTCAGGTAGTTGAAGTAGCTACATTTCATGTTTGCTTTTTTATTTTGTTTCTTTTAAAATCCCACCAGCATAAACATCAGCAGGTCCAGCTGTAAACTCAAATCGGCTGTTTAATTATTTTTTTCTGTACTTCTGAATTCCTACCATGAGTAAGTAAAAAGTAAGTAATAAAGTACTCGGCATGCTATAGATCTGGCAGTAGAGACATTTCAAGCAATCATCATCTTCTGATTTGGAAGAGCAGATATCTTCCAGTCCAGATTATAAAGTATTAGTTAATTGCTTTGAGACCTTCCTAGTTGGAACTCATCACTCCCTAATTTGATTTGATTGATGTTTTGCAATTATTCCAGCAGCAAATGGATAAATAGAAATTGTTGCCATGCTCACCGTCCTTTTGGGTTCTGCTGGAGTCTCGGCTGATTTTCGGCTAATTTGTCAGTCCCGATTTTAATTTTTTTAGACATTTGTTGGCACAACAGTGGTTCGTCCCTAGAGTTTAGAAACTCTTTTATGCCTGGTTCATATTTCAGTGAGAGTAAGGGGCTCAAAAAGCACAAAAAGGTCTGAAATTTGTCAGATAAAAATAAAGTCAAGGAACTTTGAATTTTCTTCAGACTACTTGGAAAAATAGTTTCCAAGGAAAACTTTAAAACATTACAGGGCATTTCGTTGCTCCTTTTAGGTAAAATATAAAGAAAACGTTCAAGAGTTTTGTAGAGTGCCATACCTCAGGGAAGATTGGGTAAAGTTTTGAAAAGCACTCTCAGCCTTTGCAGGTCACAGTAATCTTTTTTTGCAGGTTGAGCTGGAAAAAAAAAATCCCCCCCCCATTACTCCTGAAAATTGTCTGTGCCCTTTCCTAGCTGCCAGCGAAGGTGGAGCGAACGTCTTCACGGTGTCTTACTTCAAATCCAGCGCCTACCTGGCCCAGTCCCCTCAGCTCTACAAGCAGATGTGCATCTGTGCCGACTTTGACAAGGTCTTCTGCGTCGGCCCAGGTAAAAGAGACGCCTCCCGTCTGACACCTCATGAGCTGGCAGAGTCCTCACAGGCATAATAGGAAAATGAGCGGCAGGAGTGTAATGAACGCGGTGGACCCTATTAACAGGGATGACACGTTTAAAACGGCGCCAATTGTGTTTAAGATTGTTGAAGTTTAGCAGACATCCCACCGGTCCTGTAACTGTGGACAGAGCTTGTAGTTGGTCCGTTAGTGACATAAAGGGACTCGTAAAAGACGTTTTACACAGACTTGGGAGAACCTGGAGCTTTGTAGCTGAGCAAATACTGCCACCATCTGATTAGCTGGGCAAACACTTTTCATCGATTTGTTGAATGCGTAGCTGGTTTTATACAAAGACGGTCTTATCTAAGACGCTTTGTTTGACGTGTATTTAGTGTTGCTGAGCAGAGATAAAATACATTTCTGAAGGAGGAGAGCACCACTCGGTGGATTGTGTTTTTCGCAGTTCCTCTGCGGCTGCACCTGAGGAATCAAAGGGCTCCAGATCATTACTGCTTCTCAGGCATCGTTGTGCTCGCTGCTGTTGCCGTAGTTACGGTCGTGCAGGCTCAGGATTGATTCGGTATGAAGAAGTGAGGTCAAATGTGCTCAAATATCTAAATGGTCAGGAGCTCAGCTTTGTTCAGCTTCAGCCCCTACATCTATGGTGCTCCTTAGAAAAGAAGCAAGAGGATAAAAGGTCCAACTGCAGTATGTGGAGGAAATGAGCTTGTTGAAGATTTATCTCCACTGTCACAATGCAGTATCTTGTAAAAGTCTTTATTCCCTTGAAACTTTGTCACTTTCAGTTATGCAAGTTGTTTTATTTGTGAACATTAGTGAACAAACAGCATCATGAGGATCAAGGAACACAATTCTTAGGACATCTGATGTCAAGTTGTAAAAAAGTTAAAGAAAAGCCTGTTTGCAAAAATATTATGCAGACTATTAATCAGAGAAGAAGCAAAGAGGAACTTCAGAGGAGCTCAAGTTGATTTGAAAAACAATCTCTCAACAGAACAATTAGCTGAGCTCCACTATTCTGGCCTTCATGGAAGACAGGGGATAAAAACAGGACATTGTTGAAAGAAACCCATAAAGTTTTTCCTTAAGCCATCAAACATGTAAAAAGATGCTCTGGTCAGATGAGAGGACAGCTGGGCATTTTGGCCTACATGCTAAAAACTGTGTGTGACTGGAAACTAATACAGCAGATTACATTGAACACAACATCACTATAGTAAAGCATGGTGGTGGCAGCATTATACTGTGTGGGTCCTTGGAATTTTTTTTTTTTTTTTTTTTTTTTTTTTCCTGTTTCTGATTCATTAGTTTGAGCCGATTTAATTTAAGTCTCTAAAGTCCAGTAGAGACTTAGCACACACAACTCACAGCTGTATCTGTAGCAAGAGATGGTTTTGTGAACCATTTATTCAGGAACTGCATATCACACTTTTAAAATTTATATTTGCAACAAAAAAAAACGAAAGAAAAAAGTTTCTTTTGTTTCCTTTAATAGTTATCCACTAGTTTCAGTTCTACCTAAGTAAAGGAAAAAATTATGCAACTCTTAATCCACATTGATTTTACCCTCTTCTTCCTTAAGATCCATTCAGGTTGCATGTTAGTTCTGTCATTTTTAACATAATGGCATGTTTCTGTTTCTCATTAACTTCTTTTGACCGTGACATTAAACGTCCGACATTCAGTTTTCAGGGCAGAGGACTCCAACACTCACCGTCACCTGACTGAGTTTGTGGGTCTGGATATTGAGATGGCCTTCAACTACCACTACCACGAAGTGATCGACTCCATCACTGACACCATGGTGCAGATATTCAAGGGCCTGAGAGACAAGTAAGAAGCCAGACAGGATAGATATCACAGTTAGACGTGCTTTAGAAGGTAACAGATGGGCTGAGAAGTGATGAAAACTTTGTTTATTCATGTCCAAAGATAAGATTGCACATAATGCTAGTTTTTATTCATAATGTTTTTGTATGAGCATAAATATCCCAAGCAGAAACCTGAACACAACAGAAAACTGGGTTAATAAATTATACATCTGTTTGCTTAAATATTTCATTATTTGTTTTCACAAAGGGAGCATCTACTCTCTTGCATCTTTACTTTATAAATCAGAAGAAACTAAGAAAAATATTTTTTTCACACATTAAGAAAACATTCAGATGAAAACGTACATTCACATATAATGTACAAAAGTATATATGTATATATACAGTATATATATATATATGAAAAAACATTTTTCATCTCTCTCTCTATATTACATTAGGCTAAATGTTTCTTGTTTTAGGTCAGTGATGATACAAGAATATTTACTAAATGCCATAAAAACAAGTGAAATTTTTTTTCTTTGTTCAAATTCAAACGTTTACATACACTAAGGACTCTTTAAGCTATTTAATAAAAGGCCAGGAGACGATACTAAAGCTTTGTGAACTGAATAATTCACATTTGGGTTAAATGAAGACATGGAGATGTATTCAACATTCAACAACATTCTGCCATCTGTGATGGGGAATTAAAATCAACAGTCTCAGATACCTGAAGGAGCCACAGACATTAGTTTCAACAGTTATTTCCAAGTATAAACACCATGGAAATGTCCAGCCATCACACCATTCTGAACTGTGAAGGATGACGGTAGCAAACATCATGCTGTCTGGAGGTTTAGCTGCAGGAGGGACTGGTGCACTTTGCAAAATAAAAGGCATCGTGACCGGGGTCATATGCACCGGCACCCCTGACCATTCCTGTCAGATGTCTTGCTGTGATCTTGATTGGACTGATCAGATTTTTGAAAACCTTTTAATAATCCATGACTTCTTTAGATTACAATTATAAACAATAAATAAAACCCAGTTTCTCTTGGCCTCTTTTCAAAATGAGTTTAATCATTTTTCATCCATGTATGCAAATGATTGTTTCTATTTTTTGTGTGTTTTATTTGTCAAGCTAAAACAAAACGATGATTTGGAAGACAAACAGATCAAAAATATAATGTTAAGCCAGTTGCACAGTGTAATTTGATCCATATGATGTGGCTTTACTGCCTCCTAGTGGTGGAAATCAGTGCAGCAAGAAGCAGATGGCCAAATGATAGAGTAAATATCACACACATAAATCTGGTGTGCTGCAGTAAAAAGAGAACACACTAAACAATAAAGTCGCACTTCATGAATTACAGACTGAAGCATCTGTCCATGGAAAGTCGACTCTCAGGGTTACATACCGACTAACGCAGTTCAAGTTGCCTTTGTTGGTTTGTTTTACCTTATGACTGTTGTTCCTCTTTTCTCTCCTCAGTCCAGTTTGCTACTTCTGTTCTCATGACTTCCCAGACTCTTTCCTTTGACGTGTGTGTTTATTTCGAGCGCTCGCTCCGACTCTAGAGCAACTCATGACTGTTCTCTGGAAACATCAGTCATCACAGGCTGTTTAGAAATAATTTTAAAATGATTCTTTATTAGAAGATAAAACGGTTAGCATCTGATTCATGTTTTCTGCTTTTATGGAAATAGTGAGGGATTTTCATTTCTTTACAATCCCTTGTAAAAACCTTTGAGAACCTTTGGAGTTTTTCACATGTTGTGACATTACAATCAAAGACTTTATGTGGAAAAACTAATACAAACCAGGGTATAAAAGAGAAATAAAAGTAAAAAAATAGATGTTTTTCTTGTTGTATACTTGTTCACTTGCATTCAGCTCTTTCTACTCATTGCTGAAGCCTTTTCAGCTATAAATCTAACATAGAGCTCTGGAAAAACTTCCACCTCACTGAACCCCATTGAAAACCTCCTGGTTATTCCACCAAATATTGATTTCTGAACTCTTCCTGAGTTAAATTATTAGTATTGTGGTTGTTGCTAAATGAATATGAACTTGCTTTCTGTGCATTATTTGTGGTCTGAAAGCACCTCAACTATTTTGACCAGTTTGCAACATTTTTAATTGGACTTTTGAAGACATATTGTCAGTAGTTCATAGAATAAAAGAACAATGTTCATTTTACTCAAACAAACGCTTACAAAGAGTAGATAGAATCTTGGTTCTACACCATGCTGGAGTAGCACCATCCCTCCAGCATGATGCTACCACTATCATTTAACCATGATCATAGTGATGTGCAGAGTTTCAATTTGATGATAAAGAAAAGCATGATGTGTGCTAAAACTATAAAGTCTACTGAAAATGCTGTTTTCTTTTAATGTGATGAAAACAACCTAATTTATTCCTGCGTTATGTATTGCATGTTAAACCTTTGAAAATCAGTGACTAGTGAAATGAAAACCGTCTGCTGGTTTTTCTGCATCAGCTTCCAGACCGAGATTCAGACGGTGAGCAAGCAGTTCCCCAGCGAGCCGTTCAAATTCCTGGAGCCCACCCTGCGGCTCGAATACACGGAGGCCCTGGCCATGCTGCGCGAGGCCGGGGTGGAGATGGGAGACGAAGATGACCTGAGGTCAGGTTACGTCACACACCCTCTGCACGGGACGCCATGTTTTGTCATATGGTTTCATTTGAAAATACAGAAGTCAGGATATGCTTTAAGGAACTCTGTGTTTATGTAATTCTCGTGATAAGACCAGTTCTCCTGAACTTTTTCTTGTTGAGCAGGAAATGAAAGAATTTGAAAGCTGTGTGAAAGTTTTTGCTGATGGTAAATGAAACGTTTTTTGTTATTCTGCAGCACTCCTAATGAGAAGCTGCTGGGCCGTCTGGTCAAGGAAAAGGTTCGTACAGTTTAATCCAGTCCTCAATGGCCGTCGTCCTGCAACCTTTTTGGGTGCATCCACGCTCCAGCACCTGAATCAAATGAACAGTTAATGATGAGGCATTTGCTAACCTTGCCGAGGAGTTAATGAAGTCATTTAATTCTGTCCTGCTGGAGCAGGTAGGCATCCAAACGTTGCAGGACTGGAGCCGCTGGCCACTGCCACATTTAAATCCAAAAACAAAAGTGCTCAAAAAATGAGCTAGATTCTTCACTTTTGTGCTCTTATTAATACCCGTTGGGTTTTTTTTCCTCAGTATGATACTGACTTTTACGTGCTGGACAAGTACCCACTGGCTGTTAGACCTTTTTACACGATGCCAGATCCAAACAACCCTGTGAGTTTCTCATCTACACAAAACACTGAAATATGTTTAGTAAATCTGCTTCCATTTGTTTTTAGAGGGAAGTTTTCTGGCAAACCTCTTCAGCTCCATAAATAAAAAAAACGACTGACATTTTCTTACTTTTAGAAAGCTATTTTATTTAAATGTATCTTGTAAAAGTATTAATAACCCTTAAACTTTTCATATGTTGTTACTTTATAACCACTAACTTATTTTCATGAGGAGTTACTGACAGAAAAACAAAATTTCAGGAAATTTCCATTTCCTGAAATTTCCATTTCAGGAATTGAGAAATTTGACATCCATTCGTCACACTTGGCACCAATAATGGATTGTAGTTGTTGAAAGAAAGCGAGCAAAGGTGCTCCTGACATGTGGAATCAAAATATCAAACTTTGCTTTTCCTTTCATGCAAAATGCTTCATGTGGCAGAAAAAAGAGACATTTCCCTGGACTCACTGCTGAGATGCTTTTCTTCAGCAGGAATAATGAAACTGATCAAAGTTGATGGAGATAAATGCAGAGCAGAACTGGAAGGAAACCTGTTAGAGGCTGGAAAACACTTTAGACTTCGGCGTAGGTTACAGCAGTCCTCAAAGTACTGCAAAATTTCATTAGAATGGCCTAGTCAAACTCCAGACCTAATTCTAGGTGAGAATCTGTGGAAAGAACTGACGAAATGCTCCAACTATGGTCGAAGGTTGTTTTACATGTTATGGACTCAGAGTGGATGAACTCAAACGCAGAAATTTTCAGGGGGTTTTTGGTTGGAAAAAAAAATCCACTTTGTTTTCACTTCACAATTATGCAGTATGATAAGTTAGTGCATCATATAAAGTCTGCATAAACGACACTTTAGTTTGTAGTGAAACTGTGAAGCAGGTTGAGGTATAAAGACTCATTTAACCCTAATTAACATTCAGAAAGTTGTTTACTCATCTCCATATAAGACCTTATATACTCAGTGTAAATATTTGATTCTGACTTATGTTAATTAACAGATAATATGATTATTTTCTGGGTTTTCTTCCAACCAGAAATACTCCAACTCTTATGACATGTTCATGAGAGGAGAGGAGATCCTGTCTGGGGCTCAGAGAGTCCACGACCCTCAGCTGCTGACCGAACGGGCTCTGCATCACCAGATCGGTAAGAAGCAAGTTTAAACGCATTCACAGAAGGTATTTGTAAGGATTTGTCTCCCTCTGCAGACGAGTGGCGGGTATTACAATAACATCAGAATGATTGAAAGTGTTTGTGGAGAAAAAAGCAAAATGTTTAATGTGCTACTTTGTAACAATTCAGTTTTTTCTCTGATGATTGTAGATCTGGAGAAGATAAAGTCATACATCGACTCATTCCGATATGGAGCGCCCCCACATGGTGGAGGAGGGATTGGTAAGAAGCTTTTTAATCTTTTCTACTGGAAACTTGAATCTGGTGAGTTACCGGCCCGTCCTCCCTCTCAGGTCTGGAGAGAGTCTGCATGCTGTACCTGGGTCTCCACAACGTGCGTCAGACCTCCATGTTCCCCCGCGACCCCAAACGTCTCACACCCTGAGCACAACGCCTTGTGGAAGAATCCCATACCAACTGGACTCACAGCTGTAGGTGACGAAGATTACAACTAATCCACAATCCAGAAAGGGGGCGATGAGTGGGATAGAGCGCCACCCCCCATTTCTAACAGGCTGATAGAAGTTAATCACTAAGAAGAATGAAGCAGTTGTAATAGGAGGTACTTTATTGATTTGTGTGCACAGTTTTCTAACAACAACTAAAAACAGGCGTGTTGAAGAGGGAAGGAATGGGCCAGAACACTCCCAGAGGAGGCTGCACACGTGTAATTAATCTTCTAATTAACAAGGGTTTTCTAAGGGTTAATTATATGGATTAAACAACTGCAACACAAATCATAGTCCTTTGTATTACCAGCACCAACATTAAGTACAATGATTGTGGTTTTCAACAGTTTGCCTGTAACTAAATGTGTTTTATAAGTAATTAATGAGAAATAAAAATGGCTAATTAAAGAAAACACTGTTTTTGTTTCTTGCTGGGAGCTGGAAGGACATAAATTACCAAAATAATGATTAGGTTTGAAAGGATTAATAATTCAGATGCATGTTTGTTTTATGTACATAAATATCACATTGTAAATATGAAAGCTTAAGTGCATTTCTTCACTCATACTTGGCTAAAGCCTCCAGTTTCCATCCTTGCTCCAAAGAGAGCATCAAAGTGCTTCAGTGTTACAAACTTAAATAAAATTATAATAAAGTTTACATAACATTTACACAAAAAAAGTATTTTTTTTTATGATTGGTGCGCATGCATACATGTGACGCTACTCTCCAATACACTCTGTACATTCAGGATTTACTGATAAAATGTTGCTTTACTCGGTTGCCGCTCCGCTGACTTGCAGGATGAAGAGGAAGATGTGAACGATATCAACGTAGAGAGAGAGAGCGCCGTAGATATACTCCTCTGGGCTGATGGCCAGCTCCCGGTTCCCGATGAGAAGCTGAGTGTTGTAGACTAAAAACTAAGAAAAGAGGAGAAAACAAGTTTCACATCTGACACGTTTTAGTGTTGACGTGTTTTTTTTTCAGTGTGGGTTTCGTGTTTTAAGGAACCTCAATGAACAAGAAGACCAAGAAACGGCAGACAGATCAGGCATTAAGTTGTGGAGAAGGTTAAAGCAGGATTAGCTTATAAAGCAATATTTAAAGCTTTGAATATCTCAGAAAACAAACACTTGGGTAGATAGAGCATAGACTGCAAAACTGGCTCACTCTAAGCACAATAACTTTGCTTTTCTTCAAAAATGGACGGAGAAGATGGATGATCCTAGATACAGGGAAATCCTAGAGAAACTCTGTTAGACGCTGTGAAATATTTGGCACGTTGGCATGACGACCTTAAACAGACAGAACTTTGATGAAAAAGTTTAGATATCCTGGTGTCAGAAAGTCTCAGATAAAGTCCAGAGCAAAACTTGACAGAAAATTTCTGATGGAATGTAAAATTTCCTCTTCAGACACCGTCCAGCCAGTCTCACTGAGTTTAAGGTATTTTACAAAGAACGACGGGCAAAACTGGAAGGGACATGACTCAAAAGATGTGTAACAGCAATTGACCTGACGCCACCTGTCATTCAATCCAGTGGGTTTGTCAGAATTTGTCCCGTAGTAAACGCCTCTTAGGTGGAGGAACTGAACCTCCGACAAAGAGTCAGGGTTTATCATTAGGAATGACCTACGGTTATGGAGATTTGGTGAAAAATAGAAGAAGGAAATGGTAACACATTGTCAGAGGGGAATATGCACTTAAGATACACTTTAGCCCAGAGCATTTAGAGCGTAGAATAAAGTTCATTCCATTTCCAAAACCCATTGAAGTCTGGAAATGGTGGTTCTACAAAGTAAGAACATTTTTTAAAAAATTATCCCCCTTACTTACATTGTAGCTTTTGCTTCTTTGTGCTGTTTCATCCCACAGAATCCCAGTATAACAAACTTTACACCTCACAAGCCATAAATCCTTTACAAGCACAGTTATAAACACTGATCACCAGGTTCATCAAAAAACACCGATACTCTGAGAAATTCTGCTTATTTGGAAATCAAACATTGCATAAAAATAGAGCTGCACTTCCTATAAAAACAACAACAAACATGCTATTTACCTCTTCTCAATATAGCTTGAAATCAATTGGCCTTTTCTTATGGAACAATATAGAAACACAAAGCTGAAATGATTTGAATTTATGCCGGCGTTCACTCACCAGAGTGTAAACGACGGCTCCGATTGAAGCATAGAGCATGTGCAGCCAGGGGACCTGTTGAGTGACATAGAAAAGGCTCTAAATGTGAAAATTGGTCACACACGCACACCCCTGTTGAGCTGCCGCTGAAGCTCACACAGAGAAGCAGGAATATATTAAAGGACTTGACCAAAGAGTCCTCACATATTGGAAGGAGAGCACGATGGATGTAACAATCCCAATGATCATGAGCAAAACAGCAGCTATGCAGAGAAATCCCCCGCAGGAGGTGAAGTCCACCTGTGATTAGAAACAAGGCATTAAAAGGATGAAAGGGAGGCAGAACACGCTTCAAGCCACACATAAAGGAGCGGTGAAAATGTATTTTTTTTCTTTTCTTTTTAGGTTTCTGAGTGGAGTTGCAATAAAGTAAAAAAAAAAAAAGAAAGTTGGCTGGATGTGCCATGTGCTGGCCAAAACACGTAACTTATGTATCTGGAGTTGCATCAGATGGGATTCACATCTTATCCCAAAATGTTATAAATATTTAAAGGAGCTCAGTGCCCCATTGTAATGTGAGACAAAGGAGTTCTTTTACACTGACAACAAAGACATCCTCTGACAAGCCACAGGCTGCTGAGCTGCAGCAGAAGAACCGTTTTCAGATACCTTCGTCTGGAAGCAGAAGACTGTCACGGCTATGCACACTATGCCTGTTATTCCCATGGCGATTATCACCGCTTTGGTTTCATAATAGCTGGAAAAACAGAAATACACAGATTTAAATAGAAAAATATTTTGCCATGTTTCAACCACAAACTTCAGGGCATTTTATGTGGAAGAAAACGGAAGATTATTATTTGTTTTCCAATTTTATTACAAATAGAAATTTTATTTGCTTTGAAACCTGCAGCTAACATCCAGTGGAACCAATCAAACTGAAGCTTTTTAACATACATGCAAAACGCTGCATCACCCTGAACCAACATCACTGTGACACATGGTAGTGGCAGAATGGTGATGTGGGCATCCTTTTCAGACTGAAAGAGCTAATCACAGTTGATGGAGGGAGTTAAATTCAAGGCAATCCTGGAACAAACTAGGTTAAAAGAAAAACCACCCTGAAGATGTTAACTTTCAACCTGACCAACAACAGAATAATCATAAATAAATCCACGTGTTAAAATGGGCTAATGCTAAAGGGAATCATTGGAAACTGCTATTGACAGACGCTCTCCATTCAGTCTGGCTGAGCTTGAATCATTTTTAAAACATTTGGCAAACCTTCTGGTGCAAACTTGGCATAAGATGCACCCAAAGGATGGTAACCGCAAAAAAAAGTGGTTCCTCCAAAGTACTGATTGAGAAAAACTGAATGCAGATGCATAACACAGATTTTTACTTCTTCTACTTCGTGTTGGTCTTTTTTAATAAAACGCATTGAAGTTTGTGTCAATAAGCTGACAGAACGTAAAGAAAAGACGTGTGCAGTGCATTCAGGTGTTCAAAAACAAACCTTGAAACTGCTCCAGCCATATAAGACAAGGCAACAGTCTGCAAGATAAAACACAACAAGATGTGTTATTTTTTAATTAACAGCTTGTTTTATTCTTTCATCTTTACTTGCTGCCAGTCTTTGGCTCAAGCCCTAACTCCTCACCCAGGGTTTGACTTCAGATTCAAGATAAATACTTACAAATATTCCCAGCAGCACCAGATTCAATGGAAAACGCCTCCTATACAGAAAACGAAGGAAAATAATGTGACGTCTTCAAAAACCCAGAATAATTCCTAATTATCTGGAAATGCTCTTTGCTTTACCTTGGCTCTTTGCAGCAGATGAGAATGCAATACACCAAAAAGAAAACAGCACTATGGAGAAATAAATCAGGAATGTAGTTCTGCTTGGCTGACTGCCAAATGTTATAAAAGTTTCTTTCTTTTCTTTTTTTTTTTACAATAAAATTAGACATTTTTGTTAAAATTTTAGTTACTGTTGATGGAAAGAAAACTCACAAAGAAGCCCAGTAGATTGCTGGGTATTGGGTGACAAACATCTTCACTGGGTCACTGAAACCACAGACAGACAACAGGGTCACCAGCAATGCTTTCTTTTATTCAGCCGCACTAAACAGATAGAAGTGGTGTTCCACTGGACTGAACAGGGAGACTTACACAAACGTAAAGACGCCAACGACTGCAAAGGTGAACGCAAGCTGCACAGTCAGAATCAAGTAAACCTGTCCACAGACATGGAGGTCAGTTCAGCAGAGTGATTACTGGCACACTGGACGACAGAGGAACAGTCTGAGTCCCGGACTCTGGCAAAGAGAAGAAAAGAAAATCCCTTACTTTTCTGATGAAGGCGTGTCGAATGGACGTGCTTTCCCACTGGTTGCTGAAAAAGTCATCCATTTCTCCTGCAGAATTGAGAATTGCACACATAAAAAAGCCAATTTAAGCTTCAGAAGTTAATCTGAATTCAACAGAAGTGAGTGATGAAAGTCTGTGTAAGCTCCTGGGAACCTGGGCTGGACGCAGACAGTCCTGCTGACAGAGTGGGGATGGGCATGGCAGGCGGAGGGAAGCCGGGGCCTGGACACATGCCGGGACTGGGGCTGTAGGACGGAGGACGGGGCAGAGGGGTGCCATGTTGGGTCAGGAAGGGGTAATTATGACACTTAGGATCCTTCAGGGCGTCCTCATAGGATGGAGGAGAATCGGTTTTGGAAGACATTTCTCTGGACCACCTTAAAAAGAAAGTTAACAGAATTATATGAGATGCATTTATGCACTAATGACTATGCTGATCAGGGAATATTCTGGTGATGATTACTGTGTGTTTGTAGAGCAATTCTCATACAAATAAGTGCAACAGAAACTGCATTGCACATGTTAAAACAGACATGAGAAAAAACAGTTAAAGATGTCTACTTTAGTAAATACATTATTTTTTATTATTGTTGGACAGGTCAAAACAATGGAAACTTAACCGTGTTATAAAGACATAACTCAAAAAATTACAGTGATTTGAAAATAAATTTTAGTCAAATATTTGTGATAAGTCCAAAATAACAGCTAATAGATAAAACTTAATTAAACAAAAAAATAATTAATATAACAAATATTACAGAGAAATGTTTTTAGTTTGCTTTTAACACTAATGATGCCCTCAGACCTCCAGGAAGGCTGTAACCAAGATGAGGACAATAATAAGAAATTGATGAACTTTAGTTCTTACCAACAGTGTTAAGACAACCTTCTTTTCAGATAACTAACTTGAGGACATTGGGAGTAAACAAATAAAAAAAAACTAATATAAAAACTTTAATATTGATTCCAAAACACAAAGTTCACCTTAAACCTTTTCAGAATTCTTGCTGCTGAGTTTTAAAGTAACTCCAGCCAAGCCGTTTTAGTTTTTAGGAGTACAGGATAGCATTATATAGCCAGCAGTACAAAGACATTGTTTGAACTAAGGTTTGCATTGATAACTTAACTTTAAAAGACTAGTAATCCAGAACAGATCATATGAGAACATGGTTCTAATTAAACTCCCCATGGTGTCGTAGTTTAGTCTGAATATAACTGAATAAATGTGGAGAAATAGGAGCGTACCTTAGTTGGCCTCAGCCTGTGATGGGAGCAGAATGCTCCTCCGTCCTCTCTGCTTAATGACTGTCATCGATGGAACATGTCCTCTGTGTAACTGGATATGCTCCCTGAAACTCACGCTGCTGTTTCAGAGAAAGCATGCCAACTGGTACACACACTGCCTGGTACCCTCATTGTTTACTTAAACAGAATGCAATGAGAGGTAAAAACAAGCATGATTAAAAAAAAGGAACAAAATTTGAACCTCAAGTTTAACTTTTTTTTTCCAAAATGTTTTCCTTCTTATTCTTTTCCCATAATTATAGTTCTGTTCTGGGCAAGAGTTTAAACATACTCACATGATGGGTGTGGATTTGTTTTGTTATTACTGTTTTTTATTTTTGTCATAGTGATATGTAAACTTAATATAACAGAAGCAAAGAAAACCTTAGTTCTTATGTTTCTTCAAAAACAGGAAATACACAATTATACTTAAATTGTAAATTCAAATACAATTGAATCTAATTATTTTAACTGTAAAAACAAGAATTATTGCTTCCAATTACAGGTGCTGGTCATAAAATTAGAATATAATGAAAAAGTAGATTTATTTCAGTAATTCCATTTAAAAAGTGAAACTTGTATATTATATTCATACATTACATACAAACTCATATATTTCAAATGTTTATTTAATTTAATTTTGATGATTACAAATGACAACAAATGAAAATCTCAAATTCAGCATATCAGAAAATTAGAATCTTGTGAAAAGGTTCAAAATTGATGGCACCTGGTACCACACGCTAATCAGCTAATTAACTCAAACCACCTGCAAAGGCCTTTAAATGGTCTTCCAGTCTAGTTCTATAGGCTACACAATCATGGGGAAGACTGCTGACTTGACAGTTGTCCAAAAGACGACCATCGACACCTTGCACAAGGAGGGCAAGACACAAAAGGTCATCGCTAAAGAGGCTGGCTGTTCACAGAGCTCTGTGTCCAAGCACATTAATAGAGAGGCGAAGGGAAGGAAAAGATGTGGTCGAAAAAAGTGTACAAGCAAGAGAGATAACCGCACCCTGGAGAGGATTGTGAAACAAAACCCATTCAAAAATGTGGGGGAGATTCACAAAGACTGGACTACAGCTGGAGTGAGAGCTTCAAGAACCACCACACACAGACGTATGAAAGACATGGGTTTCTGCTGTCGCATTCCTTGTGTCAAGCCACTCTTGAACCACAGACAGCGTCAGAAGCGTCTTGCCTGGGCTAAAGAGAAACAGGACTGGACTGCTGGTGAGTGGTCCAAAGTCATGTTCTCTGATGAAAGTAAATTTTGCATTTCCTTTGGAAATCAAGGTCCCAGAATCTGGAGGAAAAGAAGAGAGGCACTTCATCCACGTTGCTTGAAGTCCAGTGTAAAGTTTCCACAGTCAGTGATGGTTTGGGGTGCCATGTCATCTGCTGCTGTTGGTCCATTGGGTTTTCTGAGGTCCCGGGTCAACGCAGCCACATACCAGGAAGTTTAAGAGCACTTCATGCTTCCTGCTGCTGACCAACCTTTTGGAGATGCAGATTTCATTTTCCAACAGGACTTGGCACCTGCACACAGTGCCAAAGCTACCAGTACCTGGTTGAAGGACCATGGTATCCCTGTTCTTAATTGGCCAGCAAACTCTCCTGACCTTAACACCATAGAAAATCTATGGGGTATTGTGAAGAAGAAGACGCAATACACCAGACCCATCAATTCAGAAGAGCTAAAAGCCACTATTAGAGCAACCTGGGCAATCATAACACCTGAGCAGTGCCACAGACTGATCGACTCCATGCCACGCCGCATTGCTGCAGTAATACAGCCCAAAGGAGCCCCAACTAAATACTGAGTGCTGTACATGCTCATACTTTTCATGTTCATACTTTTCAGTTGGCCAACATTTCTATAAATCCTTTGTTTTTATTGGTCTTCAGTAATATTCTAATTTTCTGATATGCTGAATTTGAGATTTTCATTTGTTGTCATTTGTAATCATCAAAATTAAACAAAATAAACATTTGAAATATATGAGTTTGTATGTAATGTATGAATATAATATACAAGTTTCACTTTTTAAATGGAATTACTGAAATAAATCTACTTTTTCATGATATTCTAATTTTATGACCAGCACCTGTATGAACAGTAGCGCTTCTTGTTTTTATTTCCTCCGTCTTATTCCGCCGAGGCACGCTGTCCCATCGCGGTGACGTCATCACGCTGCGTTCGCACGCATAGCAGGCTATGGCGCTTCCTGACTGGATGGTGACATCGCTGGTCGCTGCATCCTTCTTCTGCTTCTCTTGCTTCTTTTTTCGGAACAGACGAACCACGTCGGAGTTTTGCAGGCAGCTCCTGAAGAGAATCATGGCCCGAACAGAGAAGCCGCTGTTCCGAATCGCGTCAGTACAAACTCAAGTTATTACCAGTTTTGCTGTCTGCGTAGCTTAGCGACCTGGGTTGTTTTGATTTCCGTTGGTAGCAAGATGCTGATGAATTGACTGCTTATTAAAGTTAGTTTAATATCTTGTTTATCTTTGAGCGTGTTTGTTTGTTGTTGGGTTTTTTTTTTCCCCAGGTATACACTCTACACAAGGACCAAACTGGGTTATATATACTACAAGAGGCAAGTGAAGAAAGCCAGGGAGAATTATCCTGCTGGGCATTCCACAACTCATCCTATGGAGATCAACGGTACCGATGCACATTCAGGGATTATTCACTCTTTCCCAGCATTGCAAACCTTAACTGCAGCATATTTTATATGATAGACTGACATGAAATGAAAGGAATTATTTCCCTAGCATAAATCTGACAACAAGTGTGACTGAAGTCACTCTGTTTTTCTATGATAGTCTCACAAAGGGGTGTTTCTTTACACCCTTGTCCCTTAGTGGGGTCAGGAGGGTTGCTGGTTCCTCTCCAGCTGACGTTCAGGGCGAGAGGCGGGGTTCACCCGGGACAGGTCACCCGTCTGTCACAGGGCAGCACAGAGACACACAACCATGCACACACACTCACACACCTAGGGGGTAATTTGGAGAGGCCAATTAACCTGACAGTCCTGTTTTTGGACTGTGGGAGGAAACTGGAGTACCCAGAGAAAACCCACCATGCACAGGGAGAACAATGCAAACTCCATGCAGAAAGACCGGGGGCTGGGAATCGAACCCAGAACCTTCTTGCTGCAAGGCAACAGCTCTACCAACTGTGCCACTGTGCCCAAGGATTTTCTAGTAGATATCAAATCGTAATAAATTTTTAAAGGTTCTGAAGAAAAAAGCAGCTCTAATCGAGTTTTGTTTAGCTTGACTGTGGGACTTAAATAGCCACATTGTAAAGGTTGCAGAGGTCCCTGTGCTAAATGTTACACATAACTGCACATGACCATGAACATAAATGGTGGCAGCATCATGCTGTGATGCTTTAAAAAAAAAGGTTAACCTTCCAGCAGAACAACAAACCTAAACATACAGCCTGAGGAACAAACAAAATGTCTCATTATTATTTTTCTCTTCAGAATTATGGTGTAAATGTTTGTGTTTACAAGTTGTAAAAAGGTTCATCTGGTATAAACTCTTCTGTAAGCTTCAGCAGGAAAGTCATCTTATTTTCCACATATTTATAGATTCTGTTTGTATTCTGATCTGTCCTCTTCCTGTCCGTCCACAGGTATAAAAATAATTCCCATCTCAGTTCTGTCTGACAACTACAGCTACCTTATTATTGACACAGCCTCCAGTGTTGCAGTTGCTGTAGACCCTGCAGACCCTCAAACAGTTCAGGTGAGCACACCAACTGTCGTTTCTTGTTAACGCAGAAGTGTTTTGACACCTGCAGCTGCATTCTCGACAAATGTGGGAAGTGTACTTTGTCAGGTTCCTGGTGTAAAATCTCCAGTGATGAAATGCTAAAGTAAAAGCATTTGATATTAGTTCGTTCTCCCAGCTTACATGTAAATGGCACACTTTGTTGATGATGTTTCGTTATTACCTTTCAGACAGTGCTTGAAGAAGAGGGAGTAATTTTAGAAGCTATATTATGTACCCACAAGCACTGGTGAGTATCTGGTCATTTTGGCAAGCATACTTTTAAGTATATATATATTTGAAGCCTATTTTCAGCAACAAAATAATTCTAGATGAAATAACTGTTTTCGGATGTGGCTGTTTCCCAAAGGCCTTTATCTTCTCTTGTGTTTTCAGGGACCACAGTGGGGGCAACAAAGGTCTGAAAAGGCTTCACAGCGCCTGTCATGTGTACGGAAGCGCAGCTGATAACATTCCTGGCCTGACACAGTAAGTCCCAGCCTGCATGGGCAGCAGCACACTCACTTTCAAAGTTTGCCTTTTACTGTAATGAGTCGTGTCTTGTTCCCTCCGTCGGCAGCAGCTGACTTCACAGTAAATTATCACGCAGCGGAAAACTGTTCTCCTTTGTCTACCGGGGGTTGATTTTAAATCGTAGTCATCGACAGGATTGACTTCCTGTTTTCTTTTTCTGGCTTTTACTTTTTTTCTAATTACGTTAATGGCGATCAGCATTAGTTTGGTGGACATCAGTTTGATTTATGTGCATTTTTCCCAGCCCACTCTCACACAGAGACACAGTCAATGTGGGCCGGCTGCACTTTAAGGCCCTGTTCACTCCTGGACACACCGTGGGCCACATGATCTACCTCCTGGACGGTTCCCCCTCCAGCCTCTTCTCTGGGGATCTGGTGTTCCTCTCAGGATGTGGTCAGTTGCACATCTTTTTTCAATAAATGCTTTGGTTGGTTTCTGCTTAAAGAAGCTCAAAGCCTTAACATTTATTTTTTCCATCATCTTTTATTATCGTTTATTTCAGTGGCACATTGGTTTGAGTTCAAGTTCCTTTGCAGTTGTTCTAACAAATGTTTTGAATAAATGGCTGTCTGAAAAGTAAAAAAGTTAATTATTTTCTAAACCTGCTTAAGTAAAGATGAGTATGAAAACACATAGTTTTTCCAGACTTCACTTCCTATCCCATTGCATAAATGTTGTTTTCCTTCAATTCTTTCCTCCCTTATGTCCTTGCTTCCTTTCCTTCTTTACTTCCTTGTGGTCCTTTTTTCCGCTTATTTTTCCTTTTTTCTTAATTTACTTGTCTCCTTCCTCAGATCCTTCCTACCTTCCTCAAGTCCTTGGGTTCCTCAATCCTTTCTTTACTTGCTTCTTCCTTACTGTGTTTCTTTTTTCTGTTTTTCTTTTCTTTGCATAAATTAATGTAAAGTTTTGAAAAACTCTGGCAAGCCAACAATTCCTTTTAAATTTATGCTTAAATTACATCAGAGGGTCTTAAAACTTTTAATTTGTAACCCATGGCATGCCATTCCCCTGGGGCACAAATATCACATTTCTGTTAGACACTTTCAGAAATGGAAAAGACACAATTTAGTCTTTATAAGTCAGAAGTCGGCTACAAAAAGTAGCTTCTTGTCTAAACTTGTTTATATCCAGAGTCGGAGCAATAATTAAAACCTTTAAAACGAGTGGAACTGTGACCAACAGGCTCCAGTGGTCCCACTTTTATCCTGCTCTCACACACAGTGAGCTTGATGGGAATGGAGATAAAGTGAACCTCTAAAGCTCACTGCTGGAAAACTGCAGCAAACAGAGACTTCTTGGGATCTCCAAATCCTTAAAACATCCGTTAGATGCTTTCTGTATACCAACCGGTTTCCTGTACAAATGTTAACGACACTGAGACTTTGACTAGACCATGAACCTTGAGCAAACGATGCCAAGACGGATCTTTTCAGCATCAAACATTCCAGATTGTTGGTCAATGCCATATTTATATATAAAGTCTTCATTAGCATGAAGTTATAAGGAAACTTTTAAACTATCATTTATCTGGGGAAAAAGCTTTTTTTTTTCACCTGCACACTCTTTGTTAGTTTTCTTTTTGCCTTTGGGTGATACTCGTCATTATTTCCTCAGCTTGTATTGAACAAGTTAGGACATGGGTCAAAGGAATAAAACAGGGGAGATTGTGCAATGCTGGAAAACATCAATTTCACAACAACTCGGGTCAACCGGAAACTGTTGAAATAAAAGTGAAAAAATGCAAATGGCAGGCTTTGATTCTGTATTTCTAAATACTTTACTGTCGTTTTTGAATGGTGCCACTTGCTCTACCTGTTAGGTTGTTACTGTCTTTTTCAAGTTGTCCTAATCATTTGCACATTTCTTTGAACTGTACTGTATTTTTTTCTTATGGTGTTGTAAAACCATTTGCTTTTGTTAATTTTCCCTCTACGGGACAATAAAGGATATTCCTAATATTGTTTTTGATAAATACTCTGCATGGATTTCCTCTAACATGATGATTTGAACTTGATGTTTCCAGGGAGGATGTTTGAGGGCAGTGCCACTACAATGCTCTCCTCTCTGGACACAGTCGGTTCCTTAAGTGATGATACTTTACTGTGGCCTGGTATGTAAACTGCTTCAACTGTCAGACAGAAAAGCCTTTTTTTTTTTTTCAAACTTCAGATTGTAAACTATAGAAACAAGAGTTCCTGCAAAGTCATAAACTGTTTGGAAATGTCTTGAATTTGATTTCAGCTTTTCCCAGGTCTGGATAAATATTTAGAAATATATTTGTTTCCACACTTTATTTCCTTTTATGGCCTTCTTTTGTTTTCTTCCTTTTTTACCCTTCCTTGTCTCTTGTTCTGTTTGCTTTTTTTGCCTTTCTTTTCTTCTTTTTCCTTCTTTTCTTCTCATGTCCTTCCTTGTGTTCTTCCTACCTTCTTTTCTTGTCTTTGTTTTTTCTTTGTTTCCTTCTGTCCGTCCTTGAAATTTCATAAAGAGTTGAGAAGTCTAGAAAAGTGTTGAGTTCTTGGCTGAAAACGATCAGATTAAAGTTACACTGTTTAGTTAATCCATTCATTTCCCTCATTCAGAATTCAGAAAGGGACTCAGTTTGTCCTGTTTTTAACAGTAAACCATTTACAGTATGCTATGATAAAAGTAAGTTTATTTTTAGTCGAGTCATGTTACGACTGCTGCTGTTACCATGGTAACAGCCATTTCTTAGGTTTAGGACTTCCTTAACAATGATGTTTCATAACCACATGTTAAATGTGGTTTTCCTGTCCCTTGAACTGCGACAGGAAAAAAAGTGAAACACAACAAATCCAAAAGCTGGAAATAGTTCTTCACAGCTCTGTAAACGTCTAGCTCCTGATTGTTTGCTTTGCGTTTCCTCCTCTTACTGGCCAGCATCAATCCCCTGGCGGCTAAAAGCTTTTAAGTCTTGTTTATATGCGATGTAAGTTGTTTTGTTTTTCGCGTGTCCTCTGACAACCCCGCAGGCCATGAGTATGCAGAGGACAACCTGCTGTTTGCTGCTGAGGTCGAGCCAAGCAACGCCGCCAGAGAGAGCAAATATCAGTGGGTGCTGCAGCAGCGAGGCCAGAAGCTTTGTTCGGTGAGAATGATATTTGTGCCATTGTTATGCTCCTCAAGCCCGCCTTCCCAGAAAGGACTCGCGTTGTCCTGCGTCCGGGAAACAAGGCTTATACAGTTTACATGCTGTCAGAGCCTGGTCTGCACACTCCTGCAGCCCTCCTCCCCTAACCGTCCAGGCTTACTGTCGAGCTTCATCTGTGATGCACTCTGCAGCCGGGCAAACGCTCTCAGTTCAGGGCTTACCTGGAATTTAGATTGCTTTTTACCTCTTATCAATACAACATGACTGCAGAGGCTGTTCCATTAATTTTTACCTCCCGGAGTTTTGTCAACCTCCATTTCCAGAATACAGCACGTTGGGAAAGTGTTTGTACCTCCTGAACCTTTGGGTATTTGATCACCTGCATTTCATATTGCTTCATTTTTCTTTAATGTGGGACAGGGTGGATGAAAACAACTCAGCCAATCAGACGCAGATCAGGAAATTGACTCAAAAAGGAAACACCTGTGAGGAGCGTCACCAGTATAAATCCAATCAGCAACTGGATTTTATTGCAAGAAAATCTGTTGTGAAAGAATATTCTATTATTTGAGTACTCTATTGATTATTGTTACGATTAATTGAGTAATCGGGAAAAAAATCTCTCTCTCTTTTTCTCTCTCTTTCTGGGAGGAGACATGCTGTCGTACTCCAAGCATCGCACCAGTCGATTTAAGAATGCTTCTGGTCCCCTTAAAAAAACCAACAAAAACCCATAAAATTTGACATTATCCAGTTAGCACTTAGCAACCGCTCATAGGTGGAAGTGAGAGCGCTGCCCGACACAAACGATGATCCGGCCGGAACGCAGAGTGCGACATAATGAAACATAATTTAACCAAGCTTTGAGCCAGATCATTTAATAATCGAGGTACTCGAATCGTTGAAGGAATCGTTCCTGCCTTTAGAACAGAGTAAAATGCCACATGCCACAGTTTTCATGTTTCTATGTAGAAAACAATCCGTTTTGTTGTGCACTACTTTGCGTTATAAAATAAGAGCTCAATATATATTTTTTTAGCTTTTGGTTGTAATATTACAGAAATTTATCAAAAATATAAAGCTGTATGAATACTTTTACGAGGCAGCGCATAGAAAGATTTTCTGTATCATATTTTCAGCACAGTGGGCAGTTGTCACTGGAGAAAAGTGTGAACACATTTAATTAGGTGTGACATTGTGTGAAAGCTAATTGGCCCATTATTTTCCTGTTCATGAAATAAAATCCCTACTATTTTACAGCTGCTTCCTGGCATCAGAGGACAATGTTCACTCATTTCTAATCCCAAAGCAGAGCAGCTTTATGGCAACGTACTCCGTTCCAGGTGTTACTGGCTCCTGATTCGGGAATTTCTTTTGGAAAAGAAAGTCGCATCTGACTTCAGACAGGCGTTTTGGCTTTTCATGGAAGGGAAAGGCCAGGTGTTACTAATAAGATTAGCATAGACTCCAGTGTCTCCATGTGTCCTCTAAGCCATGGCAGAGTGATGGTGAACCAGTACGAACAGCGCCAGGACTCTGAAGCAGCCTAATGAGATTCAGGCTCTGCTCATGTTTTCTGTTTGTGGTTGATTTTCATGTAGTCGCATGTCCGCCATGTAAAACGTATTCATAGCTTTTCTCACTTTAAAACTGCAAACTTAAATGTGTTTTTTGAGGGATTTTATGGGACAGACAAACACAAAGTTGAGCATAGATGAGCCATAAGTTTCCATACATAGAGAAAATAAACATTTTATATTGGACAACTGTTTTTATTTTTGCGGGACTCTGAAAGCCATAAGTTTCCATACATAGAGAAAATAAACATTTTATATTGGACAACCGTTTTTATTTTTGCGGGACTCTGAAATCGCTGCACGGCTTGGACCATTTCGTGGTTGATCTGCAACATTTGAGATTTCTGAAACTTGCAAATAAGTTTTGCCACAGTGTCGTGTGTGACACTTGCTCCATGTTTTCTGTTAAAGTTTGTGCAACCATGCGACAGCTTCCCGATCCAGCCATCAGTATAATTTCAATTCTTTGCTCTTTTGTCAAACGCATCTTCTTGGGTATCTGAAATATAAAATACATTTTACATTCTCCTATGTATGGAAACTTAAGGCCCACCCTGTACATGTCTTTTAAAGATTTGCATACTTCAGGTTCTCCAGCATCAAGTAAATTTTGGAACACAATTTTCACTTCCATTGCATCAAATATTTTGATTTGTGTCTACCTCTAGAGATCCTATTATTGACCCATTACTAAGTTTTATTCATCAAACCCTTTGACCAGCTTCTTTGACACATTCCTCCACATATTTGCTAAATTGCATTGGATTTAGTTAAGGGGCACCAAAGGATGCTAGATGCACAAATTTTGGCTCTGCCTTTACAAAATCCTTATCGATACTTTGACTAGGAGGTACAGTAACGCTGAATGAATTCTGGTAAATAATGATAATTCAGAAATATTTTAAATACCCTGGATACATGTTCATCAGCTACATATTTAAGTCACTTCGGTGTCCAAACATTTCAGCTGCAAAAACCTATGAATACACAAAGCAGTATTCGAACTGGGTCAGACATCCACAAATGTAAATCTGAGCTGATTTTCAGCTGCAGAAATCCTTTGCTGCACACATTTCCTTTCTGCCAAAAAGAGAACAAAATGATTGGTGCTTTCTGAGATGGGATTGTTTTTGTCATGCACTTTATTGTCAGAGCCCCTCCACCATCGGGGAGGAGAAGCAGTACAACCCTTTCCTGCGCAGCCACTCTGCAGAGCTCCATCAGGCTCTGGACATCCAGCAGTTCCTGGACGAAGACTGGACCCAGTTCAGGGCGCGGGTCTTAGAGGAGCTGCGGAAACGGAAAGACCTCTTCAACAAGAGGTAGTAAAGCAGAGGACGTAATGGACAAACCAGCATTTCGAAACTTTATGAATGGGCATTGGGACGTTTTGAGCTGAATCTGTGACCAACAGGAAGTTTATCTTTATTATTTAATCGTAACATGGTAGTCCTACTTTCTCTCTCCAGGATTGTAGTTTAATAATAAATTTGTTCCTGTTTAGAGAATTGCACGTTCATCTTATAGTGTCATAACAATACGCGTATTCTAGACCTTCAGGAATAATTCTTTGTCATTTTACAAGTAGGTACAGTCGGGTTTCTGTTATGGGTGCTTTAAGTAGTTTAGCTTTCTGAATTGTTAAATTGTTAAAACTCTGACTTTTTGCTAATAATAATAATATGATTCACAAGTTTCTGTTACAGACCTTGTTCAGCAGTCCAGCTAAAGAGCAGTTTGTTTCTCTGACTGTTAACATTTTGGGAATAAATGTGTGGTTTTTTATGTAAACTTCAAAGGTAATGATGAATTTAATTTACCAAATCCAATGATAGGGGTTTTTTTTGTTGTTGGTATTTTTCCTTTGTATAGTGACATTCTGGATTTTTCTACAGCTTGATTTGAGCCAAATGGAAAACCACTATTTCTTTGGAAAAAGTTTTTTGTGTGTGCTCATCAGTGAATGTTTTCTTTTTGCTTTTCAGCTGTGTTCACATTGGAAGCTTGTTTTTTTTTCTTCTTTTTTTTTAGAAGGGGATGTATTAAATATTTACAAGTTGTCAGTGTTTTATCTGCAGGAGATGGGAATCAGAAATCTCCCAGTTTAGAGAAGCACATGGAAACTGTGACAAATGGGATAAACTATAAGCTGGACGAGACACGAGAGGCGACGGGGTTAAAAGAGCTGCAGTTTCCAGGTTTGTATATATTTTTGCCAGGGGTGGCAATAAATGCGGAGCATGTGGTAGCATGTGCTCAGTTCTTCAGAAACTTTCTGGTGATTTCACTTTTAAACACTTGAGTCCTCGTGTTGGATCTTGACTTGCATACTACACAAATTCCCCACCTTCATCGTCTGCTCTCCCGTTACTCTGATCACTGTTAACTGCAGGTAAAACACTGAAATACTTTTCCTCTTCTCACAATAAACAGAAGTAATATTTTAGATCTTAAAATGCTTCACTTTATGAATGTGAACAAAAATATGTGAAGGTATTGTGATCTAAATCCTGTCACCCCACTGACCTGTTATTGAAGGGAACGTTTTGTACAGCAGCATGTAGAACTGAGACTGCATTTAATATGAAGACTGGTGTTAAAACAAACATACAAATATATTTATTTCAAGGCGAGTTAAAAACAAAAACTTTATCGTGATCAGTGTTTCTCTTTGAAAGATGAATCTTCACTGTATCGACTGAAGAAATGTTTTACCAGTTTAAAACTGTAGATACCAAACTTATTTATATTAAAAAATAAGGGTGAAATTGTAAATATTTCGGTACTGAACCACTGTGGTACAGATTTAATTTGTATAAAACAAATATATTGACCACTTAAACAGAAGAGGTTGGACATAAGCTTTTATCGCTTTCAGGTTGATTAAGCTACGACCTAAAGCACTCCACACCAAACCAGTGCAGGAATGACTGATAAAAATGATGCACAAGTTAAAGACTAGGTTTTTTGATTTTAATGAACAGTTTACAGAATTAGTTTGCAGTGATACAACAATAGTGGATAAGGAAAGAAATGTCCTGAGAGTAAGTTCATAAGTATTTTGTGTTGGTGTTTGGCTTCTTTTCCACTAAGGAACCAGCTGACATAAACACCTCTGTTGATGGCTCTTGAACAGCGCCATCTGCTGTAACACCACTTGAATAACTGTTGCCATTGAATTGTTGAGTTATGCTGTACTTTTGCATTAGACAATATTCATTTCTGTACTGAATGTTAATTTGTATGATTTTGAGGCCAAATAAGTCGAAACAAACATTTTTTAATGTTATTTTTTATTTAATTTTTTTCATATTAAAGTGACTGTCTGCTACTTTGGGGACCTATCACTGCTTGGGCTGATTTTATATTTCTGCCTTTTTTTGTGAGGGTTATTTTATGTTTAAAGTGAGTCGAAGAAAAACCGCTGCATTTTCTTTAAAAAGAAATGTAACTGTTGTCTGTTATCTGATCCCAACTCAAACAGAAACACAGTTATGTACATATCTTTGGCTTTCATGACCACTGCACCCTAAATATGAAACACCTTAAGGGGATAAATTATGCTGAGACAAGAGCTGACATCCTAGGTTTACTTAGGAGCAACCTCCCTGTTGGCACAAAAGTGTGAAACTATCAATTATGTGAGAAATGTTCAATAAATATTATTTTATTGCTTCTTTCTGTTTGTCTGTATTTTATTTTTTTTTATCTCCGTTAGTTTTCTGGTTCTCCAATTAGATATATTTGTCAATTATAAGATGCTCATTATGATTTATTGGTTTGAAAATAAATTGACTTTGTCATTTTATCCTTCATGTACAATACAAGAAATGCTGAAATTAATACTGAGCCTGTAGAAACAGCAGTGTATATATAAAAGTATCTCTTACCAGTGGCAGTTCTATGTCAATAATTCATGAACAAAGATCAAATACAAACTTTTCTCAATGTCCTCAATTATGTGTCAATGCTCAAAGAATTTAATGTTTTAGCTGTGCATTGTAGTTATGGACCACCTGAGTACGCCACATAATATTTTTATGGTTCATGAACCAATAATGACCTCAAAACATATGAAAAACAAAAGGGCAATGCATCGTCCTATTCACTGAACAGTAATCATCACATTTCAATTAAACAAAATACTAAAATGTTCATCTGATCAACCAGAAACACAGTTATGTACATATCTTTGGCTTTAATGACCAATCCCAGAAAACTGTAAAACAGCTGAAACACTGGGTGTCTTTAAAAATCAACTTAAACCCCACCTGATTAGAGTTGCTTATGGCTAAATTAGGATTAGAGTGTGGGTCCCAGAGTCCCAGTTGAGGCGTTTCAACTAAAAACCTAAGTGAGAGTACCCTTGTTAAATGACATCTTAACTAAAACTCGGAGGTGTGAGTACCCTTGTTAAATGACATCTTAACTAAAACTCTGAGGTATGAGTATCCGTGTCCCAGTTAAACGATGTTTAACTAAAGTCCTAAAAGGGGTGCAGGTTTTAATGTTATCTTTTTTTTAATCTTCAAAATCTCTCTCTTTGTCACTGTTTATTAATGTTTTTGTCTTTACTTTTTATCTATTTATTCTCACTGTTTACGTTTTAATAATTTAAAGCCCCCAGGAAAATGTCCCAGTTAAATGATGTTTAACTAAAGTCCTACGGGGTTTAGAGTCCCAGTTGATGGCGTTTCAACTAAAAACCTAGAGGTTGGAGTCCTTGTCAAACGGTGTTTGTGACTAAAGTCCCAGAGGGTTACAGTCCCAGTTAAATGACATTTAACTGAAGTCCTAAAATGGGTTTTAATGTTTTTATATTTCTTTTTTATCATTTTCAAAATCTTTTTCTCTTTCTCGCTGTTTATTCACTGTCACATGCTGTTTTTATTTTAATTATGCAAAGCACTTTGAAATGCCTTGTCGCTGAAATGTGCTATACAAATAAAATTTGATTGATTTGATTGATTAAAATAAATACTTCAGTTAAAGATTATAGAGGAACTATTAATTAAACTAACATATGCAATTCCGTTTTAATCAAAATGAAATTTAGATTATGCAGATGTAGTTGTAGTTTTAGTTTACCCCTACAAAATATAAAGATGTTCTTTAAAGAGGAAATAAATGTTAAAAATATTTTGGGTGAGTTTATCAGTCTCTCAGAATTGAAAGGAAATGGGTTGGTGGCTTCGTTTTTACTCGAATCCCTTCATTAATCTGACAGGTAAAAAGAAATATGTTTAGACAAAACTTTGATGTGACCTCTTTCAGAACCAAAATCACCAAAGTAACTGTCTGCCTGTTATTAGTCTTCAATAACAGGCAGAACCACTGGAACTGAATGTTAAGAACTTAGTATTTATTCACAGTTTGTGTCTAGATTAAAACTGTCCAAAACTGTAGCAACCTATAAAAAACATTGTTTAGAAGTGCTATGAAAGAAAACAATCTGTTAGGCGGAGAAGCAGGCGAATAAAATAAATAAACCTTTAAACTTTAGACAGTTTGAAAGTGCGTCACATTCCTCTGCCTCTCCTGCAACGGATGCCTACACCAGAGCACCTTCACCTCTTGGTGACTGGAATGTTATTGCATTTTGTTTGATGAAAACTCACACCTTATTTGCATATGTTTGAGTTCTGAACACCACCACTCAGGAGACTGTTTTACTTCAGGTTATGTTTTAATGAGGAGGAATGCAAGCAGACTCCTCCATTAGAGATGACTGCACACTATTTGCTATCTTTGAGTCTTTCAAACTGACAGCTGAGTTATTTTTTCTTTCTGTAATAACTCTTAAATAACAACTTAACCTAGTTTGTGTTGGTGCCAAAGATACTCTGAGAAACAAGACACTGAAGTGAAGATTCAGGTGACGGAGCGTTGTCATGAAATGTTACGCCGAAATCTGGGATCATGTACTCACATTTTGTATTGCTGCCAGGTTGTATGTCTCATTTATGGGAGTCTGGTTACACTGAACATAATCACGTCACAACAACATAGCTTTTGTTTTGCTTTGGTTTTTTTTCTATTAAAAGTGCTTACGAAAGTGTGAATACCTTAAATTTTTTTGGCTTGAATCGATTTAAAAGCTTGGTTTTTAATGTAGTGGTTGATGTGCATATCTTAATGTTTTCTGCCTTTTTGTGTTTCAAGGTAATGAAAAGCAACAAAGCTGACCAAAATGTTGGACTATCAGAATCACATGGAAGCCCATTTCCGTCATGAAAGAAAAAATAAAAGACCAACAGAAAGTCATAGTTTTGACTTTCTCATAATTGTGACTTTGAAAGTTGAAATTATGACTTTGAATCTCACAATTATGACTTTGAAAGTCAAATTTATGACTTCCTGTTGGTCTTTTATTTTTTCCTTTATGGCAGAAATGGGCTTCCATAGGAATCAGTATTACTTAGCTGGAAAATTAGAAAAATTTCCCTTGCACCTTGTGAAAAATATCTAAAAAAACACAACTACAATCACTATGTGCTATGCTGAATAATATGAGTTAATACAACATTTAATTTCGCTTTGGGATTAATAAAGTATTTCCCAGTGAATTGAATTGAAATAAAATGAAATTCAGACAGAAAACTATAAAACAACTATCAAAGATCAGGCTAACATATCAAAGTAATCACACTCAAAACACATTTCATTTAACTAATTAATAGAATTATGAATTAAAATTCATCCATTTATTGGTCTTTAGGCATTCTGAATATCTTTCCAGAATTCATCATTAAGTGTGACATCAGGGGACTTAAATGTCACCTTTTGTGTGACTCTCTTTAAAAATCTTTCCGTTAAATCAAGTAATTTAGTACCAATAATTTTGCGAAACGCTTTTACTGTTTGTGTGACCGGTGGATTTCTGCGTTGTGTGTTGTGCAGTGATCAGACAAACCACAAGACATCAAGTCTGGGTTTGGAGGGGGTCTCCGTTTATTCAATCTGTCAATCGGAAGATATTAGCATTAGCACTTAGCATGTGCTCCAGTTCTCCAACCCAAGCTATACAAAATAATAGTTAGCATGCATCAAATGATGATATAAAGGTGTAATAGCAACTCAAATGAAAATATCCAAACACTTGTTATTAATACAGAAGGAAAAATAAACATTTGAACAATATAAATGAAAGGATTACAATAGATTATACGTAAAACTTGCCTCTTCCCAGTGGAACGAATAAGAAAAGGAAAGAGGAAATTAATAACTTAATATTTATAGAAGTTCTGGAGGACCCTGAACAATAGAAGAAGAAAATAAGGCGGAGTTGGAGGACCAAACCCCTTATAGTAGACCAGAGGAACACAGCAACAGTCAAGCAGAGGCAGACAAATACATTAAAGAACACATTTTGTGGAAATATATACAACTATTAATATAGACCCAGTTACATTTGCTTCATCCTTTTTCTAAAGTATGAACTTTACTTTCTAAAATTTTTGGTTTTGATGAAATTTAGTTTGAAGTACTGATACACCACATATTATATAATTATCACTGTGTCATCTGCAAACTTCAAAATATGGCATCTTGTTCAAAATGTTGGAATATGTTTAATAAATACAACAAAATTAAATGATAAAAATAAATAAAACTATAAAACACTAGAGCACAAAGAAGCTGACTGGACTTAAACTGAAGTCAAACTAAAATCCAAAAGAAAAAGTGAGTTTCAGGTGGTAATTTTAAAAAAATCTATTAGTTCTGCAGAGTGAATGCTGAATGGCAAGAAACACACCAGACATGCCAGGATTGAAAATGTGGGGACATTTTCAGCAAGTTTAGGTTGTAAAACAACATCCCAACCTTAAAGCATTTCTCTGAGCATTTTCTCTAAATGGAAACAGTAAATAACATTTGCCAGCCTGTGAAGACTTTGTCTTTCACCTAACCAACAGGCAAGGAGAGCATTAATAGAGAAATAGTAGGAGCTGCAGACATCCACAATTCAGATGAGAGAAGCTGTTAATAGGACAGTTGAGCAAGCCACAAATCTGGCCTTAAAGAAAGGCACCAACAATTTCTACAGTCAAGGTTCAATCATATTTAGGTTGTATGTTTGGTTTTGCTGTGTAAAATAATATTACATGTTGATTTTTTTTTATGATTTGTATTCATTTCTGCATGTTTTGCAACAAAATACCAAGAAATAAATGATTCCATCATTCTTGATCTTTGAGATTTCCCAACGGTCTGCTTTATATACAAACATTTAAAGTAACAACCGTTCAAATTATTATTATTTTTGCTTTGTTTTACAAAATCTTAAGATATTTTTAAGATTTCAAGTTTAACTGAACGGCGCCTCTTAAAATCCCGTCCTGTCACCTACTCCGCTCCGCGTTTTCACGGTAATCTCGTAACGTCACAAGCAGTACGTGGATGCGGAAGTGAGCAGCCAGCTGCTACGGGTTGACGTCAGGCAGGTGTTCTGGCACAATACAGCTCCTCAGTCAATATGCTGAAGGCGGTCATTTTAATCGGAGGTCCCCAAAAAGGTGAGAGCCCACCTGCGTCCTGCCCGGTCTCCATAGTCGGTGGTCTTGGTGTTTTTGAAGGGAAGCTAACGCTGCTAATGCTAACAAACTGGCTGAGCTTGTTTACGTGACTGACGTGGCTTAATCCGAAGAAGACGCAAATCAAGACATGTTTTAAAAATGTCTAATGTCCACACGTCTATGTTCTCAAACTATTTAAAGCTGGAAGGAGAAACTCCTTTTGAAGTTATACTTGCACAGGAGTTATTTTTGCCATTATAATAGAATAAATATATCCTATATTCTCCCACAGTGGGGAAATTTCTGTGCAACAGCAGAAATATGTCAGGCAATGTATATTCACTCAGAAACAGAAATGTATAAAAGCTGAATAAAGAATAAAAGGGCAACATTTCAACATAAATACTGTGTAGTTATAAAAAGAAATGCACAGCTGATTATGTGGCATCGTTCTGGATCAGCTGCAGATGTCAGATTGACATTTTAGGCAGACTGGTGAAGACACTATTGCAGTGATCAATGTGAATAAAGATAAACACCTGGGTGACCTTTTCAAAATCATGTTGGGACCTTTAATCCTGGAGATGTTCCTCAGGTGATGGAAGGCCAACTTTGTAACTGTCTTTGTGTCTCTAAATGTTCGGGTCTGACTCCATCAGTACAACCGAATCTGTGTACTCGCAAACTCCATATCTATATTTATGCTGACTTTATATTGCTCCTCTTTAGGTCCAAAAGTAGCGACTTCAGTTTCATCTGAAAACAGTCACTTTTTTACACACTGACTTTTTCCCCCCCTTTCTTTCTCTGCTGGTAAGTCTTCAAATGGTGACATCGTAAAGTAGAGCTTGGTATCATCTGTGTATTTATGGTGGCTGTTCTTGCTGCTTACTGTAATTTGAGAAAGTGGGAGCATGTAAATATTAAATAAGAGAGACGCCAAGATGGAACCTTGGTGTTCCCCTGGTGGGATTTATTTGGGCTCAGATGAAAAGTTACCTGTTGTCACAAATAAGTATCTGTTCTTTAGGTAAGACTCAAATCGGTCCAGTGTTGTATCAGATAACGATCTATTAAAATGTGTTGTTAAATGTAATCTGGTACTTTTTTTTTGTTTGTTTTTCAGGGACAAGATTCAGACCATTGTCTTTTGAAGTTCCCAAACCGTTGTTCCCAGTGGCTGGTGTCCCCATGCTTCAGCATCACATTGAGGCGTGTGTCAAAGTGAGTGCCTGTCTCATCAGTCCCAGGTTGTGTATAGATGTACAGTTTCATCTCGATAAGCTAGAATTAGTGAATTCTCTCAATTTTGAGAGCCTGATAAATTGCGTATATGTGCACTGCAATGCAACATGAAATTATATTCTTTTGGCACTGACCAGTAATACACCAACTACTACTAATAGTGAAATAATTATTTCTAAATATTGTAGATAATGGTGATAGCTTAATGGTGCATTTATTCATCTGTTAAATTATCTGTGCATTTTTACTCTCTGACTTTAATTGGTTTTAGTCTTTTAATTATTTAGGTTTTAATTTGTTCTTTTTGGGTCCTGTATCCTCAGAAAGAATATTGTTTAAAACTTGTACATTGTTACATAACTTTACAAAGTGATGCAAAAACTGACTCCATCTTTCCTTTTCTGACCCAACTCCACTTTGTCAATGAGGTTTGTTGAGCCTTAAAATGATCCATCTTTTTATTTTATTCTACAGTTATTTAAATTGAGTCACAGACAAATTATTATATCTTTGAATTTAAACCTTTCTTTACCAATTGAGCATGTTTTTAGGAAACCAGCTTCATCCATAATTATCTGGATGTTTCTTTTGACAGCCTTTGTTTTCTTTCAAATCATTTTTTAGGTACCAAACCTGAAGGAGATTTTGCTCATCGGCTTTTATCAGCCAAATGAAGAACTGAACCGATTCCTGTTTAATGCGCAGCAGGAGTTCAAAATGTCCATCAGGTGAACAAGAGAGATTTTGTTTTCGTCATTAGAGAAATGGAGAAAAAACCAGGGGTGATATTTTTCTTTAAAACATACTTATTATATTTTGTCATTTAAATCTATGGGAAAGGAGGAACTTTACAGCTCTAAAGCACCAACATCGCCAAACAATCACAGCTATCTCTTTGTTCTCCACTCTGCTCTGCAGGTATTTACAGGAGTTTGCAGCCCTGGGCACTGGAGGGGGCATTTATCACTTCAGAGATCAGATCCTCTCTGGCAGTCCAGAGGCTTTCTTTGTTCTGAATGCTGATGTTTGCTCAGCGTTTCCTCTCACAGAGATGCTCAGCTTCCAGAAAGAGCATGGAGAGACAAACAGTTTTGTTATTCTAGGGACAACGGTGAGATTTTACGATTAGCGGCCGCTGTTGTTGTGCTCACTGTTATTAAAACTTTTCTGTTAGACTATTAATGTGAAAACTTCTCGACTCTCAGGCAAACAGGAAGCAGTCCATGAATTACGGTTGCATCGTGGAGAATGAGGAAACAAATGAGGTATTCGCTGCCCCTTATCTCGTCCACCTGGTCATTCATCAGTGTTTAAACTTTGAGAGACTCTGAAAATGGGACTTTAACATTTTTGGTGTGTTTTTTGTTCAGGTTCTGCATTATGTGGAAAAGCCCAGCACGTTTGTGAGCGATATTATCAACTGTGGCATTTACCTGTTTAACCCAGAGATCTTCCAGCACATCGGCGCCGTCTTTCAGAAGAACCAGCAGGACATGTTGCTGTAAGTTGCAGCACTTTTCTCTTTCATGAGGCTCTGAGGCTGCATGCGAATACCATCATACCATCTTCTCATTTCTTTGATCCTCTTCATTTGTTTACTTTTTTCCATTTCTTCCCTTCCACGCCATGTTTTCTGTGTCCTTATACAATCGTCAGCTATCCGTTCGATGGGTAAGTTGGTATGTTTAGGCTGTGTGCTGTGACTTTAGAACAAGTAGAGTATGTGGCGAGCTTTAATCCACAGAAAGCTGCGCTAACAATGGTTTCTGTGTGAATGCTTGCCTAAAGCATCGTTTTCTAAAGAATGCTCTGTGTTTGTTGTTGAGACTTTTGTTTTTAAGGTGGCCCTTTATTTTTCGTTTAAGTAATTTACTTCAAATCAGAGAAGTGGATATCTAATATATTTTTTTGTTGAAAAGAATCCATGAGTCAAATAGATTTTTTTTTCTAAATAACAAACCATCCTGGATTTGTCTGGATATTCTGTCTCCACCACCTGCTGGTATGTTTGTTTCTTCCTTCAAACGGTTGCCGTCGCAACCCTTTGATATATTCAGTTGGCTTCAGTTGGTCAGAAAAATCCAGTTGTCTGTGATCCTTCAGCTGGAGCAGTTGTAAGGTGTGTGATCCCCCAACAACCTTAATGTGAACACCTATTTTTACCTAAGCCTCCTAAACCGTCTCCTTAGCTTCAGAATCACTGGCAATACCTTGGAAAATGTGATATTTTCCTTCCTTTTTAGGTGTTTAGTCAAGACGAATGACCAAAAATGTCATGTGAACTTCAAAGTGGGACAGAAGATTTTAGTAATCAAGTATTCTATCAATTAATCTATTAATCAGATAAGAGAAGTTGGGGCATTGTACAGATTTTTCATGCAACCACACTGTTTTTGTATGCAAATAAATATTTCAGTTGCTTTTTTAAAAATAAGAAAAGAAAATATTTATGGCTTAAAACACAATAAAACACATTCCTTAGTGAAACTGAACCAGGTGAAGATGAAGCTTTTCCACTTGAGGAGCTTTGGGTGAAACTTACAAAGTTGTTTTTATAATAAATGCAAAACGTAGATATAATTCATACAATTTTGGCTTCATTACTGCTCTGAATAAGAGGTTCTTTCATCAAATGGCCTTTTTTGAGTCTGTATTCTCCTGTTTACAATTGATTACTAAATTAGTTGACGATTAATCGTTTCAGCCCTACTTCAAAGGCTTGAATGAGACGATATGATAAAAGTCAAAGGGTGTGAATACTTTCATGTAGATTCTGGACTTTAGTATTTTTTTTATCATTATTTATCTCTATAATTCATGTAAAATAGCTGACAACCAAGAGAGACAAACTTATACCACATGGTTTAACATGTTTTACTAAATGGTTTAAAGGTATAAAATGGAAACAGGAACTGGCAAAGGGGCAAATTGACCTGGAGTGCATTTGTTTGGTCTAGAATAATATTTACAGTGTTGGAGTCAGAGTAGGTGAAACTTTGTTACTGATCCCGGTTGCTTTTTTTGTTGTTGTTGTTTCACTCTCAACTTTTGAACATTTTACCCTCCTTCATGAAACGCCTGCAGCTGCTTACATATGCTTAGAACCACTCTGCTCTCACAATGCAGAGTGGTTCTATCCTAAATGGAAATGTCCATTTAGGAAATTTTATGTCAATTTAGGAATTAGAAGGAAAAGACAACCCGCACCATGAATAATTCACCTGCTAACATCAATGGACCTTAACTGGAGCTGGTGCTGAATCAGCAAACTTTGGAGCACATCAGAGATTCTTGATAGAAATAAGAAGGCCTTTCCTGCAGTCTCTCAGGATTTGCTCTGCTTCTTCTCACGTCCACCCTTCTCTTAGTAAGTTTTCGATTATGGGTCTGATCCTTTAAAATATTCTTTTTCATCAATATTTAAGACTCTGTTTGATCTTTACGCTCTTACAATGCACCCAGTCGGACACCCTGATTAATATGGAGAACGTAAACTCTTCTTTAAGATTCTTTTTGGGAGGGGCTACCACTGAGTAATTAGCTTTGGTTTCACCACTGAAGCCATCAGAGTCTACATGCCTTTTATGTGTCTCATCTTAATCTGCAGGCTAGATAATATTTTAATCAGAGCTGTGTTTTATTTGTTAAAGTAAAGTGTCTTACAGAAGTATCTGGGTTTCTGGGGACAGCATGTGACATAGATGCAGAGCGGGTGCTCCATGTACGAAGGCTAATATAGCAGGTTTGATTCCTAACGTTGTATCCTTTGCAGCATGATCCTTTTCTCTGATTGTCTGCTTGATTCTCGTCGATAAAGATTTTGCACAAAATCTGATATTGATTTTGCACAAAATCAATATCATGTCATGACGATGTGGGGTCCACATCATAAAAGTAACATTTGCAACACAATTTATATAACAATAGTTTCAAAGCATATTGATTCATAAATGTGCAATTTTACCACTTTGCATGATAAAATAAACAGGACTCTCAAAAACTTTAGCATTTGCTTCACTTAAAACGGGTGAAGAGTTTGCATGTTTTCATTTCTCTAAAAATGGCCGCCTTTTGTCCAGCAGTCGTTTTGCATGGTGAAAGAGTAAAACAACATCTTAAAGCAGGCCTTGTGTCAAAAATGTGTAGTGTGGTTGATTAAAAAACAATATTTCTTAAAAAATAAACAAATAAAAGGCATAATCAGGTAATTTCAACCTAAACCTTTGTGCATACTGATAATATTTATGTATATTGAACAGTTCAGTTGGACTAATCGTTTGGTTATTTTTTTCTGAATTGAATTTAGAGTGACATCTTCTTCTTAAATTGATGTAAACACAACGGTTCTTGGAAACTGATGCCACCATAATGTGATCCAGCACACAACCCAAAGCTTTACATTGCATGCTTCACGTCTCCTTTGCTTTTTAGTGATTGCTTTATATTACAAACATGCATGCTTGTCACAGTTACTATCACAGTTTCAGGTCAATTTTTTAAATTTTAATGAATTTAATTTTTTTTAAGGTTTTTAGAAAATTCAAATGCAGAGATTGTTTTGGAAACATTCTGTTTTTGTGTGGACACGCCTTGAAAACCTTTAGTTGACGTTTACGCACCATCAATTTATTTTAAGTAGCTTGTGCAGAAGAAATAATAATAAAAAAAACCTTGAGTGGGAAGGGCAAAAAAACTGCCTTTAGCCCAAATGCCCACATTGTCCTAAAGCTTCATAAAGTCTATTATTGATTGATGCTTCAACTTTTGAAGTTCTCAGCCTCATTCTGACGATCTGTTTGGTGCAGAGAGGAGCCGACCAACGGCTGGCAGAGAGCAGAAGCCATCAGGCTGGAGCAGGACATATTTACTGCCCTGGCCGGACAGGGCAAGCTCTACGTCTACAAAACCCTCAGCTTCTGGAGCCAGATTAAGTCTGCAGGGTGAGTGAAACATTTTTACCTGCCGCATCACAGACGTTGTTACGGCAAATCTGGCAGCCCACTCAGTCGTGACTCATTCGGACGAGAATCTGATTTGTTTCTGCTTTTGTTTGCTGTCAAACTATTTTTGTTCCGTTTCACAGGTCTGCGATTTATGCCAGTCGATTGTACCTCAATCAATATCACACAACTCATCCTGAAAGACTGGCTCCTAATAAAGAGGGAGGACCCAAAATAACTGGTACCACTTATAAACTTGCTGTGCATCCACCCCAAAAAATATTGACCTGTACACGTCAACTCACACTCACTTTCCTTCTGCCCAGGTAATGTCTATATTCATCCCACAGCCAATATTGATCCCACTGCTGTGGTAAGGACTCTAAATAGAAACACAATACCTCTGTTTAAATGTAACAGTAGCCAAGAAGACATGAAACACAGCAGAGGCAGACTTAGTCATACTGGGATCCCTCTACTTTTTGCATTTCTAACACTTATTGGTCTAAAACCTACTGGTAGGTGATTGTTGCTTATTGCTACAAGTTGGCCTCATCTGCTAAGTTTCTCTCAAAATCTCACTTGTTAGACTTGTTTTTAAAGCAACGCGATCGTGGTTCGCTTGATCGAGGTCGGAGGTCAGAGGTGACCAGTTTGTTTTCCCAAAAAGTCACATGAGTAACTTTGATTGTTGTTGAGGGCTTCATCATTGTCCTCTACTGGTAACAGTCAGTGCAACTAAACATAAACAAAATCCAACGTGCCTCACTGGCAGCTGAAACTTTATATTATGTGACTGTCGACAAATGAACTATGTGCAAATTCTTGTCTCTTTTTGTATGTTTAGCCTAAAAACAGTAATAATGTTAAATCATTTCTATTCTATATTATCTTGGGTAATGCTACTAGTATCTGTGAGGAGCCTCAGCTGCTGACCAACTTACTAAATATTACATCAGTATGTAAAATGCAAGTTCATCACACATGAAATATATTAGGCAACAGTTGTTGCATTTGAATTTATTTGCGAGTTTATAAAAGTCTAGATTATTTTCTTCATAATTCAGTCTGCCTCTCAGATAATGTGTAAACTTTTACCATAGTTATGCAATAAACTGTTGAAATGTTACCCTGTATGCCATGTATTTTGTTTTGATGAGTTTGGGTTCTTTTTTTTTATTCTTTATTTATTTTATTTTGTATTTATTTTTGCAGTTGGGTCCCAACGTCTCAATTGGTACTGGTGTTACCATCGGCGCCGGGGTCAGAGTTCGAGAATCAATCATTCTTCATGGTGCAAACCTACAGGTAAGCCATTCTGTGCACTGAACTCAAGTGAAAAGTTGTTCTTTTTTCAATGTAATATTGTATTTGTGAGTATAAATGTTTAATGTTGCTTAATATTACGGTGACCTTAGAGCAAAAGATGAGACTGTCTTTATATTTTAATACCAACATTATCCATCCTTCGCATCTGACATCCCTAAAGTATATCATCACCCTCATCTGTCTCCAAAAATATTGTTGCTACTGCCTGGCACACAGATGTCATGGTCAACGATTTTCAGGCTGCTGTAATTTAATCCCACGTCTCCTGTGAAGACCGAGGGACATTTAAACTGGATTTATTCCATGGAGATTTATTGCTTTTCATTGCATAATGCATACAAGGCCAGATTCGTAGTTGATGTATTCCTCTAAATAAACGCTCCCTGCTGGATGTCTCAATGTTATTTTACTGGATATCTGAAATCCACTGATGTTTTAGTCAGAGTTCAATCAGCTGTTAATTAATTCCTGATTATAAATGATTGTTACCTTATTGTGTCTTTTTTATGATCTCATTTGCTCTTTTTCAGGATCAGTGCTGTGTTTTGAACAGCATTGTGGGATGGGATAGTACCATAGGCAAGTGGGCAAGAGTAGAAGGAACTCCCAGTGACCCAAACCCAAATGATCCATTTGCAAAGATTGACAGCGAGACGCTCTTCAGTAATGGAAAACTCACACCTTCTATAACTATTCTTGGTAAGCCTCACTGAATCTCTGTGTTTGTGATGTTATGTGACATTTACTATCTGTGCCAGACATAAATGAAGTGGAGGACTCTGCTTCCTAACTAGGTAACCTCTTAAGGCTGGTTGGCTCAGATTTTATTTCAGTTTATCAGAGTAAGTTGGGCTGTAGGCAAAATGCTTTCGTCAAATGTTTATTTTTGAAAACCGCTCATCATTTAGCTTCTCCTTCACAACATTCTGTTGGTCTGTAAGGCTTCGTTCACACTGCAGCTCAAAGTGACCCAAGTCCGATTTTTTGTCAAGTCCGATTTTTTCCGAAATACATGCAACATGTATGTGATCTCCACTGCGAACGGGCAAACGACCTGAAAGTGTCCCGCATGCGCACTAGAGGGTGCAATAGCGTCAGCGTTCTCAGTGTTATGCCAACTGCCATAAAAAGAAGAGCTCAGTTTTTGGTGAAGTAAACATGGAGGCTAATGGTGGAGCTTTCCTTATATATTTGAAGTTGTTATCCGGCTGGAGCAACATATTAACAACTTAATCCTCATATTGTCTGTCATTCTTGATGTTTTTCTTCCCACTTGCACGTATCGGGACGTAGAATAGTGAGATTTGTTGAGAATCAGTGACTTTCAGTTCGGATGAATGCGACCTGGACGTTATGGTCGCATTTGAATTGGATACGTATCGGATATGGATCACATTCGAAAAAGAATCTGACCTGAGCTGTTCACACTACCATGAAAAGATCGGATACAGGTCACATTACGTCAAAAACAATCTGAATTGGGTCACTTCAGGCTGCAGTGTGAACACAACCCAAGTGGCCCGAGTCGCATTCGAAAAGAATCCGAAAGTCTTGAAAAGATCGGATACAGGTCGCATTACGTCAAAAAAATTTGGAATTGAGTCACTTCAGGCTACAGTGTGAACGCAACTTGAGGAAGTGAGTAAAACTTTATTTAGAAAGCCTTTTTCAATATCCAGAAATTACAAATGGCTTCATTATAGGCAGTAGTGCATAAAATCCCAAAAGAAATGAATAAAAAGCAGATTAAAAATGTTTTTAACTGGCTTTTAGGACTGATGGCCAGTCAAACCCAGAGACACAAAATCAGAAAACCCCAATAAGTTAAATTGAATTTGTGGTCATGTTACAAGATGTGTACTGCACATTAATGGTGAGTCATTTTTAATAGAGCAAAGGCCAGAACTTTTTAAGGAGTTGCATCCAATTGAATTTTCTCTCATCACACTGACTCATCACTGGGGTAATGATGAGTCAGTGTGAAGTTTTTGTTTTCTCCACAGGATTTTAAGCTCTTTTCTTTCTCCTCAGGTTGCAACGTGACCATTCCTTCTGAGGTGATCATACTGAACTCGATTGTGCTTCCACACAAAGATCTGAACCGCGGCTTCAAAAACCAAATCATCCTTTAGCATCTATCTGCTTCACTTCTGTTCCCGTCGACACTGAAGGCTGCTGCTGGCCAAGTCTGGCTCTGATGGAGAGTTACTGTACATAAGATGTTTAAGATGGATATGAAAAGCCTTCATTAAACTGTTTTTGAAAAATACATTTATATATTTGTTCTTAAGAATTTATGTAACACTGGACAGCCACATGCATCTATATTTACCTTGAATAATGTCATGCCAGCCAATTCAATATATATTCTTTCACGCTCTTTCTTCTCTTGGCAATTTTCACTTGTCAACTTAAATGTGAGGAGTAATTCTTTAACATAATAAAACAAAACCTCTGGTAATTTAATGCGATCACTTTTTTCCAAAACATTGATTGAAAGCTTTTAGTGGCTTCCTTGTTAGACTCGTGAAATTTACTACCATCAAAATAAATCAGCAGGATTTAAGACTTGCGCTGCAATCAAGTGGCATCGCCTTTCTAAATGTGGACTTGCTCCACCTCTGCATACTTAAAGAGTGCCTTGGCAATCACTGGAGAAGCTGCTCCAAATTATTCCTTCAGCTTCTTTAACATTTACTTATTAAGCCCTTGAGCTCTCGTGACCACTTCAGCAGTTTTGCTCAAATTAGTGCTGCTGCAGCTGCGTAATGATTCAATCATGTCTGTTAATGTACAGTATTTTCCTGTGTGGATTTGAGGTTTGTTTTTCTGACTGTCTTAATGGAGTTGGCTCTGTTGGCTTTTACTGCGGTTTGCAGGAATCTCATCAGCGCAGATGAAACTTAAACGTTAGAGGCAAAACTAAAAATTAGACTTCCCCACAATTGTGGAATTTACTATTTGAAGTCTGATGAAAATACAAATACAGAGCAATTATCTGTGATAGGGAATAAGGACATTGGTTAGTTTTTCCTTGTTGCAGAATAATGAGATTCTTAAAATATATTTTACAGCATGTCTTTGGTTGTTTTTGTGAACTTTCTCTTGAATCAATAATTCATTATTAAAATTTTATTTACTTTTGAAATTGGCAAAAAGAAATACATTTTTATATATTTTACAACTGATTGTTTTGCAGTCTTCTGATGGAAATGCCTGCATTCAAACAGGAATAATGCAGGTGGATCTCGAAGTAGAAAATTATCAAAATAGGTGTTAATTTCTGTAATTTGTTTCAAATGTGAGTTACTAACTGTTACATGATGATGAAGGTCAGAGGTCTGTAACCTGTGGCCATAAAGCTGTAAAATGTTCTTTAAACCTTCAACAGTGGCTACTAATAACTTTGAATCAACAAATATTTTAAAATATGCAATAAACTCAGCTTTTAGTGGTTTATTCAGATTTTTATGGAATAAATGCATCATTTAATTTTTAGTTATGTGTTTTTTCTTCTTTAAAAAACAAATGTTCACAAATCCCAACATCACATAGAAATATGTATCCATCCTTTTTTTGCAAAAGTTGTTTTATTAAAGATAAAAAGAAAGGTTCTTTAACTATTTTTCTTCGGTAGATATTTATTAACTTTAAAAACACAGTATAATTTTTAACATTCGCAGCTCTAATGGAGGTAAAAATGGGTTTTCGGATTGTCAAGGTTAAATGGTGTAGTTCTATAGACCCGCATTTTTGTTAAATATATTTAGTTTTGGTCCCATGTGATGTTCTCATTTTCTGATAAATTTTATTTCTGGTTTCTATTTGCTGTAATCAATAAATCGTAATCATTGCTGCACTTAAAATGTGTCACTGTTTCATAAGTGTATCGACGTTTCACTTGTTGAATTAATTAAATGTAATTTTCAAAGACGTTTTAATTTATTAAAATGGACACATTAGGACCAACTTTTGTTGCATGATGAACTTTTAACATGATAGCCTGACAAATATCTAACTGAGCAAAATTACCTCATAAAAATATCTGTTCACTTTATTTTAATACAAACTATGATTTATATGGATAAATCATAGTTTACATGGATAAACCATGTATCAAGGTCAAGACCTACATGAAACATAAAACACATCAGAGTTTATTCATCTTGTATGTATTCCTTCATGTAGATTGCTTTTTCTTCAGATTTTGTCACTAAGTATAATTTAAGTGATTAATAAATGTATAAACCATTGCAGGATCTGCAATTTCTTTGATAGATGAGAAATATATATATTTTGTGAACTGAAAGACTTTTCACAGACTCTCGATATAATCTGAGCTTAAGAAATTTTGCAAAGAATAATGAGCAAAAATCTACATAATTCTCAATGTGCAAAACTGGCAGAGACATAAACCCAGAAAGCAATAAGAATGTTGACTTCGTGAGTCTTAAATACAAATGCAAGGCCGACTTGTCAGAGTTCTGTTTATAATAAAAACATTTCTTCTAGACCCTGTCTTGATGTAGCTGTTGACACCGTGAAGGTTTAAATCCTGGCCTTCCTGTGTTTTTGCTGGGATGTTTGTAATATCTTACCTCATGACGTCCCCAACCTCCCTGCCTATGGCTGCTGCAGACGGAAACCCTTCTGCTTGTGACCCTGAATTTACTGAGTTCAGACAACTGGCAGGTGTTTCCTTATCCTCTCGTTTCTCAATTATGCTCCGATTTATGTTAGTCTGTTACATAAAACAAACTTCAGGTTGTATCATCAAGAAACATGGACATGGTGAACAGACATGCTTTCATGGCTGACTTTTAAAAAATCCCCAAACAAAAACGGAGATGTTTGTGGGTTTGTGAGTGGGATGATGGTGGAAAGATAAACTCAGCACCTCTTTTTACTTGCTTCCAGGCGCCGTGTGAGTGTGTGCTAGACTACAGCTCATGGTGGTGAACGTAAAAACTGGCTGCAGGCAAAGGTCCAGGGATGTTTCCACTCAAGAGGACAGGTGGAGGGTTCCTGTCTGGATACTGAGCGGCTGATAAGGATGATGACTCAAAAAAGCCTACAGGAGCGACAAATGAGCTGTCAAATAGAAGCCGACATTTTGCACTGCTCAGATTCATATGGTACAGAGAAATAACACCGGACTGCCATGCATCACCGGCTAAAGATAATCTTTTGTTAAACTGTCCTCTGAAATATCTGAACGTGCCAGTTCCTTACGGAGGTGGAAAATAGACATTTGTTTCTACCCAGCAGATGTGGAGGAAGGAAAAAAAAATACTGTCTTTGATTGATGCAATGCACCTTCAAACTGAAAAGATATGATTTCAAAAAACCTCACACCCACTGGGACTTAAAAGAGCCTCCATGGATCAGACTTGTTTATCCAGCACATCCCAAAAGATACTGACTTTACTACCTGGCTTTTGTCTCTTGATGCTCCCTGGTCTCATCTTGTTTTCTCCATAGTGATGCACACAAACCAGATCCTCCATATCATCCAAAAACAAAACCAGACCAAGCTGACCGTCCTCCATCGGTCTAGTCCAAGGCTGAAGCTTTTGTGTTCAGGAGAAAAAAAACTTAAGAGACCACTTTAAATGATCAGTTTCTCTGATTTCACTTTGTTTGAGTAAACTGAGCATTGTTCTTATGACCTACTGACTGCATGTCTCTGAAATTGCAAGCAAAAATGTAGTATTTATTTGCAGAAAATGAGAAATGGTCAAAATAACAAAAAAGATGCATGCTTTCAGACCTCAAATAATGCAAAGAAAACAACAATACTAATGTTTTAACTCAGGAAGACTTCAGATATCAATATTTGGTGGAATAACCAGGAGGTTTCCAATGAGGTTCAGTGCAGTGGGCTCTTCATTTTTTAAAGAGCTGTATGCACTTTCACTATCCAAACAACAGCCATCAGAATAAGCTTTACATTTTCATCAGTTTTAGCTATAGACAATCAGCTGGATAAGAACACGGGCCAGCCTTCGCTAAGCATGTTCATCAATAAACCTTGGTTATAAAAGGGTAATGGTAATGATAACATAAATGAAACTGGCCTCTGCAAACTCGAAATTCAAGAACACATCGGAAACGTGTCTCATGGGCCTCCAGTGAACAACAAAACGGTGAAAACATGAAATAATGGCGATCTTTATCAGGAGAGATGTGCATCACCTCAAGAGCACATTGGAGATCAGAAAATGTCTCAGAAAGACGTCTAAAGCACTGCGGGCTTCACTTGTGTATCTTTAGCTCGTTGTTAGTGTAGGTCAAAGGGAATCTATGGCAGAGTTTCAATGCGACAACAACTGGTGAAAAATAACAGACTCATTTGAAAACATCTTGATACTCCCCAAAACCTTTCAGAAAATATTGAGCCAAGAGCAAAAGGTTTGCGTCCTTGTATATCTGACATTAAACTCACCAACTATTCATTTCCAAAGAAGAAAATCATCCCAACAGGGAAATATGATACTGGTAGCATGATAGCCTGCAGTGTCTTTACGTGTGCTGAATATCAAGTCGGTCTCTGGACGGCTCAACAAAACCCAAAATTTAGGTTTTTGAGTGACCTAGTCAAAGTCCAGCCTTGCATCTGATTGAGATTCTCAACCATGAGCTCAAGCAGGCAAAAATCCTCGAAATGCAATTAAAACAAATCAGCAGAGCAAAATTTTTATACAAAGGAGTCATTCCCTGTTATATTAAACGCCTGAAGGCAGTTGCTGCTGCTGAAGGTAGAAAATGAAAAAATTTGCTTTAACATGTTCAAATAAACTCTTTCTTCAGTCTGAGAGGGATAATAACTGCATCAAGATGCTCAGACATACGATCAGATTTCTATCTACTGGTGTTTGTGGTCTACACAGCTTTAGATAGCAACAATATGACATCTTCCTGAAGGTGAATGATAAAACCGATTGTTTTTACTGGACTCTGGTGTTAGTTACAGAAGAGAAAAATGTATTCTAGCTCCACTGTCTGTTTTTCTCTCTGTGTACTTTGGCAACTGTAATGTAAAGAATCTGAGCTCTGGACACATCTTAGTTCCACGTCTCAGCAGACTAAACCTGCATAAACTCCCCTGTTTTTGGTCAAACAGCTCTTTAGCAGAGGATCACACAACAAGTCTGAAATGAAAAACCCAGGCAGAAAAATTTGTCCGCCCATTACTCCTCCAACAAAAACGTGGCTATTTTTATTATTCCTGCTTACACAGAATGTGCTAATAAGCTTCTTAACAGATATGCTTATAATTTGTTTTATTGTTGAGTTAATATGGAAATCTTCTTCCATTTTTACAAATGGAGAAGGATCGTAGCTCCGTCCTGAAGGATAATAGCAAAATGGAGTTGAGATTTAAAGAAAAAGGAGGATATTTTTGACTAAAGCAAAAGAAAACAAGATTAATGCAATTAATCACAGCAGAATTACGAAAAAGGTGATTTTGACTGTGCATAAAAGAAGCAAGAAAGATTTTCACACGTACCCATTAAAAGCTTCACATTTATTTTGAACATGTAATTGCTTTTCTTTAATAAATGAGGAAAAAATGTGATTTGTTTAATCCATTCTGGTTCAAATACAGAACAACGCGCAGCCTTGTGGCGGATCACAAGCTGAGGAGAAAACTTGCTTTTTGGAGACATTAACAAGTTCCTGACGTAATTCTGCCCAGATACTTATCATCAGATTTCATGGCGCTTTAATGAATCCGCTGATTTCCTGACACAGAGTGACATGTAAAGCATAGGACAATCATTTTCAATGTGGTTAGTTCCTCTGACCTTTCCAGAAGCTTAATATTATTCCACCTTAACAGGATTTGATGTTTGTGTGGGATCACTGACTCTACACCTAACTGAATCCATGATTCAACCAGTGACTTCCACCAATTTTCTTTGATTTGATGGTGACCGCTTGGGTAAAACTGTTTAAATTTGGTTCCAACGGGGTTTTTAAACAGAACATTGATCTCAAACACACATCAAAACTGGCTGTAGGATTTAAGGAAGTGACTTTCTTGCAAAGTGAGTCTTTGCAAAAGAAACCAACCACTTTCACCAAACTCTTTCAATTTTGAAGAGATGAGTCAATTATCCAGCCAGAAGTTTGTTGAAACTAGAAGTTTGTTGACGGTCGTAACAAAATTCTACCCCTAAAAGAGATTATATAAAAGACAGATTTATGATGCCTCTATTTTATTCATGAAAAGGGAAAAAATAAATATCAATATGAAGAAAAGGTTCAATACTCATATATTACATAGATTTGTTTCATATAGAGCAAAATGTTCAAGCATTTTTTTCAGTTTTAATTATTGATTAGTAAGAACATAAAATTTAGTGTTAGATATTTTAAGCAGAAATGTCATTATTTTAAAAAATAATGTGGGCCGGTTTGCTGACCGATTAAACGCAGCAGCAACACGGTGACTGAACCAGCTCTTGGTTCCTTTGTGAGCTTGGTCAGGTGCCTTCACCTGCTGGAAAATTAAATTAGCATCTATATGAAGCTGCTCAGCAGAAGGAAGCTGGGTGTGCAGCGCTGCGGCCCCCTGGGGTTCTGCACTGGGGCTGCTGGGTGGGTCTCTGAGGCCGTCGTCTGCTCTTCCCTGGGGAGCAAAGAAGAGCAGAGCAGCACTACTGAATGCTCACACACACGTTTGGATTCAAGTGTTAAAAGACACACTTGATCTCTGCCTGTGGTTGGCACTAAATTCATCTTGCATTAATTAGTACCTTGTAATTTTCAGTGATGTTGTTGCATTGTGAGTCACTGTGGGGTTTCTTTTCTCTCTTTCTGCAGGTGTAGAAACATATTTCTAGAGTGTTTACTTGTTTTCCCTTACCCCTTTTCTCTCCTCTCTAATCTTTGTGCTACACCTCTCTGCTTTTATTTTTTTCTCTTTTACTGTCGCTGTGTCCATTGAATTTGAAATCAACCCAAAGCGATTTCTAATACAGTTTTTCATTTTAAGTGGAGTATTACAGTGAAAGCCATAAAACTCCCCTTGTAAAAGTAAATCAATTGAACTTTCTGAGAGCTACACTGCCAGACAGGACACATTTGGAGAAGAAAGGAAGTTTGACATTTCCTGGTAGATGACTGAGTTGACTTTGGATTTTAGAAAACATCACTTGATGTGGAAACTTCCCTAAACCGTGTTTATAACAAAATATAAAACGTGATTTGATCAAACATTTCATACCTTTGTCAGTGCGGTTGAGTGACCGACATATGTTGGACTTCTCAAAGCACAGCTGCAGAATTTGAGGCATTTCAGACAAACATTTTACAAATTAAATAAAGGTTTCATTCTGATATCATGGTTGGACAGCAGGTAAGTGGAAGAACAACCTTTTCTGAAGCTGTAAACTTTATGCCATTTCTTTTCCCAATTGATTTAAAATACCACATTTCTATCTGATTATATAAGTGTAATGTCATTGTCGTGTCGTAGCCCTCGTAGTGCATCTTTCTGTCTCTATGGCAACACATCGGACGGGGAATACAGTTAGGAAATATGATACAAAAGGGGAAAATGCACAGGCTGAGAGCCACCCACCATATCAACATGTCTGTTTTTGTAGTGTTATGCTGTAAAACATCTACGCACTGAATAGGACTGGAATGTAATGTAATTGGAGAAACAGACCAGAAAACAGATTTCAGCTGGAAAGAAACCAGCGGGGGGCCAAAGCTACGAATAGCCTGGAGGTAAACAGAAAAGTTTTTCTCCTCAGCTACACGGAGGAAAATATGAAACAAGCGACAAATCAACAGAAACCAGCAAATAATAGCAACAGTATCTTCCAAAAGTTTCCACTCCCCTTTTTGACTTTTTCACATTTTATTGGGATAGTTTGATCCTAAAATGGTTTTCAACGATTCACTATCAGCCTGCAGTTTGTAGAGCAGTTCTCCTCTGTCATGATGTTGGTTGGCGTAGTGCAGAGAGGTGGAGGCCGTAGCTGAGCTTAGTGATTTAATGAAAAGATGATGAAAATAAGACCAAAACAAATCCAGTCAGGAGAGACGAGGAGAACACAAGAAAGCACAAAAGACTGAGGAGGGTAGACACGAGGATCCGGCGAGTTGTGTGTGAGACTGAGGAGCTTAAATATTAGGAGTTGAGGATGACAAAAGACCTGATGAGTTAATTGATTACAGGTGTGAGTAGTTAGAGCAGGAGCCAGGCTGAGGAGGGACAGAAAGTGGCAAAGACTAACTTTGACAAAAGAAACCTGAAACAGAAAATAACTAGAAAAATCATAACTAGAATCACTGAGGAAAAACAAAGGTGGAAAACAGAGTAGTTAAATAGAAAAAACCCTGAAAGGAACAGCACAAATGACAAAAATCAACAACCCCAGGTCCAAACATCCTCTGAAAACATTTTGGAGTTTCCTCTCCTCACTTTGCACCAATAGATGATGAAACTTTTGCCCATTTTTACTTTAAAAATATCTGAAGCTCAGCCAGACTGGATGGAGAACATCTTTGAACAGAAATATTCAAGTCTTGCCACAAAATTCCCAGTTGGGCTTTAGTCTAGACTTTGACTTGGGGATTCTAACGCTTGGATATGTTTTAATAGAAGCTGTTTCCCTGTAGCTCTGGCTGCCAGGGTTCTTGTCCTGCTGGAAGGTAAAACATCCAGCTAAAGTCAAAATACTACGCAAACGCCAAAAGGTTTTATTTATTTATTTTTTAGGTCCATCCATCTTCCCATCAACCTTGAACAGCTTCCCTGTTTGTACTGCAGAAAGGCAACAATACTCAATGATTCTGGCACTTATGGTTCACCATAGAGATGGTGAATCTTCACAGCCTTTTGGATCCAAAAAATAAATACATTTGAATTGGGGATCATCTGACCAGAGCACATTGTAACTTGATGCCTTTTGTTCACTCATGTTCTCTAATAAACCATCATAAACCAGCTGCATTTATACTCCAAATGAATTACACAATGTGGTTTTCATTTACAAATTATCTAAAGACAATTATGTAAGAGCGTAAGAGTAAAAGGTTCTACATTTGTATGATAAAAATAAAAGAACATGCCATTTCCATCCATTTCGGAAATTAGAATTGATCTATTATTTTAACAAAGCCTGTAAATTTCACATACTGAAGAAAATCATTTACAATTTACCCTCCTTAAAGTTCTCTTCATATTATTTTTCTTTTTATAAATAATGCAAACATTGTGCTTCTTCTTTACGTTATCAATAACTCTCTATATCAAGCCGTGGCATATTTACCCTTACAGATCATCTTTGCGAGTGAAAAGGACAAAGGTCAAAAGCCTCCATGCCGATAGGCTTGGCCTTGGTAACGTTTGGGCTGGAAAGTGTCTTGATTTATGAGGTGCGGTAGATGGACCAAATGTATCCCCCTTGCAATATTTATCAGACATGCAAGCCATCACTCTGCTCTCTGAATGCAAAAGTGGTGGGTGGACAGAACACTATGCATAACATTGCATAATTCAAGGCCATGACACACTAATGGAGGATGGCAGCATGATTATTTGCATCATTTCCATAAGATTGTAATTTTGCACACTCTGCGCCGCTAAGATTAAAGCATCCGAGAAACGCCCTGTCCTAGGGGGGCTTCTGGGGTATTTGCCTCTGCTGTGCTGTGCTGGCAGCAGCTGTCAGACAGCTCCTGCATTAAAATGATCTTATGTATATTGATGTCTTGTCAGAAGATAGTTATGATCACTAACGCATCCACATCGCTCTCCCTCGGAGTGAGCAGGGCGTTTGGACGGACCACCCTGCGTGTTGACGGAGTATCTGCACTACGGGTGCGATTTAAGCAGGTTTACCACAATACAGCAGAAGTAAAAGGATTCACAATTACATATAGAATCAGAAGTTCCAGTGTGATTGATGATTGGTGAAAATGTCCACTTTAAAAGCTGGGACTCCTGTTTAAGACACGTCTCCTTTTGTAAGTGCGTGTGTCTGCGTCCAGTAGAGGGCACTGTGGGTATTCACTGAGGCCCGTCGCCTGTCGGAGCCTCTGACCACCCCAGTGATTACAGTGTTTGAGCAAAGCCGTGCCATATTTGTTTGACTTTGTGGCACTCAGTAAATAGTCAGCAGGGGTGGCATTTGGGGCCATTTTGTTCTTCTAATGTCGCCTCTCTGTAAAACCAAGAAAGCACACACATGACTATTAAAATCACATTTTCCATCGACCTGTGAGCCTTTACAGAGGACGGGAAGAACTCAAGAGTCCTCTTAAAACGCGTGTAGATTTATGCATAAACATAACACGTGTGTGAAACACTGACAAAGTGAATACAACAAGTTTTTGATTTGCAGCCCATTGCAATGCAAGGACAGACACTGGCACTGATACAGTCCAATTGTGTGAAAATCAGTTTCTTCATAAGAATTTGAATGAATATCATAACTCCTCCAACTGTGATGCAAATGAAAATTGATACATCAGAGGAAAAGAGTGATTCTGAATATTGTAGGTGAGTCTCCAATTTCCTCACGCAGTCTCTGTGATCTTTCGGAATGAGAAATGGGTTCAGTTTTATCAGCGAACCATGTGGATCCTCATTCTTGTGTAAAATGTAATATATTTTTCTTGTTGCACGACTCCTTTTCCTGCTGACCAATTCTTCCTCCACCCCTGTTACTGCTCAAAAAAAATATAGCAACTCGCTGGGTTTTATGCCTGTCCACCCCAGGGACAAGCTGTGATTGCAGAAATAAAAGTTTACTTTTCTATGGAAATCTCATGCTGAGGCTCACTGATTAAAAATACAGCCAAGTGCCGTACTGATGAGTACAGGCCTTCTGTCGTCCTCTCGGCTTTATAAAATAGTATTTAGGAAACACTCGACGTTATCAGCAGTCAGTTATAAAACAATGGGTTTATTCAGCGCATTTATTTTAATGAAAACAAGTCTATCTGTTTATGAAAAATCCTGTTAATTGTCCTCTTCGACTGCAATTACAGTTTTGAGAGAGGAAATATTTGCTTCCACAAGTTGGATTACTTTGCCTGTTGTTAGAAAAAGACCATCAACCGGATATCAGATAACTGGGAAAATGTCTGCTCTGTTATTTTCCGCAGTTTTACCCAGACAAATGTTAAATTATTTTTCTTACAGCCCTATTTTAAACCTTACAAAGATATGGCAAAACATTTATTTGGTGGATAGAGGGGAATTATGTATTTACTCGTTTCAAAACATCTCATTAAGTTGTCTAATTTTCTCTGTAATTTACAATCTGGAATGTGTGCTTGTCTCAGCTATAAAGGGGGGGGAAATCACTAAACAACATTCAGAAAACCTCAAAGTCTGTTTGGAGGCAGAATGTATCTATTTACCTCAAAGAAAGTAAAAAAGTAAGTATGGCTCCCAGCTACTAAAGATTCCTGGGATTAGGTAGCAGTTCTGCGCCATAATCTCATCTACCTGCAGAGACATGAAGTATGAAAACTCTTGCAAGGCACTATAAAGCTTCATAATAGTTTCCTTTGTCACAAAGAAACACGATCTTCAGAGTATTTTATTGTGATTTATCTGATATGCAAACACAAAGTAGCACATGTGTGTGAAGTGGGAAGAAAAGGGCACACATTTTTCAACTTTAATCCCAAATAAAAATCTGAAAAATCTGTTGTTCTTTAGTGTTGAACCCTGAGTCAGTCCTTTAAACAACAAACTTTTGTTGGCATTGCAGCTGCATGTTTCCGTGGAATATTCTTCTTTGCAAAATAGTTCGAGATCAGTCAGAGTAGATGGAGCGAGTTGAGAGGCTGATCAAATCACCAAAATGATGAGAAGTTTTATTTTAATATTAACCCCATAGTTATGTTTACAAAAAATTAATCTGAGCTTATAAAAGAAATCAGAGAAACAAAACTCAGCAGGGGAAAAAAAACATGAACTTCACAATCAAACATGACTATCCTAACAAACAAAGGACACACATGGATATAGATAATGGCAGGTCAGATCATCTCAACCCAGAAGGGATAACTAACCAGCATATCACCACTAGCAAGGAAGGAAGGGATAACTAACCAGCATATCACCACTAGCAAGGAAGGAAGGGATAACTAACCAGCATATCACCACTAGCAAGGAAGGAAGGGATAACTAACCAGCATATCACCACTAGCAAGGAAGGAAGGGATAACTAACCAGCATATCACCACTAGCTAGGAGAAAAGGGATAACTAACCATATCACATGCTAGAGAAGGATAACTACCACTAACACACTAGTAGGAGAGAAACAACAACGTTTCTGCAAATATGTCTGCAAATAATCTGAAACACCGATGAAGGAAATCAAAACATTTAAAGGTAAAGATTTACCTTTATACACTAAAATGCATCCATTTCCCCCTTGTCTAGCAGGACTCAGTGGTACAGTCCAATTAGCATTCATGTATTTAACTCCTCTGAGTCCAGGGATCAGTCTTTTGTCTGACCAAACTCCCAGAGTAAAGAGCTGAGGAACCAAACAGAACCTTTATAGAACCTTACAGAATCTTTGCAAAAGAATTGTTGCATGTCTGTTTTTTTTTAACCAAATGTTTTTTAGTCTTGAATAGTTCCTTGGATGACTACTTTTTTACTTTTACTTGAGTTAAAATATGTTGCAGTGGTACGTAACTTCTGGGGAGTGTGTAATTGCGAGGTTGTGAAACAAATGCTACAGAGTGGATTTCTCAAATAAAGTGGGTTTGCTTCACATGTTGTACTATTTTATCAGTGTTGCAGTGGTAGTCCACTATTTTTTTGTATTAAAACCGATATAATCTTCTGTAACCTGTGGATTTCTGCATAGTTTAATACTTAGTCCATTGCTGTTTTCATATATTTTTTACTTAGAAAATATGTTGGTCAGTATTTTGCTTTTCACTTTTTAATAAGGAACAGCATTTAGTTGTTTGTCTCTTCTGGACCACCTTGATTGACTGCCTGATTTTAAAGTTGTAAGGAGTTGCTTATTGAACCACTTTGTCCTGTTTTGGTGTTAGTGAGGACCTAAATGCAAACATGAGGATGAGACGAGCGTAACGGGGAAAAAAGGAGTTTAATAACAAAAATCAGGAGACGGGAACGGACTGGCTGCAGCAGGATGAGGACGACACGGGATCTGACAATGGAGTAACTGAACCAAGGTAGATGAAGACACAAGCAAACGTTTTGAGAGAAACTCAGGCAGTGAGATGAACAAGTGAGTCCAGTGAAGAACATTAAAGGCAGCAAACAAACCAAAAAGATTGAGATTTTATAAGTGAATTTAATGGGACATTTTAATGCGCACATATAATTCCTTTTTTGTATTCATTACCTCCCTTTTGGGTTTAGAATTAATTTTAAAGTATTAGTGCTCACTTATAAGGCAATAAATGATCAGGCACCAGAATATCCGTCTAATCTTCTGACTTAACAGTTTCTCACCCTCAACGTTCTCAGTCAAATCTGAATTTGTTAGTCATTCCCCAAACAGGATTGGAAAATAAAGGAGATCCGTGTGCCTCCAGGGTTGCCTCAAGCTGAATTATTTTATAATAAGTTAAACACTCATTTATGTAGTCAGGGATTTGCTCATGGTTTTTGCTGGCATGGGGTCTTAAATTTATTGCTTTATGCATGGTTTAATGTTTTTGTTTCTTAGGTCTAATTAGGTATCATATTTTTGTGTTTTGTGATCTGAGGAAGAAACCACTTTACAAATAATTTGTTCATTAAGATTTTTTACATTTTTTGCAAGATAATGTCTTACTGCCATCTGTATTATCCTGTTTTGCAGATGCCATTTAACCACTTTTCCAAGTTAAATAAAACTCTAATCTGGGAGCCTCAAGAGCGATGCCTACAGTAGGAAAGGCAAATGACTGCAGAAGCACTTCACACAACCCAATTTTAACAATAATAATCATAAAAATAAAAGAACAGTCTCTCTTTCAGAGTTTTGCAGTGATATTGACAAGCCTTTATTAACTCAGCTGTTGACAGCAGCGTTGCTCTGGTAATGGGAGAGTGGTCTCGTGTTACTATAAATGCAGATGCCAATAAATACCCACTGGAGCCATTTAAGCTGGACAGCAATGACAATTGCACCTTTTCCCGCCGAGCACAAAAGCCGGATAGTGGGTGTTTGTGGGCTTTTTGTCCGGTGTGACAAGGCCTTTAGTGGCCGTGAAGAACAGATTACAGCCACAGCATAGTAGATTGTGATAAAATGCTTTTCATCACCGCAAGCCCATCAGCCGTTGGGTGACTCATTCCTTTATCTGAAAACATTTCCAATAAATTCCCTTCCAACACATCGCTGCAGGTGACAGCCTACACTTGTGTTTGACATAATTCAGCTAGACAGTGTGACTATTTTAGAATATTTATTTTCTTTCTCCTTGACTAAATTGCAGCTGCTTGTTTGGTGCTGAATTAATCTGTTAATAATGAATCTGATTTAGAGCGAATGTTTGATTTCAAGGTATTTGTAATGAATGAATTTAGCATAAAGCAACATTTTCACGTTGTTAGTTTGCAGATCAGATGATGGTGAATAAACCAATAGAAAGCATTATTTCATATAGATTCTAGTGAAATAAAGTATCACGGAGAAAAATACATCTTGGAGAAAAGAAGGGTCAGTTTCTCAGCTGTACAAAGAGCAATGCTTGTCTTTATTATTTATATTTAAAGCTGAAACTGTTAATTAACAGAATGCACTTCAAAATGGCAGCTGCAATTAGTGTCTCCACCAGAGCAGCTCTGCTAAATCAATTCCACCAACAAGCAGACAGGTAAAGCTGTTTGGGTCCTATAACAATTAACTCTGAGCTTTGACTTGAATCTTTTTTCAGTGAGAAACATCACGAAACATGGAGAGACAATTTAAGAAGCTTATGAAAGAAAAAAAAAAGCAGCTACACAACAAGGGCGACGCTAATAGCTGAGCGGTTGAAATGATCACCGTCATGCTTTGAATAAACGGGTGAATAATTTATTTCAGACAAATAACACATACAGAGGGATTATTTATTTGAAAATAAATAATCAAGATGCGTGCGCAACCACCGGCCGTTAGAACGCTCACTGGTTGCCATGGTTACCCGTATTAAACTTGCTGTTTTAACTTTAGCTAGCTCGCCTTCGGCGTATTACAACTCTTATCAAATACGTCATCAAAAACAGACATTAATGAATCGGATGCGTCTTAATGACCGATAAGCATTAAATGCAGAGGAGTTGATAAATAACGAGAGAAAATGACCCAGTAGTCAGACAACATTAAAGCAATTTGTTCACGGAAAGATTATCGTCTTTCAATAAGATATGTCGAGGCACTCTGAACAAAACAAATACGGCATAATAACATAGCATTTTGCTATGTTATTATTTAAATAGTTAGTGTTGCGAAGAACATAAAGTAGCCATTGTTGTTGTAACTTATTTTTTATGCCTAGTGCTTTTCGCGGACATGCAGTTAAACTGTAAATAACTTTAAAAAAAAGACAAACTAAACGTCAATACTAATATTGTGATATTCAAAAGGACACAAACTTAAACATAGCTTTACAGCATTAATATATAACTCACCACATTGGACAGCACTTATGAATATTGGTAAGATGTGAATTTATGGCAGGTTCGGCTTGTTAGTGTGGTTGCTAGGCAACCTAAGTACACTACAGGTCCGCCGTTCGTTTTCTTCTTCTACACATTAATCCACAAAGCGACTATAGAGCCCCCTAGTGGAACGGGAGAAATGGCTCCAACAGTTAGTTTATAATGTATTCTTGCCCGACATGCGCAGTAGAGCGGCTGCTGACGCAACGTGACATCAACTGATAGTCCCTGTATACATGCTACACATAAGTATGTGATTATGTTTGGAAAGGGATATGAAGAAGTGAAACTTATTTAGCCATAGTATTTCTTCCTATCAGCTTTAGTGTACAAAGTCAATGTTTGGGGCACAACGTTAGGAGTTCATTCTGTAACCTCTCGCTTTTTTAAATGTCTGAAGTGTTTCTTTTGTTTGATTAAAAAAGACGAGTCAGATCACCGCTTTCTTAAATCCCTAGTTTAAACGATTAAACGGGAACTTCTCGATGTTCCCACTTGTCTCTACTGTCTTTAACAATCTTTAACAATCCTCTTCAAACTCCGTGAGAGAGGAGCCAGATGCAAATTTTGTGGTTCTTCCTCTTTCCTGTCGTCTAAGTTGTCCAATCAACCAGTCAAAGTCAGTCTTCTCTGACCTTAGAGGAAATCCAAGTCAGACTTTCATGCTTGATTTGTGACCTAACAACTTATGTAATCAGTTAATGGATAGCATGCGTGTACATGCACTAATCTAATTTATAGTGATCCTGACCCTCCTAACATTTGTGTTGTCCATTTGGCTGCATCTTTATTAAGACACTCGGTTTATTGACAAAAGAGGAAGAAAAGAAGAAAGCTGTTTGGTACAGTTTAACTGAGCTCTGTTTTTTTTTTTTATTTGGTACCAACAAATGCCATGTCGAAGAGCTTTACAAGAGAAAGAGACCATTTGCATTCGATTGTGAAAAAGTTCTTTATTTTTTGAGACCCATTTCAGAAAGTGACACATCTAGATTCACACTAAAACATTTCAAGCCTTTTATGTGCTTTTGTTAATTATAGTATAAGCACATAATAAAAGTCCAATGTGTTAATTCAGTTACATAAAACTGGCTGTACTGCACCTTTGAAGACATATTAACAGTTCCCAGAAAATTATTATGTGACAGACCAACACAAAGTATCACGTAGCTGTGAAAGCAAGTTATACAGATTTTAACCCTTTTTTTTTTACAAACAATGGAAAGTGTCCCCCTCTATTATCACTTTCACTGTAGTTACATCTCCCCACCAGCGTTGCACATCAAGAGATAGAGATCAACTATTTCCTTTGCAGAATAGTTCAGATGGAGATCATTTCCAAATTTCTCTTTTCACGTTTCATCACAATTCTCAATTAGATTCAGAACGTTGTACTTAACATGAACGGAGATGAACTAAGACACAAAAGAATCTGCGAAACCAAAGAGCTAAAATAAGAAACTAAAATACATTAACATAAAAACACAAAACGTAAGAAACTAAACTAAACCGACAACAATAATTAGCCAAACAGTGAAATAAACAATAATAAGAAACACAATTATGCTGGTCTCTTTCCCGTTAAATAGAATTTGCTTCTATAATGCAACAAATAAGAGAAAATTAATCTCTGTGAATACTTTTCACTGCTCCAAATACAACATAAACAAAGAATGTTTAACTTATAGCTTCATTGCTATATTTAATCAAACAAAAATTTCCAAACTTTGTTAAACAATTAAAGTCCTTGAAATCTCAGTTTAAGTGTGCTTGTGTGTTTTGAGTTTCTTTGCCAGCGTTGTTATGAAGGTACTCTCTTCTTAGCAGGGAAGGTGAAAGTGTGGCACTTCAGAGTCCTCTGGGAGCCATTACTGGCACCGCTGATGCAGGAAATGGATTCAGTGTGGAAAATAATACCCTTGAATAATTAATTAGATGAGTTTTAAATCAACAGCAAACACACTGACTGCATAAACGGGAGCAGGTCGAATTTCAAGAATGGTGTTAAATGCATGTGAATCTAAAAGATAATCAATACACTAAGGGTATGTAGTTAAATTTAATTATATAGCTTTTAAAGTCTGTAATTGAAGTTTCACAGAGAGGCCCAGAGTCTTTTAACACAATAAGGATTTGGTAAATCTATTTAGATGTCTGCTGCATGGAATGGTTGTAATGTAATGGAATTGCCAGTGTAGAAATACAAAAAAAAAAAAATCAAGTAGGAAATGATGTGGAAATATGTTGTCTGGTTTTTAGTTGCCTTTGTTATTGCTTTTACCGTTTCTAAATTGTTTTTCCATTTTCCATCACGATGTGTTACTTTATAGTAGATAAATTGTTACGGTGCTTTTCTGTTTTCTGTGCTGTTTTTTCCCCCTCAGCCTTAAAAATGGTCATGTGCATTTCTATTCAGTTATTTAGCTGGGAATCCCTTAATAACGTGCAGTTATTTTGTGACTTTTTATTTTGATTGGTTAAGGAATATTTGTTTTCTCAGAAATATGTGGCCTATCACATAAAATCACATATATTGAAGTTTGTGGTTGTACAGTATTTTGATGAAGTGTAAAAGTATCTATCATGAAAATATTACAGCAGTCAAACTTGGATGTTGTAGAAGCTGCATGAATGACATGAAATTTTTTTTTTTTCATTTCACATCAACAATTTTTCTCCATTTCTTTCCAGATCCTCATCATTTTTCATGTTCTACTCACACAAGACCTTCTGTCTGTTCCGCTTGACCTTTCTGCTTCTCCAAACCGTTTTGTTTTATTTTTTTATCTAAAGAAAATTGCTTCATTACCTGGATGCTACCTGCCTGTTAGTTCTCCAGTTATCTCTAAATCCTTCAGCACCAGTCTGCAAGAAAATTATGTGGAAATAAATTAACTAACATTCAGTGGGCCTCAGCTTTAAGAAAAAACATATTCCTTTGATAAACTGCATGTGGCATGTTGAATATTCCAACACATAACCTATTTTTATTGCTGAGACCAAAAACTTTAGTCATTTACATTATTTTAAAGTTGCACATTAAGACCAGCAATCTTTGAAGCACAATCTGCCACTGTGCAGATTGTAGCAAAAGTATTTAATTACCCAGCTCACTTATTTAGCTTAAATTTTGCAGTTTCTTCAAAAATAAGCCTCTCATTTGTAGCAATTTAAGATTAGTTTGGTAGGAGAGAAGTGCAATTAATCTAATCCATCATTCTATAACTGCACCCAGACTTAAAAATATTAATTAGCGGGGTTGTGAAACAATATAAATGTATAAATGTTGAAACTCTGAGCGATGAAGCTGCTAATTCAGGGTAATTTTGACTTGACTCAAATCAAGAGAGATACATAAAGAAATAAGTGATTATAATTAATGTTTAGATGTCATAGATTTAATATTTATTAAAAAAACATCTCTATAAACTGTTTTTCCCCATTTTTCTGTTGTTTCATTGCCTAACAGTACAGCTTGATGGTACACTCACTGTGTACCAGATAACATTCAGTGTTATCTGAATGGAACAAATTATATTTTTGCAAAGATAAACTAGCTGATACAAATAACAACCAAGTGATGCTGAAGACAGCTTATTGCAACCTTTAAATATAAAATTTTAATGGTTTAGTCGTAGTAAACACGGCTAAATGCCATCAGATGGTGGTTAAAGTCTTTAAGGATCTGACCAGAGACTTTAATCCTAATCACTCTTGTTACGACCCGGCTCGGCCAGGGGAAAGGAAAGTAACATTAAAGAAACCTAGGTGTTAAGGTTTAACAAGTTAGGGGTTTATTGTTTGGGTTTTGACAAAAATAAAAAGGTAAAAATTAACAATAATCAAAATGTTGGGAATTACAACAAAAATGTACTAAATAAAACAAAAATCCACACAACAATCAGAGTTGTAAATCAAAGATCTTAACCAAACAAAAATGGACTTTCAGTACAGGTTAAACAAAAACAAACTACAAATCTCTAACAGATACAAAGATCCCCCACGGAGACAAGACGAGTTAGCAAGAGCTAGTAAAAGCTAACAAAACTTATCAGAGCTAATAAAATAAGTTTACAGCAGTCAACCAAAACCCCAACAAAGTGGCAAGCTGTCTGAACAAAGGATCAGCCACACCTTCTCGCAGGAAGTCCTTGGTTTTTGAAGGGGAGGCCTCTTCAGGGATTGGTGGAGCTGACAATTGGTGAGCCAATCGCTGTAGGCCTCAGGGAGGAAGACAGGGCTGCATCCACTTCCAAGTGGAGTCAACTTGATTAGAAGCTGCAGATGTACTAAAAAGAAAAGAAAACGTACACAAGGCCACTGGCCGTAACAATCTGAAAGATAACCTTACGGATTATCAGAACTGCAGAATCGGTTGAAACTGAGTTTGTTTGTTTCATTTTACTTTTGAATGAACATCCAGTTTAGTCAAAAACAATCCTGAAGAGATAAAAACAAAAATGAGACAAAACTAATGCTAGGTTCAGCATTATTATGAGCTTTGCATTGTTCTTTTCACTTCTAACTAAACATTAGAATTTATGTTTCTAATTTATTAATAATTTAGTTTTGTCAAATCATTTAATTTCCATTATTTAACCAGGTAAAACCCTGCTGAGATCTCATTCGATCCTTAATATAGCAGTCATTTGTGTCAAGCTTTTATAAAAGCATCAGTGAATTGACTGCAGCTATAATGTGATTGTGTGATCTTGGCTCTTCCCTCGGTGTATTTCTGTGCAGTGGATGGTTAGGTTCTTGGTTTTCAGCGATTCCTGGGCTCTGAAAAGCCAATCTGCTGTTCCAAAGGCCTTGACATTCCTCTCAGGCCTTAGCTCTGCCGATCATCTGTGCTCAACTCAGATATACAGTTTTCTCTACGTCTTCTTAGGGATGAAAAAAGTCTGGTTTAAAAACCGTCTACTCAAAAGTGAAGACCTTAAGTCGCCAAAAAAAAATTCACACAAATCTTGCTATCATGTGGTTTTTCTTCTGCTGTGTAGGGAATCAATATGATTCATATATAAATTTTTAGGCTGACCATACAGTTTGAATAATTTGTATTATTTGAGCATCTGTAGTCAATACTTACCAAAAGAGATCCAGTTCATCTTGCACAGGATTATGACCAAATTTCTCATAAACTACGGTCAGTTTAGAGCCAACATGTTTTGGTTCATGGGAGGAAGCGCACAGAGTCCAAAGAAAGCCTCCCATCAATGAGAGGAAAATTCAAACTAGACTTGATTTTTTTTTGGCACTATCCAAAGGGTTGCATGCTTTGCAAATGCTGCATATGTCTTTAAAGTTTGTTTTTGATTAGTTTGAACAAAATAATCACCACCATCCTGCTAGAGCGCACTGTCAATCCAGGAAGTTTAGTTTCCAATTGGGCCCTAATCTAGTAGACAACTTAAAGGGATCCGCAATTAACTATAACAATGTACTTTATTTGAGAAACATTCTTGGCTGATGTAAAAACAGCACAGTGAACATCCTCGTTCATTGTGGGGGTTACGTTCCCAAAATAGGCAAAATCAGCGAAGTAGTCGGCTTTATTTTGTACCATTATTATACAGTATCATAGAACAAAACCAAAGATCAAAGCCTGTTTTCAGGCCAAAGCATTTGTCTAAGAAATAAAAATAGAAACATTTTCCTACAAGTAATTATGATAGTTTTTAGGAATACTGTAAAATAATTATTTTAATAATCAGCCAACGAGGTTGGATACATTGTGTGTTTCACAGTTCCCCTGACTCCGCTCCTCTGTAGCATCTTTTCCTACTGAAGTCGTGTTGCCGGGATCTTTATTTTCTTCCTTCTCTTATGGAACGAACTGAAGATTTATTTAGTCTCTAATGTTGCCCTGCAGCGGCGTACCTTCTGCCTTCCTTTGTCCAGAAGTTTAACTTTCTCTGCGATATTTAGCAACTTCCTCTGTCATTTTGGCACATCTGCAGGCGTCTCGGTCGGTGCAGAACGTTTCGTCAACATTGTGGGTTTTGTCGTGGAGAAAATTTGCAAACTTGCCAAGCTGAACACATTTTTTTTTTACCAGACAGAGACGAGGGATTGATTGACAGCCAATCAGGACGCAGAACACAATGCAAAAAAAAAAAAGCATTAAAAAAACTGCACTAAAAAAATCTGTGAAACAGTGAGGCCAAGAAAGGTGAAGCGTGTTCTAGCGAGGGTTCACAAATGCTGTCTTCATTTTTATGAATTTAAGTAAAAGATTGGCCCAAAGATGTCGCCATGTTGTTTACACTCCAATGCATCCTGGGTAAATCTCTTACGTTTATAGTTTTGAGTTCACTATAATCTGCCTTCGTCGTCGACCCAGCATGCATTGTGCAGGTGAAAAAAAAAAGGCGACATCCATATTAGAAAAATATAATAGATATGCAATTTTTAAAATAATTCTGAATTTTTACAAACATCAACAATGACTTCTCAGGACTCACTTTTTCATGGACAGGATTCTAGCTGGACTTTTTGTTTCAGTAGGTTTTATTTCCATTTTATCCAATTTTTGGCTGATTTGACCTATTGTGCAATTTAATTATGATAAAATAACACTTTGTACAAAATGTTATTTCTCATATTACTCTTCTAAATTCCTATTTTATTCCCACTCACTGGGAATTAACTGGGATTGGGTGTTGCTGGTTATTGTCTATGCTTCAATTATGTTTTCTAATTCATTACATTTTTTATTTGTTTATTTTTCTGGTGTTTTTCAGCAGCATTTTACTCCATACAGATCATGTTTTGACACCCTGCTTTAACTGTGTGCAGATTTTCATCCTGAAATTTGCAACAGGACAAAATAACCTACCAGTGTGCAGACAGAGCAGACCTGAGCTGCTGCCTTTTCAGACTCTGAGCTCTGGAGTTACAGTTATTCTGTCATTGTTAAAAAGAAAAAACAATTACAAAACAAATTTGTTTTGCATCAGTGCTTTCAAGAACATGCATTTTGAATCCTTTCAAATTTATTGACGCCATGGCGGAGAGATCAAATTTAATTGTCAATCATGTGAACTCCCATCTCGCCTCTTTATCAGCACCAGCAAGCGAGAGCTGCATTAGTAAGTGCTCACTCTCACTCAAACAAAACAAGAGCTTTTAATGGGAGCTTACATTAACTTCCATTTTGCATGAACTTTGCTTTTATTTGCTTCATAATGGGCCACACAGGCTTGAACTTGACTTTTTGTTTTTGTAAGTTGAATAGCTGGGGGGGGGGCGAAGGGTTTTGTCATGGATATATGTAATACATTTCAAAGGAAATGTCTTCCACTTTTTGAGTTTTATTTTTATTATTGTTGCTGAGCAAACTATTTCTTGTGAAAACACCATGCTCTATGTTAGTCATGCTAGAGAATGAACACAGTAAAAATGCCAGGGTTGAATTAACACCCAAAGGTGTCTATATGTGTCCAAGTCAGCAGGTGTTAAAGTAACACTTTTGTATGTGTTAAAAGATTGACACCCATTTTTTTTATTAAATTAACATTGGTCTATAATTCTGAAATGGGTTTAAGAAAAGTTAAACTTGCCATTTCTGTGTATTGTTTTGAATATTTTCCAGTGGATTTGATTGATATTTACACCTTGTTGGTCAATTATTTACTTTTTAACACCACATTATGTTACTTTAACACTAATACCTTTGTAAATGTTAATGTGGCACTCTGTATTGTTGAATTTAACACCAGCTGACTTGGACACATTTAGACACTTTTGAGTGTTAATTTAACACTGGCATTTTTACTGTGAAGAAGGTCCAAACAACACATTTGTCATTTTTGGGCCTTGGGTGAAACTGATCCAGTGTCAGCCTTCTCCAATGATCATTTTAGTAAAGATGAAAGCAGAAAACATTGGTTTGTCAGTGAGGACTCATCTGAAGTCCAGCATTGGATGTTTGCTTTATCCACCACCAGCGTTAGAAGGACTGTGTACTATTTTCAGCTCCATCACATCACCAAGCTTAGAGGGGAAAAAAATGTATTCGAGAAATCTTCCCTGCTGTTAGCTTCTGCAGCGAATCCACTTAGAAAGTCTGCGCTCACTTCCTGTCTGAATATGTGAAGGTGATGTGGCTCGCACCTGTAGAGCGTGCAGAGAAAATCACAAGTCTGATGTTTGAGACGAACATGGAAGGTTTCAAATACCTGAACGGCGTCAAGTCTCTGGCCCTGGCCAGTTGAAGTGCAGGGAGCGCTGTTCAGCCCCTGGGACTTGGTGGAGACTTGTCGCTTTCAGAGGGCCAGCCGCAAAGCTGAAGACTTTCAGTCTGTGAGTAATTTTCTAGCTTTCCTTTGAACTTAATCCCTTCAGCAGAGGTTTTGGCCTTTAGGCTCTCACGGTTGTTCGAGAGATATGAATAAACCAAGAAATATGAATACAATTCCTAGTGTATTGCAGAATCAAAGAGTTCTTGAATTTATATATAATATATTTTACCTGGTTTCAGAGTGTACTTGGTTTAATAGTGGGACAGTTATATGCCATTTGAGTTTAACATAATGATAGTGTAGCTCTTGTTCATTCATCTTTGGACAGTAAGCAAAACAATTTTCCTGTTTGGTTCCCAGGCTTTTACACAAGCATGATCACAGTTTTAATTTATATTGGTGCGTTTACACCAAACGCGTTTTTGAGCATCAGGCGAACCTGATTGACATTCAAAGTCTATGTGGAACATTGTGCGCGTCCGTCAAACACTCAAAACGCTACAAATGGTTCAAATCGCCTTTGTTTTTCATCTGTTCTCTGATTCCTGTTTGGGGAACGATAGGTTTTGGTTTGAGATCTTTTTGCTTTCTTCAGAAAGGTTGAGGTGTGTGTCAGAAATCAGGTCTGGATCTGGTAAAACTGAACTCAGCTTTCCAAAATCTGTTAATTACAATTAATTCAAGCGAATTAATGAAATTATCATATCAAAGGTTATTTTGTTGGTTCCTCGACTTATCTTGTCTTATATGGACATTTATTTGATGAAATTATACATTTAAGACTAACAAAAAAAAAACATTCAGGATAAGTGCAGCAATGTTTTTCTCAAAGCACTATTGTTATGCAAAATATGTTAACTGAGAGAAATATTCATACAAAATAAATCAATAAAATAGAATAAAATGGAAAAATTGCTAAATATCGCAGAGGTAAATGAAAGCATGCAGATTCACACAAAGATAAAAATATGAAAACAGTATCAGGGCTGTGACTGCGGTCCAGTTTGTTCTCAATATCTCAATATTTTCATTCACATTAAACGTGCAAATAATCTTTCTTGGTGTAAACTGGAAGTTTTTTCCCCTCCTCACCACAAAAGGTTGGGTGGATTATTCTGTGGCATTTACAATCTCTGTATATTTGATTAGAGATCTGCAAGCATCAAGGTAGATTAACTCTGCCCCCAAGGTGTAAATAACCCCCACAAATCTCTCCACATTCACGGCAGCCACTCACAGGGCATTAAGTTGTGAAAACTTTATCGATAGCTCAGCTGCTGTTTGGAGGTTTAATTAAAACCCAGAAGGCAGCGTCACCCCACCAGGATGTCCTCCAGAATGTTTTATCGTGTTTGTCCCAACCTTGTATGAATGTCCGTGTGACTGACAATGACAGTAATGGCAAATCATTTTTGATAACAGCCGTATTTTGAAGATATGGTCCCAGGGAAAGAGACATCCAATATTCTGCCAGTGAGAGAAGCCAAGCTGTGAACTTCTTTAATTGACTGCCTAACTACTCAGAAGTAATGATGTGGGAATTAGACGCCTCAGAAAAGTTGCCAAAACACTTAAGCAGAATTCAGAATGGTTTACTTTTACATGAAGCAAATTTAAAAGATTCAGGAACAGAAGAAAATGAAATCAGATGAGAACACTTTTATCTGCAGTAGGACTCTGTCTGGGTGAAACGAGATGATGTGAACTGCTGGGAAAACCCCATGTATTTAACATTTTTTTGGGGTATGTTAAGCACCCTTTGTGACCTGACATACAAAAATTACCTGCAGAACAATAAAAAATTTTTCTATAATATGAATCATTAAGTTTGATACACGGTGCATTTGGAAAGTGGTTAATTGGTTCCACATTTTATGTTCTGAATTGTATTAAATTAATCTCTTTCCTCAAAGTTATACCCAAATTCCCAGTTACAACAATGTGGAAAAAGTTTGTGATTTTTGCACATTTCTTAATAAGAAACCACATTTATGTAAATATTTACAAACTAAAAATTGAGCTTTGTTCGCTGGTCATCCTCGAGATGTTTCTTCGTCTTAAATGGACTCTGAGGTAAATTAAATTGATTAGGAAAGTCTCACACCTGGCTATGTAAGGACCCACAGGTCAGAGGTCATATACCAGGCATAAAATCAAAGGAATTGTTTGTCTCATTTTTTTTCTTTTCAGCGTAACAAAGTATGAAGCAAAGGCTGTGAATATAATGTGGTAAAAGTGAAGTGCTGCAAATGCTTTCTGGTTGCATCGTACCAGCCACACCATCACAAACAACAGCTTCATAAATGTTTCCTTTGTCATGTAAGTTACCAATTGGTTTCCCTGCATTAGATGCAAAAGACAATGCTCAAATATTGAAATTATTTTTACAATTTACATCTAAAAAGTATGACTTTATGGGCCTGAATACAAATGCACACAGAGTTTTCCCTACCATGTTCTTTGCAGTTCATAGTTCAGTAAAAATGTCTACTGCTCCATCACATTAAATCCCAAAGGTGCAACATCATTCAGGGTTGCACACCGTTGCAAGTCGCTGTGTTTTTGTCTTTTCATAGACGCTCATAGTGTAAGTTTGGAAAGTACTGTTGGCAAAACCTCCACTTCCTATCCACCCACTTTCAGTTTATTTCAGCTTCTTTGCATGAAGTTTTTATCTTTACATTTAACTTTGCTTTCCCCTGTTTCTGTTCTCATAACTCCGCCTGGATAATTGCTCCCAGCCCTGCTTGTACCATGTGTCTCTTGGCTTCCCTCAAACCCAGCCCACCCAGTTCCTCCTCACCATCAGCTCCCTTGGTGTCCAGTCTGCTCTGCCAGCATCCGTCTCTGTTCCATCTCCGGCTCAGTCTCAGGCTCCAGTCCATTAAGTCGGTCTGCAGTTTGTAATGAACCATGTTTAATCTGTATCTCTCCACATTCCTCACATGTGTAGCAGTAGTTTAACCGTTTACATCGCAGTTAATTCTGCTAATGTGACACTAGAAAGTTTAGTACACAAACATGGAGGACATGCCTTGAAAGTAAAACCAGCTGCATATTTATTGCTGCAGACAGAAGCAAATATTAACATTAAGCAAACATTAATTATCTTACTAATTAAATCAGTTTAAAGTCTCAGTGACCTGACCATTGTTATGTGACAGGTAGCTGTTGTACTCGTTACAGATACCTGTCCAAAATGTGGTCATAATTTAAGTTTGTCAGCTACTCAGGATTTTTTTTTCATTCAGGAAGCCTCTATTTTAAAGATTAGAAGTTTAAATAACAGGTTTAAAGTTATTGCATATCCCATATGCTGCTTTATCCAAACCAAAACCTGTTTTGATTTATGTTTTGGATCCTTGTCCTCATGTTAACCATCGAAAGAAAATTGTTTATGCTGTTCAAATCTGGGACCACAAAGGCTTAGGGCTACCATGAATTGGAAACTGCTTAAAAAACAAAAACACTAGAGTTACTACAGAAAATCAACTTTTACATTGACAACAAAACAACCAGCACCTTTAATCTTGACTGACATTTTCAGCTGCCAACATGCATAAATCCAATACTTCCTAGAGATTATTTTGGACAAAACAACATATTCGTCACAACAAGACGAAAGTGAGACGTACAAAGTAATGAATGATGGCGGCAGCCTCACGTCATGGGTCTGTTTTAATGCCAGTGGCTCATCCACATTCTCCAATTTCATCTAAAATCAACAATTAGATGATGGAAACATGGAAAGAAAAATCCCAAATACGTTCAAATTTATCCAAACCAGTTAGCGTCAGGTTAAACCGTCCATTTCTCTGCAGTTGAATATCAAAGCAGGACTACAAAAAGCTCTAGGGTTCTGTGTGTTTCACCAAGGAACATTTGGTTAAATTCCACAGTGAGTAAGAATATATTTAAACCAGTAAAGTTGCTTGTCGTATCATTGCAGTCTGGTAGAAGTGGTGTCTAAACGCATATTTAAAAGTCTCTGTCTGACTGGAACTGTTCCTTAATCCTGAATGTTTGGCATAGCAGCTTCTTTGATGGCTGGAGAGAAAAACCTTCCATCTGAAGATAAAATGTTGAATGCATTGGAAGTAGAGCCTGAAGTCATTTGAATAATTTCTGCTGCCATCCTACTTACCGCCTGATAAGGAACCAAATGTACCTGAATTCAGCAGCTTCCCTGTGATTTGGTTGCTGCCCAATTCACATCGAGTCCTCTGTGTGTGGAGTCAGGGGAATTACAACATGAAACCAGATTCAGTTCATTCAGATCAGTACAGTCTGTTCCAGTTTGATCATAATCCAGTTCAAGTCACCGCAATTAGATTCACAAAATCAAAAAGGTAAATCTAACCACTTCCTTTTGTAAAAAGCAATTCTGAAAGAACGTTTATTCCCAAGTTTGGACTGATTGAGGTCTATCACAAGAGCTAATTTTGCTGGACGATAAATTGTCCCAGAACTTATTACGATAAACAATAATATTGTTTTTTTTGTTTGTTTTTTTAGACCATTTTCAGGTATTATAACAGTAATTATTCCATCGTAATGCAAGAGCACATTTTCAAGGATCTATAAACTTTAAATTCAAATGGACCTGGAAGACATTTAAAAAATACAAAATAAACAAAGCAATAGAAACGACATAAAATGAATTATGAAGTCTGTTTAAACAAAATTATCTTTCAAAAAAGGGACTAGTTGAGACCAAAGCACCAGACTGAAGACTTTAATCTTTCAGGTTTTGGTAAAGAGAGAGAGAGAAACAATGAATCAAGAAAATTAAAATGATTGAGTTTCTTTTAATTTATCATGCAATTAATTGATTTATTGTTTATTGTGACAGGCCTAGTGACAGAACAGATCTGTACAGATCCAGGCTGGTAACAGGAAAAACAAAAGTTTCTTATCTCAGTCTGCATCGCAGCTGGCTCCATGCTGGGATTGTTCACTCAACTCTTTTTATAGCTCTGAAAGGCCCAAAGCATTTAAATATCCATAGAAAACAGATGTTTTTAGGTAAACAACTATATTAGATATAGAATATATAAGTGATCAGAGAGCTGCATTTTCTGCACACACACCATCCCCTCCTATACCCGTTTGCTCGCTTCTGTTGAACTAATTTTTTTTCTATAACCTTAGTCTTTCACACTGAAGCTTGAGTGCACTTACAAGATCTTCCCTCAATATTTTCTCCCCAAAAAGATTTTAATTGTTGCGCTGAGAAGTGTAGTTTTTATGAGTGTCATGACTGCCAGGATTTCATCAGAGTGCACTAAAGAGAGAGTGGCTGTTTGAGAATATGAAGAATATACTAGAGTCTTTAACATTGGGACAATTTATTGGCTTTGTTTGCATTTGAAAGAAAATAAATTGAAGGAAAAGACAGAATTAGATTATGAAGTATCCAATGAATGAGAGACGGTTTCCATGAGAAGCCTAAGTGCCTCTACAACATCCTGGACAAACATTTTTGTGCTTTGACTGAGGTTATTTCAGTTTTAGTTGTATAATCACAACTTCAGGCTAAAACACTACTGTAAAACACCGTTGTACCAAAATGTTCCTGTAATTAAGTATTTATACACGAGGACAGAGCTAAGACAGGGAGAAGACAACTGAAACAAAAGAGCTTAACTAATGGGAGTAAAAAGAGATTGATGATATTAAAACATCCAACAATTTCTCATTAATGTCAAGACAAACTTGCAGAGCAGTGTGTAGTTGAGCCTGGTGCAGACATTATATCTAACAAACTGTCAGAAATGGAAATAGTTTAACATGTTCGTCTTCATTAATTAATTTCAGGGGGGAAAAACATTAAAACATGTTTAATGTTAATATAAAATGCCAGAGGGCAGCACAACTTAGTGGCACTTTTATGTAAAAAAGTTCTGATTAATTGGAGAAGTCACTCACTGAAACCTGCATTTGGGATTAAACTTCACAAATGATTGTTACGGCAGTCAAAATCTAAAACGATATATATTGCGGCATCCTGAGCAGAATAAAACCCGGCTGAATATGTCAGCGTTGCTATGCCAACGTGCTTTGGATCCAGGAAGTTGCAGTGGGGTTCGAATCCTTTTCTGCATGGTCCCTGTGCGAACATCTCGGTTCTCTTCTGAAGGAAAAACATGACTGATAGACTAATTGGTTTCTGTAAATTACCCTTAGGTATTAATGTGGGTGTGTATCGTCTTTCCTTTGTTACCCCACCTCTTGTCAAATGATTGCTGGAGATAGGCCACAGCCCCTCTGTGACCCTGTAAGGGTAAGCGGCTACAGACAAAGGATGGATGGTTAATTATGCAGCACTAAGAATGGAGGGCGAGGTTTTCACAACACCGCATTTCATGAAGGGGATTAAAAGGAATCCTCTGAAACGCAGAGTCTTTTCAGAGTGGAGCCGAATCAGGTTCAACATAGAACTACATGACAAACATTTTTCCTTTACACCTGGTTATTAAGAAGAATAGAAAGTGTAAAGCTGCTGGTTAAAATCACATTCTGAATTTAATTTCATCTGGATGAAAGCCACAATGTTCTGGTTTCTAGTAAATTAAGGTAGAAATGTATCTACTTTATAATACACATTCTGTGTTTCTATTTATTCAGCGAAATTGAGAGAAATATTTAATAATTAGGATAAATTAAATAGAAAGTTTCTTTAACATCATCCTCCCACTGATTATAAACCTTCACTACATTTTATTTATGTGCAGCCATGTTGGATTTTAAACTCTGAGTTGGTTTAACTTGTGAAAACAACACAGACAGTCAGAGTAAATTCATCTGAAGCAGGAAGGAAGAATCGTGTCGGATGGAGATGAAACTATTTAAAATATTGCCAAGTAGGGTGAGAGTCACTGCTTCCTGCTCTCCAAGTATCCATGGTAACTATAATTTTTCAGGTGGGGCAAGATCACTGGTGGTAATTGTTTCAAACTGATGCATATTTTCACCAAATTGACCTTTTACAAAAACCTTAAGGCATATTAATCACTTGTTTTGTTCCACTAAGGCTTCGGTCTGCCTTTGTGGTTCACATTGATTTATAAACCAGAGTACAAGGAGACACAGGGGGAAAATGCTGGACAATTAGGTGGCGCTATGCCATGCATTTCAACTGAGTTAATTGATCATATAAATCCTCATGTACAGCCCTCGTTGTTTCTCTTTAAATCTAAAGTGAACCTTTTGTAACATAGGTTTGGTTTAAACATTCATTTAGCTCATTGGTTCCTGTAAATGTCACCTAAATCAGATTCATATGATTATTTTGTAAAAATGTGTAACATTTTAAAGATGCACCGACAGACACACAATCAGCACTTTAGATTTTTACCCCTCAGCATACAGAGACTTTTTCCGGTCAGTCTGCGTTTCCACATCGATGTTTGTTACTCTTCACTGCCAAAGTGGCAAAAACTCTGCTCTTTTTTTCTGAGCTAAGACTACAGTATATTGCTAATATTATTTTGTTGAAACTGGGCCTAATAATGAGAGCAAAATAAATATTACAGAAAGAAACTTCCACAGTAATAATCTTATCAAAACCTTAAATATAAAATATATCACTTCTCTATGGAGCTTTTATTTTATGTCTATTTTTAACACACTGGTGTTAAGTTTAATAAAAGTGGCTTCTTTGGAAAAATGGCTCATGTGGATCCGATTCAGAACTGGCTTTGTTCTTTGTGGTTTCTGTACAACAAAACAATTGATCTGCAGATCAAAAAGAAGTAAAGGCACTTATTTCTTTCCATTGAAAGAATTGAACACAACCAGCAGGAGCCTTGCAGGTCCCGGTTTAGTTCATTTGATTTAGTGCAACACATCTTTGTTTAATCTCATTTGTGCAAATTAAAATCGGTCTGAAAAAAATACAAAAACAAAAACAATTCTTGAGGTACGGTATACGAGTAAGTTTGTGACGTATACATAAGAAGATCAAAAATTCAGATATGAAGTTAAATTAAAACACTCAAAATGAGTGGGAATGTTTTTCATACAGAAATCTAAAAGACTTAATTTCACCTTAATTTACAGGCTTTCAAATTTTCATGTTGGTTTTGATAGCTCTATTACTAAACAAAATCCTTTTAAACAGTCCTCGCACATTATTCATATCATCTAATGTAATAACTTGATGATCTTAGACATTTAAGGAGGAAAAAAAAGCAAAAACAGGATCAATCTCTAAGGAGCAAATGGTTTTGCATGTTTTGACTTCGCTCTGGGTCAAACACATATCTTCATTTTTGGAAAGTTTAATGTGAGGTGGCCTTTTCCACTGCTGGTTAAAATCAACATTGACATGTTTACTTGCAGTCGAGCTCAAACACACCGAGAGACAGATGTCCAGGAGACAACACAGACAAGCTGAAAATATTCCATCTTTACTTTTAAATCTGGCAGAAATCAATTTCAAGAATGAATACAAACAACTTTGCTGACGCTTGCAAACAGCTGGGAAAGTCATAGAGAGACAAAAATTATATTTCATTTCATTTCTGTTCTGTTCACATAAATCTCTCAAGATACTATATTTGCAAACTGTGAAAAATACTATTTAAATTATTTCCTGGTGCACAGTTAACTTCACATTTTCCCTTCCAGATCTTCTTTGTAGAGAATGCAAACTGGAAGTTATTTTTAGATTGTGTTGCTTTATAGCCTCAACTTTAACATATCTTATTGGGATTTTTAAAACCGTATTTAATTATGCCTAAAAAGGTGCTTTGCATCTGCATTCATTCCCTTTTACTTTGATACCAAATGAAGCCAGTATGTTCTAAGTGAGAAGCAGAATTAAAATCAAACTCTTTCCATCCTCACGGTAAGTTCTGGTGGTGGCAGATATCTCCCACATGTGGAGATAATATTCTTCACCAAAGAAAAGGAATCTGGGCAGACATGATGGGAACATGGATGCACCTAAATAGTGCAAAAAAATAATAAAAAAATCTGACAAAAGCTGAAAAATACCAAAATGGAGGTTCACCTTTCAGCAGGATGCAGATGCAGTCAGAGCCACTATGAAATGAAAGAAAGTCTATTTAGGAGAGCGGCCCTGTCAAAGTCTAAATGAGAACATGTGACTTGAAAAGTGAGCTATGGCAGTAAGACTGTGGAAACATTTAAGTGTCAATAGCCATAAAACTGGTAGAGATAAATCCCCCAAAAACGAACGCATGCTGCACTTTTCTGATTTTTATTTGCAAAAACTTTGAAAATGATGCATCGGTTTCCTTCCACTTCACTGTTATGAGCTACTGTTGCATAACAACACGTTGGAGTCAGTGAATCTATCATGACATCATATGAAAAAGGTGATGCTGTAACTGGACTTGCTTGCCTTTAATCATTCTTACAACTATTACATTCCTCAGACATAAACAAACACGACTTGTACTGGTGTGATTAAAGGACTCAGTTTTTTTATTATTATTTTTTGAGTTATACAATATGATAAAAAGTGAAATATGCCGTCTGAGGGGCACGAACGCTCCACCAACATCCATTACACCCTTTTCCCCGTGTATAATTAGATTGAAATCCCGCACTCTGATCGCTGACAACACATTACCCTCCATGTCAGCTCCAGAAGTGCCATTAGGGCAAGTCGCCCTGCTTCATGTGCTTGTCTTATTTTGCTCAGCCTTAGCCGTGACCCCAAAGCTGTTTGCAGAGCAGAGGAATAAAGCAGGGATTCACTTAGATGAAATGACAGGCTAATAGCGCTTAATGAGCTGTTTTGGCTTGATGTTGTCCTCCTTAGCTTGTTTGCAAAGCAAAAGCTATACGACGCTGCCCATCTGCAACCTCCAACTGTGTGTTAGTGTAACCTTAATGTGCTTACATGGTCTCTGTCTTTGTGTGCAAGAGTGGCTGTGATCAGAAGGGGGACAGGCTGACACAGCTAATGGAGAGATGTACAGTTAGCAGAACCGGCAGCGCATGAAGGGCTTTCAGCTCCTTAGCCTTTATTCAGGAGCTCAGGAAGACTAATGGTCCAAGAAGACCTCAGCTATGCTGAAATCACGGGCCAAATATGAAAGCTTTAAATGTGTTCTCAAGAGGGAACACATGATTTAAGTGAGATCGTTATTAACCAAGATGAAAACAGACCTCCCACACACAAATACCCAGCAACACCGTGGAGGTGGCCAAAGCAGGAGACGCGCATAAGTACATCAGCAAGATCCACTTTTCTGCTCAGAGGGGCGGATCGGAAAGCATAACCACCGTGCAGTTGGATTTGCATTTTCAGTTTAGTTGATATTCAGAAGACAAATCACCGTCTTGATGGAAACGCGAAGCATAAGAGGAAAGTTTCCGTTTACATAGAGAAGCTCTGAAATGACAATCCACTGATATCCACTGACAGGTTGGAAAAATCTGAAACTCTCTCTGGGATTCTGACTTATTCTCTCTTAACTTACATTTATTGGCATTTATTATTGCTTGCTGTCTTTTTGCCAATGTCTTGTTATTTGAAGATCCAGAATTGCACCTACATTGATAAAACTGCAACTCGGTGCCCAATAATTAAAAGCTCACTGCTCCTCCATCTGTTACGATGTGGGATGTGATAGACTAATTTAAATATCGTCTTGAAGTTCTCACCACACTTCAGCAACTTGAGAAGAATAATTTGTCACATTAAGTTGTGCTTGAAATGCTTTTGTGCCATCAGTGCGTCAATTTAAAGACGTCATACGTCGCTCAATCTGACTGCAAAGTTTTTCTCTGCAGGTTTTACATCTTCCACAAAATACACAAAATTTGGGGTATAAACCATGTTAATACCCCAAAAGGCCCTGATATGCTGACGTTGGTCCCATATATGTTAAATTTTTAATGGACTAACTCTGATTCGTCTTAGTGTCAAAGTGAATCAAATTAATATATCGTGGTACAAACATTTATCAAGAGCAGCAAGCGTAAAGATTTGTTTTTGTTTTGCTTTTCAAAATACGACCACATCCATGTCTTAACAATAAAGTACTGAAGCATTCCTCAAAATTACAGAATCAACTTGTTACGTAACAAATTTGTTAAGTTTAAGAAAATTTTCCTAAATCATTGTTTGATGTGACTAGAAATGTACAGGTTAGAAACAAAACCAGCATGAGTTTTCATTAAATCTCTGAAAACAACTTGATGTAAAGCCTGCAGTAGGCAACTTTTACAAAGATGTATTTTATTTAATTTTTTTACATATTTTGTTAAAACCACTTTTATGTCCATGTACTAAAATATAGTCTGTGAAAAATAATCCTACTCCCAGACACAGAAATACGCCACTCCTAGTCAAAAACAGCCAATCAGAGCCAGGAGGAACATCTTAGCAGTGTCAATCATGCTGGTGTACGCGCCTTTTTCCACATACCGTCATTCAAGCTAAAGATTTCCAGTGTGTTTAGTGTAGAATGCCTAATGTTACCGGAAAAATAACAATTTATCAATTTTCACAACGAAGACAACTTATCAAGTTACGTTTACTAACTTCAAATGATTTGTACTTATAATCTGAAACCACAAGACTCACATTTTACTCCATTTCATTACATTTATTTCTAATTTATGCAAATGGTTTGCCACAGTGCCAGAGAGACATTGTGTTAAAAGAGAATGAGTTACTTTTCTAAGACGTCCGCCCTCTTTGTCATCTACAGCTTAGTTCTGCTTCATATCACCTGCATCAAAGTCGCCGCCGTCTTTCAGGAGACACTAAATAGTCAGTTAATTGTTTGAACATTGTCGTTTGCCGTAGGTTTGAAATGTGAAGTGAGTTCGAGGAGTTCAAGGTGCTTTGCTTAGGATTCCCGACATCTCAGTCGTTCTTGACTCGGTTGTTAGTTTTAGCTGAAAAGACACAAAACGTATCTTGAGAAATGTGAGCCGAGGGAGCTTCCAGAAGTTGAGTGTGATGAGCCAAGACAGCTGATCTATTTATCCTTATCGCAGGTGATGATAAAGGCAGCTGGGAGGAGGCAAAGAGATTCTGTCTAAGTTTTGTGACACACTGATGTATAATATCCTATTTTCAGCCAGGTAAAGAGAGTTAATGTCAAAGTCCTGCTTTTTAAGCTCCGCTCCACTGCACACAATCTGCTTGTACTACTTCTGGTTTGGACAAATGTTTCTTTCTGATTTACATAGTTTATACTTATTGAAGGTGATTTCTACTGTTTTTAGGTACTTAAATATGTACAGTTGGAATGCATAATGCACTTGTATTGTTTTTTTAAATTAGTTTTAAAAAATGATTAATGACATGACATAAATGGGTTTTTTCTCTTTATTTTTTCTTAATAATCGTTTTCTTGTTTTCGTTCTTGTTCAAGTGGTTTTTTTTCAATATAGTTGTCAGCCCAGCAGTAAAAATGATTGGTTAAATGTCTCACAGTCTAAACAGGTTAACGTAGCTCAGAACAAGGACAGAGAAGGATGAACAAACGGGAGCCATAAAGAACCAGTTAGAAGAAGTGATGCTGTTAGATAAATAGAATAAGTTTATGATAATTACACAATCTAGTTGTTGTTACTATGTTACTACTCTGCTATTGAAGTTACTTGTTTGTGCATTGCAAGTGATAAATTATGTTCCACGTCGTGGTCATTCATCCATCTCTTGTCTTGACTTGCTTGTACAGTCGTAGTTTGAGGAAGAGATCAAACTAAAGTAGCTTTGATTTAAACCCAGGACCGTCTTCACTTTAAGCAACACTTCATATTAGGCCCAGTAAAGGCCAAAAACTTCCTTTATCCTTTTTTTCAATTGTATTTCATTGAATAGTTTTACTTATTACACAAATTTAAAACAATATTTTCTGGTACTATGCTTCTAAATTACAAATAGTCCTGAAATGTTATGTTTTATCGTAAACTCACATTTATAAGACAAAGAAACTGAGGTAAGAGACTAATGTTTTCATTCCCAGGTTGTATATATTAAAATGCGTTTTTGTTTAGTAATCTGTGAGTGTTTGTTAAACAAGTTAAGTGAACCACAACCTGAAAAAGTTTGAGAAACACTGGTATTTATTCCCTCCTGGAAACTGTAGATAGACACATTGATTGGTAGGTAAACATATTGATGGATTAGTTGCTTAAGCAATGAGAAACTTGCTGCAGGTTTTTATAAAGCATTATAAGCCAACAAACGGTTTAAGAAATAACATACAAATTACATAATAACTGCAAAACTATTTATGTTGTGACTCTTTTAAGTCCAAAATTCTTCTGAAACAAGATATAGCAATAATTTCTACGCCAGATTTTTAAAAATGACTTGACTTTCAGTATTGCAGTAAACACATAAAATAAGGAACAGATCCAGTGTTGCAGTTATATATTGGTTTATCCACAGGATTCATTCTGTCTGTCATGTAATTAAGTAAGTCTAGCATACCTAAATGTTACAGAAGCCTCGCCGCCTCAAATTAATTTTCCACGGCCACAGTGAACTTAGAATTTTAATAAGCTTTTATCACATAATCTGCATTATTGTTAAATGGAATAACTACTAAAGATGCACACTCACAAAGGGAATGCCTAATGAGTTTTGCATGACTTATTGTCTGTCTTGCAGTCGGCTTCATTTATAGCCATGCTAAGTTGATTTGGAAAATATTATTAAACCTACTGAACCATCCTCTATCTAATTATTACAGGACAACCTGAACATTTATATTACTATATATACACACACACAATGAAGCTGTTTCATTCTGTAACCCAAACCAAACCTTTGGAGCCTCTTGCTCTCTTCTCTGAGCGCCTGCATGCTCTGAATGCTAAGCTGCTGAAGAATAGAGCCTATTTCCAAGGCTTCCTCCTTTTTCCTTGTGTCTAAACTGGAAAATCACCATGAATCCATCCTTGGTTGATGTTTAACTGGGTGGTGAGGAGCTAAAGGGATAAAGTCCAACCAGCTTTAAGCCAAAGAAATCCTAGTATTTTTCAGGGAATCTCTTCTTTGCAGCCCGAGACGCCGAGTAGGAGTGTATTAATACACAACATTCATTACAAAACAGTTTCATTCTTTTCTTGTTGCCCCTTTGAAGATGAGATTTATTAAGTTGATACTGAGAGCAAGAACATGGTTTGTCAGCATTATTTTATCTGTAATATAAATGAATATCTGCTGCACTGTGACAACTTAAGATATAGGGTTAGTTAGGGCGACTGACTTCTATTTATCGGCTCAAAAAACTCAAAAACTATTTCTCTAACTTTTCTAGGCTGGGCTTTACTCTCCAAATAGATGATCTTTGTGATAATTGTGCTGAATCCGTATAGTGTTTTGTTTTGTTAACTTTATACTAAATCGTAAGTGGTACACTAAAGCCGTACTGACACCTAGTGGGCATCGTCCGGCTGTACACACGGTGTCAGTGGCTGTTCTTTAGACACGTTTGTCCCTTGGACATTATTCGTCTGTAAGTTCATTTATTAATTATTATTTCAGTATTGAGTGATATTTTATCAGAAAATGTTCTTTATATGTTTTCCAACTAAAATTCTAAGCTAAGCTAAGCTACATCGTTAGCTAGTTTGTTTGCAGGGGTCTGGTTGCTTTCTGTATTTTGTCTGTGGTGGATGTATACTCAAAAAATAACTTATTGGAAAGAGTTGAAAAATTAAACCAAGAAAAACTATCAAGGACTGGATCATTTTCAACTGGGATGCTTTGCTAGCTTTCTAGCTTTGTAAGAAGAACACACGTGAGGGGAGCATAATAATTCATAAAATGTCAGACTCCGTCTTTATGCAGATGACACAATTATCATCTGCTCAAATCATACTTAACATGTTTTTTTATCCATGACAATAAGCTCCTAGATTAGGAGGACATCAGTGATTCAGATGCTTGAATATCTCCAACTCACAATATTTAATTTGGTAAAAAATAAAAAAATGTTTATGATTTTCTCAGAGGCTTCCTAACAATAAAAACTGTTCCAGAGGATTGTATTAAAATGTAATTTTTTTGTCAGTATTTTTGACAGCCTTTCTTCTTCTTAGTAATATCATGTTATATAAACTCTGCTAGGGACATACTTTTTTATATTTATGTGTTAAACACCCCCCAGCCACAAAGCAGGTTAGATCCTCTTTTATTTGTAAGCCCCCAATTTGTCATGAAAACATACTCCTGTGATTTTGGTTCATGTTGACTTAACAGCATTATGCAGTTGGAGAAGATTTGTTTGCTGCACATAAATGTTGCACGTCTCCTGTCCCAGCACATCCCAAAGGTACTCAGTCTGGAGAGGCGATGGGAGTTCAGGGAGCTTATTGTCATGTTTAAGAAACATGTTCGTTGTGATTTGAGCTTTATGACATTGACTACTTCAAGTCTGTGCAATGTCATAAAGCTGAACATATAAACATGTTCAGACTTCAAAGTTTTGAGTAATACTGAATAATACCACCATCTTTTATAATTACACCAAAATCAGCACCCTGAATCCTTGATATAAGGCAAAAATGATCTACTCTTGAACGTTGTCTAACACTTTTCAGTTGAAAGTGAGACTCGTTTGGACAAGGCAACTTTTTTTCCAATCTGTCGTTCAATTTAGGTGAGCCTGAGAGAATTGCAGTGACAATTTTCTGTTCTTATCTGACAGGAGTGTCACTTGTTGTGGTTGTTTTGCTTCTGTTGCTGTGAAGACCCTCAGATCTGGAGATGGGTTGTGCATCCAGAGACGGTTTGCCATGTTCCTTGGTTGTATTTAACTTACTGTTACCATTCTGCCATCTCCAAAATAAACAAGAGATTTATCCACCCAGCTGCTGTTCAGTAGCTAGCCTTTTATTTTTCTTTACCACTCTCTGTAACCCTGAAAGATGTTTGTTCACAAAAATCCGAGTACACCTACAGCTTCTGAAATACTCAAGTCGGTCTAGCGCCAAAAATCCCACTGCAAAAACAAAATCTTATCAAGTATTTTTAGTCTAGTTTCTAGTGCAAATATCTTAGTACACTTAAAATAAGACAAAACAAAGTTACAAGTAGCTTTTCACACAATTAGGGGTTGTTTTAAATCAATTATTCCTTAGTATTGCTGTATTGATGACAGTAGAAGTTTCACTGGCAGATTATTCCACTTATTGCAAAAATGTTCTGTTATAATTTAAATAACTTGTATTTAAATGTAACTTGTATATTACTTATTAATATTAGGAAATTATTTACTTATAAAAAGTTCCAATATCTTGCTGAAAAGTTACTTGTAAGTTACTTTTGTCTTATGTTAAGTGTATTAAGATATTTGTGCTACGAACTAGACCAAAAATACGTACACATTCAAAGTCAGTTGAATTACATTCCCAATTTGACGCTTGGTTTTGATTACAGCAATTTATGTTCGTATTACCAAAATACAGAAATGCATTAATAATTTGATTTTTATTAAGAAATTACAAGAAATTGACAAGTTTTTCTTGAAAGGAGAATTTTATTAAAATCAATACTTTTACCTGGATACACGGAGGACATAGTAATGATAAATAAACTGTTCCGATTGAACTCCTTGACACCAAGTAGTATCCTTGAATTTAGTTTGCACTCATGACGTTTTGATAATTGCAGATAAGACACAGGTTTTGCTCTGTAACTCAGTAGGACGAACATAAATTTACTACAAAAGACACTGGGTATGATTTGTTTCCCTTATCTGTGTAGATGGCTGTCTACAATGTGTGCACTCTAACTGGCGCTGCTGCTGCCATCATTACTGCTGCTATGGAGACAGGAGGGCGGACAGGGTCTCATCCAAATCCATCAGCGAGTCTGAGTTATTCAGCCCTGCCCTGCTCTGGACAGGCTCAAGCATGGAGTTCACACCAGTGGGAGGGGCACAGGGGACTACTAAATCATTCCACATCAAATGGCGGCTTTAGAAAATCAATGCTTCTCCAATTTTTTATTTATTTCTTCTTTTTTTTTTCTGTAGTCGAAGTTGCCAGGGGTTGAGGAGAGGAGGATGCCGAGTGAAGACGAAATAGCGTCTGGTTGTGAAAGGTGGATGTCCTCTCCATGTTAATCAAGATGAAGGGGTCGGAGAGGCATTGAGGGTGAGCAGGAGCCAATTACAGTCAGCCAAGGTTGCATTAGGCGGGAGCAACATGTGGAAACAGTATACTTAGGGATCACACTGAGCCACATGCTCCATAAAGCAAACCGAGGGCAGTCACAGTGGCATGAGTGGGGTCACGCTGAGCCATGTCTGATCTCTAACCCCGAATCCCACAGGGGAAACCAACAACGGATGTTTCCAGGGCTTCAAACGCTGGCCTGTCCACATCCATTAACCAGCTAAAGCTATAAAATGGAGACATTTGATACTGAGAATTCACGTAGGGCTTCCATGTACAACCGAAAAACTGAACACAGGAGGCACCAACTCAAACTCAGCCTACTGTCCTGTTCTGAGTTATGTTATCGGTTATTAGTTCATTTATATAACTCAAATCGGGGGAAAGCCTGCCCTCATGTGTTCTTTTCAGGAATTGCAACTTAGCAACCTTTTTCAATTTGAAACAAAACTTTGTTGAACAGCAGTAGCAGTCAAGCTGACAACATGGCGTCAGTATCCACTTCGCCATCTTTCGTTTATGGTTGTGGGATTGTTTCTGTGCTGCATGTAGCGTAGTAATGTGATACTTGACCGTGGAATAAGCTTCTTTGAAAAAGTAACCATGTTTTGTGAGGTTATTAAGTATGGCGTCGGTAGTACTGTATAGATTTGTACGTGTAAATGTACTTAGGATTGTGTTGGGCAGAAACTCGGTGTAAAAATGCATTTTATGCTGCATATTTCATATACTTCTTGTATTGTTTGTCTTGTTTTCAGTTTCACCCTTTTGACAACGGTCTTCAGTCTTCAGAGTCTTGAGAAGGTATAAGAAAGGTTTTAGCTCATTTTACTCCTTAACAGATTATTTTTCTGGTTTTTCTGCTTTTGTCAACTCACTTATCTTCAAATGCACTTTAATATTAGACAAGATGATTTGAGTAGGTACAGCAGAAGTTTGGACATGATTATTTCATTGACTAAAAAGAAAAATAATCCAATTCATTCTGGTGTTTTGTGAAAAAGTAACTAGAACCTATAAAGTGGATGTGCCACCTCTTAGAGAATACAACTTTTGTAATAAATAATGATGAGTCTCCTATTAGTACTAGTGGCTCACTATTCTTTGCAGAATTGTTTTCAATTCACTCTTGAAGGTTTTTGAACAGCAAAACTGTTTGCGTCCTGAATCAACCTCTCAACCCAGACCATGGACCTTATCACAGGGGCCGCGTTTCATTGGCTAATGCCCATTTTACGTCACAGGGCAGCTACCATGTGCTTGATCGTCTCACAAACACAACCTACAGGAGTAAACACATGCTAATGTAGCATTAGCTACACTAGCAGACTGGTAGAAAGTTTTTGCGTCAGGACTCGAAAAAGAATGGTTCTCTACCATCAGTGGGGTATGATGGTACAGGCAATGTCGGGTATCCTGATCGTATTTGTGGAACTAAAATTCACAGAGGCTGCGTTCACACTGCAGCCTGAAGTGACCCAATTCCGATTTTTTGGCAATTCCAATTTTTTTGCCGGGCCGTTCACACTGCCAATAAATGGACCTGTATGTGTTCTGCAGTGTGAACGGGCAAACGACCTGAAAGTGTCCCGCATACGCAGTAGAGGGCGCAATAGCGTCAGCGTTCTCGGTGATCTGCCAACCGCCATAAAAAGAAGAAGTGCTCAGTGTTTGAGGAAGTAAACATGGAGGCTAACGGTGGAGCTTAGCTTACATATTTGAAGTTGTTGTCCGGCTGGAGCGACATATTAACAACTTAATCATGATATAGTCCATCATGGTTGTTGTTTTTCTTCCCACTTGCGTGTATCAGGATACAGAATAGTGAGATTTGTTGAGAATCAGTGATGTTCAGTTCGGATGAATGCGGCCAGGACGTTCGAATATGTATCGGATATGGGTCACATTCGAAAAAGAATCTGACCTGTGCTGTTCACACTGCCATGAAAAGGTCGCATTACATAAAAAAAATCGGAATTGAGTCACTTCAGGCTGCAGTGTGAACGCACCCAGATTTCCAAAATCTGAAACGGAAAGCATTGCTTGGATCAAAGCTTGTGCACGACCCCATTTGCAGCTCAACCGCCGTGGGATCAATAAGAACAAAGGATTGTCTGCTGATGTAAGTATTATTGCTTTGCTTTCTTTGTGTTTAGTGAATGAAAAAAATAGTCAATAGTAAACACATCCATTACGAAACCTTTTAGCCAAGTACAGCATAATGGCAGTACTGATACAACTTCTACACCTTGAAGCCTGTCTGTTACAACCTTACGTTAGCTGAACAGATTAATATGCAATGTGTACCGTATCTGACATACATTAAAGGTTTTATTTAACCTGTAAAGGCTTTTTACTAAACTGTAATTGAGTTAGCCACGCTAGCACCGAGTACCGTGTATCAGGCCTAGGGACACTCAAACATTTGCCAACAGAAATCACCTTTTTTCAAAAGTAACCCTCAAAACCATGAATGCCCAACTTACCCAGCCTTGCAAGAATAATAGGCATCAGTGATCTTGTCCACAGCTATATTTATGCTGAAGGTGTGAGGATCTGCTGTGTTCCTCATCAACCGGTAGCATTTCACTGTGACGAGCACAAAGTTGGAGGCATCGCGTAGCTAAAACACCTTGATGTTGTCCAAAAAAGATGACATACAGACAACAATAACATACGGACTGTCCTCACACTCATACATAATCTGTATATAATCTGAAAATTGTGCCATTATCTATCTTGTATTGTAAATCTTCTAATACACATACAATTCATTCCTAACATTTCTGTATAATCTGTATATGTGTACATAGCTCCCATATTTTTTTATTTATACTGTATTATATTTTTATACTGAACATTTTATTTTTATAACAACCTTTGTACACCTGTAGATACATATTTATACTCTAAATAGCACTTCTGGATAGATGCAAACTACATTTTGTTGCTTGTACTTGTGACGGCGCAATGACAATAAAGTTGAATTCTATTCTATTCTATTTCTATTCTATTCTATTCTATTCTATTCTATTCTACATGAACTTGTTGGTTCCCCTGTCCATTGTTGTGGCTGATATTTTGTGAAAATCTGGCAGAAGTGCTATACTAATCGACTCAGAAATACTCTGCAGAGAGTCAGTCGAAATGAAATTACACATAGAAACTAAGTACCACGAGGCTTTGTTTGTGAGACATGCAGATTTTCGAGGGTGTTTCCACCATCATAATTCAGTAATACTTTTTATTTTTGTTTAGTTCTTTCTGAACTGAACTGATGAGAATAAGAAACAGGATATTTTCAAAAATAATTCAATCTGTATTATTTGGCAGGTGAATTTTAACTCAACTTTCCAAAGAAAATTGGTTAAAAATTACTATAATGGTTCAACAAATGTGGTGATTACTTTGTCACATTGTGCTAGGCTGGTTTGAAACGCTTTTTTAAAATTACCAAGTGACATAATTTAAAAACTACGGGGGTAATGAAACTAATGATGAGTTTTATTTATTTATCATTAACAGAAAACAAGAACTCTGTAAGAGAAGCATATACGACATTTTCACACAATATAAATGTTACATGAAATCTGAAACACATCTAAGTTAATCAGATTTTAGATAATTACATATGACACATATGTAATTATTGCCATGTTCGAAGTGTGGAAAAAATTTATATAATAATGTAAAGGCGTGAACAGAGTTTGTAAATGCGTCTCCATAACCTTGTCTTCTCTATGCTTGGTGTATAGAACTTGAAAGGAGCTTGCTTTATTGGAAAAAAGAAACCATTATACATTTGTCAGCTGCCAAGGATGGAGGAGCCATGGGGAAATGTCAGGCACTTCCAAAACAACTGAAATGGATGAGTGCTTTAGATTTGTAATTGTATAGAATGGACTTTAGGTCTTGCTGCCTCATGTGTCATAAGATCTAGAAGGGCCCCACCCGTTAAAGGAAAACCTTCACAAGTTTCCTTTGATTTGTTCTGAAAATAGGTGGATGTTTAGTGTTTTATTTGATCATATTAGAGGCCGAGGTGGGCAGAGTACCCAAAAATTTTACTCAAGAGAGGCACTACTTCAATATAACTTTACTCAAGTAAAAGTAAAATGTAGCCAACCAAGGAATTACTCAAGTAAGAGTGATTGATAGAATTATCAGTTTTTTACAATTTTAAAATTACATCATCAGATGGACCAAAATGTAAATTTAAGTGGAAATATTGGTGTTTTAAGGACGAAAATGAGAATAATTCAAAAATTACATGAGGCAAAATTTTTAAAAATTCCAAATCTGTTTCTTTCAATGAAAATTTTGTGAAACTTTAACTAAAACTGCAAGTGTGTGTCTTTATTTGGTGAATTTTTGGTTAAAGTGTTTATTTTTCATTCAGTGGGTTGAGAATCCAGAAATTTTACTCAAGAGTAGAAATATTTTATAATAAAATTATTCAAGTAAAAGTAAAAAGAACAGCGTAGTAAAAATGCTCCTAAGTTTTTTTTTTCAAAAAAGTTATTTAGGTAAATGTAACTAGTTACAAACCACCTATGATCAGAGGACATATCAATTGGCTTTTTTATTTAGTGGGTAATGTCGTATTTTAGATACTATGAAATAAGTTATGAAATAGACCAAATGTCATGTTTTGCAACCAGGAACAAACAAAATCCCAATAGTATTCACAATAAAAATTTACGTTCAACTTTAATAAGCCTTTTGTAACACAACACCTGATAGAGCTGCAGCTCTATATACGCAGGTCAACATTTAAACTCTGCCTCAACCATCGCAGGTTTGGTTTTAGTTTGAGTTTGACGTATGAGTGGAGTGGTCTAACACATGGTGTCCCTGTGCTGATGCAAAAACAGAAAGCATGAGTCAAAAAGTGAGACACAGTTGCTAGCAGAAGTGCTGGTGATGCCCATAAGCTTCACCAGCAACACTGCTGATAAGATGATGGCGATCTAAATAAAGCCAACATTTTTTTAAAACGATTTTTTGTCTCTCTGGCTCACCACTAGCAATTTTTGGAACTCTTAGTAGGTCACATTTTATTAAACCTTTAATCTACTGTTTTTGGACGTTGCAGTTTGATTCTTTCTTCTCCTTAGTCAGCTATACGTCTTCCCCTTATGAGCTCATATTGGAGTTGGCTTTGTCATGGGTGGTCATTTTGTCCAAGTTGTCCCAAATGTATTTTCATCACTCTTGTATAGCTTTGGCTACATTTTTATTTTATTCCTTTATGCATAAAATACAAATTTTGTGTATATTGTCAACTTTAGAGATGAAAGTGAAACTATCCTCAGACCTGAACACATTTAAAAAGAAAAACTTAAATTGTAATATGTTCTTTTTATTAAAAGCATGATCATCTGTTAGCTCTGCATCATGAAATTTTAAAAACAAAAAATAAAATCTACCAATTTAGCTACCTGTTTTTGATTGTTTTGCACTTATTGTTACTTATACATATCTTGCACAAAGTGCGAAAGTTTGCATTTATGTTAATACTGTCTCCACTTTTATTGATCTGGCTCTTATTCTATATTCTTTTATAGTTTATCCAACTTGTTTCTGTTTTTGACCTAAAGTGCATCGTAACTTCATTCTGCAGTGACGCCGTGTTGAATGACAGAGACGATCTAAATCTGCAAATAACATTATCTATTGGAACAAACATTCTATTGTCGTACAGATACATTCATTAACACTGTTGATAGCGGACATTGTCAGAACAGTGCAGATCCATGTTGGTTTTCCAAAGCAGGCATTGAAAACCACATGGATCTGATCATTTGAGCATCATTCAAAGGTTGTTGATGATGCTCAACAACCTTTCCAACGTGATCTGCTCTCTCTGTCTTTTGTGTTATTAGTATCACTTCACTCACCTCATGTGCCGCAGCTCAGAAGTAGATTTATATCTTTGATTTGGTGTTCAGGCTCTATCAGGTGAGGGAAGGTGGAGACTACGGTCTTAGCAGTTGAGCCAGCAAGCAAGAAAGATAATGGACTGGAAATGGTTTCCTGCATCAGATCATGACTGATGGCACTGACTCTCTGAGGAGACAGGCCTGTGTACAGTGACTGGTTTTTTTCTTTTTTTAAGTTCTGAACTTACAGAAGTTGTACACTGACTTCATGGCACTGTTGTGAATTATCCTTGGAGTAATGTGTGTTATTGGAGTAAAGCTGTTTCAGAAAAAGCACGCATGGAAGCCATCAATTCAGTAAATTGACAGACCAGCTTCTTTTTAGTTAAATATGAAGAAATAACAGACACACATTTTAGGAAACAGTCAGTAGATAAAGTGGCAGAGATTCTGCAATAACATTATAACTTATGATGGTGCAGCTTTTGGGGTTCAAGATTACCTAGAAACAATGCGAAACAACAGCAATAACAAAAGTGTTTATGTTGTACCTTATCACTGAAAAATACTGGAAGCTTGAGGAAATCACCATCAAGGTTGGAAGCCACTGCTGGATGCAGAGGACCTTCGATTCCCTTCACAGGTTGCACTGCTTGAGAGACCACGAGGGAATTAGGCCTTCCTTGAAAAAAATCTGTTGTCACTCACCCCTGTCTGACCCTGCATCTAAAAATAATCCCGGCCTGTAATTCGAAAGCAGAGGTATCACGAACTAACACAGCACAGAAGATTCTAGTTTCCATCTACTGATTTGTACTTATTTTCTGTCATGAAAAACATGGACAGTTATGAAATGGAAAAGAAAGGAGTGCCGTGCGTCACTGTTATTAAAGCAACACCGTTTCTACTCCACATTTGAAAGTTATGAGTCCATTAAGCGGCGGACTGCAGGCTCACTGTCCTTGTGGATAACCTGAAAAATTTGTAATAGCTAATATCAACTTCATATACTTACAGAACTGAACAGCACTATAAAACTGCTATTACATTGAGTTTGTATTTGTTTTATGCTGTACGACATGTCACAATCAAAATAATAATTGCTATAAATAGCACTAGTCCGGTAATGTCACGACTAAAGCTAGTAGGCCGAGATTTTAGTTGCATGTTTTTTATTTGTGGTTTGAACCATTTAAATCGGAAAGGAGAACAAAAGAATTTCACACAACTGAATTATTTCAATTAGAAACATAGAAACTTTTAAAGTGCTGAACTGTGCCGGATGACAAAGAAAACAAAAAGGATAAGACCAACATTTTATTTACTGACCTATAAGCAAAACATTTTGTGACAGAATTAACATTTTTCCCACTCTGATAAAAAAAAAAAAGGCGATAAAAGGATTGTGATGTTAAATGCTTTTCTTCAACGGTGAATAAAGAAGCTTGTCAGAGTTTGTGGGACGATGAATTGAGTGAAATTCAAGGGAAATTGTGGAGGAAAGTCTGTTAGGCTGCAAAGAAGAGTTGATGGATTCACCAACAACTATAAACATACAGTCAGAGCCACAACCGAATAAAAATAACTCCAGAACCCTTACAGCAAACCTGAGATTAAACAATTTTTCTAAAAGAGTATTGGCAAAAATTGAATTCTCAAAGCTAACAGAAACATACATACAAAACCAGCATCTGTAAGTGCAGCAGAGGGCCGTGTGCACATCATGCTGTTCAGTGTTGTTTTGAACCAAATTGCAAATATGAGGCAGGTAGATCAAAATAAAGAGTCTTTACTACAGATGTTATAAAACTTTACAAAAACAAGAAATAAAAGAAACTGTTGGAAAAAAAATTAGGAACAAAACTGGAGGTTTATAGAAGGATCAGACAAAGCTGAGAAGAGCATGGAGCAAATAACGTTATATACCAGGAGGACGGATCCAGAGCAGCAACTAGGCGGGTGATTAAATGATGCATTGCAGCTATGAGGAACAGAAATCTGAAGGCTGAGGGAAATGAATAATGAACAAAACAAATACACTGGGATGTAGGGAGAGGAAGACACAAAAACCAGGGAAGTGTACAAACCGAGACAAACCAAACATACAGGGACGAATCAAGACACTAAACAAAATGTGACATAAACTCAGCGAGAGGAACTGCAGCAAAACAGGATGTAAAAAACAAACAAACGTGGATCTCAAGGGAATTCAAATTTCAACATAAAGCAGGAACAACTGAATCCACAGCACAGGTTAGATGGTGAAGCTCAACCTCTAGGAAACTAAATACGGCATGCAATGTGTGGCAAAACTAAAAATCACACAAAATATTCAAAGAACTGTCATGACCCAAGTTTGTTGCTGGTCATTTTGGTAAATCTTCTCCTCTTCTGTGTTCTGTATTAACCCTTATTGCTCCAGCTGTTTCCTGTGTATATTTAAATTCACCTCCTGTCTGTTGTGTTCTCCAAAGTCGATTCTGCCGAGATCTCTCACACACTTTGTGCTGCTGTGGCTCTTTAAACTTTAAATAGAGACTTTGTTGAACTCACCAGGTCGTCAACCCTGGTCTTCCTCACTGGTCCGTGTTTTCCTGACAAATACAAAAGGAAAATTTAAATGATTATGACAAATGCACAGCAGTTTATATAACTTATTTGTAAAAAAAAAAATGTCTTGGAAATCCTTTTTGCTTTTTAATAATGGTTCACAGTCTTTGGATTCAGATCTTACATCTTTTCTCATCATGGACAGTCAGTTATTTGCGTGCCACCAAATCACCTCTGACTCGTTGAGACAGGAACTCTGTGGAGTTTACCACCAAGGACTAGAAGCAGTTTCCTTAAATCCAGTGACTTACACACACCTTGATGCAACACAATGTAGCACATGACCTTACACCTTGTCATCAGTTCATGGTTGGACTCTCTTCTGATGAGTGTCAAACTACACAGTTCCTCTCCACCGCTGCTTCTAACAAGGTTCGCCATCCAAGCTTGGAAATTTGCTCAACCTCTGTACTTCAAATGACTACTGGAGCTTAGTGCTCACGTATTTATTGATAGAATCATGTTTCACTGCTCTACATCTATAAACTAGGTTCTCTTAAAAAGATTTAAATGACGCCCATGTCATTTGCAAACTGGTATTTGCAACCTTACAGTTTTGAGAAGAACAACCAGCACAATAAACTGTGTTAAATTTCACCTAATCCAAGACAAAAGCTAATGACAGAAATGCAAACTTAAAGCATGTTGTGTAGCAACTGATAAAACACTAACATATTTGTTTATCACATCAGCAACTTTAATTTAAAGTTATTTCTTAGTGCTAATTAAGAAAGTAGCAGCAAGGTGATGAGGATTTATACCAAGGTGTTGGCAGATTTTTCTCTTATTTTTCCTTTGCAACTTATTTTTGTTCTTTTATACATAAAAAAGACAAACTTTTACATTTGCTGAGAAATTCAAATTGAACACAGAAGGGTTTTTATTTTAAGATTTTTCTATCAGTTATTCTTTAATTAGTTTGTAATATGGTAGGCTAATAAAAAAAAACTTATTGGCAGAAACACTTTTAAAACAAAAAAACTCTAAGAATAATAGAGTCGCTATTAGAAGTTATTCCACTATATTATATAGAGTCGCGTGTTTTGGTAATGTAATGGTAAAGCAATGTCTCTGGTCTGGGATGTTTTGTTTTTTATCCTGTGCAGCAGGGATGTCAAACTTTTTGTAAAGTGGACCAAAATCATCATCATCAGGAAAAGAAAAATCATCAAAAGAACAATTCTCTCAGGCCAAAATAAATCTAATTTTCAAAATCCCAAAAAAATTACTGCATCATATTATTTTTTACTGCTCAACAATAAGCTTAGCATACAAAATATGTAACTACACAAAGGCTTTAACAACTGTAGATTAATCCTACTTTTAAAAAGGTTTTTTTGCAAATTTGCTTTATAAGAAGAAATAAATAGCTTGCTGTATTCTGTTAAATTTAATAAATTAACTAAAACCAGATTTGGGTGCATTAAAGTCTGAGTAAATGTCGGTCACATTGTTTTTACCCAAATGGGGTAAACTCTCTAAGTGCTTCTCTCTTCTCTCTCTCATATTTGATGTTTTAATTACTTAAACTTTAGTTTTATCTCATGTCTGTAAGCTGAAGTTGTTTATACACAAGCTCGACCAATACTGCCAACTTTAATTTAAATATTGCTATTTTGATTATGATAAGCTTCACCAGAAGCGGCACACAGTGTTAAACTGGTTTAAAAAGCTGATTTTGACTGGTTAATTAGTCAGGTTATCTGATCTAGTAGCCAGCCTGAAGTTTGCTGCTCAGTTTGCTAACTGTATCTTTAAACTGCAAGTCAAGAGTGGTGCTCCTTTAGTTTCCACAGCTGTTGGTGATTTTATGACCAAAAATATTTCAAAATGTCTCTGTGTTGCAAACAAGGCATGCTTACAACCAACTAATTCACCTGTATAAGTACAAATAATTTGTATCGTACCGGTGATTATTCCTAGATAAGTTATCCGGACTACTAGGCTGAGTAGAACATCAACAGGCGTTACAAAGCAACAACATACTCACTCCGTTTCTTTCACTCTGGCTGGTTAGCTTGTACAACATGCTTTGTTTTCCGTCTGAGCTGCAGGGCGGTAATTATGAGGACATGATCAGATCCACTAAAAACCCTGACCTCTGTCACACTGGCACATGTTTACATTGGCCAAATGTGAGAGAGCAAAGTGGGACAGGAACCCGACTGTCTCGTCTCGCCTTGCAGCCTTATTTACAGTCATCGCCTACAGCCCTGATTGATAGCAGCCATCTCATTAACAGCACAGCAGTCCAAGGCCTTCGACCAATGTCCTGTGGACACATCCTCTCTCACCTAGACTGCTGTGGTGTGATTAGATGTCCCTCTGGAAAGCAACTACTACAGAGGAAGAAAAACACAACCTACCACTCCGCTGCCTTGACGTTATTTCCAAAAGCAAGGAGAGAAAATGTAAAGAGGGGAGTAGAGGAAAGGGCATGGCAGAGAGGCTCGAAATACAGTGTTGGTTCTGATGGGAATGATTTATTAGTGCAGCAGGACACTTAATAATTACTTAACACACACACACATAGATCACCTTTACAGTATTTCTGTCAGGAGACGGCGAGAGAATGGAAATGATATGTGATTGATGCCAGGAAGCACAGGCACAGCCCAGGGGGAAAGCAGTGCAAGGTCTTACTTATAAAAACATCAATCAGGGAGCATGGTCTGTGAAACCGCGGGTTGTGCAACACCACCAGGTCCCCCACCCCCAGTCTCCACACTCAGGACCAGACTCAAAGAAAAGACGGGCTCTGTTGCTCACTTAATGATGACCCTGACGACATGCAAGGCTGCAATTGAAGGAAACGTCTCACTCCACCGTTCACTGAAAACACTAAACCGGCCACATCGCAGCAGCAATTATTATTTATGACCTTAATATAAATGCTGCGTGTGCAGAAGAGATTCCTGCGTACATGCTGGATCTTATATGGAAGACGAGCGCCTGAGATTTTCCTAAAACACAACAAGATTACAAGAAACACGAACAAGACTTTAAACTTTGCAGTAAATCTAAAATTAAACCCATTTATTCCGTTTAAGCACACATGCAAAGCTAACGCACAATCTGCTTATGAAAGCCCCTCGACAGAATCAAGCCAAGTCTGCAGCGAAGCTAAGAGCTCTGATTCTGTCAACGTTTCCAGAGAGAAAAAATAAAAATCTTGCTTTGCTGTGCAGAATTGGCTTTGCTTGTAAAGAAAGAGATTATGATTCTAAAGCGTATCTTTGGATTATGAGATTTTTTTTTTAGGTAAGCGGTAAGATTTGTTTTTTGCTTCTTTTTTTTCACTTTTTATTGGAAAAAGAAACAACCTTTTTTTTTTTAAATTTGCTATGACTGTTTTGTGCAGCGAATATTTATGATTGTGCTGCCAAATTCATGCAGTTTTGGCTAGGACTTTACACACACTCATCTTCCATAGCAATGCCATTTTCATTTCAGACCTGCTTATTTTTATTTTCTCTAGGGTGAGAAACTCGTGTAATAAAATACACTCGAGGTCAACACCACAAAACAAGCTCATTTCTACTCAGCTTTATTTGTTTCGGGGTTGCGTTTCCTGAGTCTTTCATCACCGTAGAAAAACTGGTAAATTGTCTCTTTTTGCAATAAAACTTGTTAAACTAACTTGCTTCACTGTGAACAGTAACAACGATGAACCTGACTGCCAATTTATGGTGGGGTTGAGTATTTGGTTGTTTTACTTTTTCATTCTAATATTTTTGTTTTGATCAGAGTTAGGTCAGATGATTGAAACTTTGATGCTATAATTTTAATCAGTTCTATCTTCTGAAGAATTTGCTACAAGTTATTAAAATTGGTGGATTTCAAGCACAGATCTTACAGGTTGATGTAGAGGCATTATTCTGAATTTTAACTTGATAACACATAAATGTGGCTCCTAGAAGGAATGTGTCGCCGGTGATACGGCCAAATTTGCAGTACCGTAATTCCGCCACACGTATCGCTATCTGAAAAATTCCAACGGTTTCTCATTGCACGTTCCAGTCAATATCTGGTTATTACGGTAATTTCACAGCTGCAGAGAGTAATTAATCCAGGGGAAACTCGTTAATAGACGGTAAATTGCGAAAGCAACTTGTTGGATATTGAAAGTTTCAATTGTTATGGATACATGGGTAAATATATCATCTCACAGGACATTTAAAGAACTACTTACAATTAAAATAAGGAATAAATATATAGGCAGACATTTGAAACTTAGGCTTAAAAGGGTTAATAAGTAATAAAGCCTGCCTCTTACTCCAAACTCTTCAGTGTTGAGCTTCTATATCATTACAGTGACTCTTCAAAGACAGTTTTACTTTATCATGTTGAACTTGAAGTTATGCAAAATGTGGTTGTTTGTTAAAAAAAAAGACACTAGTTTTTATTGGGATACACATTGTTGATACAAATGTCTGTTTTAACTTTTCCTCAGGATAAATGCAGATGTTGTCATTACATAGATATGCATTGAGTTATAAAACTAAATTTCTTGTGGAAATGTCCACATAAATGAAAATAAGTCCAACCAGTGATCCTTTGTCTATACAGTAAAATCCACAGGCTGTCACAGCGTTTCAGGAGGCTTAAATGACAGGCAGTCTGGTCTGTAATGAGCGAGCATATGGGTGTACATGCGTCACTGATCGTGATGCGATCAGCGATATTAAACTTTGTCAATAGACATGATCAAATTGTCTGTAAGCTGACAGACTCATTTATCATGCAGTGGCAAGTTACTACCTGTCTGCTGTGCTGCACTCACCTCAAAATTAAAAGAAAAAAACATTTTAAATACGAAACTGTTTTTTTTATTATCAACACATTTAAACTCTCGAGGCTGATCAGTGTATAATAAATCTATTTTATACATTCTTCATTTTTTCAGGATTACATTTTCAACCTAACTCAAACCTGCTTTTATCCTGTGTGGATTTTTGCAAAGTAGTTTGGTTTTTAAAAATTCATTAGTAGTATTATCATTACTTGTGTGTTATTGCCAGCATAACTTAACCAGAGATAATGTTAGACATTTTTTAATTGTTATTAGAGACTTTAAAGGCTTGTAAAAAAAACATGTGTCATTAATACCTTTCATAATGAGTAATGGCTGCTCCAATGGGCCTCATGCAGAAATCTCTACTGGTTTCAACTCCTCCTTTGCATCCAAACTGTTAATGAATCCTGCAAGTCAAATGGTCATTGGACAACAATCAGGACACAGTTTTCCAATTTTCACAGGTACTTATTTATGCCACATTAAATGAAAATACCAAAAGCTTTCTAATCAAATTCAGGTTTAAGGAAAAGAAGCAGCTTTGCAGTGTTGTGTTGACATGGTTGCCTTGACAAAGAAATACATCGTTTTGTTATTCAACATAGTTGCATAAAAATCAATGGCTTCTTAGTAAGTAACATATTTTTTAATGTCCTTAAGGTGCTAGAAGTCACAAAAAAGTCACTATATGATATTTAGCTTGTCTACATGTAATTGTAGTCAAAGCACAGAGACAATTTGGTCTCTTCCAATTTAAATGGAACAAAATTACAACAGTTGGGATCTTTTTCAGTGAACGAACATGTGATTTTACTCTGGATAGAAACTTAAAACAGTTTTAAATTCATGAAAACTTTCTCTGTTTGTGAAAAAATAAAAAACAGCAATATATAGTATAGTAAGTGCTGGACTTTCAATTTTCAATCAATCAAATTTTATTTGTTCAGCAGGTTTCAGCATTTCAAAGTGTTTTACGTCATAAACACACAAAAGTACAAAGTAACAGTTTCTTTAAGAAAAACTGTGTATGATTTGCAAAATGTTCACTCTTCCACAAAAACGACACTGTTTTCCCTAAAAATATGGTAGAATTATTTTTTTGTTCTCAAAAAAATCAATTATCTGTTTTTAATTGCTTAAATGTGTCACTGGCTGCTCACCTATTCACTCGTGATCAATGAGATCATCGGGTTCATGACACTTCTCTGTACAAAATACAGCAGCAGAAAGACCACATTATGCAAAACCTTAAATGTAAAAATAATTAGTCATAATACTGATTTCTTCCACTTAAATGAAATTGTCTTCCACCAAGTATTCAGTTTGTGGTGTGGAGAGATTACCTCTTAACACAAACCAGGTGATGCACAGCTCCAAATAAACAATACTTATCAAATAATTTACTTACACTCCTCATTTCCTAATTGGGGATGTTTACTTTGGCAATAATCATTTTCAATTTCACGCCATTTTAACTTGAAGTTAATTAAAACAAGGTTGCTCATTAGCATGGTTCCAGACCCCAGCCACTGCACCTGCACTGTAATGCAATGCAAATACAGTAGTTGGCAGAAGAAAACATAAGTGCTTTTTACATTTATGCTCAAGGAAGTCTCCAATGAAATTATCAGAATACGAAACAATCCATTAAAACAAAACACACAAATGTCCCCACAGATGGACACATATGCAGTCGTTAAATGTTCAAAATGAAGCAGGCAGTACATCGAGGCCTTCCCCCACCAAAGACATGTCAATTTCTAAGGCGTCAGAGCATAAAATGCTCATTTCTACGCTCTAATATTTCCAGACTCACCATTGCCCTGGTGTAATAGGAGCCAGACACAGGAACATTCAGGACCTTATCAACATTTTAAATGAAATACTCTCCAGAGGGCTGTGCTTGTCCCATAAAAAAATAACCCAATTAAAAGAGGCTTGACAAATGACCTTTCTGAAGGTAAAAATAATGAGCAGAATAGTGGCTTGTAAATAATTCTGTAAAGAAACACGAAACCTAGAGGCTCTATGACAGCGTGGGTGGTGAACTCGACTGTCGATGCTTAGTGACAGAAAAACCACAAAATCTGGGGGGAAAAAAGTTCTTCATCAAAACCCCAATTTTAGTTATAATCAGACTTTTACATCCTGTCATTATGAACAGGAATATCATATTCTAATGATTTATGTGAGTTTTTTTCACTGTGGACAGATAATCTCTCCCTCTATCCACTGTCCATACAAGCTTATTCTTGAGGTTGCTGGAGATGGATTCAAAACATTACACTGTAAAACATTTGACTTAACTTGAAAATGAAAGTCCATCTGCTCCCTTCAAAATGCAATTTAATTCAACATGAAACTTATTTTGGTTTTAACTCAGAAATTAAAGTTCATAAAGTTGATTTAGCAAAAAGAGACACATTTTCCAAACATTGTTTTTAAGGTTTCTAATGTTGAGTTGTGAGTTTTAACCTAATGTTGAAATTTAAACCAAATAATTATAACACAATATGCAAGAAAAAGCTGCGCTCATCTAGTTAATACAAAGGTGACCTTATTCGAAATGTCTTTATGACAACTTGACATTAACCAAGAAATCCTTACTGTTTAAACTTTACCTTTAATAACATAAAGTTAGCTAATTTTTAAAGTGCAATCAGTAATACTTTTATAACAAACTTATATCAGTAATGATTTCTTGGTTAATGTCAAGTTGTCATAACAAAGACATTTTGAATTATGTCAACTTTGTATTAAGTGTCATGATTTACCGAATGACACTTTATAACAACAGTCATAAATATTCATGAAGGCTTATTCATGTTCATGACAAATGTTACGTCATGTTTATGACAGTGTCATGACAGTCTTATTCACCCCCCTTCAAATAAAGTGTTACCAGATATTTAATATCTTATATTTCCCCAACACAGGCAATACAAAACAGCAGGAAGAGTTGAGTTTAATCTATTATTTGTGTATTACTCAGTGTTTTTAAAACAGCAATAAGTTTTAAATGCTAGTTTGGTTGTCTTGGGGTCCCTTGGTGTTGTGAGCAGCCGCCGCTTAGCTCGCCTATGCCTTGGGCCGGTTCTGATTAGACTGGTCATTTCTAGGTAATTATTTTACCTCGCAGGTCCAAACTCTTCTAAAAGTGCTGTGTGCCAACATCTGGGAACACGGTTCAAATTGCATTCGCTGGATCTGACAGAGCCTCTTCCTGAATGTTAGTCTTCCTCTTCAGTTCATCCCGCAGAGCCAGAGAGAGGCTGCTCAGAGCCACCTGGGCAGCCTGCTGCGTGACGAGGCAGAGCCGCCTGGAGCAACAGGTGGATGAGCTGAATTTACCTCTACCCTGCATCGAGGGTAATCGCTTTAAAATAAGTTTAGTTTATAATGTCTCAAAGCTCACAGCTGTGGTCAGCTTAGATTCATTGATGTTGTTCCTAGCTGCAGCTGTCCAAGGTGAGGGTGTGACCAATTACAGAGCAGCACAGTGTTTGGGGGAAAGCCGGGGAGGATTTTGTGCAACTTTTTAGGCTGTGTTGCCAAAGTGACATGAGATCAGAAATGGCTCTGAAGAGGCCAGGATAGTGTTTTGATTTTCCAGTTGGACATAGGTGCATTGGTTTGTTTTACTTATACAATTTAGGAGTTTTGTGGTTATTTTTAGCAACTTATTTGCAATCAAATAGCAAAACAAGAGCTCACATATGGGTTACATGTGCTTTCGTGTGCAGTTTTCCTTTTTATTTAATCTGACAGACTTTGACTCCTGTCTATGTTAAAAGTGTCATAATTTACTGAATGACGTTTATAAATATTTGTGAAGGCTTATTCATGTTAATGACAGGTGTTATGTCATGTTTATGACAGTGTCATGACAGTCTTATTCACAATCCTTCAACTAAAGTGTTACCAAATATCTTAACTTGTTTACTATAAATTCAATGTTTTCTGTTGACGTTACTTTCAAATAGTTAAAAATAACTATGATAATACCAAATTTCAAAATCCAAATTATAATTTTTTGTTTGCTTCTCCTGTAAGGTTAAAATTAACAGCCATAATAACATAAGTGTGATGTATGCTAGATAGCCGGTATGTCAGGTAGCCAGCAGTAGAGTAGCTGAGGAATGATGAAGCATCTGGTGCTGACAAGTTGGAATAAGGGGGGCTCAAATGAAAGTATGCTCAGGGCCCCAGAAAGGTTTGGGCCGGCCCTGAGTCTAATAGTTTACTAGCTTGATCAAGTCCCATTACCAATGAGAAACTGGTTTAAGATTTCATATTTTTTTCTCCCTGAATATTGCTGACCATGTTCTTTTGTTTTGGTGTTTTTACAGTTTATCTTTGGGACTATCATCAATTCTCGTGTTTTAAAGTGAAAGCTATGCATGCTAGCCTGGTATAAGTCTGCGCCTGTGAAGTCTGGCCCATGAGGTCCAATCAGACAGACCACAGTAGCTCAAACTGAAGAGGAAGTTATTCCTCTGGCTCTGGGAGAAAAGTGTCAAAATAAATAGTGCACTGCATTTTTATGCATTTTTGCCCCTGCTGATTACCTCCAACAACTGTAACTACAACCTGGTTTGAACTTTTACCCCCAGCAGAGGCATTGTGGCATTTGTACTGCCTTCTTAAGCATCACTGCAGATAATGTACAGCTTTTGGTGTTATTCCTAGATGACATTGGCCCCTTTGAGCAAAATAATGGCTCCTGCCAAGAGGCTAAAGCCGGTTAAGGAAACAGTTTGGGGAGCTGAGTTTTAGCTGCCTACTTGGCCCCCAGATTTTCCAAATCTCTTTCCAAGTGACCATCTGTGGCATTTTCTGGACAAACAAGTCTGAGCAGTAGAGGGCCCACCTCACAACTTAATGCTTAAAGAGTCTTCTGCTAACATGTTGGTGCCAGATAAAATCCCACCCCATCTGGGGTGGAACAGCGTCTAAACAGACCACAACTGGCAGGTGGCTATTCAATTCGATTCAAATGTATTTTATTGATAAAAGGGAAACAAAATGTTGTTGTAACTCATATAGTTAAGACAGTGGTGGCTATATTGATGGCTGTTGGCAGGAAGGATTTCTTGCAGCAGTCTGTATTACAGTGAATCTGACTGAAGACACTGTTTTCCCAAGACAGTCTCATGAAGAGGGTGGTCAGGGTTGCCCATAATTTTCTTTTTTAACAAACTTTTTCATTTTTTATTGTATTGATGTGCAGAAAATATAAATTCTGGTTTTTAGACGAGGATAGAATATGGAGGAAATTGGTTAAATCTTCAGCAACATGTAACCGGCGATCCAGTTACATGTGCAGTACCGTAACTCCACCACACGTTGTGCTATCTGGAAAAACTCCAACGGTTTCCAGCCAATATCGGTAATTTCACTCCCGTCTCATCAGGGAGTGAAATTAATCTGAGGGATGATCTTTTAATCATCCCTTTAATCATCCCTTAGACAGTTAATTGTGAAATATCTTGGTAGATATTGAAAGTTCCGGTTGTTATGAATAAACGGGCAAATATATATTTACTCACAGGACTTTTAAAGAACTACGTTCAATTAAAATGAGCAAAAAGGCAGAGATTAGAAATTTGTGCATGCGTACATTACATAATTATCACACAAATCTGTAGGAGAAGGTTCTCACTGGAAGACTGGCATTAGAAAAAACCTTCTGGATATTCATCTCATAATTTTTTGCTGGTTTTCTCCGGTTGACCTCGCTCCTTTTTAAGGTGGGAATCAGAAGCTGGACTCAAGTTTGAGCTGCATAAGCCCCTGAATCTAATACAAATCTTAAACACTAATTTACTGTATATCCTTCTTATGGCCTGTACTGACTCCTCTATATGTATCTAGAAAAAGTGATAAGTGTAATGATCAAAGTTGTAAAATGATCCCTGTGTTGGTGCTGGTGGATTAGCCTGAGGCCATTTGTTTCACCGATGCTTTTCAATACAACAGACTGTTCTCTATTTTCTTTGCATAACCTTCCTGCTCTGCAGGTCATACCTGATATTTAAGCCATAAAAATTCTTTCCACATATAATGTAAGTTGTTGCACGTATGAAGCGTAGTTACATACAGGTGCAGTTTCACTGTGTTTAATATTTCTTGAGTACTAAATATTTTATGGGTACATTCTGTGAGCACAAAGGCCCAAAGCTCAGAGGGAGTACGTTACACAGGACCCCAGTCAGTGCATTTGTAATCAGCTTTTGTCATGACACCTGGAGCCAAATAATGAAAAATACCCATTTTCAGATGGTGAGTTTTCCAGAGTCTGAAGAGCTAAAGCCAGAAAGGTGAGTGCAGTCTATGAAAAAATAAAATGGAGAAAAATCCTTCAAAGACTTGGTTTGCATTATATCAACATGTTGCCTGGTTTTATAAAAAGTAACAGTGTTGTATAAAGTACTGAAATCTCAGAGTCAAGTAAAAGTTTAGGTTCCTCTCCAATATATGACTTTGGTAAAAGTCCAAGTCACTGACTGAAATGTTACTTGAGTTAAAGTCGTAAAGTATCTGAAACGTCTTGTACTTAAGTATGGAAATTACTGTAAAAATGGATGTACTCAAGTAATGTAATGAAAAGTATAAGTAAAAAGTAAAACAAGGCAAATGCAGTTTGAATTACATTTTTTATATTTTGGTAAACTTGTCAAATACAGTTAAAGTAATAAACACAACCAAGTACAGGCAAAATTAAACCTGCAGGCGTCATTTAGTTAACTCCTGTTGTCCTCATTTTGTGGCTGTGGTAGATTTGGCTGGGTTTCTTGGGTCATTTTGACCCGAAGACAACAGGAGAGTGCTTTACCTACAGCACAAGGTTAACTTAACCTGCTTTACAACTGAACCAGCTTCTTAGTTTCCCCTTCAGGACAGAAAATACAAAGTTTTTGTAAGCCTTAAGTTTTCCCTTCAAGTAAGGTCAGTGCTGAAAATGAGAAAAATAGTCAGTACAGAAAATGTGGCCAACATGAAGAAAAAAAGCCGTTACGATTTTACTCTACTTCACAAACTGTTGGTGCAACAACTGGTCATTATGTGGCATTAGGGACATGAGGCTGCTGCTCATCGCGAGACTTTGTGTTTAATGGGAGAAGCGAAACAGGTGTTTCCTATTGGTGGTGATGAACAAGCCCAGGTAAGGAGGCTACCGACTTTGTAGCAGCCAATCAGTAGGTGGGTCAAAACTCCAGCGTTTCTCTCTCGCTTTTTTGTAAAGAGTAACTAAACCACACATTGAAAATGTATCGGAGTAAAAGTATGAAATTAAGTTCGGAAATATAGTGAAGTAAAAGTGAAAGTTATCAAAAATGTTCATACTCGAGGAAAGTATGAAGTACTACAAAATATACTTAAGTGAAGTAGTGAAGTGTTTTTACTTTGTTACTATACAACACTGAAAAGTAAATTCTAAGACTTGGCTGCTTAAAATGGGTAAAAAAGGATATTTTCATTCACTTGTGTTCAAGCAACACATTAAAAATGCAGATTAGTACGGTTAAGTCAAAATCATAAAAGAAGACACAAACGAATGAAATAAATCAAAACACAGCATTTAACCATAATATGAACAGGATCTGATTTTAATTAGAAAACCAAATAAAATCAGATTCTGATACACCTGTCTAATACCTCGACATAGAAACCTGGTGGTCAAAAGTGAAGATAAAGTTCAGCATAAGGACGAAGGTGCAGGAGATGTTTCTGTTAACTGAATCCTGATTACAATTAAGAATGCTGTATTTATCTACAGGAGTAATTAGCTGCTTAGCCACACACTTCTTAGTAATCCTGGTAAGAAACTGTGATGTTGAAATTGATTTGTAGCAGTTCAAGGAAGAAGGATATAGCTTAGTCTCAAGAAGAGGGTCGATGATGCCATGTTTAAAATAAACTGCATCACCAGAGATCAGTAAAGCTTTTATTACAGCATTTACCTTAAGAAAAAAAATATAATCTGTACTTCTCTTATGTTTATACTTCCCTATGCACAACAAATAGAACATGCATGTTTTTTATTACAAATATTAGTTAGAAATTGTAGCTGTAAATATGTCAAACCAAATTTCAAAGAAAATTTCATAAAACTTCTTTATGATAACCAAAAATAATGATGAATAATTTTACAGCAATTTTAGGGATGCTACTTTTCCTTACCAGCTTCCTCGTAGATTTGTTTTCTGTTGCTTTGATGTCTGCGAAAGCTGGATGCCTTTAGTTAGAAGCTTGTTGATTTGTTCTTTGCTCACATGCTGTACGGTTGTCATCAAATAACCACGTAATAATCCCTCTGTGCCGAGTAACACAACAGTCACAGGCACAGCTGAGGAAACATGTCATTGGAAACGTCTCAAGGAAAAAATAAATACTGCTCTCACTGAATTTATGTTCGACACAGCTTAGAGACAATCAGATTTCATCTTGGATAGAAGAAAAGTAGTTGTAGGAGAAATATGGAGTGACAAAAATATACTTTCAGGTATCAATATGAATTTTAGAACAACTATAAACTTGAAGAACCTGTCAACCTTCTCAGCAGATTTTGTTCAGAAGACAGGAAAACAACATATAAACATTGTGAAAATGTGGTTGCAAACCAAAAGGCAATTTCGTGTTTATGTAAAGAAATATATTAATGTATAGATGTGGTTGAAATATTGTCAGTGTAATTAATCAAGTGGCAAACAAAACTGAATTTATCCCAAAAAGTTTGGGCTGAAAAAAACATTTAAGCCCTTCCAGACCGAACGAATTGGTGAGGATGCAACCAAATATGCAGTACCGTAATTCCGCCACACGTTGCGCAGTTTGAAAAATTCCAACAGTTTCTGAAAGGGGAGACGTTGCACTTTTCATCCAATATCAGGTTATTAACGGTAATTTCACCCTTGTAGCGGGGAGTGAAATTAATCTGAGAGGCGACATTTTAATAGATGGTAAATTGTGAAAACAACTTGCTAGATATTGAAAGTTCTGGTTGTTGCGGATAAATGAGCAAACATATTTACTCACAGGACATTTAAATAACTGCGTACAATTAAAATGAGCAAAAATATTCAGGCGGAGATTTGAAATTTAGGTATTTTAGAAATGGCAAATGAAAAAAAAGGTCAAAAATGCTTATAGAATATTTCAGGTGTTAATTATTGATGAGTAATATAGCTATTATTCTATTCTAAGCTCTTAAGTTTGATAGACATTTCCATTATTTTATTTATTTATTTATTTATTTATTTTTGCTAATTTAAAAGCTTCCTATATCTTTACATGTAAGACAGATGGCTGTTCATGCAGCAGAAGTAACATTCATAACATGTGGCTGAGCCTCAAACTAAAAATCATCTTCTATAAAATACAAGTCCCAAAAAATCCACCAAAAGACTTTGACGTGTCAAGACATTGGCTTCAGAAAACCTCATATTTCTTACCCAAAATACATCAACTACAATCACTGACCACTTGCTGCCTTATATATCCCACCTTTAGACAGCTGCCAACAAGAAGATAAAGTAATGTAGTTATTCAAGTCACCTGTCACATTGAAGCAGATGGCCTACCTTTCAGATGTCAAAACAGGGGAGCACATGCTGTAAGATCGACAGATAAAAATAAGATAAGGAGTAAGATAAAATCATAGGAAAAGGTAGATTTGCTCAAACCTATTATTGTGGACCAATAATGACAAAAACGGAGGAAAATCTTAGAGTAGTGCTCATCTATTGAATGTTAATTTTAGTTAATTTTCATCACATTTCTGATTTATTTTTCGCTTCCCATTCTGATTCCACGGCAAACATCGAACCTCTCATTTATACAAGCTTTAAAAAGCTTTTGTTGAATTCCTGCAGTCTTTGAGCATGTCTTTAATGTATACATCATTATTTAAATGCTGATTTAACTCTTACACTATTTATTATTAACCCTCTAAAAACAGTTACAACCAAACTTTTAGTAAAATATTGTCATATCTTAGGATTGTGTCCTGTTTCAATGTAAAGTGGAGAAAAATGAAGTTGTTTTCCATTTTCTATAAGACAGTAAATATTCAGTTGAATTCATAACTGTTTGACTTTCTGGATTCAATGATGTTTGCAAATAAAACAGAAGATTATTATAGCAACGCTTCTCTCCCCCTTTCATCCAACCGATTAGCAGGGTTCAATACCAGCTGCTGATTTGCTCTCATAGAAACACATACAGAAACTAATCAATTTTTGAGTAGACATCAAAATCAATAAGCAACCTGTATCACATCTCTGATGCCCTGGTAGGAATGTCATTACTTTTCAATTTTGATTGCAAACACACATAGTCATTTAAAACCTATTTTATTGCGACTTCTTCTAATAAACAATCACAATTTCACTACGCAGTAGATCTTGCACTTCAGGAAACTGGGGCATTAAAAGACAAAATATATCTGGCACTGCTATTGTGAGGATATGGACACATGATTCAGCCTAATTTGTTTAACAAGGGAAATGTGCGCATGGTTTCATATGTATAAAAGACAATGGACACTGTTTTTAGTTCACGTGGTGAAACATTGTCATTTTCATTTGGGGCCATTTCAAGATCACGAATGTCCTCAAATAAATAAGAATAAATTAATAAAACTCATTAATAAACTAATAAATTCAATGAATATTTCTTAAAATAATGTCTTAAACATCTTCTGCTATAAATCCCAAGGAAGATTAAAAAATTAGCTTTCCAATATGGTGACCAGCAGTTTCAAACTCTTGTTCTAAATTGGTGTTAAGTCAAAGAAATGTTACATTTACTCAGTTGCATCTACTTGTTTAATTTTTTGAGGAAAAATACTTTTGGGACATTATGATCTACTTCACCCTACTGTTGGGTTTTACCTTAATTAAAATTGTTATGTCCAGACCCTCTGTACCAAACAACCAACTGGTTTTTATCAGGCTTCCTGTTTGTGTTTCCACTGAGAACTCAAACTTAACCAATTAAGAACATGTCCAAAGCAAGTGGAAGGGTGGAAGAACCACAATTTTTGTTTTCCATAATCATCCTGTGAACTACAGAAAGAAAAAAACTTTTTTTCCCCCTGCTTTTGCATCAAAAGCTCATGCAAGTGAATTTTTTAACCAGTCGACTAAAACAAACATATGAAAACATCAGATTAAGACCTGCGGATAAACACTGTGATTATAAATTGATTTGATGATAAAAATCAAACCCTGGAAAATTATTGGAATTGTCTAAATATCTAATTTCAAAAAGTCAAATCAGAACTGAGAAGGGAAAAAAACCCCACTGACTAGTTATGGCTTTTCTGGGTTATCTTTTACATTTGGAAGCTGTGATGAACTGCTCTTTCTCGCTCAGTACTCCACCGTCTCGCTGTCACTCAAATAAATTGCAGCAGAATTATCCATGATTGCATTTGAAATGCAAAACAAGGCAAGCTTTTTAAGGCAGGAGGGCTGTTGATTTGCCAGCATTTTACAAAGTAAAGCAAACTTCCCCACATAGGTCTTATTAGACGTCTCTAAACGTACATATGTGTTACATTGACAGCGCTCAGCAGGAAGCTGCATCCTCCATCCGGATCCTCCTATCAGGATCAAGTATCAGTAATGTCATTAGTCTTTCCTCTGAATCACAAAAGTTCCAGGGTTTGTGTTTGATGAATTACATGGGAAGGTTTTTATGTTGTTGTGTGTGCAGCCCGGTTGGGAATTAGGTTATTTGTCAGAAGCAGGCTACCTAAGATGTTTAGATGGTAGCAGAACAGCAGGTGATGCAGTTGACAATGGAAACGGCGTTGAATCAAGCAGAGAAGCAGCTGCCCTTCAGCAATTACAGTTATGAAGCCATAAATCAGAGAGTAATGGGAGCCAGAGAGGAGTGCTACCTCAAAGGAATTGTCTTATTCAAAGTTTTTTCCATTTCTTTTTTGAGATAATTCCCCATACATGCGGATTTTCTTCACTCTGAACATATGCATGAATCTTAGATATGATGAATTACAGAATGCGACATTTCTCTATAGTGGGATGTTTGAACTTTAAAGTCTGAATTCTTTTGAATAAAAACGTACATACATTATTCAGCGTAGACATGCCTTAGTAGTAATTAAAATACACTTAGACAAACTTGTGGTTTTTCCATCAAAACTAACAAGACAAAAACATAACAATCCAGTTCAGAGATCGTTCACATCATCAGGTGTGGGTTTATGCTCATCATTTTGAGGGATTTTGTGCATGTATTTCCACTGTGGGGTCCAGAACCGGACCGTTCAGTTCCGTTTGCTCATGCTGACCGGGTCCTTCTCCTGCATGGCTGTCACAACAAATCTTCCCCTGCTACGACAGCAGAGTCCAGACGGCCGCTGAAGCCTGTAAAATCTGATCGATAAAGCTATAATCTCAGATTGTTTAAAAGCCCAGAACTGTCACTCTAACCGTAGGGCAGCTATGTAACAATACAGAGGACCTCTGGCTGTTGACTCTGAAACAGCTTTTTACCCGTCTTTCTGTGGAATGTAGCTTCAGAGGCTGCATTCACACTGCAGCCTGAAGTGACTCAATTCCGATTTTTTGGCAATTCCAATTTTTTTTTCCGGGCCCGTTCACACTGCCAGTAAATGTAAACCTGTATGTGTTCTGCAGTATGAACGGGCAAACGACCTGAAAGTGTCCCGCATGCGCAGTAGAGGGTGCAAAAGCGTCAATGTTCTCAGTGATCTGCCAACCGCCATAAAAAGAAGAAGAAGAGCTCAGTGTTTGAGGAAGTAAACATGGAGGCTAACGGTGGAGCTTAGCTTACATATTTGAAGTTGTTGTCTGACTGGAGCAACATATTAACAACTTAATCATCATATAGTCGGTCATGGTTGTTGTTTTTCTTCCCACTTGCGCGAATCAGGATATGATACGACCTGGACGTTATGGTCTCATTTGAATCAGATAGTATCGGATATGGGTCACATCCGAAAAAGAATCCGACCTGAGCTGTTCACACTGCCATGAAAAGAACGGATACAGGTCGCATTACGTCAAAAAAAAATCTGAATTGAGTCACTTCAGGCTGCAGTGTGAACGCACCCAAAATATATGTGGAAAATTTGTGTATATATATTACTTTTCTCATGAAGCATATCTAAGGTATTTAAAAAATGCATCTTGGGAAGAGAAAAGATACATTTGTTGCTACTTCACACTCTGTTGGCTGGCATTTGAAAACAGCCAATCAAAGAGTGGCGATCATTTTCCTTGCCAGTGATTGGCTGTAGCTCTAAGATTTACTAGACTGTTGATGTTAGGTTCTGTGGTGATGCAAAGATGGTGTCTACTGGGCATAATGATGCATTTCAAGCTTTACTTGGTGTGTGAATTATTAAAATAGGTAGTTTTAAGCATTTTTAGAGGCAATGTCAAGAGTTTTATTTATTCCAGTTATTCAATTACATTGGGGGTCCATTGTAATTTATTTCAAATGAACAGGTTGCTTCAGGCTCCTAAATGTTGCTGGGATTTTCAGCAATAAAACCAAAACCAGTGATTTTATTTTTTAGAATGATAATATGTAGAGTCATTACCTGGGTTCAATGGCTCCAGTAATTGTCTTGCTCTAAGGTGTTAAGCGGACTATCTACCGGCAAAAACAACTACATTTATTACTTTGATCACAAGATGTTAATGAAAAGCCTCCTCTGGTTGGCAAACATTTCTTGCCTCCTCATTAATCTGAAACTTTTTGAACAATAAGGATCTCCAAACACTTACAGCAGTCCAAGCCCTTCTTTGCGATAAGCACACTTGTTATGGCGACATGACAATAACTTTGTTATTGTCATGTCGTCATGTTGTCATGTCATGACAATAACTTTGTTATTGTCATGTCATGATGCAGTTTGACATGACAATAACTTTGTTATTGTCATGTTGTGCAACCTAATTCACTCACCAATAACTCTCTGGATGCTGCGAGTGTGTCAGTTTTCTCCTGACAGAGACGTTTTGTGAGCGCAACAACAAATAAAGTCCGTCTTTCATTGTGAACTTGATTGTAAAGGCTGAAAAGCAATTTAGCTGCCTGGAAATGTTATTAAAGATTAACACCATAAGACAGTGTACCTGCAAATCTGTTTGACAAACAATGCACATAACTGGTTCTGGTTTTTAAAAAATTGGTAGAGGAATACGCAGCAATGTGAAGTATGCCTGTAAAAGTTGATTTCATTGAAATACTACTCACTCCAACAAGAGTTAGTCATCGATTTCATAGTTTTTGCTACTTATGTCCTGTTTGTACACCGTTCAGACTGTGAATTAAGCGTGAGGACTGTGTGCTCCTACTCCCCGAGCTCCCAAACACAAAACTAGCTGCAGAAGCTGTCTTAGGGGAGGCAGGAATAAACAAAGGTCAATCCTCTTAGACAGGCGAAGGAGAGCAGCTCTTCTGGGCCAAGCCTTCGATGCTTTTATTACCTGAAGGCAAATTCTTCCCTGTCTCACGATAAAGGCTGCTTGCTTAAACGTGGGCTGACACTTGCTCTCCTGGAGTGAAAGGAGATGCAGTTTGAAGGTTTTCATGGAATGGAGACGTGCATCTTACCTTTGTCCTGAAGTCAGCACCAATGTCTGCTGCACATTTTAATTAAAGATCAACTCTCACGAGTCGCATTAAAAGTACATTTCTATTATTTTAGTCTTTTCAGTTAAATTTGTGCTACTAATTGCATGTTGTGTAGAAATCCCAAATGTATCTATTACAGTAAAACAGAAAGGCTGTGAAGTGGTACTCCAACATTATATCAAATATTTCTACCTGATATAAAGTGTTAGGTGATCAAAACAAACATAAGGAAGTAGTGAGACCATGAGGAGATTTAAAACTTTGGATGTGTATTTGTATTTTAAACCAAACAGTTTAAAAATGCAGTGATTATTTTCATTCAAGAGAAGCTCTAGTAAAAACTATTAAGAAGAATTTGAAATTTGAATTATTTTTAAACGTTTTTCAAAACAGAACAACTTTTTTCAATCATACTTTGTTTTGGATACTTATAGGAACATCTTGAAAATGTAAGATCATAGGAAAGTTAAATGTTTTTTGTCACTCATTTTTAATAATGAAATTATTATTTTTTTATTCTTATTTTATACTTGTTTGGGGATCATCTTCAATGCAGCATGGCATGGAGGAAAACTACAATATGTTCAGCCTAATAGCTAAACATTACTTTAAGCAACAGTACAAATCAATATTTTATGAAGTTATAAGCTTTCTTGTTTTATTCTCACAACCTGGAAAATCAAGTTAAAACTGAAATCTTCTAATTGATCTTCTAACATGAGAATGTCAGTAAAGATCTGAACTGTCACTTGAGACAAAACATCAAAAGAAAAACTGCTTAGAGTCAAGAAGCATAACTGTTAGTCCACAAAAAGCAGGAAAAGTACAAATTAATCAGTGTTTCCAAGTGTCACAAAACAGACTAAAAAGTATCTTCAACAAGTACAAAGATGGCAAAACACAGCTTAAGAGACCACTTAAAATGATTAGTTTCTCTGTTTTTACTCTTTGCAAGTTTATGTTTGAGTAAAATTAACATTGTTCTTTTATTCTATGAGCTACTGACAACATTTCTCTGAAATTCCAGGCAAAAATGTAGTATTTATTTGCAGAAAATGAGAAATGGTCAAAATAACAAAAAAAACATGCAGTCCTTTCAGACCTCAAATAATAAAGAAAACAAGTTCATATTCATTCAGAAACAACAAAACTAATGTTTTAACTCAGAAATCAACGTTTGGTGGAACAACTAGGAGGTTTTCAATGGGGTTCAGTGAGGTGGGCTCTTAGCTTTTCCAGAGCTGTATTTGAAAACTACATAATGTGCTACAGAAACTCTATAACCACAAAAAAAATTGCTTATCTCTAATTTTGCAATGTCACATGTCCATTCATTCAAGTCTTTTTAACAAAATGCTCTTTTAAATATCATATGAAAAAACTGCAACAAGCTCCAACTAATAATTTTAATGATGGGGGAAAACTGAATGATAGATCTGTTAACTCATTTTCCCCCAATTTAATTCCAAATGAAACCCTGAAGCTGGTCTTTTGGACTATCAAAGTTATCAAAATGCTCCTCTCACTCCGAGCGTGAGGACGCCAGGGGTAGGTCAAGGGCTCTGATTGTCAGTGTTTATTAATGGGCCCTGCAGAGGGTAGTGACAGCAGGGTGATCGCTGTGATGATGATGTCTTATTGCTTTCCATGAGCGGCTCTGGTACATACATATTTATGATGCGCTGCCACCTTGAAGCCAGCTAGAAATATCTGTTTAACACCTGGGGCCGCTCTGATGCTTCCCACAGTACAGCAGTAATCCTGAACCTGTCGCACCCACCGGGGCCTTTTCTGACCTAAATCCAGCAGAAAACAGAGCAACTTCTCCCATCGGTTAGAGGGGGGTCAAAATGTGACGGGTTGACACGTGTGGCGTGTGAACTAAGAGCTTAAACCGGCGCCACGATTAGCCTCACAACATACTTAAAACCTCCAGAGGAGCAGCGTCAGTGCTCTGTTAATCAGATGGCTTTTTGACCACCAATTGAATTAATTTGAACTAATTTGTGCGACAGATTGATTTGCGACACTACACGTGTATGTATTAAATATTAACAGCTAACACTTCCCCAGGGACAGATGTGATTTTAAAAGGGCAACTTATGCACAGTCATTTAGTTGATTAATATGAGTCTGTCGTTTTGAGCATACAAATTTTTCCCTACTTACTTATTCATGTCCTCTGACGGAAACACTCTCTTCTGTCATGCACTTGTCTTGTTCTGTCACTAAGATGGAAAGAGAGAGGGTTATAATTTTCACGCCTTAAACCTCATAAAAGTTTGCACACCCTTGTTAAAATCTCACATTTTTAATAAAAGCATGAAGACCAAGACATTACATTTTACAACTTTTTGAAAAACAAACATGAAATTAAAACAGCAAAACCTGGTTGCTTGAGTCAATACTTGAATAATTTCTTCAAGGATATTTAGATTTTTTGTGTGGAATCAGCTCACATCTTGACTTATCAATTCTTACCTACTCTATGACAAATTCTCCAAATCTATCAGATGGGGAGTACCTCTCTTGTCCACAGCCCTTCTCAGGCGACAACACATTTTATGTTATTTAATTGTAAACTTAAATTTAAGCTAGATCTTTTTTGTTGTTGTTGATTTTGAGATTTGTTTGGACTCAAATGCTAAAAAAAAAATAAAATAATACTTCAATTTGATCTTTCCAGCTGATTAGCAGCTCAGTCTCTTTGTCTAAACCACAAGCTCTATCAGAAGAAAACAATCACAAAGTCTACCGTTAAGGTGTCATGTTGTAAGCTATGAGTCCAAAAATACCTATGCTGGTTCTGCAGAGCAACATTCAAAAGTTTACATTATTCACTAAATATGCAAAGTAAATAATATATATATTTATTTAATCAGCTTTAATCAACATAGTCAGAAGACAATGTATTTAATAATTTCAATTTTTTTTACCAACAAAGCATTCAGATCATATTGTGACAAGTCTGACTTACCCTAAAACATCACAAAATGTTTCCTTTTTCAACATTAACCCTTTCATGCATAGTGGTCACTGCAGTGGGCAGCTGTCTAAAAGCCATCTTCTTGTGCTTCTTGTGGATTTTTATGTTATAAATGCAGACAGACCACTGAAGTGGACACTAATTTATCATAAAATACACCATCAACTACTGGCCATCAGCTGCAAATGCAAGAAATTATTTTTGTTAAATCCAATATGGCCGACAGACAAAACAGCACGCCAACCGACCCGGTCCCTCCTTCTGCTCTAGAAGGAGGGAGTTATTTTTTTACTCTTGCAGGTAAAAAAATAAATAAAAATACTGTGACATCAGATAACCCCTAAAGAACAATACTACTGATTGACTTTTCAAATAATAACTTTGTATTTGGAGAAAATCACAATTGATCACCTAAAGAAATGTAATTTACATTTTAAAAAAATTACAAAGATTTTTTTTTACCTTTCTTATGCCTTAAGAAAATAAAAAAAATTGTTTAAAAAAATCCTGACGTAAAGGACCATAATTCATGCATGAAAAGGTTAAAAATGAACACAAATAAAAACAAATGTAAAAAATTAAAGGTTGGCTGTAACATTTAGTAAATAGCATTCAAATTAAGAAAAATAGGCTAGTTTGTGAAATTACTAAAATGCAAAAATAACTCATTGATAGATTAATTACTGGTAATTATACTAGTAACAGTGCTGGGTTGTGACAAACATTTATTAGCTTTGAATACCAAACATTCTATATTTCAGCCAAACTGCTAATATCGTGCAATAGGTGTAACAAACACATGTAAATACTTTTACACAGTAGTTGCGTCCATGTTGCCTTTTGATTGAAAACATTCAAGGTTCAGGCTGTCGTTGTGCTTTCTATGAACAGATCTAAAGTCAAAATGCTTCGGGATCCGTCCTAAACTCAGGAGGTGTCCGAATGCCCACGAAACACTCAACACCAGATTTTATTCCCTTGTTTTCAGATTGAGATTAGAGCTTTTGAATGAAATCACCTCTGTCTTTTATACTTCTCATTTTGATCAAATAGAAAGTATCCAGTCTGCGAATAAATTGTGGGCTTTATCTTGTGCGTGGTATGTTGTGATTTGTGATGACAGGAGCTGAATATTATTCTGATACTGTATGACATTGTAAATCCACCGCTTCATCTCTGCTCCTGCTGTCAGATGTACTCTAAAGTTGTATTTCAACCGTGTCCACTAAGCCCCTGCGCTCACTGAATAGAGAAATAATGAGTGCTGTCTAGAGACAATGTCACTGTTATTTTAGATCTCCTCAGTCCCTTTCTCTCTCTCTGTCCACGTCCATTTTCTTGGAGACTTCTTCTGCACCCTGTGTGTGTTTTTTTTCCCACATTTTCACTTCATGTGCATCTCTGTCCCCTCAGAGCTGATTCACACCACCCACTCTGAGTCGATTCGCTTGTCTCCCCTCCCCTTTTGTAAGCTGCGCTGTTAAGATGTTGTCACTTTTGAACATGTGCGAAATGTGCACAGGAATCTTGGAAGAGGGGTTGCAGTCGGTCCACGTGACAGTAATTCAGAGGATAACGGGTGCTTAATAGAAAATCCAAAATCCACGCCTCAAAGACGGGATGCATCACACCATCTGCTGCCGTACTTTCTTTGCCACTGTCACAATATGCCTCATTACAAAATGATTATATAGATTATGCATCACCTTTCTCGTGCAAAGAATGTGAACAGACTCCTCAGTTTTCAGAAAAGCCAAGGATTAATGCTTCTACTAAGTGAGTGCATGTTCACTGACCTATTGGTAAAATATTACCTTATGATTGTGATGTGAAGTGATGAAGCATTAAACAGTTCACAGATGGCAGGATCTATTTTCCATATATAAAGATGTTTTGTTGAAGTTCATAAGAAAAAAAATAAACGAAAGAAACAAGCCAGACTGGTTGGAGATAAAGTTAGAGAGGTTCAAAGTAGAGCTAGGCTATTCCATTGTCTTAAACTTTTACACATTTCAGTACATGGTCATTAATCTGAACAGACAGACTGGGTAAGGAGAAGGGCTGTGTAATAATATCGATTTTGCAATATATATCGTTATTTTCTTTCCTAGAAAATATCGATATTCATCCGCATTAAAAGAAACATCTTTTCTCACCACTTCTTTGATTCATTTTGTCCAGCTGTTGTTGGGTTCCTGGGTGTTTCCTATTCTTGATGGGGTTGTTGATCTCCATCCATCCTTCAGGAGGCGCCTGGCGGTTATTCCTGGAGGGCGTGGACCAGCTGATCTGATCATCTGGAGGAGTATAAGAGGAGAAGGCAGCCTACACACCCGTGCCAGAGTGTTTTTGCCAGTTTTGGAACTCTCTCTGCAGAACAGAGGTTCCCAAACTGTGGGGCGCGCTCCCTAGGGGTGACGCCGTGCCATTGCAGGGGTGGCGAGGGAAGCTGTCCGGATGAAAACAAAAAAACCATGAACGCTGTATGCGCTGGGTTTTTACCTTAGAATGGCCAACTCTTTGTTTTTCCTATGTCAATTTGATACAGTAGGGGCTTCCGCACTTCCCATATCAGTGTCCTCTGTCACTTTTATCAGCAGTTAAAACTGTTTAATCCGTTGTTAACATGTCGTAACCTGTTTTTACAAGTCAACTTTAAACGTAACCTGAGAGCTACGACACTAGCGCTGGGTTTACACCTGTGAAGGAGACCTGCTGCTGCTGCTGAGCAGAGCTACAGGTGTGTTAGAATCACAGCAGCAAACCAGCAAAACGCAAAGAACTTTTCACAGTTTTTCCCTCCAAACTAATGAACTGAGTTGAGTAAAGCTGTTGGATGCAGGTGATGTTAGCTAAAAGATGACTAGCTAGCTAATATCAATACAGCACCTTAAGCTTAACAAGTAGCCTGTAGGCTACCGATGTTGTTGTCTATGTTCAGCTACGTAGATTCATTTTGCCCCCCAAAAAATCGATCCCCCCAACCCTCCGTCACATGCATCGTTCAACCAGATAGCTATTTGTAATCTATGGGGAGGGGGCCCAGAAAATGTTTGGAAACCACTGGGGGGCACAGAAGAAAAGGTTTGGGAACCACTGCTGTAGAAGTTGTGAAACCCCTTTGTGGAGTTCCAGCACAGAACCTCTCCTCCTGCGACCTTTCCTCTCCTTGTGACGCCGGTGGATTATACCCACCGGATGCCCAAGTCCCTGTACCCCACCACTGTGACCAGATCTCCACGCAGGCTGCCTTCCTCTCTCCTGCCATTAAGAGACTCGACCTGACCTCGTCCGCCCTCCAGTGCTGACACCGCCGCCTTTAAACCTAGCAGCAACACCTGACTTCAGGAGATCCACCCAGGAACCATCAGATTCCCCTTGGTCCAGATCATCTCAGCTAAAAGGAAGAACGCTCGTTTTTTTCCCTGCAGTTTGCTATTTCCTCCAGTCATTGAACTCACCAAACTCTCTCACCCTCCAGTTCCGACCCAGAAGCACCGATTCCACTCCGGACCAGCCGCCCCGCCCTTCTCTGAATGTGTTTTTCTCTGCAATAAACATCATTTCACTGATTCCCCTTGTACTGTGGGTGGTCTTGCATGTGGGTCAGACAACTAAAACCCGACATGACAGCTGTCAACCCTAAGTCTGTGTCCATGTCCAACCAGAGCCAGGTATTGTGTAGTTGGTGCTTTTAATCCGTTTTCAGTTAAATTAATTCAATCCAACTCTATAACAGTCACAAAATGTCACCAAAATCACTCTATCCCTCTAAAATCTTTCGGAAAATTGAAAAAGTGTATTGAATTGTATCGTTTGCTGAATATCGCAATATATATATTGTATTGTGAGCAGAATATTGTGTATAGTATTATGAGATTATTGTATCACTACAGCCCTAGTAAGGAGTTCATTAGCAGCAAAGAGTCCCACGGTATGTCTGGAGGAGCTGCAGAAATCGGTATCGTAGGAAGAAGTTCGTTTGGTCAGATGAGTCTCATGAAATGCAAATCATAACAGAAAATTAAAACTGTAAATTACCCTGAACACACCAATGACAGTCAGCAGTGACATGCAAGCTGGTAAAAGTTGAGAAGACGGATGGGGATTAATAGAAGTCAACTCTATTAACAGCTGTATACAGGCACAGCGTGACATCTGACCTCGCCACGCCGCCACATGCGCACCCTGAGTTTCAACTGGAGACCAAGTTGCACCAAAATGTCTTCTGTCACAGAGCAAACTGTCATGTTGATTAGGTCACACGGGTCACATGTGATCAAAACATTACACTTTCTGTTCTCCGGGGGCGTCACCATGCTGAAATCCCATCTTCACTGACTACGCTGACTCTTAACTCTGTGAGTTCTGATTTCTGAGGCAAGATGAAGTTACAACAAACCTTTTTTGCAGCATTTTTGCTGCTTGAACCTGAATATGCAGTCAAAACCTTTTAGAAAAATTTTTTTGTGACATCCAGACCTAACCCCACTTGAAGATTGTGTCAAGGCTTAACAAAAAATATTTTTACAATGCTGTTCATCCAGTATGATTGAACTTGAACTATTTTGCCAAAATGTTTTAGGTAAAAATTTCAACATCTTGTGCAAAAGCTGGTAAAGCTGGTGAATTATCTTAAGGGATAGATTTTTAAGTATATTCAGAAGCAGCTCATTTCAGTCCTGTCTACCAGGACCAGCATAAAATAGCATGAAAGACATGCAGACCTTTTTTAATTACATGGACACAATCTAATATGCAATGCTACTTTTTGAGAATCAGAAAATATGCAGTTTCCCTTAATATTAAAATGTATTGTGGGAGAGAAAGGCAGCAGAATAAATTAAAGGTTCTCTGAAAGGTTCTGCTTGCATCTGACTGACAACCATGGTCAATGGCTATGTTCAGATCTCAGAGAAGTTTTGGTATATTTTGAGAATTTATATGTTACTGCGGAAAAGTTAAACATTTCATCTGAAAACTTAAACCCTTAAGGCAACCTGTCAAACTCTGAGAACTTTGCATACTTTGAGGAGTTTTCACTAAGAGATAAAATCTAAAATCTTAAAAAAGGGGGGAAAAAATAATCCCACTGTGTCAGTAATTTTCTTTTACTTTTAAACTGCTTTACTTTTTATGTCATGTCCATGGTGGATGAGGGCACCCAGCTGTTTTTGCCGGGTGCCCTCATCCGGCAAAAACAGCTCGGCATGTTTGCTTTGATACTTAATACTTATGCACCAAGTGTTTCCAGTTACATGTTGCATAAACACCAACATGCATCAGAATTGTTTATAACATGTCTTCGTGTTTGCACCTTGCTTTTTTTGTTCTTGAATGAAATCCAGTCACATCAGCATTGACTGCAGCTGTAACTGCATCACAGTCTTTATTATTAAACTATATTAAAATTCTATAGTTCTTCATATATTCTGTTCCCGTACATGTAGAGACATAGCAAAGTGTCCTGAACATTGCAAGAATTGAATGACTCGGTTTTCTTGTTGGTCTCCATCTTCTTTAACAAACTCTAAATAAAAACATGTAAATTAACCTGTAAACAACTGTTTCTAGCTGTAGCCTGTGTGCAACTAAATAAAAAGCCAATAGAAAATGCAAATTCATTTTTTAATATCACACCAAGATGGTAGGTAAACATGTATTTTATATATCATAGGAAAGACTTAACATATTTAATGTTCACATTATTCTGACAAACTGATTAATTACACACTGGAGACCAAATTATTAACAGACTCTCAAATGAAATCATATAATTACAGGTTTCAGTTCATATATTGCACTACACTGTATGTAAATATGTGGTTTCAGCTCCAACTGCTTCAAACTGAACATAACTGAAAACAATAAGATGCACATTTATTCAGCTTCCCCCGAAGCCAGGGGGGAAAAGATTTGAGTTGAAAGCCATGCGAGCGGCGCCATCGAGGGAAGTGCCGATGCTTGTCATGCGGTGAACCACAGAATGTGGAGGCAAACACAGATGCTGGAAATTGTATCAGGCTTTAGGTGCCAGGCGAGGAATTTCTGATTCAAATGAGTGGACCGAACATTTGACTTTGGTGTTTACTTCCCCCTGTTGAAGCTGGGATGATGGGCTTACTCAAGCCTGTGGGAGCTGACCAGTGAAAACACAGACATGTTGCGTCTTCTACAGCCAGCAGAAAGCTGTTTGGCAGGAAGAAGGCAGGAAGACGGTCTGCAGGGATGAAGTATGTGTTGGTGTAAATTATTTGTTTACTATACATGCTATTTCTGTTAACTTTGAGTCTGATCTCTGAGCTCGGTTCTTGAACCGAAACCATGTCAAACAAGGATAATAGTTGCTACAATTATTAAATGCAGTTGCATAAATAGATTTACTTACATCATCATAGAAAATTAGTTTATACAAAAACTGGTTCAAAACATCTCTAAGGCAGATGCTAATTGATGCCTCGATGGTGCCAAACAAACTCTGAAAGGCTGCTTCTTTTTTTTAATCCCTGAAATAACCAAGATTGTAAAGATAATAAAACGATAAAATTTAAGTTTTATGATAGCAGAAGGGTAAAAAATCCAGATTTATTGCTATATTTAATGGGTATTTAGACCCACTTGTCTGAATTCTTTCTAACTATTGTGAAATATTTTCCATTTTGGCAAAACTGTTGTGTTTTATCAACATATTGTCCAGTGAAAGACTGTCAGAAAAGTTACAGGGAGCTAGTTTCAGAGCCTGGATAAGCAAGAGATTGCATCTATTTCTCAAGGTGCAATTCTCTATTGTTATCAGATGAAGGACTGAACTAGTACTCAGCTTCTGGTTTGAACTTAATGTAAGCAGGTATGCTGCCTTCCAAAAGCCAGGCTTTTCCTTTTATTTTAAAATAAGACAATAGTTTTCTTTACATATGTTCTATGTCTTTATACATTATAAAAACCAAGATATGTCTGTTTACAAGGCTAGCCCAATATGCTATTTGTTGTTTATATTATGTTTACATGATTTAAAATGTTAAAAAAGCAACAAAATTGCAACAAAAAAAGATACTGGCAAAAGTATGTTTTAGAAGTTGATGCTTTATCTAAAGCCCAAATGAAAATGTAATTATTTTTTTGCCTTGCTAAGCACTTCTTCAGAACAATCAACAGCATTTGCCACTGATTTCTTGTATGAAAGTGACTTTGAGTGATATCTTTCACTGGCACAAACAAAGATAATTTAGTTCCTGCCTTATTTTGCTTGTTTTAGTGTAACCCAAGGCTATTTAGAATGGATCTATCCAGCTCCACTAACCTAATCTGCCATTTGTAGGCTGAATGAAAGGGTGGTGAGGAAAGACATTTTGCTTTGTAATTGGACAAAAAAAGGAAACCTAGGAAACCATACAGCGTTAAGTGTTGTAAATTGGCTAAAATGAGTTTATCTGTAATTTGAGCTGCGAGGTGGTTGAGGTAAACATGATCAATCAGCAACAGTGTCACAACTCAGTCTGGAAAGGTTGCCTCTTATTTTTTGCTCCCATTGCTGAGCGAGGCGTGTGTTTTGAGGTAGCTTTAAGTGGAATGCACAAACTCCAGGAAGAAATTTAGAACATAATTAAGAAAAGCATTTCAAAGGCAGCCTCATAAATAATGCAAAATTCTTTGTTAAATGTCCCTGACAGGCAGTGCTGGCACTGCAGAACGTGGAGCTGGAGAAAGGCTGAGCTGGTCTGTCTGGTCATCAGGTGCCTCCCTCGGAGCGCCATAAATTGACAGAAATGGGAGACAGCGCAGAACAGATGAGATGGATTAAATGAGTAACACTCCCTATTAATAACATTCTTAATGTGACGCCATGCGACTCCAAACTGGGACATGCTGTGAATGGTTAGTTCAACACAAATCATGCCATGCGCTGCCTGAAGGAAGTCTAAACTAATTTGTAGTGGTGTTGCTATAAAGAGTTGCTCTTTATAGCAAAACCAGACAAAGGCAGGAAAATCTCATCTTGATCACTCAGCTCATCAAAATATTACATTTTGGCAAAAATGAAATGTGTATCAAACTATGTTTTAGAGATAAAAAAATAAAGCACTTTTGCTGGGAAAGATGTAAAATGGTGCAAAATAGACGGATAGTCATCAGCAGAGTCAACCAGAACAACCTCCAGACCAATAAGTTCAGTAAATAAACTCTTGGCTCCCTTTGCTGCTGCAGCCTTTTGGCCTTAATCACAATAAATCTGCAACAACCTCTTTTGGACCACTCATTTCTCTAGACCACATGTGTGAAACTCAAGGCCTGGGGGCCAAATCTGGCCCACAGTAGCTTTTTATGTGGCCCTCTCCTCTAGACTTCAAATTATGTCAAAAAGTCCCTCCGGTTTTACACAAGTCCTCAAAATTCCCACAAAATCAACAGATCACCACATTTTATTGCACTTTTATTTTTTTAAAAGATGGTCAAAAACATTGGTTTTAATCTACTGCTGTCTCAGCCTTACTTGGTGTAAAGTAATAGTCCATGATTTATTTGCCAAGTAATAAAATGCCACATTCAGCCTCATACGTTGAATGTCATAATAATTTCTTATAAATATTTCTGAATTAGCACCACAAAATCTGTGATTGTGATTACAAAAAGCCACAAAAAAGGATTTTGGAGGGACTGCTGTTTATTATTATTTTAACAGCTAAATGGCTTTTATTAATACACTCTGGCACAACAAAGGCCTTTTAAGAGCGTTCGGAGTTTTGATACGGCCCAAAATGAAACTGAGTTTGACTCCCCTGCTCTAGACCAAAACTACTACCAACCACTTATTTTCAAAACTGCAAAAAAAAGTGATTTTGGACTTTATTTATAATCCAGAATATTTAAATAAGCAAAATAGTGTTATTTATTATTATTATTATTATTATTATTATTATTATTATTATTATTATTATTATTAAGTCCACCTCAGTGTAACTTCTCCCTTTATATTGTGATGTTGACTATTATAAATTTCTTGCCAATGACTGAAATGTCTGAGTGCGTTTGAGTTTTTCTTAGCTGGAAGGCGGCACTTCGGGAAACAGATATGTAAAATTTTTCTTTGACTTCAATTAAGACTCATTTAAGTCCCTGTCACTTGAAGTTTGCTTGTTTGTTGCGTTAGAAGCAAATTTCTGCACTATTCAAAGGCCATTTTTAATAAATGTGCAACGGCTTTGATTTCATTTCTACCACCACCATGAAAAGTTTCAGGCTCAGGATTGTTAAGCCCTGTAGTGAGTCTTGTCTCTACTTTTATTATTTTCCCTCCCATTTTCATTTTACAGCTTCATGATTTTCTGTCACAAAGAGTATTTAAACCATCCTTTCTTTGTTTTCTTTATAACACCAGTTAATGTTTTTAACTAAACCCCACACTGAACCACTGATTGTCTGTCCCAAACAAACATCGTGATTGGCTGAGGCTTGATTGGCTGAATTGTAAAAACTACAGAGGAAGAATCGCATTAATTATTACTGATTAATCTGAACTTCCCTAATCAGGGGGACATTTTTTGTGTTATTCTCAGATTATTTAAAAGATAATGTTATTTGTAAAGTGTGTTTTTCTTTTGCATGACTCACAGGCATCTCAGATACAAGCAGTCCTTGAAATCAAGACGCCCAGCAGACGTCAGAACCCAGCACAGAGTTTTTTCCAGCCTTCCCAACAGTTGGTTTAGCCCAGAGGTCTGTGACGGATGAGGGTGATGTCTCTGCCCCACATCTGCAGGACTTTGTCCTCTTTGATATTCCATGTCTCTGGGGCTTGCATAAAGCACATTGAGAGAGGAGTCAAGGTCACTCCCACTCTGTCACTGGGATCTCATGAATATTGTGATTAATCAGTCTTTTGCCTCAAATTTTTATTGAGATAATCAGAACACAGCTCACAGATTCAGACCTGCTTTTCAAAAACTGTTTATGTTGCCCTCCTCACGAACCCCGTGTTTCTTTTCTGTGCCGTCTCGCATAGAGCTTTCTAATATCACTTTTTATTCAAAGGCAAATACAAACTGCATCTTCAAACTTCAAATGTTTTTCATTAACCTCACACTTTGTCCAACCTCCTGATTGTTTGATTACAATTGTTTAACTCCTTCGTATAAATAATCATATTTCTTCCATGTGGACAAATAATCTTTTATGTTTCATTACCCCATCAGGATATTGTTTTAAAATAGAATTTAGTTCTCTGAAAATCATTGATCCAATCTAAACTTTAGGTGCTTTTTACGTTGACAGATTTTATTTCTTTCCTTTTCTTTGGGTCGATTGCGCCTCCCTCATAATGAAAGGCCCTGCGATATCACTGTGACCTCACAGATTTTTATAAAGATCATGAAACACCTGTGAAGATGGGAACATTGTGGCTCTAATTTGTGATATTATGAAACGAAATGTCCGACATCTGAGGAGAACTGTTCATTCAATCAACACCAATAGTTAGTTTTAAATGAGCAGAATGTATTTAGAGTCACAATTTAAAAGAAACCTGGGCGTATTTGAGTAAGTCAAGTTCTCTAAAAAAGGGTTTTATGTATTTTACAGGCACATAGTGCTAATTTATTGCACAATCACATATGTTGCATTCAGTTATTATAAAGTAACTCAAGAGAAATTTGGCTTGCAGTTTGAAACTGGTGTATGTTTCTTTAAGAAACTCCTGCTATTTCCGACACTTTGCCTTCTTCATGTGGTCACACCAAAGTTTTCACATTATGCCGCTGGACAGTGAAGAGGTTTGCACAATAAGCTCAGTAGAGTTGAACTGCCACCAGCGGCTCGCTAGCTGCTGCTGCCGCTAGTCTGATGGAGCCAACAGGGGGAGTCAGAGGAGCGATGCTCTTTAAGCTTCTACGCACCACAAATTTGGAACAAACTTCCAGAAAACTGTAAACAGCTGAAACACTGGGTGCCTTTAAAACTCAACTTAAAACCCACCTGAACTTCATAGTTGCTTATGGGTAAATTAGGATTAGAGTGTGGGTTTTGATATCTTCTATGTTTTTAATGTTTTATCTTTACTTTTACTTTTTTTTACTTTTTTTACTTTTTTATCCTTTTTTTTTTATTTAGTTTTACTAGGTTTTGCTGAAATGTGCTATACAAATAAAATTTGATTGATTGATGATTGATTTAAGGTGAAAGTTCAGCTGTAGACTGCAGCTTCAAACAGAAACTTTGTGGAAAGAGGCACAAAATCAGTATATTGCTGAATATATATACATATATATATAAAAAACTAGCTAAATTCACTAAGTGAAGCACATTATATAGATTAATTACACACAGAGTGATGTTTTCAAGCCTTTCAGTTATTTATGAAGACGTTCTGCTTACTTCTAATGAAAACGAAAAAATGTAAAATGATGATATAACAACATTCCAATAAAAAGCATTTAAATGCAGAAATGTGAGGTTATGTGGGATTTATGGAAGGCGCTAAATACACGCTAATCCAACTGGAAAATCTGTTAGAGAGGCAGCAGAACAGTTGGGACTGGGGCAGAGATTCACTTCCCAGTACAACTACAATGCTGCAATCTAAACAAGCATGCAAAAAGGACTCCACGTATATTTGTGTTAGAATGGCCCAGTCAAAGTCCAACACAACTTGAAATTTACATTTTCTTGCCTTTGGATCTTACTGTATTGAGTTAATCCAGTCTGGAAAAGCTGGAAAAGTCATACCTCAAAAGCTGCAACTGCATTGTAAGGTGGTTCTATATTATTACTGACACAGAGGGGACTGAAATGCAGCCCACACTCCTGATTTTACAAAAGCAAGTATCATTTTCCTTCTACTTTACAATTGCACTCTACTTTTCTGGGTCACTCACATAAAAATACCTTGGATAAAATTGACATTTGTGGCTATAAAGTGTGAAAATGTGAAAAACCAGCAGTAACAATATTCCATGCAAAGTGGTGGAGTCTTTCTAACAGTCACTGCAGTAGTTGTGGCTGACAGCAAGACACCTTTAGCTGCTTATTTACTGGGAAAAAGTCCCTGGAAAAAAAATAAGGACCTGAAAAAGTTGTTTCTGACAGAAGTTTTTGAGGTTGTTTGAAAGCAGAAATGTTCAGGAAAATGAAGGGTTTTCATCCAGACTGGAGTAGCTCCTCTAGATTTCCTCTATCATTTGGAGAATTTGGAAAGTTTCCTCCAATATAGAGTTGGAGATAACTTTAACATTTTCCCCACACAGTTTTTTCCAAATGTCTTTTTTTTTGCCTCATGAGAGAGGGGGGGAAAAACACAAAACTAGTCTGAAAAAGAACCATCAGAAATGCTGACCTTTAATTAGAAAGCCTTTGCTGTGGGAGACCTTAGCTTCTACTGAAGTTGACATTTATAAATACCGAAAAGTCCCACCGAATTGCTTTTTATTGAAGTTCGAGAATAGTTGAGATACCATCAGTCCATTTGTCAAATACTGTAACCATTGGAGCCAAGTGTGAGCAGACAACAACGTGCAGCTGATTTAACTGGCCACGTATGTAGAGCTCAGGCCTGTTAGCAGAGAGGCTATCATTCAGCGTGGCGAAGGAAAGTCGAGACGCTGCTCCAGCCTGCAACTGTATTTGTGTGTCTGGGACACAAAAATCAATAGAGCCGGTTTCACAGACTGTTTTACAGTCAGAACGGCTCTCAGCCTAAATGTTTGTCTGTTTTATTCAATGGCACAGCTCAGCAAACTATTACCCAAAGGGAGCGGTGAACAAACGGAGAACAAATAAACTGGCAACCCATCTCAGCTTTGTTTGCGCTTAGAAATGAAAATTGTGCAGTGGGGGGATTTTCCTTACAGACGGTCAAGGGAAAATCTATCAAAGCTGCGATCTGGACCATTATATTACAGCCTCGGAGGACATATTACCTCCAGGCCAGGTTGTTTTATTCTTGATCTTCCTGTCCACCTATCGTCGCAGGGATTCAGAGTCATCTGTGGAGACACGCGGCTTCCACTGCCGCTCCGCTGATGAAAGATGATTTCACATCTGATATGTAGGAAAGGTTATCTGGATCGCAGTCATGTTTCTGTACAACATGCGCCGGTGAACAACAAAAAACACGACACCGTTTCTTTCCAAAGCTCATTTCGGCTCTGCTTTTCATTAAGACCGATACAAGCATACAGAAAAACTCTCCTTTCAGCGAACCTGGCATTACCCATTATGGCCTGAAATAAGAAATAAAATCTCAGGGTGATTTCAGAAAACCTTCAGGGCGCGCTTTTAGCTGTACTTATGCAGTACACAACAACAAAATGAAATAATTGGAAGCTTGCTCAAACTCTCAGATTACTGCCACAAAGTACTTCCATAAATGTGTAGTAGTACTTTCACAGGTGTATAATAGTTAGAGTGGAACTGGATAAATGTGAATTTAAATAGGATTATTTCTCCCTCACCCCAAAAAGGCCTAGTCTTATTTTCCCACTTACCCAGAATATTTTTGGAAATTATTCCCTGCAATTTTGAAGCAGAAAGCTTCGGCTTCCAACAGCAAGGCCCCATTTGACAATTCAGTGTTAAAAAGAAAGAGAAAGGAGAGAGTGGCGCCTGAGGCTGAGTAGAACAGACAAGCAACAGCTTCACATCACTCACCTGGATTCAAAAAGGACAGAAATAGCACTAAAAGCACCCACTCTCACTTTGTAACTGTTCTTTTGTTTCCCTGTCTGCTGCTCTGTGCTGCCATCACAGCAGCCCGAACACAGCAGCTTCTCATGTCCCCGGGGTCTATTTACCAGCACATTACAGCCAGAGGTCATTTGAGGAGCCGGGACTTACACCACGTCTGGACAAGCAACTTTATACAGTTCAATCGCTGCATGGCTGTAATTTAAAAATTAGGGGTTTGTTGGGACAGTGCCACTCCTGGTGAATATGTTTAGGAAATATTCATAAGATTGTTTTTAAGATATATGAAATTTAGATATTTTTTTTGACATACTTTACATAACCACACTTTGTAAAAATGTCCGTACTTACTCAGACGTTACATTTTGGAGCTAACAGAGTGAGACATCTTTGATCATTCCTCTTTGCATAAATTCTCAGGTTCATTCGAAGTTCTTCTGTTCCCCAACGGCTACAGGATTTAGTTCTAAGGAACGTCAGAAACATTAAAGTTAGTTTTACGTTTTGGTAACTATATGTGTTTATTTGGACTTAAACTTTGGATCGTTATCCTCCTGAAAGGCCCACTGACTTTCCATTTTCAGTTTTCTAGGAAAAGCCATCAGGCTATAAACCCTAAATATGCCAAACATCTTGAGAGAATTTGACAGCTTCAGTGTTATACCTTCAACTACACACAAAGCAGTTGCCACAAAACATTCACTAAAGTTTCTAATGTGCACTGTTGATGTCGCTGGAGATCATGTTTGCCTTTATTCAACACCTGGTAGCAGAACTCGCCACTGACTCTTAACTACAATGTTTTTTATTAGAAATATTACAAACTTTGTCATGGGCTTGAGGGGCTTTTCCACATGTTGATCGTCTGTTTCATGCCAAGGAGAACCTGCAGGGTCTTTTGCCAATAAAACAAACTTTGCTCAAATACCATCTAGCAAACTCACGTACTTCTGTTTGTCGTGGCAGCATGTTTGGTAAGTTTAATGCAAAACTCGTTAGGACCTTTCAGGGCCATTGTTGTTTAAATTAAGACCAGCATAAATTACAGCAACTGAATAAATCATATTTAATGCACATAATAAAAAAAGGACACTATATGTAAGCATTTGGTTTACTTTGACTTTTAACTTCAGTGATTTTACACTTAGGTCACCTAATTGCATTGACTACTTTCCATTAGTGGTGAAATCCATGGCAGTTACAATTTTCAACCCAAATTTGGGGGCATTTAATTGTCTCAACATGCTGTAAAATAGGGCTGTAGTGATACAATAATCTCACGATACGATATAATACACGATATTCAGCAAACGATACAATTCAATACACTTTTGCGATTTTCTGAAAGATTTTAGAGGGACAGAGTGAGTTTGGTGTTATTTTGTGACTATTATAAAGTTGGATTGAATTAATTTAACTGAAAACAGATTAAAATCACCAACTACTCAATACGTGTGTGGTGATCCTGGGTGCCCGGGTGGTTTTCCTGCTGCTTCTCGCTCCCTCCACCAGGGGCCGCCTGGTGGATGATCGCTGGTGGGCGACCAGGGACGCTGAGATCCTCACACATCGATGCCAGATTGTTAACCAGTAATGGTACTGCAGGCCACCTCTAGAGCATTTAGTGATTCCCTAGAGAATTTCCCAGTGACATCTGTTTTTTCCCGTTTCCAGACAACTTCCTCGAGACGCCCTGAGTCACCTCCGAGGCTTAGGGCTCCTGGCTGAACCTGACCCTCTTAACCCCTCACCGGTTGCCCACCGACCCGGGTAAGCTGAGGTCCGCAGCTGTCCGCCCTCCGACGCCGTCCGCTGGCTTCCACCTACATCGGCTGGTCCCGCAGCAGCTTCCCCATACCCGAAACGACCCCCCAGGAGATCCCAGTATCCACCCCCCGCTTACCTGCCGCCCGACAAAGTAAGATTGGCCCCCGCTCGTTCAGAATCCAAATATCCCACAGACCTGTCCTCATCCTGCATCCTCTCTTCCAGCCCGTTCCCGTGCTCAGCCCAAAAAACCCTGCTGGAGCTGAACTGTTCTTGTTGTTTTTTCCCCCTATTAAACATCTTTTACTGATTCTTGGTTCTGGTTTCTGCATGTGGGTCAAGAAGTTACCTTCCACCATGACAACCTGGCTCTGGTTGGACACAGACTTAAAGTCGACAGCTGGGCAAAATGAATCAAAGAAGTGGTGAGAAAACATGTTTCTTTTAATTGAAACAGTCCAAACTGTAGCTGACATGCATTAGTAAAGTAAATAAAGTGAACCAAGTACCTGCTCTTAATAGTTTGATACCTTTTTAACCCTGACACTTAACATCTGAAGGAAACACTCTAAGCCTGATGACCTGATGCGAAGCAAGCAATGACTGAGCAAGGTGACAGTTGGATGTTGCGATACTTGCAGATGAATATTGATTTTTTTCTAGGATAGAAAATATTGATATATATCACAATATCGATATTATTATGCAGCCCTACTGTAAAACTGTTGTTTCAGGAAAAGAAATGAATTTATTATAAGAAATGAAAAATGGTGGAATGAACAAGCACAAAATTTAAGATACAAATTAATACCTTTGGGAGTAAATGGTGACTTGTCCAGGGTACAGCCCCCCCTGCATAGATAAACTTGTTAAGATCCTGCAGAGACCCTGGGCAGAAAAGATTTTTTTCAGGTATCACTCCCAAACAGCCGGTCGGCACGTAGATAGCATCTTAGTGACCCCAAGATGCCACACTTTGCTGCAGCAAGCTTTGGAGATTTTCTGCGTGCTCCTGATGCATGGTGACAGGATAAATACGAGTACTTGTCCAGCGTTGTGGCCAGTGGCTAAAAGAATGGCCCACTGTGTCCTGTCAAATCTGTTCCCCAGGGAAACAAAATGTCATGGAGTGTCAATTAAAAGTTCTTTGAAAGTTCTAAAGAAAAAACGGCGGAGAAGAAACAGAGAAGGACAGAGAAAGAGATAGGAGGACAATAACTGTCACAATAAAAATATAAAACGTTTAGTGGATTTTCTAAAATAACTACTAAAAACCTTCAGTGTTTCAGTAAAAGCTGAATTTATTTTAAGTCTATTTTTTTATTTTTCAACACTATGGGTGGCTGGGTTTAGGTTGCTCAGGATAAACGTTTTGCTTTTTGTTGTTTTTAAGTGCACATTCATTTAAAAAAAAAAAAGACCCAGAAACAAAGGTAACGAAGATTATATCTGAACAGGTGGAGCTAGATCATCTGGCGGATGCATGACTGGCATCATGATCTATGAGCATGGTGCCTCACAGCTGCTCTGGACTCAAACAATTGCATTTCATCACACGCCTGGGCTGAAAAACTTCACACTCTCCATTATGCACATGCACTGATGCACACGTTTGTCTGACTGCGTCTGAACAGTTAACCCCACAAAATCCTGAGGCAGGGTTAACTTATCTTAAAGGTTGGGGTAGGTCTATGGGTTGTACAAAATATGTTTATTACATTTTTTTGCACAAAATCATTCTTATATAATGATATTTTACACTGGTCAGTTCTGACTATTTTGAGCTCCTTTAAAAATCCAGATAAGATGCTTCCGGCCCAACTCAATGTTTACATTCACTTGTAAAAATGGCTGCAGAAATATATACAACCGTATATCTCTGAAAAGCAGAAGTGGGGCCTCCTGCACAATCAATAAGAATGGAGCAACCGGTCTCAGAACAATAAGTCAACAACCAAACTCTTGTTTTTTCCAGAAGCCATTATACAGTGCATGCAGCGGTAAAACCAGCTGTTATGTGCAAACGTGCTGGAGCTCCGCTTTGGTTGCTTAGTAAAGGGGCTGTTTTCCAGACACCAAAAAACATTAACTTGTTGCCAAAAATTGCTGGATGTTTTTTTTTTGTATTTATATATTTATATATATATTTTTACCTCAAACATGATTACCCTCACAAAGAACAAAAGAGTCAATATGCTGCATTTACAGCATTTACATTTACAGCATGCATTTGGATAAATGCCTGCTTTAAAAATATTTCAAAGGGGTCTTAAGCACTTGTGATGACTATCTTCAGCATCATTTGACACTAGGTACAAATTTTTTTAAAGTAATTAAATGTGACAGTTCATCACGCATTCCTCTTAAAATAGTTGTGTCAGTCTTCAGTGACCAGAACTGCTGTTTCTGGATATATTATATTTGCATGTGATTCTGCCAAATCACCAGTCATCCATTGTCTGGACAAAAATGTAGAAAATCAGACTTGGTTAGCTCATCCGATCAACTTTGTGAAGTTTTTGGACACATCCAAATTAAATTTGGAGATGAAACTGAAGATGAATCAGACTTGTTTTGTGACAAGTGTTGAGATTACATGTGTTTCATAGACTACTTTAAATCTAGACATAAGTAAATAGCTTTAAGTGGACAGATTTTCACTTTCCACTCCTCAGCTGTGTTTGCATGTTATTCAAATGAAAGGCAAGCTTGTCTTTTTCATTTCTTTTCAGCACAACTTTCCTTAGGGAGACAAATTCATATGTGCATTGCAGCAACATCATGCCAGAAAAACATCCAAAAAGTACAAGGACATAGAATATGCAAGTTCCTCTCACCAGCAGCAGAGTGTCACATACCATCTCAATCTGAAACACTGCCAGAACCTGTTACCAGAAGCAGTGAAGGCTGAAGACAGAACCAAGTCCAATGTCGTGTCAGACACCTCAAGCATTCAGCGGAGGAAATGCTCTTCAGGCAAAGACTTTACAAGACTCTGTAACATTATAGCTGGATTATTACTAAATTACAAACAGGGCATGAATTTAGTTTTTGTGGAACTGGTAAAAATGTGCATCTCTGGAACAAATGAAGAGCCCACTGCACTGAACCCCGCTGAAAACCTCATGGTTTTTCCACCAAATACAGATTTTTTTTTCTGTAAAAGAGATCATCTTCTCATCACCTAAACAATTTAAGAAACAAGTTCACTGATGACCATGAAAGTTATTGAGGTCATGCTGTTACTTTCAGTCAAGACTCTCTGTAACAAGATACTATGTTATTAGGATTGGGGATTAGAATTCACATAATATAAAAGAAATGTATATAAATGTTTATTTAAACACTTTGCAAAATCACATTTGCTGCATTTACAGCAGTAAACCTTTAGAGGAACGCCACTACCAGCTTTCCATGGCTAAAGACTGAAAGTTTTCTCCATTCTTCTTTAAAACCAGCTTAATCTCAGTTATATTAGAGGTCAAACATTGCCACAGATTCTCAATTGAAAAGGCTTTAATATGAACAAGCTGTAGCTCTGGCTGTATATGAAGCATTGTTGCTTCTGTTCCAGCTTCAGGTTATTTTTAATATAACAGGCTTTCTTAATGCTTTTAGATCCATTTATCTTCCCAAACTAGCTGGTTCTGACTACAGAACCTGCTTTCTCCCCATGCAGTATTTTCCTTTTACATATAGTTTTAATATGGGTCTCTTGTAGTCGGTAATTACAACAATACAAAATGTGAAAGGGTCAAGAGGTGAGAATACTTTAGGAAAGTGCCATATTGATTCTTTTAGAAAAAAGACTATCTTTTCTAAAAACCCATTTAATTCAAAACCGTAAGTATTACTTAAGACTTTGTTTTAGTGTTTAAGCTATAAAATGTTACATAGGTTTTACTCTGGATTCTTAACCTGTGATTAAATATGCGGTACCATTGCTGACTGATGTTATACGCTATTCACTCTGACCTGTAAGATTTTATGCTAATTGGCTCTTATTGGGGGATTTTAGTCAAAGTAAATAGATCATATACACATTATTTGTGATTTAGTTCATATCATAGAGTTACAACTTCTAAAGTAAAAATAAGGACGACCCCATCATTGCATAAATTTCACATTCCTTTCAGATGATTTGAATTTCATACTGCATGCTTTCTCATTAATCTGCAGAATGAAAAAAAAGAGAAAAATTATTGGCCTTTAACACATCTTCATTCAGCTCCATGCCTTCATCTGCCGAGATGGTTTTTGTCAGGTAAGGACGATTATGAGCTGCTGGGAGCTTTACGTTCCACTGCTGTTGCAGCCAAGGCAATCACTTGTTGTGACAGGGGCAAGGAAGCTCCCTCTCCATGCAGGAGGCTGATTGATTGGGTAGTCAGGAAGTGGCTAATGTCCTTCACAACAGGCACCAAAGGACATTGTGCCCAGGATACTTCCACTTAGCCCCACAAACTTTACCTTTTTCTGGACTAATCCCCGTTACTGACATCGAAGAACTTCAGCGGAAATGTGACTTAAATCCTTCCTGTCAAGCAAGATGGATTGATGTAGTTCACATTTATAAGGCAGTCCCTCATTTTTTAAACACATTTCTTACTCATCCAAAACAGCATGGCCTTAAAAGTATCTTGATACACTCTAGAGTATCAAGATACTCTAGAGTGCAAGTATCTCTTGATACTCTTGATAAAAAGGAAGATATTTTTTGTTTCAGTTGTTCAGTTTAAATAGAGAAACTCATTTAGATTCATAATGTAGTAAAAATATAAAATGTTCAACTGTCTTAGTTACCTCTAATTAAAACTCAAAATGAGTTTTCTCAAAAAGCAGGCCAGGCAACTTGAGTTCAAAACTCAAATTAAGTAAACTTAATTGAATTAAATAAAATACTCCAGTCTCAACTTAGACTTGTGGTTTAAAGCTTTGAGACTTGACTTGGACTCCTGGTCTGAGACTCGAGTCTTAGTAAAACAAATTTATCTGAAGAAATAGTGAACTGTAGCTGGTCTGTGAGCTACAGCCTGAAGCTTCTCAGTATGTTTTACTTTGAAAGGATGTATTTGGGTTCTCAGTGTTTGAAACATGCAATTTTTCTATTATTTTTTCAACAGTTAGAAAGAATTGGCAAACATTTTCTATGCAAATACAAACAAATCACAAGTATTTTTGAATTTAAATTTGAAATGTGTTATCTGAGCATGTGCCTTTTTAGATTTTGCTCTTTTAGTTAAAGATTTGTGTTTTTTCTTTTCAGACAGTTGCATGTCATCATTATCACTGAAGTGGATGTTGCTTTTAAATAGTAATTAGATTTCCTCACGTGCTCTCATTATGTTCAGTCCAAATAATGTGCTGCACATCTTTCAAAATGCTTTCCGAGATCCACACAATTATGCTGTGTTCGCATACCTCCCATAGAAAAGGGGAGTACTGTTGTGTAATTGTGTGCACGGTGAAGGAGAGTGGACTGTTTTTGAGTAAGGAGTCTTTATTCCACTCAACAGAGTGCATTAGTGGAGTCCAGGATGCATGAATGTGAATATGATCCTGTTAAGTTCTCTAAGGATGTGACCCACTTTGTCACTCAACCTAAACCATTATTCTGTTTGGTACATTCACTCTTCTGAGGTTGTGCTTCACAGCTGGTTTTGTGGTTTTGCATCCTAACTCATTGAATTAGCAGCTGCAATTGTGCTTACATAGGGTCACCAATTAGTCATTAGATGTTACCTGTGATAACAAGGGGTGGTTCAACTAGAATTTTTCTATTTTTAATGCCAATAAACATCACAAAGCGTTAAGCATTTCTTGATGTTGAGAACCATCCATTCATTTTCTTTACACCCTTGTCCCTCAGTGGGGTCAGGAGGGTTGCTGGTGCGTCTCCAGCTAAGGTTCAGGGCGAGAGGCGGGGTCACCCTGGACAGGTCACCAGTCTGTCGCAGGGCAACACAGAGACACACAGGACAAACAACCATGCACACACACTCACAGGGACACACCTAGGGACAGACCATTTAACATGGCAGTCCTGTTTTTGGAAACCGGAGTACCCGGAGAAAACCCACGCATGCACAGGGAGAACATGCAGAAAGACCGGGGCCGGAAATTGAACCCAGAACCTTCTTGCTGCCACGCAACAGCTCTACCAACTGCACCACTGTGCAGCACCAATTCATCTATATTAAAAAAACGCCATCGGTAATAAACCTGTTCGAGTTTCCACAGGACAGCTAAGTTAACCTGGAGCGCCCTCTAGAGGTCAGCCAAGTTAAAAACGCTAATAAACGTGTCACAAAGTTTGCTCAATATTTTTCTTTGCCTTTTGACGTCTGTGAGGAAGGAGCGTCTTCTGTTGGTTGAGCGGAAGTGACGTCACTCATAAAAATTCCGCCTGCTCCGCCATGACGGACGTGAAAACAGCCAAAGGGTTCCTGTATAGCCAGCCTAAAATCGCTTTTATTTTGGTGATTTCGCAGTAAGTTAAAAAAAAAAAAAAAAGGTCATAAGATGCTGCGCTGTCGGCTGCAGGAACAGACAAGGATAGGAACCAAACTTGTCATTTTATTTTATAACTTTTAACGAGGAAAGATGCATCGGCGATGGATAGCAGCCGTTAATCACAATGACCGGCAGCCCTCGGTGTAACCGCGGATTTACAGCGTTCACTTTTTACAACGCAAGAAAATGAACGTTCATATACTTTATAAGTTAGAAAGATATCAGATATTGCATTACGGAGAAGGTACGCGGCTATCCGTAACCATGGAAACAGTGTCCCACCTTCATGTAGCGGTTCCCAAACTGTGGGGCGCGCCCCCTAGGGGAAGCCGCCTGGATGAAAAAAACAAAACAAAACTGAGACGCTGTATGCGCTGGGTTTTTAACTTAGAATGACCAACTCTCTGTTATTCCTCTGTCAGTTTGATACAGTAGGGGCTTCCACACGCCCCATATCTGTGTCCTCTGTCACTTTTATCAGCAGTTAAAACTGTTTAATCCGTTGTTAACATGTCGTAACCTGTTTTTCGAGCCGCCTTTAAGCGCAACATGAGCGCTACTATGCTAGCGCTGGGTTTACAGCTGTGCGGCAGTGAAGGAGACCTGCTGCTGCTGGGTGGAGCTACACAGGTGTGTTAGAATCATGGCAGCAAACCAGCAAATCACAAAGAACCTTTCACAGTTTTTCCCCCAAACTAACCGACTGAGTTGAGTAAAGCTGTTGGATGCAGGTGATGTTAGCTAAAGATGACTAGCTAATATCAATACAGCACCTTAAGCTTAACAAGTAGCCTGTAGGCTACCGATGTTGTTGTCTATGTTCAGCTACGTACATTCATTTTGCTCCCAACTAAGTCGATCCACCCCCCCTTTCCCTTCGCTAACACACATTGTTCAACCAGACAGCTATTTGTAATCCATGGGGGGGCACCGAAAATTTTTGTACACCACTGGGGGTGGGGGGCAGGAGAAAAAGTTTGGGAACCACTGAAGCCTAGCATACGGTAAAAACTGGCTAGCCTCTCGTCTTTTGTACGTTTTTAATTCTGCTCCGATTTAAGAGTAAACGAGTAAAAATGTAAGAGTTTATTACATAGTGACATAAATCATGTGGTGAATTCAGGCAAAGTCGGTAATTTGATCAACACGTCAGAGGGGAGAAGGAATGGGTCGGTTTCCAAGCTAACTGTCTCTAGCTTCTGTAAATACCGCCGTCTATGAGCCCCAAACAGGTTTGTTACGTTCACAGACAAATTAGCTCGACGCTAACAAGTAGAAACCACAAATAAACTGGCAAAAACAATTTCAGTCGCTCAGTTCAATATTCTAGATCCTCATTTTCAGCGTCCATCATGGCGCCTCAAATAAGTGACTAGTTGCAAAGGATCAATAATGTTGATCATAATGTTACATTTGGTTTATGCCAAGCATGATCTCTCTTATGATAAGCTGATAGTTTTACGTTGCCATGTCTTGCACTTCCTCCTTCTTTGCTCCTTTTCAATTCCTTTGGGATTTGTGGCTTCTGTTGTGGTATTATTTCAGCTTTTGTAATGTTAATCAGCTGTTCATTGTTGTAAACCACCTTGTTGCTATGGTTATGCATCATAACAAATGAAAAAAGTATTGAAAGAATGAAGAAAAATTCATCCAGCTGCAAAGCATCCAAAACCACAGAGAACAGTCATCCAACAAACCTATTTTTCTGCCAGAAACACAGGAATGAAAGTTTTAAAAGAGATAAAATCTGAATAAAAATAACACAGCTACTCTGTGTTACACCCTAAGTGCCATTATTCTAGAAAAAACTCATACTTTTATAAGGTGTCCTAATTCTTCTTAAGTGACTTTATGACAGAAATAGGTTACAAACTGCAGGAAACAATTAACAAGCAGTTTTTCACTCAGCGTAAAAACCCCACTGACTGTACTTTTGTGTTGTTTTTTTCACTCATTCATTGAAATGCTTTCTCAACATTGTGTCTCCAAGGGTTTCACAAAGAAAAACTTTGTAGAGTCCCACAAATTTCCACAGCAATTCCAAAACTGTGGCTGATGAACAAGCTGGAAAATCTGTATAGATTGAAACTGTAAAGTGAAGCAAACACATAGGCCTTACCTTGGTGTAATTTTTGTTTGCAATGTAAAACCTTATTTAGCTGGGACCCTTTCTCAATTTGAACTTTTGTAATAAAGAATTGCATGTATATACCAAGAAAGTCATATTTCTAGGTACTCAAACAATGCAAAATTCACAAGATAACATCCATATTCTTTTAAAGAAAGCATTGTCTTCATTTTTCAGATTATTTTCTTAGATATTTTCCTTTTTGTTACGTATTCGGTCAGTGTATGCCATCAGTCACCTTGTGTCTTTTCGATGGAAGCTGGTAGTATAGTATGACCTCTCCCCTGGCCCAGTCTGCACTTTCATTAATGATATAGTGTATCCCCAGTGTTGTTTTTTCCTTCATCTCGTCCAGCTGTATATCACTCTGTACTTTGAAACAGCTTGTAGTATAATACTGCCTGGTAGATGCGCTGAATGCCAAACTTATTTAAACCTCTCAAACCTCTCAATTTGCTTCATTGCCACCACAAACTTCAATGTGCTTCATTTGTATTTTATCTGAAAGAAAGTAGTGTGTAATAGCGTAGTGGAAGGGAAATGATTTATGGTTTTCAAAAGTACATAACCTTAACTAAATTCAGTAAAATTTAATTCAAAATACTTTGGTAATTTCAAAGGGAAATAAGTTGCTGTTGTAACTTACACTCAACGGTCACTTTATTAGATACATCGGTCCAACTGCTCATTAACGCAAATGTTGAATCACCCAATCAGATTGCAGCAACTCAATGCATTTAGGCATGTAGACATGGCCAAGACGATCTGCTGCAGTTAAAACCAAGCATCAGAACGGGGAAGAAAGGTGATTTAAGTGACTTTGAACTTTTTGAACATGGCATGGTTGCTGTTGGTGCCAGTTGGTCTTTTCTGAGTATTTCAGAAACTGCTGATCTACTGGGATTTTCATGCACAAGCATCTCTAGGATTTACAGAGGATGGTCCGAAAAAGAGAACATATCCAGTTAGCAGCAGTTCTGCAGGCCTTGTTGATGCCAGAGGTCACAGGAGAATGGCCAGACTGGTTCGAGCTGATAGAACGGCAACAGTAACTCAAATAACCACTGGTTACAACCGAGGTGTGCAGAAGAGCATCTCTGCACGCACAACACGTTGAACCCCGCAATGGTGTGGGGAATATTTTCCCACACCATTGCACCACTGGCCCATTAGTGCCAACTGAGCATCGTATCAACGCCACAGCCTGAGTATTATTACTGACCATGTCCGTCCCTTTATGACCACAGTGTACCCATCTTCTGATGGCTACTTCCAGCAGGATAACGCGCCATGTCATAAAGCGTCAATCATCTCAGACTAGTTTCTTGAACAGTGAGTTCATTGGACTCGAATGGCCTCCACTGTCACCAGATCTCAATCCAATAGAGCAGCTTTGGGATGTGGTGGAACAGGACATTCGCATCATGGATGTGCTGCTGCCGACAAATCTGCAGCAGCTGCGTGATGCTGTCATATCAATGTGGACCAGACACTCTGAGGAATGTTTCCAGTAGCTTGTTGAATCTGTGCCACGAGGGGTTAAGGCACTTCTGAAGGCAAAAGTGGGTCCAACCCGGTACTAGCAAGATGTACTTAATAAAGTGGCCAGTGAGTGTAGTGCAGCTTTAAGGGGATGCAGCCAAGTTTGACTCATGGTGTATGTATACATACTAAAATAAATGAACTGTTTTCTGTTCTCAAAGGTTTTTCTATTCCTGGCCTGTTGGTGAAACTAGTTTGCATCCTTCCTGAGACTCGGTTATCCGTCCTGACTGAGAATCTCCCGCCTAAGGGAGATCACCACACCATCACCAAAGTCAGCAACACTGACACCACTGCAGACTGAACGTCCTGTGATCTTACAGATGTGACACAGAGACATGACACTTTGATTGGACTTACTGCCTACCAGGAAGATCAGCTGATGCATATTTATAGGGCGCACTCTTTGTATCAGGGAGCAGAGTACAAGTTAGGAATATTTAAACAGTTTTATCCAAGCTCTTCTGTACATGTTTCCACCATGTCGCTATCCTCTGAAAAACTTTACTAAGTAATTATTGTGGCTGAAGTGGTAAGACTACAATGGTTTTAAGTGGAAATTGGAAGCAAATTCCTTGATGCCTTGTTGCCTTTGGAACATAGATGCCAAGTAAGGAGTAAGAAAACATTGGAAACTGCATCTGCTCACTGAGGAGGCAAAAAAATAAAGAAAATGTAATTGGTTTTTAGATTCTACCATCAGTGACCAGAAGGCAGCTTTTGTAAACATCAGATGGAAACAGAAGTATTGGAAAAAAAGTTTTCCTAATCTGAACTCACCGGAAATAAGAAGTGATTAAAACCACGTGCAGGAATATGCTGCCTTAGCCTGCGAAGGCTATTTGGATCAGGAGCTTAAGCGTGACACAATGCGCCTATACAAAGGGTGGATCTGAAGTCTTGGGGATCTGCAGAGGGAAGCGCAGCCATAACAGAAATCCTCACTACAAAGAAAAGAGGTGAAAAGGCAGTTATTTAACCAGATGCCCCACTCAGCAGAGAGAGGATTAAAATGCACTACTGCTTATCTGGCATAAAGACTTGACTTTAAAACAGCAGGTTCCCTCAAAAAGCATGGTGTGAAGGTCAGCCTTTATGAGATGTCTTTTGTTTGCTAATGAGAATGCAAGAGGATTTTTATGTCACTCCTTTGTTCTTCTACCTACTTGAGGCTTCAATATAAAAAAAAGAGTTGCATCGGCACAATTGACTCTTTGTTTTCAATCTTAGTGTGGAGTGAGTCTTGATTGCAAAGAAACTACTTTTAGAGCAGCTGTTTAATGTGAGCGGTTGACTGGTACATCAGCTCTCCAACATTACTTCAGATGGCTAAGGATTAAAAAAAAAAAAGATCGATACTTGGTTTAGATTAAATTGTACCCAGAAAAACATACGTCGCCTGTTAATCTGGTTGTAGAGAAGCTCGAGATAAATTTGCTGTGAGAAATAATGTTGGAATTTTGACCTTTTCATTATGAAAGAACCCATAATTCAGCCAAAATAAAGGCATAAAGTAAAAGAAAAGGCAGCTGTTTTGTCATTCTGTATGTGCAAAAGTGACCCTAGCTATGTGGTACCCTGATAGAGATACTCTTAATGGAGACAAATAAAACACATTAGAGAAAATATACATATATAAAAACAAACTTTTATCAAGTCCTTCAGTGGGAGAGAAAACTGCTTGCTAATCACAAACCTACAGCCAACATGAAATCCGATCCCACAAGCAAAACCTGCTCATCTCACAGACTTCCCTGCTGCTTGTCACACTTCATTTAGCAAATTATTGTGAAGAAGCTTGAAGCAAATGCAAATTGGAGTCTGTACGTATGTTTAGCTAATTCCTCAGAAGCGACGTTGTGTCGTCTGGCAGTTTAGTTTTCTCCAGAGAGTCTCAGATCAGCACTAGGAATCGCACGAAAAGGATAATGCTACAGTTAACCTGTTTGTTGCAGAAGTTTGAACTCTGAATGAGTCTCAGATGTCAGGAAGGAGGTTTCTGCAAACTAGACACAACATGAAAGTGAGTCTCTGAAAGGATCTCAGAACACTTTGTTGTGTGGTAAAATTTATTAACATGGTCTGTAAAAGGAGGATTTAATTTAAAGTTTTCTGTCATTTTTATATGTAGCTACAGAAATGATTAGAGCCATTGGGGAAAAAAAAGAATTCGGACTCCTTTCTCAGAATTCTGAGATTAAAGTCAAAATTTTAAGATTAAAGTCAGAATTCTGAGATTAATTCTGTTTTTTAAATTTCTTTAATTGAGCCTAAACCTCTACCATTGTAGCCTCTCAAGGAACATTGAATAAAAAAATAAACTTGCTTCCATGCACGAGATCTGGTGGGCACAAGAGGGATCATTTTTATTTTTTCCCTTCATCCTGTAGCTATAGGCTGCGTTCACACTGCAGCCTGAAGTGACTTAATTCCGATTTTTTTGCCGGGCCGTTCACACTGCCAGTAAATGTAAACCTGTATGTGTTCTGCAGTGTAAACGACCTGAAAGTGTCCCGCATGCGCAGTAGAGGGCGAAATAGCGTCAGCGTTCTCAGTGATCTGCCAACCGCCATATAAAGAAGAAGAGCTCAGTGTTTGTGGAAGTAAACATGGAGGCTAACGGTGGAGCTTAGCTTATATATTTGAAGTTGTTATCTGGCCGGAGCAACATATTAACAACTTAATCCTCATATAGTCCGTCATGGTTGTTTTTCTTCCCACTTGCGCGTATCAGGACACAAAATAGTGAGATTTGTTGAGAATCAGTGACGTTCAGTTCGGATGAATGTGACCTGGACGTTAAGTCTCATTTGAATCGGATACGTATCGGATATGGGTCACATTCTAAAAGAATCCGACCTGTGCTGTTCACACTGCCATGAAAAGATCGGATACAGGTCGCATTACGTCAAAAAAAATCGGAATTGGATCACTTCAGGCTGCAGTGTGAACACACCCATAGTTTGCTGCTATAGTTTGAATTAGTGAATGCAAAAAGGACAAGAGCATCTTCAAAAGGAAGGAGATTGAAAACTGTCTGGTCTGCAACATGTTGTAGGTATCAGGGGAAACAGCACCAGGATGGTGTAAAAACTGTAAGAATCTGGTTTTGTTTTCCCTAATATTTTAAAGTTGGATCTATTTTCTCTTGTTCCTGTGTATATTCTGAGGACGTTGTCCTGTTGGTATTCTGCTCACGTGCCCTGCAGCCTGTAAGCAATAGACACTGAATTAAGGTTTGTTTTAAAGGTTTGCCCGCAGAGCAAATAAAACTTTTATTTGCTGTCAATAGAGTTGAAAAGTTGAGAACAATAAAGACAACCTGAAAAAAATTGACCAAATCTGAACAAACCACCAGAAAAATCTGTAGAAATTTTCTTGATAAATTTATTTTTAACTCTAAATAAATGTTGAATATACAGCCTCCATATTCAAACCTATACTTTTTAATAATTCTGATGATGCTGTTATAAGGAAATCTAGGATGTCGAGATTTATGTTCTGATTGGCTCTCTATCTAACTAGGTCCATAAAAATGACTTCTTGAGCATGTAATAAAAATAAATGCAAAGGTTAGAAGCACTAGACCCAACGCCTGTAATGGCCTAACAGCTTAGATGAAAATCAGTATGATTCTGGCAGCCTTTTGTTCAGACATAATGCAAGCTCTTGAGTATAATCACAGCCCTGTGCAGCATTTCTCAGAGGTGCCCAAGTTAAGTGGAAATCCACATAATGGAGTTTTCTTTGTTAGTAAATAGCACAAGGTGGCTGCATGAACTTTTTTCTTCACTTTTATCTTATTCTACACTTGAATTTGAAAAAGAAGGAGCGTGGGAAACATTCAAGTTATCAAGAAAATTATGAAAAACTCAGGGATTAGGCTTTGTTATCATTGTTGATTTTAACTTCTGTTTTCAGTTTGTTCAGACATTTTTTGTTACAGAGTTAGAAAAGTAAAACACACACAAAACCTAAGAAAAACAATTTTATCTCTACCCTGCTGTTTTATGTTGGAAATATTAATGTGTATTTCTGCTCTCCATGAGATGAGAATAAAGTTGTTGAGATTTGCTGTGGTGGTCAGGTGATGTGTTTAGTAGCCTGCAGGTTTTTCCTTTGGAGGTCAGCAGGACAAGAAGTGGCTCCAGTCTTATTGTAAATCAATGCTTTGACCAGTGTCTGAGAAAAGTTGTGTCCTGATCAGAGGAGTGTGTAGTCCTGCTTCCCAAAGAGGAAGAGTCCTGCTACATTATTTATCTCCAGAGTGACCTGCAGTCACATCAGCTGGCCTGTTTCCATCCTGGGTCATGACTCGGTTGTGGAAAATGTCCATGAGGACGTGGACAGCTTGCATCCATCTGCAGCATTTTTACAGATCAGTAAAGCCAGTCTCTGATTGGCTTACCCAACCATTGTGTCAGGTTGTAGCAACGAGAGAATTGTAGAAATACCGTGAGCCATTGAAGGCATATTTTATTAGCTTTACATCATGTTATAATCCTATTCTTTTGTCAAAAACAAATCTGGAGTGTTGCTTTGGTTCTTTCGTGCATCTTTGTGAAATCCTTCAATCTCCATGGCAACCACTCAGCGGTGCAAAACGCCTGAGTGGACGTAACTCCGTCTTCGAGTCGCAGATCTACTTTCCGAGCTACCGCCTCACAGAGCAGCTTTCCCCCGCGACTCCTCCACTCGACTCCTTCAGACTAGCCAGTATCAGTTAGCAAACATCAAACGGTGCATCTGCTAACCTCATTATATGAGCTACTCCTCAGTGAAACTTTGATAAAAATGTTGTTAAAGGGTTAATAGAGGACCGATGTTGTGATGACTTCCTGAAGGCAAAGTTTTAGAACAAACAGGAGTTTTTAGAGACAGAAAACCAATTTAATCTATGAAGTGGCATTTCTTTCCAGTCTTGTTAGATATATAAATATCATTTTTTTAACAACTGAAGGTGACACTTGTTACTTGATTGTGCTATAAAATGACGCTATGTAAGTGTAAAACATACAATAGTGCCCTTAAAGTACAGATATAACCTGGAAATCATTTGGGAAAGAGCTGGAAGAGTCACTATAGTGAGGAGGGATGGATGGGTTTCCCAGATGGGCTCTTTAACCAGAAAAAAACTGATTTCATGGTTCTAACGTACATATAAGGTCAAGTGTAGTAGCTTATTATCTTGTGTCTACTGATGGTGTCCATCCAAGCCTAGGAGAATGGCAGAAAACCCAGACGATTTGTTGACTGCAAGCAAACGTTCATATAAGAAAATCAGACCACAGCTACAACAAAGATGAATCTTGTACTGTTGGAAAATGTGGGAAAAAGTAAAGTTGTGTGAGTTTTCTGATGTCAGTGTAGCTGGTGGTGTCATTACCTGCACAGATCCGTTATTATCCACATATATAAAAACCTCTAATGATTCAACATGTGGGAACGTGTGACCTGCACAGAGCTTATTCCTGTGTATGTTCTTCTAGTCAGTGTGACTTTATTTATTGTTAAAGTTGACTTGTAGACTTTTCCCACTTGATCCCTAAATGACTTAAATTCTTAATGTCAGTGTTTTTTCTCTTTGGTTGGCTTTTACCCCCTGAGATTAAAAAGCCTCTGACATATTCAAAACCCCAGAACTCATTCCTTCTGCTGAATAGTTTCCTTCCCCTTTCAAGTCCTTGCCAAAGAAGGAGAGCTCATGCAGAAAGGATTTGCCCTATCCAAGCATTGTACCTGCTGTAAATGATAGATTTAGAAAGAAGCAGAGGAAAAAACTGCCAAAAAAAATAGTAATCTCTTTGACGTAAGATATGACAAGTGAATAGACATAAAGGGGAAACCAAGCACACAGAAAATTGGATTTTCAAGACAGCCTTGTCTGGCAAAAAATGACTGGTCAGAGGGTGTTAGTGAGGCACACTGGCTTTCATTAGCCTGCTCATTTGGCATCACTGAACCATAAAGATGGTTAAGTGATATTATGTTAACCTCCTGTTTTACATCTAGAGTCGAGATTAAATGTAATTAGGTGGCTTTTGTACTTCCCACACAGGCTTGTGGGTAATTGATGAGTGGCGGCAGTCTTTTACCGGCTGGCTGTTCTATTGTTCTGATCGCAACGCAGCTGTCTGCCATTTTCACACACGCTGACCGCGACCTTGGAGATTTGCCCGTTTCCACGGGCGTCGGCCGTCCCTCAGCGTGGACAAATCAAAAGGAAAATACTTTGCTCTGCTATTCATGGAAGCTGCGTTCTTATTTCGTAGCTCGGATGAGATGAACATTGAATTACTCAGTGAAAAATCATCAACTCTGCACAGAGAAAAGTGGAGCCAAGCATTCCAGCTTTGTGTCTGGCTATGTTTGACCTTTAAGCTATAATTGATGAATCTGATTCTGATTCTGGTGGCCTTTTTGCCAGATGCATTTACTGTGGCAGCAGAGAGCATTTTTAAATTTTTATTATCCGCGTAAGCATTTGTGCGAACCGCATCAAGATATCATGTCTTAGTGGAGCATTTATATAAAAACATACCACACTGACACTGTAGTAAGTAAAAATGATAAAACGGTAAAAAGATCACATTGCAAATCTAAATTAAATCATAATGCTATATGGTTCTGTGCACCTTAGACTTTTAATGACATTCATATAATATGACAAGAGGTTTACCAGCCCATTAAAATGGTGGATATTATACTGGGAGCATTTTGTCCTTCTAAAGGTCAGTTAAATTAATCCTGAATTAAAGCATGCAATGTTTAGCAGCAGATTTATAAAAAAAAAGGGAAAACGCATCTGTAATGTGACGGGAATCTATTCAAATTAATATTTTTGCAGTCCAGCTCACTGCCCACCTTCCAGACGATAGACTTGCATATTGTTCGCTGAGATGAATTAATTACTGGGAGCATGTTTCAACACACTAAATAAAATCGAAACACTTAGACATGCGGACTGCTTCTACTTACATTTCTGATAAAGTGGGTTATTCTTAGGAGCTCAGTGAATTCCAGCACCGTACCATGAGAGGATTAATTCCTATCATGAAATTGTCTGGCCACTAATGGAACCAGATATGTAAAATTACAGAGTGGGTTCAGTTTCTGTTGAATGTGTGCAGAGGTCATCAGTGGCTTTGAGCCGCTAAACTTCCCATTAGATCTGCAGAAAATCAGTGCATGCAGAGCTTCATGGAATAGATTTCAATGGTTGACCAGCTCGATTCAAGCTACAGCGACGTATTAAATTAGAAAAAAGGAGTAAATGTCTGCCAAAAAACTCAGAAATTTTGGGATTAATCTGAGAATTTTTCTGGAAAAAATTAGGAAATTTCTGAGCTTGAAAAGCTACAGATTTGCTAGAGAAAAAAAACTGACATTTTCTAGAAAAAGAAAAGGAAATTTCTGAAGTTTAAAAGTAAAAAGAAAATCAAACTTTGGAACTCAGACATTTTATGCTTTTTCTAGAACATTTATGAGATTTTTTTATATCTACAATGGCTACCTTGAATTTTTTCATTATTTTCCAAATTTCTGCCTTTTTAATTTCCATTTTTCTTAATAAAATGTTTTCCTTGTCATTTTCAGTATTATGCTGTTCCTGCAGCTGAACACCCCACCATTTTGTTTATTAAACTTCCTGATTCCCTCTAAATTTTAAGTTTTGTCTGGTAGGTATTTACCAAAACCTCACTTCAACTCCTGAAACATTCCCTAAGCAGCTGGTTGAAAATGAAAAGTGTGGGTTCACTTTTTCTGATAAATTCAGGTTTTGTTTGCGCAAACATTGTCACATCTGATGAACAAGAGCTGTGTCAGGGTTTTTTTTCACTGAGTAAAACTTTCATACAAGCATAAATGCTGTAAAAATCAAAAGAGGCTTGTTGCCTCTGTACTCTCGACATCATCAGCTACGCTGGATAGTTAATGACCTCCATGTCAACAGTGTCTGAATTCCCCTAAGAAACGCTGTCAGACTTCAGAAGTGCTGCAGGCGAAATATGAATCCGTCCAGCATCAGATGAGAAACCCAGTAAACCTCAGTGATATGCTCATCTTCTTTTGCCTTTTTGTTTATTTTACTGTCTGCTTCCTTTTGAATTTAACCAAACAGGAAAAACTGTTCTGGAAAAATGTAAACATACGTATTATACCAAGCTGCGGTTACACATAGGGATTAACTAGCCGTCTATTTTCTAGTACCAGCGTAATCCATGCAGGGCTGCAGTTGATGGCGCCAGTTTCCAGTGACATGCATATTGTTCCGCAGTAAATCTACTTTTTTATTTTGTTGTTTCTCCAGTATCCTTATTTTTGCAAAGGTATTATTTGTGAAGAAAAGTAGCCAAAACGATTCTCTGATGTTCAATGCCTCTTACTTCAATTTCATTCTGGTTATTGACCAATCTTGCTATCAGAATGATTAAAAACTGGTTTTATCAAGATTTAAAGCCTGGTCTCCTGATTTTTATTGAAGCCAGTTCAGAAACTTGACGTTAACCTGCTTTATCTATTCCAAAACCAGTTTTGATTTGTGTTTGGGGTTATGGAGGAGCAGTCAATGCTGTGTCTAGCTGTTTGTTTGTTTGAGGTAAAGTTGAAAAAATTGGAGGTTATGTTTTTTTTTGGAAGCCCTCTGCATGATGCTGCCACCACCAGGCTTAGCTTAGCAACGGAGAAAAATGGCTTCAAATAAGTTTGAAACTGACTGATTTCAATGTGTCATGGAAGTTGTGACACTTATTCACTCAAAAAGAGTTTTTATATGATTAGCTCATCAAAGAGGGCCAACAGGAACCTGATCGTTCTTCTATAGCTTTTGCCAAAGTTTATGCAGGAATATAATGAACATGTTATTTAGCTCTTTTACTGATTATGAGCTGTCCTGCAGTTATGAAGCAGTTCAGCTGCATTGCTGCCCCTACAGGTCAGCTGTGAAAATGAGCGATATGGTTAAAAAAATGGCACTGGATCTTATTAATTTGCTCTCTAATCAATAAAGTTATCACATTTTAACAGTGGTTGGAGATATCCTCTTCCCCTTTTCTATTATGTTTTATCAGAGTCTCACTTAAAATATCTGAAATATGCCTTTCATATTCCTACGGTCACAGGGTTGTGTTTGCAGCATGCAAGCTAAAGATAAAGATGACTTTCATTAAGTAACTGCTTGGCCCTGTTTCAAATTTCAGCTTCATCCTGTGAACATCCTTCCTTTTGTTCTTCATCCTTATCACAGTCTATTTATAAGCTGGGTCATGCTCTTGAATGTAACCCCAGATACATTATTTTTGTAGGACAGAGTTTATCCACCATTTCAATACCCCTCAGCGTTGCCTCTTTCCTCTTGTTTCTGCCCTGCTGGACAGTGATGATGATGATGATTGATGATTGGCCTTCGGGCTGTAGGGGCAGATGGACCTTCAGCCTCCCTCCTGCCTGCTGCTGTTGTGACCTTTCTCCCCTGAAAGCATGATACCTGCGCAGACCCTGATTATGTCCCAGCCATGCTGCAGAGGCCCACAACCCCTCGCTGTGCTGGAGTGGTAGAGTGGACATGATTGGCTCTCACTGTAAACCCTGTTGGAGAGCCGCGTTCCAGTGGAGAAAGGCCGACAGATAAAGAGGACGGGAGATGAGAGGGAGACGAGGGAACCTGCCCTGCATTCTCTGGCTAATTAAGTGTCATTATCCTGCACAACAGGAGGTACCTGAGAAATAATTGGCTACAGCGACGGCTAAATGTTCCAATCTGGAGGTGAAGCCAAAAGCCTCGCAAAAGGTCATGAGGCATTATGTAATGTTGTGATCTTATTAAAGCTGCAGATTGTCTCATCTTTGGTTCACTGGTTAAAATACTTTTTAGATTAAAAATAATATATATATATACCCGTTCCTTTGATTTAAAGTTTGCATTGTTCGGTTCAGGAAATGAGATTTTTTTTCTTCCATTGATTTTTAATCTGTTAGACGGAGAGAAAGAGTCCCCTTCAGTTTATGTTTCATGCCCACATACCTTGAAGGGACCGTCTCTTTTGTAGTGCTAATGTAAAACTGAAAGACAAGAAAAGAATAAAGGCTCTGCAGCTTAGATCAAAATATGTGACTGTGAAAAATATTAAAAAGACCAATAACCTGAGCTGTAACGTTCTCCTTCAAAATAAAAGTTTTTATTCGGGTTTTGGACAGAACTGAGGTAAAGAGTCTGAACTTTATTAAAGGTCTTAATGTGGCACCATGGATCATCATTGTCTCCCTTGGTAAAGTTGTTGTCAAACGCCTTGAAATAAATGGTGTTGGAGACTTGAACACAAGAAAAAGTCCTTTATGTTGGAATATATTTACACCAAAGCAGAAAAAATGAAGTCCTGGACAATCAGATCAACTTTAAAATTCAGTAAAAATTAACGATTTAGCAGTAGTGTTATAGAGACTGGTGCTTGCCAAAGTTTAAACAAATATGATGACATAAAAGTGAATGCTTCATGCTTAAATGATTGTCTATGTTTGAGATTTATAACTAAATAAAAAAACATTTACTATTTTGACCGCACTGTTTCTTAAAATAAATGCTTGAGGAATAATAACTGACATATATCGATGAAAATAAAATATACATATATGCATCTTTCTTTACCTTATTTTAGCTGAATTGTGTAGAGGAAATGTGTCCACCTCCACCAGGCAAGAGAGCAATAACACCATGTCATTAAATGTGATGTCAGTGAGTCGACTGTCAGACAAGCAGAGGAGAAAAAAACATCTCAGTTTCTTTCACTCAGCTGCTCTCACACGGGTAGATGAAGAAAACTGACAGCCATACAGCACAAGCATCATCAGAAGGACTCAAATATTGACTATATTACCTTCAGTACAGTAATACCCTGGAAATGTGAACACATTACCAGATGTATGGTGTTTGTAAGTGTTCAGATAGATTTCCTGGATGTGTGGGAGCCTGAATTTCTAAGCTTCGTTCATAACAGAACATCTGGCTGAGCGTATAGGCCTGCAGCTGTTTATTTGAGGTGGTTTTTATGCAAGAATGACTGCTCAAACTACAGCTGTTAGGCAAAAATCCATGTTGGATAAATATCAGTAAAGCAGAGCACACAAGCTTCTTTCAAACAAACGTAGTTTTTTATTAATTAGATAATCAGGATCTAATTTTTTAAAGGACGTAACAATGTTTTAGGTAAAATTCAGTTATAAAAAGAGGAGATTCGCATTCCTTTCTTAGCTGCCTATCAAAAGAATGTGAATGTCATCTTTCTAATTAAAATACTGTAAAACATTTGAAGGTGGTTTAACTTGAAAGTGAAAGTCCTGCTGCCTTAAAAATGCAATTTAAGTCGACAAGAAAATTATTTCGGTTTTAACTCAGAAATTAAAGTTTATGAAGTTGATTCAACAAGACACAAGTTGTCTAAACATTGTTTTTAAGTTCAGTAATCTTGAATTGTTAGTTTTAACTTATTGCTGCAATTTAAATCAAATAATTATTTCACAAGATGCAAGAAAATAAACTGCCCTCATTTATCTATTATTTTCACTCACAATGTCAAAGTTAAAATAATGACTTATTTTACTTTAGAATAATTTAAATTATTTTTTCAAATTGCATGAACAAAATTGGTAGATAACTAAATGTGGCTCAATTCAGCATTTCATTTACTAATAACGATATAAGAGGAGTCGAGAGGTGCTGATTCCAGTCGTTTGAGGTCCGGTGGGAAGTTCCCACTCTCACCGTGTCAGGATCCGTGGTTTTCTGTGTTTATTTTTTAGTTTTCTCTGCGTTATCCTGTTCCCTGCGAGTCCTGTCTCTGCGTCTTCCCCGTTGATTGTCTCCCAGGTGTGTCTCAGTCCCTTGATTACCCTGTGTGTATTTAGTCTCACCTGTTGTCTGTGTTCCTGTTGGGTCCTTGTCTTATGTATGTCATTTGTTGTCTTTGTCAGCTCGCCAGTAGAACTGTTTAAGTCCTGGCTAGCCCAGCTCGCGTTTCAGTCCTATTATCAGTTGCTACCGCTATTAGCTGCGTGCTTCTTTCTGCCGTGCTGCCTGTGTTTGTGGACTGAAGAGCTTCATCATTAAAATAATAATTTTCACCATACCTGGGTGTCAGTGTCTCTCCTCACCTAAACCCACACCGTTTCATGACACGCCAATGATCTTTGGAGTCATAACATTTGCTGGTGTTGTGAGTTTTTTCAGCTCCAACCTCAGCAGAGCCACATACCAGGTAATCTTAGGGCACTTTATGTTTCCCTTTGTTCACAAGCTTCATAGAGATGCAGGTTTTGTTTTCCAGCAGGATGTGGCGACTGCCCACACTGCTAAAGCACCGGTACCTGCTTTATTACCATGGTATTGTTCTGCAAACCACTGTGATCAGAACTACATAAGAAAGTAAATACCTTAAAACTATGACTAATTTGGGTGAAATCCCACAGTACCTGACCCCTGGTGTGTAGCGGTAAGAAACAAAAAACCAGAACAAGCACGGAAACCATTTCAATCATCCACATTCATTATTTTAATTAAAACCCAAGAGAATAATTCTATTTTTAGGTTTATGACTGACTCCAAAATGTCAGGTCACACAATAATGAGCCATGTCAAAAGCGCTGTGAAAGGCTCTTGTTACGAGGCAGATCAAGGTGGAACATTTTTGGCCACCTGTTTTATTGAACGCCTTCATCTGAAATCAGCTTTTCATCCATGGCATCCAGCCAGGTCCTCTAATTAGGCCACTTTGCATCCACTTCAGAAACATTTTCATAGGAAAACTTGATATGGAAAAAAAATGCAGATATTGCTAAGTGTTGCACAAAAGTCTTTGATGCTCATGCTTGACAACTGTTGGTTAAGGTAAAGTTAAAGGCTGCAGTTTTCTTTATGTATTTAGCTAAAAAGGAATTTGCTGTTTGTATTTTAATTCTTCTTGTCAAAACTCAAGTGAAATTGTTAAGATGTTTGTAAACAAGAGCTCTCCAAGCCAAAGTCCTTTTAACATGTTATATTCTGTCACTGCAAAAACACAAAATCGTACCAAGTGTTTTTGGTCTAGTTTCCTGTCCAAATATATGAGTACACTTGAAGTAAGAAAAATGTCAGTATTAAAGATTTTTTTGACTTAAAACAATCATGTATATCTATCAAACTTGTAAGTTTGTTTTTTCTTAATTAATGTGTGCTAAGATAATGCACTAAAACTAGACAAAAACTTGGTAAAATGTTTCATTTTTGCAGTGTAGATCCTATTCACACTAACACTCTGTTGCATATCTTTACAGATTATACTATCTTCACCATTTGAGTCCACAACAATGAGAAGATGCACATTTAACAGGTGAGCTAAATCAGGAGGATAAGTTCAAACTGCACTGAGCGCCACTGAGCAGGAAAAATATTTAGAACTAGCAACTTACTTAAACTTCGAAATCCAAAACAACTGGAACCAGCATTCAGTTTTATAATCAAACATGGAGAACCAGCCAACATTTTTTAGTTTATTACTTTTATAAATTGTGGGGTACCTATTACTTTAGGCTAACATTTATCTTTATACGTTTAATATTGGAGCAAGACCTAGAGAAACTCTGTTAGTTTACTCAGCGACCCACAACAAGAATCCAACATTTAGCTTTATACAAATCTAGAACTGAACTGGAACCAACATTAATTTTATATCGCTCTATCCTTTATCTCTTTATTTTGGTTTTGTTGATTTTCCTTCCAATTCATGTAAAGGACTTTGAACTACATTGTCGCTGAAAATGTGCTAATTAAATAAAATTACCAAACCTTATGAGTCATGTGATGTCATCAACCAAACACGCGCTTCAAGCAAAAAAAAAACAAGTTTTTTCATTTCATGGAATTTTAGAAATGTTAACATTTTGTGAAATTTTCAGCAGAAAATATATAATTCATCACTAAGCTGATTAATATGATGTTTTTAACAAAAGCTTAGTTATTCTTAAGCGAAATGCCATTTATCCATATTTTGCTTATAATATTTTAAAAGTTGTAATAATCTGTAATGACAGTTTCTGTAAAATGCTAAATTTCTCTAAAAGGAAATGTTTGAATGTACAAATTATTATAAATTGTTGAGCTATAACTAACAAATATTACTAAAATTCTTGGTAATAACTTGGATTTAGACATGCACATAGTCAAAAGGAAGCAGGGGAACAAGCCCTGAAAACACACAATGTCTGTGCACTGAAAGCAAAACAATAAAGCAGAGTTAAAATCTTCACTAATGATTAAAGAATAAAGAAATACCATTTTGGAGTGGGACTCTTTGTCCCCGCTGTGAGCATGTGTAATATGAATTAATCAGCAACTGGTTGCACAGTGAGCGTTATCTCACAGAGGGCTCCGATGAACTGGAGGAGCCGTGGCAATACTTTTAATAAAAAGCATTATTGCTTTCTTTATCTTTGCGGCACAGAACAAAATAAGAATCGATGTGCATTCATAACCTGACTGAACAATGCTGCGCTGTTGTCAGATAGCTGAACATCACACTGAATAGCCAGATTCTGTTATTAACAACTGACCTAGAGCTGCATATTATTCAAAGAAATAATAACTAATGCCCGTCCTTAGAAGTGACACAGCAGATGGCTGATACACAGACTCACAGAACAGTGTAAATTGAATTGTGTTTGCAGTAGAAAGAAATTCATTACTGCTTTGACTATTTTGCATTATTAATGCCTTGTTGCCCTTGATGTATTAAAACTAACCGCAGCTTTTGTCAGCATATTACTCACCTGACACTAATGACAAGGTGTAAGCTCAACTGTCCCTCTGATATTTTGCCTGAAGACTGATATATTGATCGCGTATGATTGATCAGGGCATGGATGATACAGCAGCATCACATGATTTATTCAGGTCCTAATATCGTGCGTCAGAGCGGCTCTCTGGGAATTAGTTGTCAAGGTCCGGCGTACTTTCATCTTCTGTCCAGGTATCAGGTCTGACTTACAGAGCGCAGCCTCCAACACAGATGACGATTATTTTACATAAATCCCACCACACACAGGCACATATAGCTGTGACTTTAATAATGTTGATGCTGCTTTTTGCCCTCTCTCTCTCTCTCGTCTTTTGTTTCACTCATTAACATTCTGTGGAGAGAAATAAAGCAAGCCAATAAGCAGATTTCCATTTCTCCAAAACAAGCCTTAACCAAAACAAGACAATCCAGCCCGACTAAAGTAACACATTGGTATTCATCAGCTGGGAGAAGTAATTTGCGGTGCATTAGACATACTCATGACACATGTGGATGCTTTACTTATGCCATTTGTTCACAAAACCTCACAAAAAATTCAGAGCACACCAAATCCCAAACTGCCTCCGAGTGGCACACGGGGAATTTGTTGTGGATCTTAGCAGAGCAGCGGTGCAGATGTTAAAAAGTTTCAGACAGTAAAACGCTAAATGTTATTTAATGAACGTTGACGAGAGAAATTAATAATTTAATTTTGATTAGCATTAGATCATAAACTTTACAGTAGGAGTATAAAGCACCATTATTCCAACAGACAGTATTGATACTATGCATTTAATAGATGCTGAATTACAGACATGTATTTAAATGACCCACTTTTTAGGTCATTAACAAAGAATATAGCTCAAATATTACAGCGTTTTATCCCATTTTCTCATAGCAAATACAAATGTTGGTGCAGTTTAGTTAGTTGAGAGAACGACACGTAGAAACACACAATCGTTAAAACCATTTGTAGATAAATACCAGAACAAATAAATAAATATCTTTATGACGAAGAGTTTTAAAGCAGGATTAGGTTAGATTAGATTATTATACTCTAAGCTTTGAACATCTTAAAGAGCATCTATGAATCCCACAATTAATCAATTGATCAATTAATCAAAGAGGTTTTGTTTCTTGATTTGTCACAAACTCTTTAAAGAAGAGAACTAACTTGAGGACCAAGATGGACCAAATTTTATTTTTGTTTTTGAAAACGCTACATAAGGAAGAAAAAAAGTGGCACTTAACCCTGAAAGCAGCGTTTTTGTAGTGACAGCACCATGATGTGGGATGTTTCTCTTTCAGTAAAGACATAAAGCAAAACTTTGAAACAGCTGCAAGCTGGAGGTTCAAGGCAACAACCCTTAACCTCCAGCTAGAGATTAAAAGTTTAGATCAAAGCACATGCATGACTTGAATTGTCCCAGTAAAAGTCTATTGTTAATCCTAGTTGCTGTTCACAGAGGCTCACCATCTAATCTGACGGCACTCGACCTGAAAGCCTCTAGATGAGCAAAGCTTGTGAAGATATTCCTCAAAAGACTTGGAGTTGTAGCTCCAGCTTCAGACTAATGAGTCAGGTGCTAATTACAACACTTTCTACACTTTTATTGTTGTCCACTCTGCCCCATTTCACAAATAGGTGCTACTTTCTGTTAGCCTGTCGCCTAAAATCTCAGTGAAATACATTGAAGTCGGTAGTTGGTGGTCATTGGGCGCGTCACAGGAAGTGAAAATGTTCCGATGGTGAATACTTTCTCCAAAAGAACATGAGCAAAATGTACGCAACCTGTTTCAAATCTCTTAATCCACATTGGCAGAGCCGGAGATGAGCAGTGTGAACATGTTCATAATGCTAATACAGGCGGACATTGCAGATTGGAGGGAGGGGGGAAGAGAGAGTTTGCACAGATGCATGACTAGAGATTATTCTCGCCTGAATTACCGCTTTCTCCATATGTTCCTTCCAGTGGACAAACACCAGCGAGTCGTCTGTGTCATTCTTTCAAATAATGTAATCAGTTTATTCATTTCAGAAACTGGTTCCAGAAAAGCCGGTGAGAAATTATCATTAGCATTCTTTGTATATGTTCTTTTCTTTCTTGATGAATAGCCGTGCTTATTCCTCTGCTTGCAACAATCCGAGCCCTCGTGAACAAGAAGTCCTCCAGTGGTGAATAAAGGATTTGTTCAGGCCTCAATGGGCCAGTGGCTCAAGCTGTTCAACATAGGCTGCTGTAAATCACGCTCTGTTAAGAAGCTGGAGGGTAGGTGAGCTTCTGTCAAAGTCGAGGATGAAGCAGAATCATGATATGTGTGGCATGTTGTTGCTGCAGCTGACGGGGCGGGGAAGGGGGTCACGGGTTCCTCTTGGGCTACCCGTCTTCTCTCTCCAGCTCCCATCTGTCCTGCCCCGACTGCATGTGCAAAGAATAAAAACGCAGCATCTGGCCAGTCAAGAAGTCCCCAACTCAGCTTTAAAATACCAGATGTTAGAGGTTGCCTTACTATAACAATGAACACTCAACAACGTAGTTACCATAATCGCATGCAAAATGCTCTGAATGGGATTCCTTCTTTGGCCTTAAATGTGCTGCTTACCATCAGCGGTTGGTTTATGGAGGAGGCAAATCAAGACTGTCAAGATATAATTTATGATGTAAAACAAAATGACAAAAACATTTTATGAACCAGAGTTTCTCATAAAAGCAACAGAAACAGGTTGAATTTAGGGTGTAAACTGGGAGATCTTGAAATAAAGCGAGGGAAAACAAAAGGTGCATTACATCAGCCCTAGCTTTAATTGCATTTTAATTAGCTGGAAACTGGTTCATTTGGGGAGGTGTGCATGGACAGTCAGTCTCTGATGCAGACCAAAACCTGAACCTAAAAGCGTAGATCTTGATTCAGTAGAAGTGAACTGTGAAAGTACAGTATAATGCCAAATGGACCACAGATCGCTCCAAAAGCAGGAACCAGCGCAAGGCATTCTGATGCCACCAGTGATGGCATAGTCACTTTGAAAAAAACAACTTTAATCGGATTACTGACTACTCTCTGAAAAAGTAACTTAGATTACGGATTACTTGATTTCGAAAGTAACTAAGTTTGATTACAAGTTACTTTATTAGTTACTGTCCAGATTAGTCTCGATGTTTGCAGTTTTCTGGAGGGCAATGCGAAGCTCGACATCGTTCACAGCAAATACATTAACCTGACAATAACAAAAACACAGCATCATCCGGGAAGCAACTTTAAAAAAAACAAGCCCAAAGTCGCCTATAATATTCGGACTTGGCGACAGAAACTCAAAATAGTTCCTGTTTTTCCAGCAACAAAATGCGCATCTCTCTCCTCCTTCCATTGTTTACATGGAGGGACTGTCACATAGAAACTGCGGTCACCCCCAAGACACAGAGGACATAAAATTACATTACAGAAAATGACAAAAGATAGTAACGTACAGTGATTTAATCTGATTACTGAGTATTGAAATAGTAATGCATTGGATTACTTGTTACTAAAAAACGTGGTCTGACATCACTCTATACAACAAACCAAACTGAACGCTAGCGGGAGAAACTGGTCACGGTCTTTTACCAACAATAAAACAGAAATCCTACAACCGCTAAAATCTGACGCTATTCTTTTATGTTTACATTTTGGGAAGGAAGAAATTGAGCTCATATCTTCTTCAGAGGTTTTTCTCTCGTTTCCCTCAGTGTTTCTGTTTTGGGAGGAACCATTTCTGGAAGGATTTAGTTCATTTGACAGTGCAGTGGAAGAACGAACCGCACCAGGTGAAAATGTAACAAATGTTGCAATTTTGGTTCCCAATTGAAGTGAGTTTACCAAACTATCATGTGCGAAAACACCCATAGAGTGTAAGTGCTCCAGTGTGTGATAACTGAGGACAGCTGCACTGACTGAACATGAGAGAGATGAGGAGAGCTGGAAGCTCAACAACCGAGGAAATGAACAGAAATCAGGAGAAATTAAAACAAAAAATCACCAAAAATACAAAATCTGAGCATCATCACATCACGGAACCAATCTAATACAGTTTAAATTAAATGCTGCTATAAATTGACAGATATTCAGCTCTCGGTAAAAATGAAGAGGCCACTCATTGAAAACCTGGTTATTCCACCAAATATTGATTTCTGAACTTTTCCTTACTGCGCTCTTCTTGGTGTAAAAAATATTTCCTTTTTTTTGTGCATGTTTGTCACACAGAACCAATTTAAATATGTGAAAAAGTAAAGCGATTGTCCTCTGAACCTAAAAACTGTTTGTACCACACTCCCAACATGAAAAGGTAAATTCACTGACAGAGTATTAGGAGGGTCCAGACCGCACAGAGTACTGCAAAAAGCAGATGTGAGAAAGAGGCATCACATAACTCTTTTGCTTACTATCTGATGTGATAGCTGGCAGGAGCATCCTCCCAGAACAAGAGCGAAAGACCATCATGACAGCCATAATATAATATGGCATGGTGCAGAGAGCTTCCCTGTGCAGTTAAAAGAAGAAGACAAATGGAGGGTAAAAGAAAAAGTGGAAGGCTCTCCAAAAAGCTGCAGTGGAAGGACAGAATCTCATAGTTGTGGACAGAAAAAAGACAAAAGATCCTGCAAAACCTAGAAAATCCTTCAGTTCACTTACAGTTCAGATTCAGCTAATTGGGAAACGGTGTTGCAAAGCACTCAAGATGATTTTTTAAAAAGAAAATATACAGATAACTGTGATATTGCTGTGAATTTTTTAATGAATAACTCCTCCTTTGATTTACAGCTCTGGAAAAACTTCCAGAGTGCTTGAGTAAAATTAGCATTGTTCGTTTATTCTATGAACTACTGACAACATGTCTGTGAAATTCCAAGTAAAATTTAGTATTTATTAGCAGAAAAAGAGAAATGGTGAAAATAACAAAAAAGATGCAGCGCTTTAAGACCTCACACAGTGCAAAGAAAACAACAATACTAATGTTTTAACTCAGGAAGAGTTCAGAAATCAATATTTGTGGAATAACCAGGAGGTTTCCAATGGGGTTCAGTGAGGTGGGCTCTTAAATTTTTCACACAGCTGTTTAATTGTTTAAATAAATACATAAATGACACATTTATGTATTTATTTTGAACAGATACAAAGTCAAAACAAGAAAAAAAAAACATAAATTATGATGTCCTATTGACAAAAAGGAGCAGGTAGAACACACAAGATCTTAATATGAAAATCCAATTTCTTAAAATTGAGTGTTTTTTAAAAATATAAATAATTTGTTAATTTCCTTTTTTCTGCCGGAACGTAACTCCACAAATACCTTACACTAAAAAAAACCAACCTCTTAAGTACTCATACATAATAACATCTTTGTTAGATCAACAATGAGCTTTTTTATGTTTTTGATTTAAATATTGATGGTGTGTGTGCGTGTATGTTGCTGTGCTTCACAGAACGGCATGCTGAGAGTGTCGTTGAAGAGAAGTGAGCCTGAGGGCTGTAAAATAAAAAAAAAATCACTGAACCCTGCTCTTTGCACTCATGTGCAAAGCATGGCAATTCCTCAGTCCACTGCACAGGCTTCCCATATTTCCTCATCCCTCCAGGCTGTGTGTTCTTACATACACAAAAAAAAAATAAAAAATTGCCCGCATATGGTTTCTCAGAAGATAGCACAACCCTAATAATAAGAGCTCTCATTAGGCAGCGGAACCTCTGACTTTCATCTACTATTATAACATGGTAGCAGAATTTGTGCTCACAGAGGCTGAACTAAGCCACTGAACCACACCATGTCCAATCTCAGCATTAATGCAAGCTGATATGTTACCTTGCAAGCCACACCATTTCATTTCAGCATTTTAATAAAGATGAAAGTCGCATTATAACTTAAGCGTTCTGCATTTTCGACGAAGCAGCGGCCGAACTGAAGGCCTTTTCATTTCCCGGCTGTGGAATAACGTCAGAAGCCTGAAACTTAATCACAAACGGACGTTGAGACAAACCGTGCAGGTTCATGGTTTATGTTATGTCTCTGCGTCTTGTGACTGCGCTGCATCATTTCTCAATAAAACTCAGGCTTTGGATTTACTGCATGTAACAATCACAATGCATGTGATGAGGAGGTATTATAAGAACATTTAGAGAACCAAAGAGATTTTGAGAATTTGTTGGAAAAAAAAAATCATAATTAGGATGTGGCTGATTTATTCTGTTAAAAGAAGTACAAATAAACACTATAACAATGCTAATTTATCCCAAACTAATACCACAATCTACCAAATCAAAGAATTTATCTAAATATGAAAAGAAGCTTCAAAATAGTGTCCAACCTGAGCAAAAATAAATAAAAAATAACTTTTTTGCTAATGTATTTTGACTCTTTCTCTGCAGTTTCAACAGCCTAACTTTGATTTATGATATCTGAAGGTAATTTGAAAGGAAGAGGTTTTGGTAAAGTATAAAGAAAAAAGAGGAATTTAGAGGAGGAACAACTTTTGGGTCTTTGAAACCAAAGCCGTAAAAATAGAACCTTTTAGAAAGTCTCTACATTGATCGGGCGGCTACTTATTTTCTAGACGTCAACTTGAGTTTCAGCTTTGACACGGTTTCAATTAATGCATGAATGGCAACCGATTTGTGATATAGTGCCAAATGTTACATTTATAAAAATGAAATGGGAAGAAATTATAAGTGTTTTTGTAAAGGTAAGAATCCTCCATTTTGGTGTTTGACCAAACAATGTTCTGATAAATCAAAGCTGTTTTAAAAAAGAAATATTAAACTCAGTCTAGGTTTCACAAGGTTTTGTAATTTTGATGCTTGTCTAAGTCTGTATTTGCCTAAATTGGAAAATTATTTCAGAAACTTTTTCCTGTATTTTATAGAACCACAGTTCAATCTATAATCCATTTCAATCCATCCATCCATCCATCCATTTTCTTCCTCTTATCCGGGGTCGGGTCGTGGGGGCAGCAGCTTCAGAAGGGAGGCCCATACTTCCCTCTCCCCAGCCACGTCTTCCAGCTCCTCCAGGAACCCCAAGGCGTTCCCAGGCCAGCCGAGAGACATAGTCCCTCCAGCGTGTCCTGGGTCTTCCTCGGGGCCTCCTCCCAGTGGGACGTGCCCGGAACACCTCACCAGGGAGGCATCCAGGAGGCATCCTGACCAGATGCCCGAGCCGCAACTGGCTCCTCTCGACGTGGAGGAGCAGCGGCTCTACTTTGAGTCCCTCCCGGATGACCGAGCTTCTCTCTCTAAGTTAGAGCCCGGCCACCCTGCGGAGGAAACCCATTTCGGCCGCTTGTATCCGTGATCTCGTTCTTTCGGTCATGACCCAAAGCTCATGACCATAGATGAGGGTGGGAACGTAGATTGACCGGTAAATCGAGAGCTTCGCCTTTTGACTCAGCTCTCTCTTCACCACGACGGACCGGTACAGCGCCCGCTTCACGGCAGACGCCGCCCCAATCCGCCTGTCGATCTCCCGCTCCCTTCTTCCCTCATTCGTGAACAAGATCCCCAGATACTTAAACTCCTCCACTTGAGGCAGGACGACCCCCCTGACCCAGAGAAGGACCTCTACCCTTTTCCGGCTCAAGACCATGGCCTCGGATTTGGAGGCACTGAGCCTCATCCCGGCCGCTTCACACTCGGCCGCGAACCGTTTCAGCGAGAGCCGCAGATCACGATCTGATGAAGCCAACAGGACCACATCATCTGCAAAAAGCAGAGATGCGATCCTAAGGCCACCAAAACGGATCCCCTCAACACCTCGGCTGCGCCTAGAAATTCTGTCCATGAAAGTAATGAACAGAATCGGTGACAAAGGGCAGCCTTGGGGGAGTCCAACTCTCACCGGAAACGAGCCCGACTTACTGCCGGCAATGCGGACCAGACTCTGACACCGGTCATACAGGGACCTGACAGCCCGTATCAAAGGGCCTGGTACCCCATACTCCCGGAGAACCCCCACAAGGCCCCCCGAGGGACACGGTCGAACGCCTTCTCCAAGTCCACAAAACACATGTAGACTGGTTGGGCGAACTCCCATGCACCCTCCAGGACCCTGCTGCGGGTGTAGACCTGGTCCAGTGTTCCACGACCAGGACGAAAACCACACTGCTCTTCCTGAATCCGAGGTTCGACTATCCGACGGACCCTCCTCTCCAGGACCCCTGAATAGACCTTTCCAGGGAGGCTTAAGAGTGTGACCCCTCTGTAATTGGAGCACACCCTCCGGTCCCCCTTTTTAAACAGGGGGACCACCACCCCGGTCTGCCAATCCAGAGGAACTGCCCCCGATGTCCATGCGATATTGCAGAGTCGCGTGAGCCAACACAACCCTACAACATCCAGAGCCTTAAGGAACTCCAGGCGGATCTCATCCACCCCCGGGGCCCTGAGGCCACCGAGTAGTTTTTTGACCACCTCGGTGACCTCGTCCCCAGAGATTGGAGAGCCCAACCCAGAGTCCACAGGCTCAGCTTCCTCAACAGAAGGCAGGTCGGTGGGATTGAGGAGGTCTTCGAAGTATTCCGCCCACCGACCCACAACATCCCGAGTCGAGGTCAGCAGCTCACCATCCCCACTATAAACAGTGTTGGTGCTGCACTGCTTCCCCCTCCTGAGACGCCGGATGGTGGACCAGAATCGCCTCGAAGCCGTACGGAAGTCTTTCTCCATGGCCTCTCCAAACTCCTCCCACGCCCGAGTTTTGGCCTCAGCGACCACCCGAGCCGCATGCCGCTTCACCCGCCGGTACCCATCAGCTGCTTCTGGAGTCCCACAGGCCAAAAAGACCCCATAGTCCATTTCAAGTTTGACCAAAATGAAATTTTTACATTTTAAGCAGATTTCTGATTCCAGAAAAACAGGGAACCAGACATTTAGCTTTGCTACAAACTTTAGCGTCTTTATGTCCTACTCTCTTTCTTTCAAGAAAAACAAATTTGCTTGTTTTCCAATTTACCTGTAACAGAAGGGCACCCTGGGCAAAGAGCCATGTCAACCATAACAAAAATCATCTCTGTTTTTACATTATTGCTCATGACAAAAGAAGCAAAAAAATTAAAACCGTAACATACGTAGCGTCCATCTCTTAGTTTCTACGACATTCAAAAGCTTTCAGTTGTTTTCCAAAGTTCTCCACCTCTTTGTAACTACATAAGACAGCTGGAGTCACTTGCTGCTTTCGTACTTGTTTTCTGACAGTGTTTACAGCTTTTTTTCTCTGTTTCTCAGCACCAGTCTGTTTTGAAACAGGAAAACAAAGTTTACACTAAAAATAAAGCGAGGCACAGCCATCAGGTACATATTATGTGGATGTGGCACCACTGAGAAGTCGTAATGAACTCTTCCCCCAGGAGTTCCTCCACCAAACAGGTGCAAAATCAAACACATCTGTCTCTGCAACGAGAACAAAAACCTCCTCTGCTTTTCCATTTCTAAATTCAAGATTAGCTTGCAACAAATATGTTATGCATTACTGACATGGCAGCACCAAAATAAACCTTTACACTGGGACTTGATAAACGTGACAGTGACTGCAAACAAATTAACAATTGTACAACTTTATATCTTTCACCCCAAGTCGAACCAAAAAGAAGTGCAGCAGTTTCCAGACGATAAGTTCAAAACAAAATATTTTTATTTTTCCATGAAACAGTTCTTACAGAGGTAACTCTGGCTGACCAAACATGCTGGTTGGTTGCTAGATGAGGGGCAGCGTCCACCGATTGTATCATAACTGAAAGGTTTTTGAAACGGCTCGTTTTCTAGGCACCAAAAATATGACCGTAATTTTCACACTATTCACCGCTACTTTGATATGGTATAGAAACATTATTTTTATAAAGTGATGTTTAATTAAGTAATTTTCTGAATTAGAAAACAACAGAATATTTTCATGCAAAAAGAAAATCTCTGGATTTCATTTTAGTCCATCCTCAAACGACCAGCAAAATGTTCATTTCATCATTTTCAGAGTAAGTAGACCTTATAGTTCAAGAAAATAGATTGAACAAGTAAATCTAAGTAAAAAAGTCCTGCTGAGTTGCAGTGAAACAAGCTGTGTGTAATACAAAGAATGTTTGAGATAAAAAGGTAATTCCAGGGAAAAGGAGGAAAAGCAGCATATCAGATGAGAACAGAGGAAAAAAAACATTTTAATAAGAAGCTTTGTGACCAGATTTTACTGACTTCATCCACTCGAGTATCCTTCAGTACATTTCTTCATTAAGATTGTAAAAGTTCAAGTGAAATTGTCCACTCAATAAGCAGAGATCTCTGCTCTTTGTGCAAGAAAGAGAGGACAAATATTCGCCTGCTGTCTGGGGACTTTACAATCCCATTCAAATACAGAACATGTAAAAAACAAAAAAACAAGAAACACAATATTTTGCAGGCTTTATGCAAATTTGACATTTCCCCCGCTGGTTCCAGGAAGCCAGGTTTTCTGTTGACCACAGATACCTGCGGTCTGTGTTAGTGCTGAGGTAGCAGCAGCCCCTGTTGCATTCAGGCTTCATTATTTGTTATCGTCACATTAATACCAGTCAAATACAAAAATTACACTGATGCAAGTCTTAAAGTTGAGTTGCATGTGCACCAAATCTGAGCATAAATGCATATCTGTTGGCTGCAGCTTGGGAAAGTAATTGTATTACTTGAGTTGTATTTTCTTTCACAGGGTTATATGGGGGGGGGTATAAAGATGCAGTCCTGACCTTTAGTGCAAAATAGCAATTTCATCAGGTTGTAATTGGTTTTCTAAATAACACATGTTTCCTCTAAAACATTGCTGCAATATTTGTAACGAAAATGATATATTGAATGATATAAGCAACATTTGACATAAATGGGAGCATGACCTGGACACAATTCATTTCTCATCTCTTAGGATCCTTTTTTTCTCCTAACTTTTATCATCACAGTGTAACACATTCAGTAACTCCAGGCTTTCTTAATCAGCAGAACTCATCTGAAACATAATTAAAGTCAGAATAGGGATATCTCTGTTGTGGTAATAGCTTTACCTAAACCTGAGTGCTATTTGTTGACCCGCATCCATGAAAACAGCCTCCAGCAAATCGTGTATTTCAAAAGATGATCAAAGGCAAGAAAACACAGCAAACCTTGTGAGCAAAAGGGTGATGTTGATTAGTCTGACTGCAGGCTTTAAAGGTGCAAGTGTCTATTATTATTGCAGTGAAAGTGTGTGGATATATCCTGATCTGATCTCTGTTTTTATCAACAACATGGGATGACGGTGAAGAATAATCTGAATTATTATTAAGATAAAATAAAAATGCTTCCACCTTGGATTTAACAGTGAAATTGGATATTCTGATTATGAAGTGCTGATTGGTGATTAATCAAAATACAGCATGTTGCATAACCTCTGTTGGAGTTTTTTGCTCAGCTCTAAGATCCAGTTTATCTTTTAGCTCAATAGTCGCTAAAAAGAAAATCCAAAATCTGTTTTTTACTTATTTTATTTTAATCAGACAAGTTTAAAAGTCTAAAAATGGCATTGTGTTCTCTTGGAAAAACAAAATGGTCTTTCAACAACTTTATTTATTTATTTTTTAAAAAAGCAAGTTGAGAAAATGTTTTACCACTCCACATAAGCTGTGAGATATTTAAGATTTTATATTGTCAAATTCCAAGTCCTTTTAAAAAGAAATCCAGATAGGAAAACCTCTAAGAGGAGAAAATATAAACCAGATTGTTTTTACTTATAAGCTAAATCAGATTAATCTTCCTCGTCTCTTGGAATGACGTTCACATTTCATACCAAAAACCGTTCATCTCTGGGATACAGAATCCTCTCCCTGTTGAAGATTAGGATACTTTTACATTTTTATAGTGTTTATATTAGCACGTAAATGCTTAAAGAGTCAAATACGTAGCAGGTTTAGTGGAGATCCTCAACTCATAACTTGGAAACACAAGATATCAGAGTTAAATGCATCAAGTATGCCTTTTACTCAAAGTGTGTGTGTTTTAATTGCTTAGAAATGTACAAATCTATATTGTCATAATATGAACTTCCCCAAATTGCAGCTATGATGATCTAAGTGTAAGTAAATTGTTGAATTTAAAGATGAATAAAACTTTACCTTAAAACTATTAAACATCACAATAAATCCAGCTCAGAAACATTTAGTGTGAACAGGACATTAAGATAAACATTTGCCTTAATAAGACTCAAAAGTCAGATGGATGTAACTCACTTCCATCTCAGGATACAGAAACATGTCGCTAAGCATTCTGGGTAATAGTTCCCACTCCTGTCTTTTTCTTTTTTCAGTGTTTTTAAGTGCCAACCTAAAAACTCTAGTTTATTCAACTCTTGGTGGTTTGATCAAATTAATAAGAAGTTAACTTACTGCTGCACGTTTATCTTTTATGAACTTAACATCTAAAACTCACTAAATGTATTTGACTTAACAAGTAGAAGATAGTGGACACAACTAAATGTGGCTCAAATGTTTTATAAGCAGAGAAAACTCTGCCACCTAATATTCTCTTGGTGTAGCATATCAACGCAACAGTAAGTCTTTCATTTGTGTTCATTGAATGAAATGTCTCAACTTCTTCAAATATGAATTCAAATAATAAACCCAAAATACCTCATCATTCATCTTTATCAAAATCATTAAGAACATTTTCCTCCACATTCTTTGTTCTGATAGGAGTGCAAGAATATTTTAAATTACATCTGTTGCGATTCTGTCTCCAATAACTCCTGGATCCCATGTAGTCCCTCTGAACACTTTCCAGTCTAATTAGACAAACACAGAGTTCAAATGGTTCTGATGCAAGGAATAACATTTTAATGGTGACTAATACCAACTTTGCTTGCTTTTGAGCAATGACTGCACTTGAACAGCCACTGTTATGACAGCAACACATCCACTAGCGTTGCTTTGAATGAGTGGAACATCAATGCAGCTTGATCAGACACTGCAGCTCTTTAGTTCCTCAATCCCAGCTCAGAAAGACAGCTGATTGGTGGAAAACAGGGCTTCACCGAAGAATACGTCCTTTCTACAACTTCCATGTTGCCGTTTACCTTATTTAAAAATAAATATTCATAAAGCCTTTTCGTGTACGTCTCTGGAAAAAATGAAGATTGATACTGCATTTGAGTAGAAGCAATGAATCTCATTGGAAACCTGGTTATTGCACTAAATATTGATTTCTGAACTCTTCCCGAGTTAAAACATTAGTCTTGTTGTTTCTAAATGAATATGAACTTGTTTTATTGCATTATTTGAGGTCTGAAATATTTTGACCATTTCTCATTTTGTGCAAATAAATACAAATGTTTGCTTTGAAATTCAGAGACATGTTGTCAGTAGTTCATAGAGTAAAAAAAACAATGTTCATTTTTACTCCAACATTTAACTAGAAGGAGTAAAATCAGAGAAACTCATCATTTAAAGTGCTCTTTTAATTTTTTCCAGATCTGTATTTGTTCTTTAAATATCATTCCTCCTTATAGGTGTAAAATACATGTACTCTGTACTCCAAGTGTAAAAGCAGGAAAATCCAATTAGGACAAAGATTAACATAAAATATTAGGAAACCCTCGGTCAGCAGATTGCAGAGTTTAAAAAATATCCAACAGCAGCAAGTACTTGACATGAATCCTCATTGGGTTAAAACCTTTATTCATGCACTATTAACTGCTACAATTGGTAGCAGGGTACTCAGAAAACACTTTAATGTAAAAACATTATTTGCATACACACACACACACAAGCATGAAATCTGATAGCTACAATTTTGCTGATAATGTTTGTGCTCCCAAGGAAATAAATACATTGGATTTTAAAGACCTCTTTATGGGTTTAATGAACGCTTCACCCTCCAGGGAAAGCTATAGAGGCTTTATAGGTCTTGAAAAATTACAGTTTGTTTATTAGTGTGATCATTCAGTCGGCTAAAATATGCCTTTTTAACACTAGAAGAAAATTGTTCTATTTTTGTACACAAACATGAAAAGGTTAGAAAATATCTCCACTTTTTTTCTGTTGATTTTGTTAGTTTAACCAGTGAATGTTTTATTTATATTGATATATATATATATACAGTATATATATATATATATATATATATATATATACACATCACGGTAAGTTACCCTTATTTCCCCTGACAGAATCAACAAATAGAATGAGGAAATTATTGTCGTTTTATCATTGTCTGTGTGAAGACTTTAATATTGTGTTTTCCCCACAGCTTCCTGCCAACACAAGTCTATCAGCTCACCCAGGTGTGCTCCTCAGCTAATTAGTCCGCTCTTCTGGAAAATGTAGGCTCACTCCATGCCAGGAGCTCGGCAGTTAGTGTCTTCTAGATGTTAAAACCACAATTAAGCTGTAATTTATGTTGGCTGCCACTGATCACTTGACGGGTGCCTTTCACTGTGACTCAAACTTCATATTCATCATTCGTGGGATGTTTGCAGAAGACTGAATAGCCTGAAGAAATATCTTGCTGCAACAAAGCAAAAAAAAAAAAGATGGATGCTTCATTTGAGTAGAATAATTTTTTCACCTTATATAAGATATTAATGGTTTCCGGTTTTCAAAATATCCAGTGGACCCAATTTAAGCATGTATCTTTAACGCAGCGCTATGCAAAAGAATGTAGATTCTTTGGTTTTGCTTTTTTGTCACTCTTTCAGATGAGCAAACAAACTTCCAAATCAGACAAAGATAGCCAGATTAAATACAGGAAAAGGTTCTCAGATTATCTTTCCAAAATAACCTATGTAACCTATATAAAGCTAATTAATAACTTGATTGATTTATTTCAAACAGATTTTCTAAAACAAGAAAACAAGCAATCAGCAGATGAACAGAGAAAACATGTGCATACATAGCCAACAATTAGGAATAAGTGAACACTTATGTCAATTTAATGAAATATATTACCAACACAACAATTATCAAACATTTGTAATTAAAACTGTTATAATATTCATCTGCCTGTTTAATATGCTGTGCTAAAGAACCAACAAATAAATTATGTTACATAGACAAAATGGTTACAAACTAACTCATAACAAGATGAGAAAATCCACAGAAAATATATATATATATATATATATATATATATATATATTATATATATATTTGTTCTCTTCTATAAGCATAGTTTTTTTTGTATAGATATAAATATTGATAATGTACAACTAGTTAAAATGTACTTTTATTGTACAATAAGCATAGTTTTTTACTCAACCACAGTTGAGGACGTCATTGTTTTTTGTTTGTTTTTTTTGAGCCGTTGATGGATCGACTTCCTGTATTGAAACAATCACGTGTGACAAAAAATTCAAAAACGAGAAACCTTGAAGGGAGAAAATCCTTTATTTTTGCAGCTCTGCAGGTTTTCATGTCCGCCTTCGTTGGCTTGTTAAGATTCAGCCCCAACTGGAGCCGTGTGTGTGTGTGTGTGTGTGTGTGTGTGTGTGTGTGTGTGTGTGTGTGTGTGTGTGTGTGTGTGTGTGTGTGTGTGTGTGTGTGTGTGTGTGTGTGTGTGCCCCGCTGTAACAAGCATGCTGTTAAACGGTTGACATATCCCGGGAGGTCGCTGATGGTAACATGTGACAGTGTTGCCTAGCAGCGGGTGTGGCTTGAGCCAGAGTGGTGAAACAGTGGTCCGTTATATGAACAAATTAAACCCGCCAAGTAGAATTTAAATAACACTGTAAAACATTTGAGCCACATTTAGTTGTCTACTGTCTTCTACTCTTTAAGTCAAATACATTTAGAGAGTTTTAGATTTTGTGAAAGATAAACTTAAACTCCTTTACACACTGCAGCCTGAAGTGACCCAATTCCGATTTTTTGGCAATTCCTTTTTTTTTTCTGGGCCGTTCACACTGCCAGTAAATGGACCTGTATGTGTTCTGCAGTGTGAACGGGCAAACGACCTGAAAGTGTCCCGCATGCGCAGTAGAGGGCGCAATAGCGTCAGCGTTCTCAGTGATCTGCCAACCGCCATAAGAAGAAGAAGAAGAAGAGCTCAGTGTTAGTGGAAGTAAACATGGAGGCTAACGGTGGAGCTTAGCTTACATATTTGAAGTTGTTATCTGGCCGGAGCAACATATTAACAACTTAATCCTCATATAGTCCATCATGGTTGTTGTTTCTCTTCCCACTTGCTCGTATCAGGACACAGAATAGTGAGATTTGTTGAGAATCAGTGACGTTCAGTTCGGATGAATGAGACCTGGACGTTATGGTCGCATTGGAATCAGATAGTGTCGGATATGGGTCGCATTCGAAAAAGAATCTGACCTTTGCTGTTCACACTGCCATGAAAAGATCGGATACAGGTCGCATTGCATCAAAAACATCTGAATTGAGTCACTTCAGGCTGCGGTGTGAACGCAGCCTTAGAGTCGTGGGTTAAGATGTAGATCTAGCAGTTAGTTATTCATTCATTCATGTTGAGTTGTTTTACTTTGGTTTCTTCTGTTTTTTCGGTTCATAATTTTATTCCATTAAATTTCTCTTTTGAATTTTCTTCATGGTTCTCATTCTGTTAATTAGTCATTAGTTAATCACCTCATCAGTTTACATTTCTCACGTTTTTCTTACTGTTGTTGTCTGTTCTTTGTGCTGCAGTCCCAGTCTCTCTCTTTTTAGTTTTTGCCACTTTCCATTGTAGTTTACCTTATTTGGACATTTTGTCAGCTTTTAGTAACAACTTTTATGATATTTTTTGCCTGTTGCACTAATTCTGACCCTTTTGTTTCAAATCCAGTTTGGGTTTCCACACCACCCAAACACTGACAGCTTCAGAAATCTCAAATGAGGATTTATAGGATCAATGTTTAACAATAATTCTTTAAGTCTAGGGATATTTGAATGGTCAGTCCCAGTCCATATTCACTTAAAAAACACTTTGAAATAGTTGTTTTGGCTAGCATTAATGCTAATTTGCTGTTAGCCAATCAGTGCACTCTTATTTTGTTTACAAACTGTATCTTGTCAGACATTTTCTTTTTTTTTTCTACCAACTAGCAAAACCTTCCCACAAAGGTGATTCGGAAGTGGTGGAAGTTTTTTTTTTTGCAGCTGAATAGCTAATCGTGAGTCTAGACTGAAAGCCCGAAAATCTTTTTTGTTTTTGGTTTGGGTCCATGGAAAACCTCAAAATAATGTATTTTATTTTATATCTCGTAATCCACCCATTTCAGAGCAATGATGTCATAGTTCCACCTTTAATGAAACCCAGAAACACCAGTGCTTTGACTTCATGTGTGTACTTTTATTTGCTGCTGTGTGTCTGTGTCTGCCAGAATTAAAACACGACATACAAACTCTGTATAGTTACTGTAGCGTTTGGGGTCATTTTTAGTGTTTTCATGTGGATATTTCTAAAAATAGCACAAGACACAAGATAAATGAAAACAAAAAGGTTGTCTTGACAGACTTGTCATGTAGCCATGGTTTAAGAGTGTATTGGTGGCCATGTTTACTTTCTCCACAACAAGCTGTCTTAAGACTTGAGTTCATGAGACGGGCGGCAAAACAATTGACATTTTCTTACCTGGAATTGAGTTTAAAACGTATACATTTTTTACAATATAAGATTTCTTGATATATGGAGCCTGTTGGATAACTTTGAGTTAGTGCCTCAAACTGAAAAGCAGTTGATGAAAAGCAACCATTGACTGCAGAGACATCCAACAGATGGAGCTCTTGTGTATTAAAACGATCTCCCTTTTCTCTGAGAGGACATCAATCGTCCAGTTTTACAAGCTTTTTCTGCATCACAATATCACATCTGAACAAACATTTCAAAAACTGTGTTGAATAAAACAAAGGCAGTCCCTCGCAAACATGAGGTCCTAAAGCACAAAGAGCTCCTGCTAATGTTTTTGTAAAAATGTGGCATTATTCATAATGTCAAAAATAACTTGAAGGTCAGTGGCATTTAATTGTGTTGTTTTGTTTTTAGGGCATCGCACACACAGCGAGCCGCCTGTTCGGAGGGAAATTGGCTCTGACAAACTAATACGATGCCATCTACTCCTTTAGTGGTTTTCATGCACCAGATGTGTCTGCATGCTTTTTATTCACATTTGGTATTTAGCCGTGGCGTGGACTGTGAGCTTTCATTCCCTCTGTGAGACTGTAAATAACCCCAGCATCCTCGGGGGATGACAACATAAAACAGTGCTGTTAGTGGACCACAGTGTCTGCCAGAGGCTCAGCCCAAACACGGCGCTTCACTTCTGCAGAACTAAGACTAATATCCTGCATATCTGCTTCTCTCACACCATAGAAGACGAGCTTAACTGGAAACAAGCATACAAAGTAAGTAAAGGAGTGAGAGGTGCAGGAACCTCGGGAAATTAATAAGAAATTAATTTCCAGAGGTTCCTGCGCATTTTAACTTTTTTTTTTTTTTTTTTTTTAGAACCTATATTGATGTTTTCACATCTGATAGTCCAATAGACTTCGTTTAATTGAGCATTTGGTATATTCTTTTTCTGGCTTGGTTCGCTTTCACACCAAATAGTGTAAAACAAGCCTGTTCATCCCCTCGCCTGTGGGGGCGCTGCACCACGAACCACTGAAGGAAACGACATGAGAACCTCTGAAGAAGACGTGACTGCAAGTCCTTCAAAATGTAAACAAAAACAACGGATTAGCATCAAATTGTAGCGGTTGTAGGATTTCTCTTTTGTACTTAGTAAAAAAAAAAAAAGAAGACGAAGAAAGAAACCATTAGCTATTTCTCCTGCTAGCTTAGCTTAGCTTCTCGTGTTGTTTTAGGGGTTTTTAAGCAGAATGACCTGCGCTGCGGTTAGCTTCCTGCTTTCGGATGGGTCTGGATAAGGGAGCAGAGCAATGAATGTCAATAAGTGTTAAAATGAAGCGCATGGAACTAAGAGACGCTGGTTTCTGTGAAAGTTCACTCTTATTCAACCGGTAGCGGCGTTTCCATTACAAATGTGTGCAAAACTTTGTTGATATTCTGCTAATGTTGATGAAACAACATTTTGAAATTGCAGCATTTCCTTTTAGTAGGAATCGCAATTACAAAAAATAAATCGCGTGAATAAGTTTGTCCAAGTGATAAGTCGTTAAAAAAAAATCATTGTTCAGCTACTTCCTGTCATTATCATTTTTTTCCACCAGTAGTAACATATGGTGAGAAAACAGCGTTTCCATTGTAGTTTTGCAAAACAGACAAATTTTGATTCAGCCGAAAAATCATCTTATCCCTGTTCAAAAACTTTTCATTCATAAACGTGAGTTGTTTTTTTTAATCGTTGCGTTTCCATTAAGCAAATGTATTTTTTTCATTTCTAATCGTCTAATTAAATGGTCAATGGAGATGCAGTTACTGACTGGAAGCCATCTCGTTTCCTTCGCCCTCCAACGGAGAACCTGCCGCACTATAGAAAAACTACAACACAAACACAATAACCTGGAATCCTGACACAATACCTCAGCCAAACCTCCTCATTGTTTTCACAATGCACAGGAAACTTCTGCTGTTTCACAATTGATCACTTTAGTTTAATAAATTCTTCCTTCAAGATGTTCTCAGATTGTCTTTTTCAGTAGAAAACACTTGGGAAATGTAATAATCAGTCATTTCCTTTCATCCCGTTATGTGTTTTTTTGTACCTGTGATTGTTCCGGTTTCAACTAAAGTCACATTTCAGTCGCCCTCCCTTACTTGACTTGGCACATGTGTTCAGAGCAGCTGACTTCACTTTTAAATATGCCTTTTCTCTGGAGGTCCCAGCCCCTTGCGATGTGACCCGCATGACTAATTCCTTTTAAAGGGGAATAACATGCATTAGGACTCTCCCTTTTCTTCCTTCTATTTGCATAATTTTGTTTGGCAACTTGGCAAGGAGCCATTAACGGCACCGAGACACACACTGTAAAGGTTAGGGGCTGGATTCCGATCGATACTTTTACTTCAACATCTTCAGTTGCATCGGGCTCCGAATCCGTGATTCGGATGTTTTGAGATAAAGCAACATTTTTACACTGCCTTGCTTTAATCTCCTTCAGACATTTCACTCAATCGATAGTCTTTTACTTAGTTTTTTTTTTTTTTTTCTGGTGCTCAATCTCATTTGTGCTCGTTATTGCTTCAATTAGACGTTCTCTTGGGGTGACGTTAAAACATGTGGTCCAGCTGTGTGGGAGAAAACCCGACTGCATTCGGGTCAAGAAGTGAAAGCTCGACCAAAACAAGTGGATCACGCAGCAGCAGGGAGAGGTGGGGATGGGTGGGTGGGGGGGGGGGGGGGGCACACAGGAGGATGACCGGGAGAAGTTGTGTCTAGCGCCAGTCGAGAGGAAATAATCACAATGTTACCTTCTCATGAAATATTAATCTCCCTCTTCCGATTTTAGCTCGCACTTAAAAAAAAATAAAAAGCTGCCTTTCCTTTTTATCTTGAAGGCAGCATGCAAGGGTATTTTTGTTTTTTATGACTTGTTTTTTGACAGCTGTATTACTGCTGATAAGTAGGGCTGTGTGAGCCGATCAAGTAGTGAGACAAGCATTCAGAGCAGCAGCAGCAGCGCTGTAGACACAAGGAGCCGAAGCAGCAGCAGCAGCAGCAGCAGCAGCAGCAGCAGCGCTATATCAGTCACAGCGCAGCAGCAGCAGCAGCAGCAACAAACTCTCTCCCGTCTTTCTCTCCCCCCCCCCCCCCCCAACCCCCATCTTCTTTCTGGAGTTGTATCCCGCACCGAGGACAAAAGCCGGGGAAGTGGGAGGGAAGTGATCCAGGGGCTTGAAAGCTGCCATCAAGAAGAAACAAAATCGCAGACCTGGCTGCCCACATGCCTATCGAATTTGTTTGCAAAATCAAATTTGCAGAGGAGGATGAGAAGCAGAAAAGCAAGCAAGATGGGGATAAGGAGAGCCTGATCGAGGAGAGCTGTGCGCCGCCGGCCAAAGACTTGGCAGGGTTTGCGAACTCCTGCTCCCTCCATGGGATCAACCACATCTTCGTCTCTGGCCGCCTGGGGATCCGGCAGACTCTCTGGGCTCTTGCCTTCTTGACTTCTCTGGCGCTCTTTCTGTACCAAGCGGCCAAGTGCGCCATCTCCTACCTGGAGCACCCTCATGTGACGGCGCTGAACGAAGAGGCGACCCCGGAGATGGTCTTCCCTGCCGTGACCATCTGCAACATCAACCGGTTTCGCTTCTCGGCCCTCACCGACGCAGACATCTACCACCTGGCAAACTTGACGGGTCTGCCCCCCAAGAACAGGGACGGGCACAAACCCACTGATTTGATGTATCCTGCACCTGACATGCAGGACATCTTCAACAGGACGGGGCATCAGCTGGAGGAGATGCTGATGAGCTGCAATTTCAGTGGACAGAACTGCTCAGTTGAGGACTTCTCTGTGG